>CP136054.1:152916939-153516939 GCA_032464435.1 Aegilops umbellulata | reverse complement strand
GTGGTATTTATCCCCCACTTCCTCCATGGACTAGGGTTTCCACTTCACCCTTTTGTCCACGGCCTCATGTTCTATTACGGGCTAGATTTCCACGATCTAGCCCCAAACTTCTTCCTCCATATCTCGGTGTTTATCGTCGTGTGCGAGGCGCTCCTCCGCATCCCCTCCCCCCCCACTTCGGCTTATGGCTCAAAGTATTCAACGTGAAGCCGAAGGTGGTTGACGGGCAGCACGCAAACTGCGGAGGTGCTATGGTGAGCAAGCTCCCCAACATCACCTGGCCCAAAGGGGCCTTCGTGGAAACTGTCAAGATATGGCAGCAGGAGTGGTTCTTCATCACCGAACCCCGCGGCGCCAACTGGGCGGCCACTCCTGAGTTTAGATCCGGACCCCCGATGCGGCTCGCGTCGTGGACCAACAAGGGTCTGGACTGGGGGTCGACCGACAAGGTGTTGATGCTGCAAAAGCGCATCAAAAACATTACAGAAAAGAACACCAGC
The DNA here is from genome assembly GCA_032464435.1 of Aegilops umbellulata. Taxonomy (NCBI): domain Eukaryota; kingdom Viridiplantae; phylum Streptophyta; class Magnoliopsida; order Poales; family Poaceae; genus Aegilops; species Aegilops umbellulata. The sequence continues at coordinate 153,516,439 of CP136054.1, read as the reverse complement.
CCCACTCACATGATCCAGGTGATGCTATTCCGCCAGACCCTTCCCTGCCAACGCCGGCCTCTCCACATGTGGGAGTTCAATCCAAAAGGATCGCGGACCCTGCGATTCTTCGGCACAATGCACGAAGAGATCTGGAAGCTGCTTTTCAAGGCCCAGAAGTTGTGGCCGAAGACGACCGACGACATTGGCCTCGACTGCGCTCATCTGGCCACCCCGGTAAGTTTTTCAGTTTCCAAACTTAACTTAGTTCACAAATCAAAGGGATATGCTGAGACTTCCATCCTTTAATCAGGGCTAGACGAAGAAGGCAGAGCGGATCAAGTGTCCGGCTTCGCTGCCCGAAAACCCAGCTGATCCTCTGCTGACGAGGATGCTAGTCCCAGCGCCGTACCAGGCGCTAGAGAAGAAGACCAAGAAGAAGGGCAAGGAGGCCAAAGGTGGCATCTGCTGTAAAGGTACTTTGGACGCTGTGTCCGGAGATACCGAAGCTTTCTCATCCCACGAGGGAGATGAAGACGAAGAGGAGGAGGAGGAAGAGATCAATTCTCCCCTTAAGGGGAGGAAGAAGAAAAGGGTGGCATCCCTAGACCCAGAGGCAGAGGCGTCCAAGAGGGGGAAGATATCCCTCTTGGACAGCTCGGATTCGGATGCCGAGGCCATCCCCGAGTGGCGCCCCAGATCGAAGCCCCTGGTCGATTCGTAAGTATCCAGGATGACTCACATATAACTGGTATTTATGATTGTGGTTTTAACACATTATATTGTGTGCTCCAGTCAGGCCCGCGATCTCCCCCAACTATCATCATCTTCGGGGAACTCGCTGGAGCTGGGGAGATACCGAAGCTCTCTCCTCCCACGAGGGAGATGAAGACGAAAAGGAGGATGAGGAAGAGAGCAATTCTCCCCTTAAGGGGAGGAAGGAGAAAAGGGTAGCATCCGTAGACCTAGAGGCGGAGACTGTCGGCGTCCTGGGAACGGGGGTCCCCAGACTTGCCTGCCTGTGGCCCATGACGTGGCTCCACCAGCGGCCCTGTACGGCCCATCTTCATCAGCGAACACTCAAGACCCTCGTGAGGGGCAAAGCCTCGCGATGCGGACGAAGCAAGACCTCCTCGGGGGCGGCCTCACTATGCTGGCTCGTGAGGGGCAGAGAGATCAAGGCGAGTGGCACCTCGCGAGGTCCCTGTGACGCAAGCCATGACAACCAAGGCCAGGCGGGCACCAGCGTGCGCAGTGTACTCGTTTCCTCTTTGGTGCTAAAGAGGCAAGCGCAGACGAGGAGTCCCGAGGCATCAGGCAAAGGTTTCCATATCGGTGCAACAAGACCAAGACCAGCAGGACGGCAGGACGGAGGTCACCATGGAGCCCAGGACACCGTCACCACCAGAGCCTTTGGCAGGCGAAGACCACCTTTAGTCAGGATAACTTGTACTGGTTGTCTCCCTTCAAATTTGGCCGTTGTTGGATCCCTTCCTGCCTACATTTGGGAAGAGGACCAGGGCCTCTATAAATAGGCACTACTGCAGGACGCTGCTAATGCAACACTATGATCAGAGACCCTTCGAGAAACTATGTGCGATGCAATAATCGCAAGCGGTGCTGTATGAAAACCATCAGAAATGTATAAAACATTTGCGATGACCGATGCATCAAACACGATTCAGGTTTTATTTGCGTGTGCGATGAAGGGCATACGGTTCAGTTCAATGAACTGTTTGCAATGAGGAGGAACAAAAGAAACGGGCAACCAGATGAAGGCGTGTGTGATACACAGCATACGGTTCACTCGGATGAACTATTTGTGATTAGGCAACACAAAAGAATCAGTCAGCCAGATCAAAGGTTTGTGCGATATACGGCATGCGGTTCACTCGGATGAACTGTTTGCGTTGAGACATGAGAACAGAAACGGTTCAAATGAACAAGATGTGTGTGATACGAGGCAAACAGGTCTGTAATCGGAGATGTGTGCGAAGAACGATAACAACATAGACAATTACTGCTAACAAGTAGTGTGTGTTGTGAGCAAACGATTGCTGGTATACAATTGTGAGTGATTGATGAAAACATCACCGACGGGTTCCATTGTTTAGTCCGTCTGTGATGTGATTTTCTTTGTCCATGCAACATCTATGCTCTGTCTACAGCATCAACATATATACTTAAAAATACAACATTGCAGAACCAAATTAAGCATACAATTACACCAGTGACTACACACATAACATTTCCGCCCACCAAAGAAAGCAATTACATGCATACTAAAGTAGGAGAAACGAGGATCTAATCATCTACTTATTGTTGCAAAGATGCTTGCCATTGCTCTGCTTCTGGCTGGATCCCTACACGTTTTGGATAAGGAGGGACTTCCTCATGTCAACGATCCTCCTGTACATGTCGTAGCTTGTGTACGCCTCCTTGGCCACGTACACGACGTGAGCTTTGTCGAGTTTCTCCATCCAGGCCGAGTGCCAGGAACGTTTGTCCTTGTTGCACGAATCCTTCATGCCTCTGTAGTAGGGGTCCATGATGGCCTCGGCAAGGTGAACCAGTGAGTCCTTCTCATGCTCCTTGCTACCCTTGATCTTGTATTGGCCCTGGATGTCGACAAGATTCTGGCAGGCAACGCCCGAATTCTCGAGCGCCTTTACATCGTTGGTGATGTCCACCGTAGCGAAAAAGTAGTGGGGGTTGTTGACAAACCTGGCAAAACGCTCGCAGGGCCTTGTGGCCAGGCAGTAGTGGTAGACGAGGACGTGGTGGCGCACGCATATATGGGCGACGGTGACCTTGGGATGAGACCCGGCACGAGCGCGGGTGTACTCGAGGTCGAACCGGACCACCTTGTACTTCTCCTCGGCAAGAAACAGCTCCATGATGTGGATGGAGTGCTCCGCCTAGACTGGGTCGTTGGTGTACACCACCGAGAGGTCCATGAACCTTATGTGGGTGTCCACCACGGCACGCATGGTGAACTACTGCTCGTCGTCGACAGCCACTCGGAGCGCCATTTGGGCTGTGCAGGATACCCTCTAAGAATTTCTTGTGGTGGGTGTGCTTCTTGCAATGGTGGGGCGCGATCGAAAGGTTGAAGAGACACAAGGGTAGGTTAAATGGCCGCTGTAATAAATGGGGGCCGGCCGGCCTGTAATCATCACGTCTTGTCACGGTGTTCATAGCAGAGGATTCCAAAATCCAGTGCATGCTTGACAACACTGCATCCCAGGCGCTCATCCAGTGCCCAGGTGCAGACTAAGGCATAGCCTAGTGGTGGGAAGGGGCTGGTGCCTTCCCACCCACCCAGGTTCAAGGCATGGTACTTGCAATTTGGGTTTATTGCACCAATTATACTGTAGGGGGTTCCCTTACAGTCTTTCTGTCAAAAAAAACACTGCACCCCAGGCGTGGGCTCGAAGAGCCTGTTCTCGCGCTACCACGTTGTTTACCGCGCAAGCTTCCCGCCCGGCTAGTTTGGCCACGCGTCGGCTAGAAGAGGGACAAATCATAGGTGTTTATTGGCAAAAAGCTTTGTAAAAACAAAGTGCGTGGAATGACTTCGGTCATAAGTTTACCCTTGGGTGATGAGGTCAAAGTTACACAGAAGGGTGATGATGGACACTCGAGTGCGATAATTAATTCTATGCTCTACAGTGCACATAGTGGAGGAAATCAACTGTGTGCAATATTGTCGAAGATCGCAGTCGAGTTAGCTATACAGATTGTGTGCTGTGAGGTCGACAAGGTAAACTGATTCGAGAATGGTTAATAAAATCTAAGATCACCGCATATTAAGGTCAAAATAAGCAACATACGAGTCTCATACGATGCCATTTCAATGATTGTACCACAAAAGCTCGAAATTTTACAAGGTACAAATTCCAGAGTTATATGGCTCAAATTCGAAGATTACAAGGTTCAAACTGATATTAGAAATGAAATTCAGCTCATCAGCTACAAATGCTCGCGTTGATGCGTTGAACATGGATATCAGAGAGGTTCAAACTAATATCACCGCTTCAAAGTCTGGCTTCAAAACCTCACAATTTTCGCAAAGGGGCCAGCCCCTGAGAAGTCATGTATGGAGTTGACCCGATGACTTCCGATTACTCTGTCATCTGAAGTTCCAAAATGAAATTCAGCATTTTTGGAGCCTACTCCATTCTGCCGCAGGCGCCGGCGCTGATCAACAGACCATTCATTTTTGCGAAATAAATGTAGGGCAAACCTCATTTACTTCAGCACCCTTGCTCTGAGAACAAAGAACCTGGCGAATATAATCTCTAGTAAGGTCCCTCGGTAGGAGTTCAAAGTAATTTCTGAGAGATGCAGATCTAGGCATTCGACGTGATTGTTATATTGTATCACATTATCCACCGCTGGGCCAAATCTTATCTGGAAAAGAAGAAAACGTGTTAGTGCCTACATGCAGTTTTGAACATTACTAGCTATTTGGTTTGCAGGATTTGTAAAATGCACTAACATGCCATCTTCGATCTGACATGATTAACATGGGCATTTGATTACATTCTATAAAAATGTAGCCTTCTTCACAAGAGGTTGGAGTTCATGAAAAGTTCCCTAAGAAAACTAGTACAGATGAATCCAAAGGAGAAATGCTTATTGAATGTAACCATATGGATAAAGCAACTAATATGGGGGGCATGTATGTACTGAAATCCTCCAAAAGAACCTTCAGAAATCGTAGTACATTGTCATTGTAAACTTGGAAAAAGGTGTCACAAATTGAACTCCCTTATGGTTAACATTTAATAGGAAAGGAACATCACCTCGATATATAGCTTCTCCAGGCGCGGAAAGCATCTCAGGAAACTGACCAACTTGCTCCAGGTCGGGCCCGATAGATTCTAGTGCCAAGACCTTCACTGTGCGCAGTTTCGGGGTCAAGCTTGTCGGAATCGTTTTCTAAATGACAGACGAACAAACATCTTCAAAATTAGAAATAATGTTAATTTGTAGAAGGAGAGGTAGAAGGCGGCTGTTGTACCTGAACGGGTGTGGATCCAGTAACAAGTTCATAGTATTTGTCAGACGAGTAGCCCACCACTGTCAATTTCGGCGCAGAAATGACATTGATTCTTGTTGGACCTTCTTGATCAACTACAAGTAATCTCTCAAGTGCAGGTGTGTCCTGGATGACCATACCGTGGTCCACCTTTTGTGATGTCTTCCTGCCACACTAGTAACACACATAAATAGTCCGGAGAGTCATGGAGGTGATGTGGAAGGTACTCAACCCATTGATCGCCTGAAGACGAAGGTACTCGAGTGCAGTACAGCCACGGAGCAGGCGCTCCATGTCACCCTTTGAGAGGTAGATGGCGACGAGCTCGAGGTGCTTCAGTCATGGTAGAATAAGAGCGGGCGCGTCATTAAGGGGCGGGAAATGGCAGTTCCTGAACTTGGCAACACGTAGCATGGGCGCGAGGCGGAGTGCGAACGTTGGCAACAACCGCATATGCCCATCATCAAAAGTGAGCTCCTCGAGCTGATCTAGGGCGGGGGATCGGAACCAGTCGTTAAGCTTGGCTCGGTCCTTGCCGTTGGAACGGAACTTGACCATTCTAAGGCCTTTGGTTGGGCCAAGGTGACTGCCGAGGATCTTGAAGAATGCATCCAAGATTTTGCGATAGCCATAGCAGAGCTTGTGGGTGTCGAAGAGGTCGAGAGGGCTGGAGTTCCATAGGGGGCGCCACCGCCGGGAAAGGAGGGTTGTCCCCGCCCCATATTTGATTGGGAGGAGGGAGATGATGACTCTCAACATATCATCGGGGAGGCTGCTGCTTAAGTCTACGCCTGCTGGACTCGCTTGCAGTTCTAGTTTGCCCCACCTCCGCTTGTTGGCAGCCTTGTTCTCCACCTCCGCGGTCTCCTTGTCAGCGGTGCTTTCTGATAGAAATGGGAGTACAGGGAATATTTAGTTAAAACAGGGCAATAGAAAAGTGTATTGGTAACTAGAAGTTATTAGGTAGAAATATAGTAAGATAAGGGAATAACAATTGGTTGCTTAAATACTACACAATTCATTTGACATTGTTGGGTAAGTCAACATATGCAGATAGTTGAAAAGAAAACTTACTTCAAACAAAGTCTGGATGGATGATTTTGTCAGGGAAGTTAGCATATATCTCATGACCAGTCCCTTCTATGTGCAGTGCAATTTTAGTGCCAACTTTCATTACATAAAACTTTGCAATTTCATTCCAAAAACCAGTGCCAAAATAGGAGTCACCACGTTCATCAAGTCTTACAGTAGCAACGATTGTAAGTCCATGGTTTGTGCGTAGTATGACATTCGTGGAGCCTTGATGTATGTAATGGAAAAAATTGTGCACTACATAATCTATTGCATAGCGAGGGATGTCCTGCAAAAAATGTTAGGGTTGTTAAAGAAAATATGGTAACATGCAAATATGGGCCCAAATTGAAAGAACTGTACAACAGTTGAGATCGAAGGACAAAAGTCTATAATTAAATAGATAGGGTAAACATGATGTCATGGAAATATGAGAGTAATCGAAAGAACAATACATCATTAATTTTCCTAATATAGAAAGAAGAGGGGGGAAATCCCCTTTGACGTATATGGTGCATGTGGCACCTTTTATCCAAATGTAGCAATATTTAGAATATGTTCAGGAAAGTAGGCCATGCCAATCGATTTAGGGTGAGATTGAACATACCGTGCGCGTCCTCAAGTTATCTGGTATGATGAGATGGAATCTCTGGCAGCGGTTGCCAAGTCCTGAAGTATCGGCGCACTGTACATTCTATGAATGAAAGAAAACCCTCAAATCTGCTCGAATAAAAATGAATTCACGGCGATTTCCGCCGGGTGATTAAAGGAGGCAGATGAACTGGGATAAGAGATGAGATAGTATCTCATTAAATCAGTTACCTTGTCGTCCATGAGAAAGAACCCTTAGTACGGTAGATTCCCCAACCTAGCGGAGCTGGGTCGACCGCGAGCAGCGTCGAGAAAGTCGATGGCGATAGGCGGCAGCAAGCGGAAGTGGCAAAATGCATTGGGCTTTGCCGACAGCCTGGCAGCGGCGACAGGCGTCGAGCTAAGTGTTTACCGCCGCGATAGGCGGTGCCATGGCATAAACGTGGAGGAGCTTGTGCAGGTGTGAATGGGGAATGCACCGGAGGGGCCGAGGTGGGTGGCGGGTGGGGTGAGGGTTTTTGTGACGTGGGGATGGTGAAGTTTTTCTTTTTTCTTTTTTGAATTGGGTGGTGAGGGTTTTCTGTCCCACAAGGAATTTTGGGGGCGACACTTTGCTACAGCGAACCGTGTGTGATTGACGCAACAGGCAACATGATAGTCATTGCACATGGTTCCAATTTTGGAAACCATGTATGATTGACGTACTACCTCCATCCTGGTTTATTGGTCCCCCGTTGTAATTTTTACCAAAATTTGGCGAAATATTTAACATACTCAGACATAGATAATAAGCATACACGTACATAAGCATAGTTCAACCATAAGTACATAGTTCAACCGTCATTAAGCATACTCAAGCGTACATAGTTCGATCCATCCCACATCTCATCTCACATGCGGTCGGCACGATCCTGAAGCTTCTCCAGGTACTCGGCGTACGCGTCGTGCGCCACCCTGCGAGAATACTTCTTCTTGAAGGAGCCAACGGCCCGTCCTCTTGCATGCGCAAGAGCACTTAGATATGCGTCATGAATCTTGTGGTTGCAAAATGGGCATCCACAGCTGTCTTTCCAGGTCCTAATACGCTTGTTATGCATTCCCACATAAAGCTCCCTCAGGATTCGCCTCTTGTACCTCCTCTCGGCATCTTCATCCTCGTTGTCCACATCTTCAGACAGCACCTATACATATAGTAAAACAATTTTGGCATCAAATCACTGATTACATGCCGTGAAGTAGGATTAGGAATTTATGGCTATTTATTTATACATATTCAGATATTATGGTTCCACTTTTAAGCACAGTCATCTACGTACAGACCAATCTTGAAGAAAATAATGGAACAAACATATGTAGGTCATTCAAAATCAATTGTCATGTCCTGGCTAGGAATTATTAGCACGAACACTAACCCTAGTCGGATTACTAGCAGGAATCATTTGCGCATATAAAACAACTAATCACTTATCACCTGTACCATTCAAACAATCAATACACTACACGAATCTAGCAAAACTTACTCAGATTTCATGGATTGGGAGAACATAACCACAGGGGTTCTATTCCAAAAATGGGGAGGCAGGAGTAACCAGAGAAACCATATGATCTATTTGACACATAAAAGGGTATAGATGACTAGCCAGCTGTCCGTCGTCGTCGGAGTCGTCGCCGGAGTGGTCGTCGGAGTTATCGCCGGAGTGGTCGTCGGAGTCGGTGTGGAACTCCGCCTCCGGCTGTGGAAGCTCGACGCTGTCGACGATGTCAGGGTGCAGCGATAACTCGTCGGCGGTGACGGCAACCTCTGTCTCCATCTCCACGCCGTGCTCTGGTGGTTTAGCAGCCCCGGCATCGCCACTCCCTTCGATGGGGCGCTTCAGCGGCATCCTCATACACTGACGGCTTTGAGGACTGAGAGCGGCGTCGAGGTTGCAAGCAGAGAGAGAGGATAGTGTGTGCGTAGCGAGGATGGGGCTGCGGCCGCTCGGGCGCACCATTAATATGGAGTAGTGGGAGTTGTCGGAGAGAGGCGGGCGGCGGTCAAACCGATGGCTCGCCTCCCGGTGAGCCTACGCAGCGGACTGCTGGCATGCCTACCATAGTTTCACACAGCTAATCGCACGCCTCCCGATGACACTGTGCAGCGAGCACGCCTCCGTCAATTCACACACCTGCACGTACGCCTCCCCGTCTGCCTACGCGGTGGACTGCTCGCATGCATCTCGTCAACTCACGCCTGCTCGCATGCCACACGGGTCGCACGGCGGCACGTATATTTTTTTCTATTTGGATGATTAATGTTGCTGCTTTATTGCTTAACCGAAGCATGACACGTACCCATTGTTGGTCTAACGCTCACGGTTTGAATAAATAATCCGTTTGGGATATTGGTTCCCAATTATTAATAATATCTTGTCTATAATCAGATAAAGATTACATCAAAATTGGTCTCAAATTTGACAAAAAAAGTACAATGCCACTTTGTATTGGTGTCCATATGACAACACGATAAGTTTCATGAACTTCAAATAAGTTTTGGATATGTTATAATTTAAAAATTAATATTCTCAGTGTTTGAAATTTGTTGCACAGGGAGTAAACATGCACCCAGTGAGACACATGTGTTTTTGCAATCTATTTAGGTGCACTGTCACGTGTGCATGCAACTCAAATTTGATTTTTGCACATTATACCCATAGAAAGTCAATCAATGTACTAAAATGTCTTAATGATCTCTGTGAATTTTTTGAAATTAAAACGTCCCTCCTTTGTTAACATGTATGTTCACCGCGGGATAATTAATTTAACATGCATCATAGTTGCGGTGGATTCGCGGTGTGTGTGTGGGTGTGTGTGGGGGGGTGGCGGGTGGCTCGCAGTACACTACGAGTTATGAGCCACCGTGTGGGTTGGCCGTTTTGTTAGGCAGACTGGTGCCACATCAGAGTCGTGGTATCATTATTTAAAACATTACACAACCCTTTCATACATAAATGTTTTGGCCACATGCAGTCGATGGTTGTCCTACACGACACTCGATACTCGCGTGTGACGCTTTATGTGGGCCCGCGAGGTCGTCGTCCATCACTTTGACGAACAGCTGGCAGTAAGGTTAATTTGACCAGCAAGGTATAATCTTTTTTGTTTGTGTTATGGTGGTATATAGTATGCGTCGAAGAGGTGGGAGGGGACTAGCATATATACTATACGTATGCGTCCGTGAACAAGTACACCTCACTGAGTGTCGGGACTTTTTGGTTACCGAGGCACGTGCCACATCAAAATTATGAAATTGGTTATTCAAACATCACACAACACCATTTTGGGCCACATGCATATATATCCTAGCTAGGACACTCACGTGTGACGCTTCCATTTGTGGGCCCACGAGGCCATCGTCGATGCATGCATGCATGCATCACTTTGACCTACCTCGGGAGAGGTTAATTAATTTCACCATCGATGAGGATTCTTTTGGGTTGTACATATATTACGACAGGAGCATATAGTATGCGGTGAAGAGGGGGGAAGGGGACCATCATATGTAGTATGCTTGATATGAACCTCGCTCTCTGTGGGTGCATGGTTTATGGTTTTTGAGGCATGTGGCACATCAAAGTTGTGCATTTTGGGTATTCAACATATATATGTTTGGCCCACATGCAAAGCGGTGGTGGTTGTCCTCTCGCACCCACTTAAGCGGTTATCAACGATATCGATGCTTTCCATCTGTGGGCCCGCTTGGTCCATCACTTCTTTTTGCCTGACAACAAGAGAGGTTAATTTGACTTTGGAGGGGATTATTATTTTTGCTCTGGGCTGACATGCATGATACACTTTGAGCACACACATATGCATGTGTACGCATGCATCCCTCCCATCGAGTCGAAGTGGCTAGTACAACGACACCATCATGAACCGATCTCGCTCTGTGTGGGGAGCTAGTGTACGATTTTTGACACATGCGCCAGATCAATGTTGTGTATTCAAACATGCATGCACGCATCACCTCCACACATATGCATGTAGTGGTTGCCTTCGAACGATACACTCCCTCGCGTGGTTATCGGCGATAAGCCTATATATTCGTGGGCCCGCGTGGACATCCATGATCACCTTGACCAACAACAAGATAGGTTACCATGGAGGATTCTTCATTTGGTTAGTGTTATCATAGTATAGTTCATGGTGAGATTCAGACCTAATTAAGTTTGAGCACATATACTATGCATGCATGCATGCATATATGAATCCCCGTCGTTGGCTTGAAGTGTGGTGTAACATATACATATGCATCGTCAACCTAACCCTCACTCAGTGTGGGGATTTCTAGTTTGAAATCACGGTGCCACATCAAAGTTGTTCATTGTTACTCAAAAACACACCTCTCCATACATATGTTTGGGCCACACGCATGCAGTAGTTGTCTTCGGGGACTAGCTACTTGCGTGATTATTGGCGAGCTAGCCCATCTCCGAGGTCGCATGGATGGACATCACTTTGACCAACAACAAGAGAAAGGTTGTACGACCAAGGTGGATTATTCTTTGTCCGTTTTACGATCCATCTTGGTGAGATATATGCCTCTCTAGCCCGCCGACTGAAACTGTGTGTGTGTGGGGGGGGGGGGTTTCTACATCACACTTTGCTAGGTGAACCTCGATTGGGGGGGCATGCATTCATAGCTTAATTAGGATTCCCTTCGTGGCGACACGAGGGGGGTGGGGGCTGCTAGCTACTTCCCACTTTGCTAGGTGAACCTCGGTTGGGGGGAAGGGGGCATGCTCATAGCTTAGGATTCCCTTCGTGCCGACACAAGGGGGGCTGCTAGCTACTTCGCACTTTGCTAGGTGAACCTCGGTTGGGGGGCATGTGCATTCATAGCTTAGGATTCCCTTCGTGCCGACACGAGGGAGGGGTAGCTGCTAGCTACTTCACACTTTGCTAGGGTGAACCTGAAGGAAATATTCCCTAGAGGCAATAATAAAGTTGTTCTTTATATTTCCTTATATCATGGTAAATGTTTAATATTCATGCTAGAATTGTATTAACCGGAAACATAGTACATGTGTGAATACATAGACAAACAGAATGTCACTAGTATGCCTCTACTTGACTAGCTCGTTGAATCAAAGATGGTTAAGTTTCCTAGCCATAGACATGAGTTGTCATTTGATTGACGGGATAACATCATTAGAGAATGATGTGATTGACTTGACCCATTCCGTTAGCTTAGCACTTGATCATTTAGTATGCTGCTATTGCTTTCTTCATGACTTATACATGTTCCTATGACTATGAGATTATGCAACTCCCGAATACCGGAGGAACACTTTGTGTGCTACCAAACGTCACAACGTAAGTACGTAACTGTGTGATTATAAAGGTGCTCTACAGGTGTCTCCAATGGTACTTGTTGAGTTGGCATAGATCGAGATTAGGATTTGTCACTCCGATTGTCGAAGAGGTATCTCTGGGCCCTCTCGGTAATGCACATCACTATAAGCCTTGCAAGCAATGTGACTAATGAGTTAGTTGCGGGATGATGCATTACAGAACGAGTAAAGAGACTTTCCGGTAACGAGGTTGAACAAGGTATTGAGATACCGACGATCGAATCTCAGGCAAGTAACATATCGATGACAAAGGGAACAACGTATGTTGTTATGCGATTTGACCGATAAAAATCTTCATAGAATATGTAGGAGCCAATATGAGCATCCGGGTTCCGCTATTGGTTATTGACCGGTGTCTCGGTCATGTCAACATAGTTCTCAAACCCGTAGGGTCCGCACGCTTAACGTTCGGTGACGATTTGTATTATGAGTTTATGTGTTTTGATGTACCGAAGGTAGTTCGGAGTCCCGGATGAGATCGGGGACATGACGAGGAGTCTCGAAATGGTTGAGACGTAAAGATCGATAGATTGGACGATTATGTTCGGACACCGGAAGTGTTTCGGGAGGTTTCGGACATATACCGGAGTACCGGGGGGTTACCGGAACCCCTCGGGGGGATGTAATGGGCCTATTGGGCCTTAGTGGAGAAGAGGAGGGGCGGCCAGGGTAGGCCGCGTGCCCCCTCCCCCTCTAGTCCGAATTGGACAAGGAGGGGGCGGCGCCCCCCTTTCCTTCCCCTCTCTCTCTTCTCCTTCCCCCTTATCCTACTCCTACTAGGAAAGGAGGAGTCCTACTCCCGGTGGGAGTAGGACTCCCCCTTAGCGCGCCCTCCTCCTGGTCGGCCGCCTCCCACCTAGCTCCTTTATATACGAAGGCAGGGGGCACCCCATAGACGCACAAGTTGATCAGTTTGATCTTTTAGCCGTGTGCGGTGCCCCTCTCCACCATAATCCACCTCGGTCATATCGTAGTGGTGCTTAGGTGAAGCCCTGTGTCGGTAGCTACATCATCACCATCATCATGCCATCGTGCTGACGAAACTCTCCCGCAAAGCTCTGCTGGATCGGAGTTCGTGGGACGTCATCGAGCTGAACGTGTGCTGAACTCGGAGGTGTCGTGCATTCGGTACTTGGATCGGTCGGATCGTGAAGACGTACGACTACATCAACCGTGTTGTCATAACGCTTCCGCTTTCGGTCTACGAGGGTACGTGGACAACACTCTCCCCTCTCATTGCTATGCATCACCATGATCTTGCATGTGCGTAGAATTTTTTTTGAAATTACTACGTTCCCCAACAGTGGTTTCAAAGCCAGGTTTATGCGTAGATGTTATGTGCACGAGTAGAACACAAGTGAGTTCTGGGCGATACAAGTCATACTGCTTACCAGCATGTCATACTTTGATTCGGCGGTATTGTTGGATGAAGCGGCCCGGGCCGACATTACGCGTACGCTTACGCGAGACTGGTTCTACCGACGTGCTTCGCACACAGGTGGCTGGCGGGTGTCAATTTCTCCAACTTTAGTTGAATTGAGTGTGGCTACGCCCGGTCCTTGTGAAGGTTAAAACAACACATACTTGACGAAATATCATTGTGGTTTTGATGTGTAGGTAAGAACGGTTCTTGCTAAGCCCGTAGCAGCCACGTAAAACTTGCAACAACAAAGTAGAGGACGTCTAACTTGTTTTTGTAGGGCTTGTTGTGATGTGATATGTTCAAGACGTGATGAGATATAAGTTGTTCTATGAGATGATCATGTTCTGTTGAAGTTATCAGCAACTGGCAGAAGCCTTATGGTTGTCTCTTTATTGCATAAGATGCAAGCGCCAAATAATTGCTTTACTTTATTGCTATGCGATAGCAATAGTTGCAAGAGCAATAGTTGGCGAGATGACCATGCAACGACACATTGATAGAGATCAAGATGATGGAGATCATGGTGTCATGCCAGTGACGATAGAGATCATGACGGTTCTTTGGAGATGGAGATCAAAGGCGCAAGATGATCGTGGCCATATCATGTCACATATTTTGATTGCATGTGATGTTTATCTTTTATGCATCTTACTCTGCTTTGATTGGCGGTAGCATTATAAGATGATCTCTCACTAAATTTCAAGGTACAAGTGTTCTCCCTGAGTATGCACCGTTGCCAAAGTTCGTCGTGCCGAGACACCACATGGTGATCGGGTGTGATAAGCTCTACGTTCATATACAACGGGTGCAAGCCAGTTTTGCACACGCAGAAATACTCGGGTTAAACTTGACGAGCCTAGCATATGCAGATATGGCCTCGGAACAATGAGACCGAAAGGTCGAGCGTGAATCATATAGTAGATATGATCAGCATAGTGAAGTTCACCATTGAAAACTACTCCATCTCACGTGATGATTGGACATGGTTTAGTTGATATGGATCACGTGATCACTTAGATGAATAGAGATATGTCTATCTAAGTGGGAGTTCTTAAGTAATATGATTAAATTGAACTTTAATTTATCATGAACTTAGTCCTGATAGTATTTGCATAACTATGTTGTAGATCAATAGCTCGCGATATAGCTCCCCGTTTATTTTTGATATGTTCCTAGAGAAAACTAAGTTGAAAGATGAGAGTAGCAAAGTTCCGGACTTGGTTCGTGATCTGAGGATTATCCTCATTGCTTCACAGAAGAACTATGTCCTTGATGCACCGCTAGGTGACAGACCTATTGCAGGAGCAGATGCAGACGTTATGAACGTTTGACAAAGCTCAGTATGATGACTACTTGATAGTTTAGTGCACCTTGCTTTACGGCTTAGAACTGGGACTTCAAAAATGTTTTGAACGCCACGGAGCCTGTAAGATGTTCCAAGAGTTGAAATTGGTATTTCATACTCTTGCCCGTGTCGAGAGGTATGAGACCTCTCGCGGTACTTTGCCTACAAGATGGAGGATAATAGCTCAACCAGTGAGCATGTACTCAGATTGTTTGGGTACTACAATTGCTTGAATCAAGCAGGAGTTAATCTTCCAGATAAGATAGTAAATTGACAAAGTTCTCTAGTCACTATCACCAAGTTACTAGAACTTCATGATGAACTATAATATGCAAGGGATGACGAAAACAATTCCCAAGCTCTTCGCGATGCTAAAATCGGCGAAGGTAGAAATCAAGAAAAACATCAAGTGTTGATGGTTGACAAGACCACAGTTTCAAGAAAAAGGGCAAAGGGAAGAAGGGGAACTTAAAGAAGAATGGAAAGCAAGTTGCTGCTCAAGTGAAGAAGCCCAAGTCTGGACCTAAGCCTGAGACTAAGTGCTTCTACTTCAAAGGGACTTGTCACTAGAAGCGGAACTACCCCAAGTATTTGGTGAATAAGAAGGATGGCAAAGTGAACAAGCTATATTTGGTATACATGTGATTGATGTGTACTTTACTAGTGTTTATAGAAACCCCTCGGTATTTGATACTGGTTCAGTTCCTAAGAGAAGTAACTCTAAATGGGAGTTGCAGTATGAACAGAGACTGGTTAAGGGTGAAGTTACGATGTATGTTGGAAGTGGTTCCAAGATTGATATGATCATCATCGCACACTACCTATACTTTCAGGATTAGTGTTGAACCTAAATAAATGTTATTTGGTGTTTGCGTTAAGCATGAATATGATTTGATCATGTTTATTGCAATACGTTTGTTCATTTAAAATTAGAGAATAATTGTTATTCTGTTTACATGAATAAAACCTCCGATGGTCATACACCCAATGAAAATAGTTTGTTGGATCTCAATCGTAGTGATACACATATTCATACTATTGAAGCCAAAAGATGCAAAGTTAATAATGACAGTGCAACTTATTTGTGGTACTGCCGTTTAGGTCATATTGGTGTAAAGCGCATGAAGAAACTCCATGGTGATGGGTTTTTGGAATCACTTGATTATGAATCACTTGATGCTTGCGAACCATGCCTCATGGGCAAGATGACTAAAACTCTGTTCTCCAGAACAATGGAGCAAGCAACAAACTTGTTGGAAATAATACATACTTATGTATACGGTCCGATGAGTGTTGAGGCTCGCGGTGGGTATCGTTATTTTCTAACCTTCACAGATGATTTTAGCAGATATGGGTATATCTACTTGATGAAACCTAAGTCTGAAACATTTGAAAAGTTCAAAGAATTTTAGAGTGAAGTGGAAAATCATCGTGACAAGAAAATAAAGTTTCTACGATCTGATCGTGGAGACGAATATTTGAGTTACGAGTTTCGTCTTCAATTAAAACAATGTGGAATAGTTTCACAAATTTGTGCCACCTGGAACACCACAGCATAATGGTGTGTCCGAACATCATAATCGTACTTTATTGGATATAGTGCAATCTATGATGTTTCTTATCGATTTACCACTATCATTTTGGGGTTATGCATTAGAGACAACTGCATTCACGTTAAAAAGGGCACCATCTAAATCCGTTGAGATGACACCGTATGAACTGTGGTTTAGCAAGAAACCTAAGTTGTCATTTCTCAAAGTTTGGGGTTGCGATGCTTATGTGAAAAAGTTTTCATCCTGATAAGCTCAAACACAAATCGGAGAATTGTGTCTTCATAGGATACCCAAAGGAGACAGTTGGGTACACCTTCTATCACAGATCCAAAGGCAAGACATTTATTGCTAAGAATGGATCCTTTCTAGAGAAGGAGTTTCTCTCGAAAGAAGTGAGTGGGAGGAAAGTAGAACTTGATGAGGTAACTGTACCTGCTCCCTTATTGGAAAGTAGTTCATCATAGAAATATGTTCCTGTGACTCCTACACCAATTAGAGAGGAAGCTAATGATGATGATCATGTAACTTCAGACCAAGTTACTACCGAACCTCGTAGGTCAACCAGAGTGAGATCCGCACCAGAGTGGTACAGTAATCCTGTTCTGGAGGTCATGTTACTTGACCATGACGAACCTACAAACTATGAGGAAGCGATGATGAGCCCAGATTCCGCGAAATGGCTTGAGGCCATGAAATCTGAGATGGGATCCATGTATGAGAACAAAGTGTGGACTTTGGTTGACTTGCCCGATGATCGGCAAGCCATAGAAAATAAATGGATCTTCAAGAGGAAGACGGACGCTGATAGTAGTGTTACTATCTACAAAGCTATACTTGTCGAAAAAAGGTTTTTGACAAAGTTCAAGGTGTTGACTACGATGAGATTTTCTCACTCGTAGCGATGCTTAAGTCTGTCCGAATCATGTTAGCAAATTGCCACATTTTATGAAATCTGGCAAATGGATGTCAAAACTACATTCCTTAATGGATTTCTTAAAGAAGAGTTGTATATGATGCAACCAGAAGGTTTTGTCGATCCTAAAGGTGCTAACAAAATGTGCAAGCTCCAGTGATCCATCTATGGACTGGTGCAAGCATCTCGGAGTTGGAATATACGCTTTGGTGAGTTGATCAAAGCATATAGTTTTATACAGACTTGCGGTGAAGCCCGTATTTACAAGAAAGTGAGTGGGAGCACTACAACATTTCTGATAAATATATGTGAATGACATATTGTTGATCGGAAATAATGTAGAATTTTCTAGAAAGCATAAAGGAGTATTTTAAAGGATTTTTTCAAAGAAAGACCTCGGTGAAGCTGCTTACATATTGAGCATCAAGATCTATAGAGATAGATCAAGACGCTTGATAAGTTTTTTCAATGAGTACATAACTTGACAAGATTTTGAAGTAGTTCAAAATGGAATAGTCAAAGAAAGAGTTATTGCTTGTGTTACAAGGTGTGAAATTGAATAAGACTCAAAGATCGACCACGGCAGAAGATAGAAAGAGAATGAAAGTCATTCCCTATGCCTCAGCCATAGGTTCTATAAAGTATGCCATGTTGTGTACCAGATCTATTGTATACCCTACAATGAGTTTGGCAAGGGAGTACAATAGTGATCTAGGAGTAGATCACTGA
Source organism: Aegilops umbellulata (assembly GCA_032464435.1). Lineage (NCBI taxonomy): Eukaryota > Viridiplantae > Streptophyta > Magnoliopsida > Poales > Poaceae > Aegilops > Aegilops umbellulata. The sequence continues at coordinate 153,498,398 of CP136054.1, read as the reverse complement.
ACGATGGTCAAAATTATCCTTAGTAGAATAAGGATATGTTTTTCGATTATGGAGGTGACAAAAGGTTCGTCGTAAAGGGTTACGTCGATGCAAGTTTTGACACTGATCCAGATGACTCTAAGTCTCAATCTGGATACATATTGAAAGTGGGAGCAATTAGCTAAAGTAGCTCCGTGCAGAGCATTGTAGACATAGAAATTGGCTAAATACATACGGATCTGAATTTTGGCAGACCCGTTGACTAAACTTCTCTCACAAGCAAAACATGATCACACCTTAGTACTCATTGGGTGTTAATCACATGGCGATGTGAACTAGATTACTGACTCTAGTAAACCCTTTGAGTGTTGGTCACATGGCAATGTGAACTATGGGTGTTAATCACATAGTGATGTGAACTATTGCTGTTAAATCACATGGCGATGTGAACTAGATAATTGACTCTAGTGCATGTGGGAGACTGAAGGAAATATGCCCTAGAGGCAATAACAAAGTTGTTATTTATATTTCCTTATATCATGATAAATGTTTATTATTCATGCTAGAATTGTATTAATCGGAAACTTAGTACATGTGTGAATACATAGACAAACAGAATGTCACTAGTATGCCTCTACTTGACTAGCTCGTTGAATCAAAGATGGTTAAGTTTCTTAGCCATAGACATGAGTTGTCATTTGATTAACGGGATCACATCATTAGAGAATGATGTGATTGACTTGACCCATTCCGTTAGCTTAGCACTTGATCGTTTAGTATGTTGCTATTGCTTTCTTCATGACTTATACATGTTCCTATGACTATGAGATTATGCAACTCCCGAATACCGAAGGAACACTTTGTGTGCTACCAAACGTCACAACATAACTGGGTGATTATAAAGGTGCTTTACAGGTGTCTCCAATGGTACTTGTTGAGTTGGCATAGATCAAGATTAGGATTTGTCACTCTGATTGTCAGAGAGGTATCGCTTGGCCCCCTCGGTAACGCACATCACTATAAGCCTTGCAAGCAATGTGACTAATGAGTTAGTTGGGATGATGCATTACGAAACGAGTAAAGAGACTTGCCGGTAATGAGAATGAACTAGGTATTGAGATACCGACGATCGAATCTCGGGCAAGTAACATAACGATGACAAAGGGAACAACGTATGTTGTTATGCGGTTTGACCGATTAAGATCTTCGTAGAATATGTAGGAACCAATATGAGCATCCAGGTTGCGCTATTGGTTATTGACCGGAGACGTGTCTCGGTCATGTCTACATAGTTCTCGAACCTGTAGGGTCCGCACGCTTAACATTCCATGACGATTTGTATTATGAGTTTATGTGTTCTGATGTACCGAAGGTAGTTCGGAGTCCCGGATGATCGGGGACATGACGAGGAGTCTCGAAATGGTCGAGACGTAAAGATCGATATATTGGACGACTATGTTCGGACATCGGAAGTGTTTCGGGAGGTTTCGGACATATACCGGAGTACCGGGGGGTTACCGGAACCCCCAGGGGGATGTAATGGGCCTATTGGGCCTTAGTGGAGAAGAGGAGGGGCGGCCAGGGCAGGCCACGCGCCCCCTCCCCCTCTAGTCCAAATTGGACAAGGAGGGGGGCGCCCACCTTTCCTTCCCCTCTCTCTCCTCCTTCCCCTTCTCCTACTCCTACTAGGAAAGGAGGAGTCCTACTCCTGGTGGGAGTAGGACTCCCCCCTTGGCGCGCCCTCCTCCTGGCCGGCCGCCTCCCCCCTAGATCCTTTCTATACGGGGGCAGGGGCACCCCATAGACACGCAAGTTGATCAGTTGATCTTTTAGCCGTGTGCGGTGCCCCTCTCCACCATAATCCACCTCGGTCATATCGTAGCGGTGCTTAGGTGAAGCCCTGTGTCGTTAGCTACATCATCACCGTCATCAGGCCGTCATGCTGACGAAACTCTCCCGCAAAGCTCTGCTGGATCGGAGTTCGTGGGACGTTATCGAGCTGAACGTGTGCTGAACTCGGAGGTGCCGTGCGTTCGGTACTTGGATCGGTCAGATCGTGAAGACGTACGACTACATTAACTGCGTTGTCATAACGCTTCCGCTTTCGGTCTACGAGGGTACGTGGACAACACACTCCCCTCTCGTTGCTATGCATCACCATGATCTTGCATGTGCGTAGGATTTTTTTTGAAATTACTACGTTCCCCAACAGTACCTCGGTTGGGGGGAGGGCATGTATTCATAACTTAGTTAGGATTCCCTTCATGCTGACACGAGGGAGGGGGCTGCTAGCTACTTCACACTTTGCTAGGTGAACCTCGGTTGGGTGGGCATGCATTCATAGCTTAGCAATCCCTTCGTGCCGACACGAGGGAGGGGGCTGCTAGCTCTACTTCACACTTTGCTAGGTGAACCTCGGTTGGGGGGCATGCATTCATAGCTTAGGATTCCCTTTGTGCCAACACGAGGGAGGGGGCTGCTAGCTACTTTGCACTTTGCTACGTTGAACCTCGGTTGGGGGGCATGCATTCATATATAGCTTAGGATTCCCTTCGTGCCGGCACGAGGGGGGAGGGGGCTGCTAGCTACTTTGCACTTTGCTAGGTGAACCTCGGTTGAGGGGGAGGGGACATGCATTCATATATAGCTTAGGATTCCCTTCGTGCCAACACGAGGGAGGGGGGCTACTAGCTACTTCACACTTTGCTAGGTGAACCTCGGTTGAGGGGTAGGGGGCATGCATTCACAGCTTAGGATTCCCTTCGTGCTGACACGATAGGGTGGGGGCAAGCAATACTGTGCGCTTTGCGAGAGAGGTGCCACATTGAAGTTGCATTTGGTATTTGAAAATAGAACCACCCTTTTGATACATAAATTTGGTCCACGTGCAAGTGTTTTCGTGTTCTGACCCTCTCCCACGTCATTTTTCGCCAAATTTATGAACATTAGAAAAGTCGGATGACGCAGCAGACACGGTTCACTCAAACTAACCATGTGCCACACCGGTGCACCTGTCACGCACACATCCACACAGTACATTGGGCTCCTCGAGGCTCCCCCTCTAAAAAATGTATGCCCGCTTCGACGGTTTTTCTGCTTCATAACACACGGTTGTTATCTCCGGACCGTGTGCGATGTTTCTTGTTCCCAATCCCACCTGCATCGAAAATATCTGCCCGCCTCGAGGGTTTTTCTTTTTCATAACACACGGTTGTTATCTCTGGACCGTGTGCGATGCACTATCATCAAAATTTTCAATAGCCCAGCATTTCACTCCCGCATAGTAAAATTTTCAGTACCCGCGTCATTTCCTCAAACACCCCATGCCCCCCCTCCACACACACACAGACACCAAAACCTCCTCGGGCGTGCGCGCACACACACACACACCCTCCCTTGCTCAAAACCCTAGCAAAGTCCCCGCCGCCGCCGCCGCAAGGCCTCCATTGTCAACATATGCCGGTTTGCTCGTGCAGCTTACCCACCGATCTCCATACCCAGGCCGCCCTAAGTTTCTTAGATGATGCCTGCCAAACGCCCCCTTTACCCCAGATCCCCATCCCCATCCCCCACTCCAGAGTGTCACAGCGTAAGCCCGGCTACGCTTCCCGTGGAGCTTGAGGAGCGATTGGCCCAAAAGAGGTGTATAGTGTTCTCTTCACCCGACGTCGCTGAGGAAGTTGACGACCATTATTGGCGGCAGGCACTCAAGCAGCGGGCATGTCTCGTCCACCGGCTATGACATTGAGGTCATCGACAGCGACGCCCTGAGGCGGGGTCTGTCACAAGTTAAGTGGCCCACCCCCAACCCCTCGGGTTCAACTGCCGTCGATCTCATCCATGGCCCCGCCGCTGATCTCCTCTGGCTCGCGGTCAACAATTTGCCATTCTACATTGCCATCGAGCCCCTTTTGTCATTTCTGAAGGACACTTTCTGCGACACTGGCTTGGGATCCATAGCTTCCAAGTCAGACCTCATCGACGGCGACCATGAGGAGGGCACCCTCTCCGGCTCTTCCAAGGGGAAAGATCCCATCTGCTCTTCCAAGGGGAAAGCGCCCATCTGCAACATTGGGGAGGGCACCCTACAGCCATGCTCTTCCAAGGGGAAGGATCCCATCTGCAACAATATGGAGGGCATCCAGGGTCAGTGCTCTTCCCACGGGAACGAGCCCATCTGTGACAAGTGAGGAAACTCATGATTTGTTTATTTCAGTTGTTCACAATGTGATGCTCTATATGTGCAATTATTTTCTGTGCAGTACATTTCATCAATCCAGTTTTAAACATACCAATAGGAATGCATATATTTGCTTTCTGTTAAGCCTGTTATAGCTAGCATATGCCTCTTTTAAAGTTTTTTGATTGTTTGGTTGTTTGTAGTTAGCATATGTTTAGTTTCAAATGCTATCTTTGGTTGTTCATAGTATGCCTTGGTTATTCCAGTTATTCACAATGTGATGTTCTACATGTGCAAGTATGAACTGTGCAGTTCAATTTCATCAGTACTAGTTTCAACAATACCACTATGAATGACTACATTTGGTTGCTGCATCTTGTAGTTAACACGCCTTTCCATTTTTATTTATCCATAAGCAGTGTACTTAGACCGGCACAATACCAGTTTGAATGACCATGTTTGCTTGTTGTTAAATGTTAGGCCTGTTGCAGTTAGAACACCTTTCCACTTGTTTTGCTTTACTAGCGTGCTTAAACCTGCATACCGAAGCTATCTTTTGGAGATTATTTTGTCTGCCATGTGTAATTTTGGTTGATGTTTAGCCTGTTGTGCTTAACATGCTTCTTGATGTACCTACACAAGACAATTTTGGGAATGACTGTTGTTTCCCATCGAGGTTAGTTTCATCCCATGGCTTATATCTGCTCACTGTTCAGGATATCCGTAGCTGGTACCATATAGGCCGGCGGCTGATAAGGGACTAATCGGTGAGTCGGACTTTCAACTGAATATATCTACAACCCATTTTTCCTTATGTTAACTAGGGCCATATGTAATATATCTGAGGCTACATAGCAACATGCACTGTACTTAATGTCTAAATATGCAATCCTAGGCTACATAGCAACAAGGAAGAGTGTTACATTAATGTTCTAATGATGTCTAGATATACGAAGAAGAGCAGCAACAACAACAGCAACAACACAGCCATGTTTGGATACTCAACTTAGCTAGAGGTTAGAGTTAGTTTCTAGCTCATTACTAACCTTGAATTAACTCCATCCAAAGAGTTGTTTGGATGGCAGGGTTAGATTGACAATAAATGCACTTGGAGAACTAGCTCCAATTAGCACCTCTTGGGTTGGATACTAGTTTTTTGGGTGGGTTATAGATGCAACTAGCTCAAACTAGCCCTCATGTTTAGATATACTTTAGGGCTATTTGAGCCCGAACTAGCTCAAACTAACTGTAACTCGTGGATAAAGCAGCAGATAATTTTTAAGAACGAACTAAACTCCTTCCGGCCCATAATATAAGATTTTAAATCATCTAATATGTGAGTATATTGGATGTTATAAGATACTCCCTCCATTCCTAAATATTTGTCTTTTTAGAGATTTCAAATGGACTACCACATACAAATGTATATAGACATATTATAAAAGAGTGTTGTACTACATCATTGTGCCATTGCTGTTTAGCTTCTAATATTAACTTGGTGCTTTTAGGTACATATGTCATTGGTAAAGATCCACGTTTCGACCCTTTCTGCGTATGGGGTAATGAGATATCGATGAACCAGCATCAAGTGAGGAAGCTGATAAAGATTGTTAGTAAAATGGGTCCAAAGATGGCAATTAAACTATTTGTTTACACTTTATCCAAGACAACAGTGAACTGCAGGATGGTAAGTAAGAACTCTGCAGCCTTCTTTTTACTGCCCATAATGAGTTGTGTTAGATGACAATGTCTGAAATCTTATTCCTTTGCAGTGGTTGCCAAAGCAGTTTACTCAAGATTACCTCTCAAACTACATGATTGGTGGGCATGCAAAGGTTAAAGTATTTCTACCAGAACATGATGATTATCTAGATGTTTTCATGAAGACCGTGAAGGATGGGCGGTCGGCCATCACAAGGGGTTGGACTAGAGTCGTGTGTGCCTTCTGCATGGAAGAGGGCACAATATGGGCATTCCACTTCACCTTGTTCAGCAACCAGAATATATTTCGCCTCTTTCTTTACCGTCTTTAATAGTACAAGTATACAACTGTGGTTCATCATTCTTTATTTGGTTCTTATGTAATTCTTGAAAATATGTACCTATGAATCGAATAATGCATTGGTTGTTTGAACCTGATGGATATGAGTAAAGTTGTAGCATACATTCAAATTCAAATCCAAATCCGGTACAATTTGGAAAAGCAGCAATTAAATTACATGAAATTACGCTCTCCAGGTTGTTACGGCCCACACGGTTGGTAAAACACAAACGTTTGCGATATGCACCATAATCCGAGACGGTTCACAGAGAGGAAATGTGTGCAAGCATGCACACAGTTGCCGTTTGCAAAGCGTGTGCGATGTCAGACAATATCACAAACAATGTGGGCAAACTAAATGTTTGTGTTAGTTGCCTTATCGTACACGATTCGCAACCATGAGCTATTTCTGATGAAGTATGCATCGTAAACATTGCACCACAAAATAGTGTGTGCGATAGTTGTCATGTACGACGATGTTACGACGGTCCGACGTTTCGTAATCCAGTCCGACGCTCGTACGACGATTAGCTAATCTTCTTAACGGTGAACCATTTGTGATAGGCCGCGCATCATGCACGTTCTATAATAGTGAACCATTTGTGATGGGCCGCATCGTAAACGTAGCACCACAGAATACCGACTGCGATGGCAATGCAAGCAGAAATGAGTAGGAGTACTGTAGGGGCCCTATCCTCGACAGTTTCTGGGTCATGTGGGAAGGGCCCCCCTATCGCCCACACTCACTTGGCGACGGTTCCAAATGCCGTCGCAAAAAGGGGTTTTAAACTGTTTGTTTAGGACCAACGCGCACCAGTGAGGACTAGCCACCACAGTAGGAGGCAATTGATCGGGGATCATTCAGATCATCCTCAACCACACAAGCTCACCGAGCTCAAGAACACCTCTCATCAGGAGACTGTTCTTCCCTTGTATGTGTTCATCCTCAGCCCAAGAGGCAATCCACCACACCACACTGGACTAAGGTATCACACCACATCGGTGGCCCGAACCAGTATAAACCTTGTGCCCTTTGTTCTGCGAGTTTGATGTGTTGAGCCTTGGGATCGTGGGGAGTGGGTGAGCTAGGGAAGGGAGAGATCTTCGTGCGTACCCCGGTGTTTGAACCTCTAGGGTTTTGCCGGAACCCGAAATCCGACTTTTGGTGTGCTAGGTAGGGGAGCGCTGAAGTTTTCCTTCCGTTGATCCACATTCCAGCACTCCACCGCATCCATGGCAGACGCATGTCGAGCCCGCGCTGAGCGTCGGGCCGCCCTTGTCGCCCATGTCGCTCAGACGGCCCCTGTCGGCAGGCATACCCGTTGTTCTCCGTCACCCGCCGCCAACGCCGCCACCGGCCCAACGGGAAACGAGCATCAAAGCGTCCTCGCTGCACCCCTCTGTGCGGCGGGACGGCTACACCACCACTCCATCGGTAACTCCGGCCGATTCATCATCCCACGCTCGTCGCGCACCCACGGATGTGCAGGCCGCACTGCTCATGGCCCACGAGCTCCTGTGCTACCGCCCGGTCGACGACCTCTATGAGGACTGGCTGGACCGCATCGCCGAGCTCGTCAGTGTCACTAGGGGTTCGAGTGTCCCGTCTCTCTCGCTACCTCGCCCTCCTCCAGCCGCGGGTGACGTAGCCCACGGGGCGCCTCCGCCACCTCCACACCAAGATGGTGCCCTGGCGCCAAGGCGCGCGCCCCCCCGGCGCGACCCACCGCGGCGGGCGCCTGCGCGAGAAGAAGGAAGCTGCCAAGAGGTTCCCCCGCCGCAAGAAAACGCTCCTGCGCTCCCGGCGCCACCACGACAGGACCGTGTGCCGCCTGCAGTGGCGGCGCGTCGACATCAAGGGCAGGCTACGCCTTTGCAAAGGACCCTGGTGGCCACAGCAGGCTGCCGTGCCTTCACTCCAGAGCTGCGTAGCGTCGTCTGGCCGGGCAAGTTCAAGCCAGGCCTGCCTCCTCGCTACGACGGCACCCCCGACCCTGTGGAGTTGTTGCAGCTCTATGAGCTGAGCATCGAGGCGGACAACGGTGACAAGAAAGTCATGGCAAACTGGTTCCCCATGGCTCTCAACGATGGTGCTCGCTCGTGGCTCCGGAACCTGCCCCCGGGCTCGATCTCCTCCTGGGGTGAGCTGGCGGCGCGCGGACATCAAGCGCAGGCTCTGCCTCTGCAAAGGGCCCCGGTGGCCACAGCAGGATGCCGCGCCTTCACTCCAGAGCTGTGTAGCATCGTCTGGCCAGGCAAGTTCAAGCCAGACCTGCCTCCTCGCTACGACGGCACCCCCGACCCTGCAGAGTTGTTGCAGCTCTAAGAGCTGAGCATCGAGGCGGCCAACGGTGACGCCAACTTCCACGACACTCTCGACCGCCCATCGGCCGCGGGTGAACTACGCCGCATCAAGCAGTAGCCAGGAGAGACCTTGCAGAAGTACATCCAACGATTCAACAGCGTTCGCCTCAAGATCCCCAAGGTGTCGGACGAGGCCATCATTTCAGCGTTTTCCGATGGCGTCCGCGACTTCAAGATGAAGGAGGAGCCCGCCATCCACGAGGAGCTATGCACGGCTCTGGAGCTGTTCAACATGGCGACCAAGTGCGCAAGAGCTGAGGAAGGGCGCCTTTCCCTCCTCGAGCTCCCTGCTACCAACCCAGAGGAGAAGAAAGCCAAGGCCAAGGACGTGAAGCGCAAGGGGGTGTCCGTGCTCGCGGCGGAGCCAGACACGAAGCGCGGCCGGGACCACCCCGAGTCGTTCGTCCAAGAGCAGTCGTCCATTTTGCACCTTGCACAACGTACACAGCCACAACACCAACGATTGTCAAGAGCTCAGGGCCATTCAAGATGGATGCTTCGGTCTGCCCTGAGCGCAGCACCTGGGGCTACGACCGAGGAGGAGGACGAGGTGGAGGATGCTGGGACGATCGCGGCCCACGCCAGGAGTGGCGCGACCGGCCTCGCTGCTGGCAGGACCAGCCTCGTGAGGGCGCATGGAGGGACCAGCCTAGTGAGGACCGCCCTCAGGGTAATGCTGGTCTCCCTCCATTGCCGCCACCACCAAGAAGGAAGGACGACCACCATCAGGACAAGGGGGCTGGGGGTTTCCAGGAGCCACAAGCTATCGCCTGCATCTTGGGCAGAGCTCAGGCCCCAGCATCCCAGCGCGTCTTCGAGCAGTTTGCTCGCGAGGTGAACGCGGCTCTTCCCAGGCTCGAGGCCACGCGCCCGCTCAGGTGGTCCAAGTGCGCCATCACCTTCAGCTCGTCAGACCAGCTCAAGTGCGCGGCGACTGCCGGCACCCTCCCGATGTTGTGCTCACCGTCATAAGCAACGTCCAAGTCACCAAGACCCTCATCGACGGTGGCACAGGGCTTAACGTCCTGTCCGTTGAGACATTCGACAGCCTCCAAGTGCCATACGATCAGCTACAACCTACCAAGCCCTTCTCAGGAGTGACCGACGGCTCCACCACCCCGATAGGGCAAGTCCGCATCCCTGTCACCTTCGGCCAGCGCGACAACTAACACACCGAGCTCATCGACTTCGACGTCGCCCCCATCCGTCTGCCGTACAACGCAATCCTTGGGTACCTAGCATTAGCCAAGTTCTTTGTAGTAACCCACCATGGCTACAACGTCCTCAAGATGCCAGGAAGCAACGGAATCATCACGGCCCCCTGCGAAGAAAGAGATGCGGTGTGCTCCCTGGAGCGCACCTTCCAAGCCGCGGTAATTGAAGACCCCGACAGCAAGGGCGTCCAGTACCCTCCTGAGGCCATCCCAAGAAGAAGAAGCAAGTACTCTACACAGGGCCTCAGGAGAGCAGCGTCTCCGGCGGTGCTGCCTCATGATCAGCGCCTGCACCTGGGGCGCATCCCTCCCTCGCATAGGAAGGCGCGCCCGGCGCCCTCCTCGGGTGGGGCCCGGGGGCTCTCTTCTGGAGGGCCTCATGCCTAGCCAACATCACGAGGGAGGCGCTCGGGCACCACATGGAGGCGTGCTTTGCGGCACATTTCCCTCAGGAGGGCACCGGGAGAGGAGCGCCCGGCGCTCAGGAGTTCATCGTCAAGGCCGCCCAGGAGCTTCAAGAAGCAAGGACCATGCGCGGCGACCGTCGCCCACCTAGCGCAGCTCCCCATCCTGGCGAGGATGGTGGGCTGCGCCTGAGCGTCGACATTCCAGGGCTCAACAGAGCCGCGTCTCAGGAGTGCTTCTAGCCATCGCGCGTCAGGCGTTGCGAGGGTCCACCTCACAGCTATGTCCCCATGCCGTTTGGCCTGCCAAGCATGGCAGCCGCCTTCCAGCGCAACCTACGGAGCATCCTGGCAGCTCAGGAGGTCAGGCATCACGCAGTCCTGACGGAGATGGAGATGGTCCTCAAGGAACCACCTGAGCCCCCAGAGCCTCCCGAGGCTCAGGGTCTTGGCGGCTCATGAGGAGAGGCCTCTTCAGCGCGCACCTTCAGCTACCCCAACACTCCTTCGACAACGGAACCAGGTGACATTTTCCAAGTTCACTCAGCTGGGAGCGCCCCTCGGGCTGCATCATTCCCAGGTTGCGTGAGCCTGTCCCTGCGGCATGTATCCTTTCGCATTTCTAGCTTACTCTACTGGGGGCGCCCCTCAGGGTGCATCATCCCCAGGCCGCTCGGGTCCGTCCCAGTGGCATGTATCATTCTCGCATCTATCTAAGCTAGCTGGTTCCCATGCATGAGTTGTTTATAATCATCACTTGCTTGATTATCACTCACCGCAGCCGCCAGCGTCGCCGATCAGCCCTTTGCTCATCCCGCAACGGGGGCTACTCATGCTGGCACGACGCTTGTGCTCGGGTTCGTCCCTACAACATTGACAAATCTGAGCGGTCAAGCTCTGGCTCGCGGCACGCCCACGCACATCACCTCATCGGGCCCTTAGTGCCTTCACCTTCTTGCGGAACGACCAGTGGCAGACCAGCAAGCGTGGTTGCAATTTGTACCCCTCCTCAGACTAACCTACAGGAACCTCCCGGGGGCGACAGCAGGCGGCACCGCGGGCTCCTTCTTTTCCCATGCAATTCGCTCGCGTGTTGAAAGGGGGGCTCCTGAGCATCGTGACTGAGGAGCTATTACTGGCTCTCCAGCCCTCACCCCTAGCCTTGACCACGGCATCGCGACCTGGCATACTAGTGTCGGCTGAGCTCGCTCGAGGGCTAGGACCCGAGGACGTAGAGCACATGGAAGAGCGTGGAAAAGAGGGGGAGACTCGCATGGGCCTAACCTGGCTACACTACGGTCACCGACGCACAAGGAGTCTGGTGCTACGCATGGAACCAACTCTGGACCGCTAAGATAAGTTTCGCACCCGGGTCCGCCGAGCGCTGCGGCATAGGATTCCCATCTCTTGCAACCCTGTTACGGCGACGTCGCCTCCCTTTCCCACCTTTAGGTAGCTGCTTGCACGCTAAAGGGGGCCTCTTGAGCATCGCGCCTCGGGAGCTCTTACTGGACCTCGGGCCGCTCACCTCCTAGCCTTGACCACGACATCGCGACCTGGCATTCCGGCGACGGCTGCAGCCTGCCTAGGGACTGGGACCTGTCGGCGTAGAGCACCAAGCTACCGCGAAGTTGGAAAGGGGAGACCAAGCCGAAGCAGGACATGCATTCGTAAATCTTCATAATAAGGATGATATCAACAAAAGGCATTACAAACCCTTTACACGCCCCCCACGGGGTCCGTCTCGATTCCTTGCAAGGAACAAAAGAAGGAGGTTTCTAGGAGCCCTATCTACACGCGCCAACATCACCGACGCCATCATCAACAGTGGGCCACGGGAGGCCGGCGCCAACCCCATCCAGATCAGCGACGGCAGCGGCCAGACGCTGCGGCTGCACTCCGGGCACGGCGCGAGCTCGGGGGCACGTAGCTGTCATCGCTCGTCTCCGGAGTCTCGTAGGGCTCGGGAGAGTCGCTGGACTCCCAAGCGCCACCGCTGCTGCCGGAGGAACCGCCAGCCAGGCCAGCGGCAGGCCTTGCCCCTGCCGCAGCGCCTTCCCGACGACCCCCTCCAGGGCAGCACTCCAAGCGGTGGCCTTCCGCGTCAAAGACCTTGAAGAACATCGTGGAGGCGCCGTCGTACTCGAAGTGGATGGCGAGGGCGCCCTCCGTACGGCAAACTCGGGCGACCTCACCCGAGCCGCGAGTCATGAAGATCTTGCCCAGGGAGACGACCTCAACCTCCGACCTTGTCGATGGGGCATCGCACTCGGCGTTTTGTAGCCAAAGCTCGAGGGGACCCCTCAGCGGCATCTCGGCGGAGAAGAACTGCGGGAAGCGAATCCAAGTGCGCGGAGGCATCGCCGCCCACATCACGAGTTGGCGCGAGGAGACCTCGGCATGGGTTCCTGGGGCAATGGCATGCGCCACCACGGCGCGGCGACCACGGCCGCGACATGGACGGCGCTGGTCGCTGCCTCTGCCTCCGGAGCCCTCGGCCTGGGCATACAAGGGCAGCGGATACCTGGGGCGAGGCCACTCACACCAAGGCCTCGACACCTCTGGCCTCACGACTACATCGCTGCAGCGGGCCAGCCTCTTCTTCGGCGGAAGCGGCCCCGGCTCGTCGCGGGGGGCTTTTCCCTTTTCTGTGGCCGAGAATCTCCGAATCGGCGCCATGGGAGTCGCTGCGAGCGATGAAGCAAGGGAGAAGAAGCGAGCGGAGCAGGAAGAGATGGGCGTCCCGGGAAGGGGGGTCCCCAGACTTGCCTGCCTGCGGCCCATGGCGTGGCTCCACCAGCGGTCTTGTACGGCCCATCTTCATCAGCGAACACTCAAGACCCTCGTGAGGGGCCAAGCCTCATGAGGCTGACGACACAAGACCTCCTCGGGGGCGGCCTCACTAGGCTGGCTCGCGAGGGGCGGAGGGATCAAGGCAAGGGGCACCTCGCGAGGTCCCTATGACGCAAGCCATGGCGACCAAGGCCAGGCAAGCGCCAGCGCGTGCAGTGTAGTCGTTTCCTCTTTGGTTCTAAAGGGGCAAGCGTAGGCGAGGAGTCCCGAGGCATCAGGCAAAGGTTTCCATATCGGTGCAACAAGACCAAGACCAGCAGGACGGCAGGACGGAGGTCACCATGGAGCCCAGGACGGCGTCACCACCAGAGCCTTTGGCAGGCGAAGACCACCTTTAGTCAAGATAACTTGTACTGGTTCTCTCCCTTGAAATTTGGCCGTTGTTGGATCCCTTCCCGCCTACATTTGGGAAGAGGACCAGGGCCTCTATAAATCGGACTAGCCACCACAGTAGGAGGCAACTGATCAGGGATCATTCAGATCATCCTCAACCACACAAGCTCACTGAGCTCAAGAACACCTCTCCTCAGGAGCCTATTCTTCCCTTGTACATGTTCATTCTCAGCCCAAGAGGCAATCCACCACACCACACTAGAGTAGGGTATTACACCACATTGGTGGCCTGAACCAGTATAAACCCTGTGTCCTTTGTTCTGCGAGTTCGATGTGCTAAGCCTTGGGATCGTGGGGAGTGGGTGAACTAGGGAAGGAGGGATCTTCGTGCGCATCCCAGTGTTCGAACCTCGAGGGTTTTGCCGGAACCCAAAATCCAACAGAGACGTCCAAGAGGGGGGAGATATCCCTCTCGGACGGATCGAATTCAGATGCCGAGGCCATCCCCGAGTGGCGCCCCAGGTCGAAGCCCCTGGCCGATTCATAAGTATCCAAGGATGCCTTACATATAACTGGTATTTATGATTGTGATTTTAACACATTATATTGTGTGCTCCAGTCCAGCCAGCGATCTCCCCCAACTATCATCATCTTCGGGGAAGTCGCTAGAGCCGGGGATGGTGGAGAGCGAGACACCTCCGCGAGCCTCTCTGCCAACCGCTACGGACGACACCAAAGTGTTGTCTCGAACAGCCTCTCCGGGCCATGGAGAGGTGCCGGAGGCCGCCAAGACGGTGCCAGAGGGTAACGCCTCGGCTACCGAGAACATGGGGGAACCAAACCCCATGGAGACTGATGACGGGGGCCATGACCAATCCAGTCCCCAGCCGAACACCATTCCGGAGAGCCACACGGCTCCGGAATCGAGCGAGAAACCCCCTTTGAAGGAGGGGGAGCGTTGACTCCACCTGCGACCTCCATCAATCCGGAGGCACCGGACACTTTGGTGGAAGCACTTCGATGTGCTTCCGTCGTGGAGGAGCACCATACCCTAATGGGTATGGTGGTTGAGAAGGTTCAGGCCGCCAAAAGTGGGCTGAACGAAGCCTTCACGAGCCTATTGACAGGCTTTGAGGTATGCGATGCAATACTCTTAGCCGCTTTGCATATGCAAAAAATATGCCTGTGGATACAAAGTAGCCCCTAAGACCCTTTTCGGCTTTTGAAAAAAAGACCGAATAGAGGATCAAGAAATATTTGCAAGAGATAACATACTTGTCTATTTTGATAAACAGGCTTCACTGTTAGCGGCGACCACCCAGGCCACTGAAGCATCCGAACTCAAGCGGAAGCTGGAGCTAGCCGACGTGGATCTCGTCCATATCAGCAAACGGCTTGATGAAGCGCAGGGTATGGTTTGAAAAAGTGTTTACACACATGAAGTAATATGTCAATGCTGAGTCTAATCTCCTGTGTTGCTCTGTTCATATTTGCAGGTAGTGCGGCCGAGGTCGAGACCCTGAAGAGCGCCCTCGCCCAAGCCAAGGAGCAGGCACGGGTGAACCAAGCGGCCACTGACAAAGCGGCTGGATTTAAAGGCCGAGTAGGTCACCCGTCGCAAGTATGAGGAGCAGGTGACCGAAGTGGAGCAGGAGCTCAAGGATGCCGCTTGCAAGTGTGAGGCCTTAGAGGATAATAATAAGGCCCAAGTGGGCGATCTCACCAAGTCTCTTTGGGAGGCCAAGGAGGCGCGGACCGAGTCCCGGGCGGCTCACGAGGAGATCAAGCAGGCTGAATAGATAGCGGCTGGTAAGCCCTTTCTTTTATAGAGTATATTTGGTGTTCTGAGATATGCCTTACTTAATCAACTATGGAGTTCTCCAGATGCCTTTGCGGATCTTCCTAGGAGTGCTACCGACTCCGCACAGTATTTCCAGGCCCAAGAAGGGAACACGACGGAGAAGCTCTTCTGCTCGTAGTATGTGGCGCCGGAGCGGCCATCGCTGCTGAACAACCAAATGATGCAGCTGGCGGAGCTGCGTTGGATGTCCGGTTTGGCCATGAAGGACATCATAGTCCGGCTATGGCCACCCGGACCCATTCCTAGCAGCTACTTTGGCCTGGTCAAGCGGCTCGGCAACGCCTTGCCCCGAGTTGAAGTTGTGAAGTTCTCGGCGTGCATAGAGGGTGCGGGGATGGCCTTTGCCCGTGTCAAAATGTAGTGGGCAAAGATGAAGGCCGCCGTCGTGGTAGTCGAGGGTCCACCCGAAGGCAAGGACTACCGCAAGCCAGAGCGATGTTTCGAAGACGTCCTAGAGGGTGCCGCTTAATAGAGGGTCAATGATTGAAGGACATCATGTTTGAATGAATGTATTCGGGCTGCCCAGATTTTGTTTTATGAAGCGAGGCTTTTTGTAATATATTTGTGCCTTTATCTGAAATTATTTTCCTCCTGTGCGGCCATTTTTATTTCTGAAAATTTGCCAGTCGTCGGCTTCATCCCCCATGTAGATACTACGGGGGTGTTCGGAATAGCACATGACCACACTTGACCCAAAGTCTTGGTCCGTAAAGGAGGTGTCTGTGCAGCGAACCAGGCAATCAGACTATGCGGCTTTATCACTCTCACTTAGCCATAGGAATTTGACAATGGGACTATGAGCTAGCCCCTGGTGCGTGTGCAGCTATCTAAACTTGGATGCCTTAAGCGCGTGACTGGGTGGAGGCCAGTCATTCGTATAATACAGAAAACAATTCGCTAGAGATTTAGTAGGTCACCGAACCACTCACCAGCTCTCGCTATATCATGACAGTCAGTTTTCGGCTTTCTCTACTGAGGTTTTGACCGGAAGAACCAGAAACACAATCGCAGTAGTTCTCCCTTTACTACCTTAGCCGAACAAGCGGAACGTAAGGTGCTAATCACAGGAGCCGGGCAACCCAACTATTGACCAAAGACATGATTCAGAGCCGGTGCATATAATGCAGTATTCGAGACACCGAAGTATACTGTAAAAGTGTTCGGACTTTTTTTGAAAAAAAATATGTGGCCGAATAGAGCCCCTGGCAATTTAAATTATGTAGAGGTGTATACGCCAACCTGACGTGAAGAGGGAGAACATATTATGAAATAAGTCAATATCGAATAGGGTTGGACAGAACTGTTTCTGTTATAGTTTGATTGATACGTCAAAATGTGCTCTTACAGAGAATGCCATAAGTATCAAGGCTATTTTACATGCCAAGAATTTGTGGACAAGGGAAAGCCATATACAGGTCCTAAAAAAAGAAAAGGTGGTCTTGAAGATCCTTTGGATACCTGCCGCACGTCTACGCCGCTTTTCACCTTGGTGTAGGATCCTTTGAGAGGATCGACGATCATGTGTATAGAAGGGGCCTGGGAAAGGGCCCTTGTACCACCGAAAAGTAATTTAGGTTTTAAAGAACGTGAAATAAGAGAGAAAAGAGAAAAAAAGGAGAAGAAAAAGTAGAAGATTAAGGTCCGAATAGGGTCGAGCCGTATTGTGGACCTTGTCCTTAGTGTGCCTCCGTCCTTGCCCACGGTATTTTTAGTGCGTAGTAATGCATGCGTGGTATGTGTGCCGCGATTAGGCGAGGGTTTTGGCGGAGGCTGAATTGCTAGTCCAACTATAGACGAACCGAACTATCGTTCTACAGGGTAGACCAGACTCGTTTGACAGTGTCCAGGGGCTTGATGGCCGATGAAGTATTCGGCTTGATAAGGCCACACTGTACCTCAGCTACAAGGGTCGCGGTATGCTCCTCGGTACGGAGGGAGCGCTCCATATTTCCATTGATTGTTATAACACCGCGTGGTCCGGGCATCTTGAGCTTTAGATAAGCATAGTGCGGGACTGCATTGAAACGGGCGAAAGCGGTTCGCCCGAGCAGTGCATGATAGCCATTGCGGAAGGGGACGATGTCGAAGATCAAATCTTCGCTTCAGAAATTATCCGGTGAGCCGAAGACTACTTCCAGCATTATTCACCCTATGCAGCAGGCCTCCACGCCGGGTATTACTCCTTTAAAGGTGGTTTTAGTAGGCTTGATCCTTGACGGATCGATACCCATTTTACGGACAGTGTCCTGATAAAGCAGGTTAAGACTGCTGCTGCTGTCCATGAGGACTCGCGTGAGATGTAATCCATTGATGATTGGATCGAGGACCAATGCTTCCGAACCTCCATGATGGATACTGGTCGGATGGTCCCTGCGATCAAAAGTGAGCGGACAAGCCGACCATGGGTTGAATTTTGGGGCGACTGGCTCTATGGCGTAAATGTCCCTTAGCACGCGCTTGCGCTCCCGCTTAGGGATATGAGTGGCGTAGATCATATTCACTATTTTTACCTCGGGGGGAAATTTCTTTTGCCCCCTGTGTTCGGTGGGCAAGGCTCATCGTCATCCTCGCTAGGTGGCTCCTTCCCCTTATGTTCGGTATTTAACTTACCGGCCTATTTGAAGACCCAGCAATTTCTGTTGGAATGATTGGTAGGCTTGTTAGGGGTGCCATGAATCTGGCAAGGCCGATCAAGTATTTTGTCCAAACTGGATGGACCATCTTTGTTTCCTTTGAATGGCTTCTTCCGCTGGCCGAGTTTAGGGCCGCTGAATCCGGCGTTGGCTATCGTGTCTTCGGTATCCTCATTGTTGCTTCAACGCTTGTGTTTGTTGCATCGTGGCCTAACGTTACCATCTCTGGCTTCATAGGTGTCAGGGTCGCTGGTATTGTTGCTTCTACGAGCTAACCGCTGTCTTCTCCCATGCAAAAGCGGTTCATGAGTGCGGTGAGAGCTGCCATCGACTTCGGTTTTTCTTGGCCGAGGTGTCGGGCAAGCCATTCGTCACGGACGTTGTGTTTAAAGGCCGGAGGGCTTCGGCATCCAGACAATCGACAATTTGGTTCTTTTTAATTAAGAACCTAATCCAGAGTTTTCGGGCTGACTCTCCGGGTTGCTGGACTATATAACTAAGGTCATCGGCGTCCGGAGGCCGGACATAGGTACCTTGGAAGTTGTCTCTAAAGTCATCTTCCATATCTTCCCAACTACCAATGGAGTTCTCTGGGAGGCTGTTTAACCAGTGTTGCGTTGGTCCTTTCAGTTTTAAGGGGAGATATTTGATGGCATGGAGATCGTCACTGCGAGCCATGTGGATATGGAGAAGGAAATCTTCAATCCATATCGCGGGATCCGTCGTGCCGTCGTATGATTCGATATTTACGGGTTTAAACCCCTTTGGGAAATGGTGCTGCATTACCTCATCGGTGATGCATAAGGGGTGTGCGGTGCGTCTGTATCGGGCAACGTCACGACGGAGTTCGGATGACGTCCGTATGCGGTTTTCGGCCCGGGTGAGGTTGTGCCTATCGCGCCAGGCCTGATGGCCATCTTCTCATGTTTGGGCACGCCCCCTTGATCCATAAATTGATCGGGCTTGGTCTGCTCTATTGTCCAAGTCCTGTCGTAGGTCGTAGGTGTATCCTGGAGCCGTTGTCTCTCTGCCTATATGGCGAGGTGGTGAGGGTTGGTGTTCAGAGTAGGTGGCCGCTTTATCTCGCCCACGTGGTGGCCGGTCTGGTTCATCAGCGCGGTCATGTCTCAATGGTATTGGCTCGAGGGCCTCGTCGTCAAACTGTGGTAGTAGCCGACGCTTTGGATAACTCTTTGTTGGGCGTTGGAGGCCATATTCTTCGGCAGCTAGGACCTGGGTCCATCTATCATTGAGTGTATCCTATTCGGCTTGGAGCTATTGCTACTTCTTTTTTAGGCTTCTTGCAGTTGCGATTAGCTGGCGCTTAAAGCGCTCCTGCTCGAGGGGTTCCTCTGGCATGATGAAGTCTTCGTCGCCGAGGCTCACATCATCCTCGGAGATCGGTAGATAGTTACTATCCTCCGAGTCCTCATTCCCGACTGGCTCGTCGGGGTTAACTTGCCCCTCCTCCCAATCATCCTGTTTGGATGTGGGCTCGACGGAGGCTTCGGGGTCTTTGGCATTCTCTGGAGTATTATTGTCTCCGGTGCTAGTATTTCTGTCCTTTTCACGACGTGATTTTGAGCGGCGTTGCTGGCGTCGATGTTTCGGTGGTCCATCAGCAAGCTTGTCCTCAACCGGATCCTTCCTGCCTTCTTCGTCATTCTCTTTGGGTATATCCACCATTTACACGTCGTATGTGGATGTGGTCGTCCAACGTCTCGTAAATGGCGGGTCTTGGCTTTGTTTGTCTCCGGCATCACCGTCCATGTCGTCGATGTCTTCAGAGGCGTAATCCAGCATGTCGGTTAGGTCTTTGACAGTGGCTATGAAGTGGGTGGTGGGTGGGGCGTAAAATTCCCCGCTCTCAGCCCCTAATCCGGGTTGGGCGTAGTTCGGAGGTGATTCCTCTGTAATGGCGAGGGGTCGCATTAAGTCAAGAGCCTCGTTTAAGAGCAAGGTTTGGACGTGGAAACGAGTGCCCGCAGAGCTAGGCAGGGTAAAAGTCTCCTGGCCATGCTTACTTGGCACGAACTTCGAGAGCTCGGAGCTAGAGTCCGGGGGCGAGTCTGGCCTTCCAATGATAGGGGGAACCCAGTCTGACTCTGGGCTTGCCGATGATACAATCGCCTGTAGATCTCTGGTAGTGAGCTTCATAATAGCACAAAGTCCGGTGGGCTCCAAACTCCCCTCTTCGGACCTGGAAGTTTGCTCCAAATCTGAGGCCAGAGCGGTGGTCGAGGCCACGAACCCTTCGAAGATCAAGTCTCCTCGGATATCAGCAACATAATTTAGGTTCCCAAAACTGATCTGATGACCAGGGGCATAGTTGTCGATCTGTTCAAGGTGGCCAATTGAATTGGCGCGCAGAGCAAAGCCGCCAAACAAAAAAAATTGACCGGGGAGAAAAGTCTCCCTGGAAACAGCATCGTTGTTGATGATCGAACGAGCCATCGAGCCTTCCGTTGACGGCACAGTGGAACTCTCAATGAAAGCACCAATGTCGGTGTCAAAACCGATCGATCTCGGGTAGGGGTTCCCGAATTGTGCGTCTGAGGATCAAAGGTAACAAGAGACGAGGGGGACATGATGTTTATCCAAGTTCGGGCCCTCTTAATGGAGGTAATACCCTACTCCTGCTTGATTGCCTTTGATGAGTATAGGGGTTACAAGAGTCGATCTACCTCGAGATCGTAATGGCTAAACCCTAGATGTCTAGCCTATGTAAATTCTGATAGCCTCTACGGACTAAACTCTCCTGTTTATATAGACATCGGAGGGGCCTAGGGTTGTATAGAGTCGGTTTACAGAGAAAGGAAACTACACATCCGGACGTCAAAAGCTTGCCATCCATGCAAAGGAGAGTCCCATCCGGACATGGGCGAAGGCCTTCTTCCTTGTATCTTCACGGCCCATCAGTCCGGCCCATATGACATAGCCCGGACACCTAAGGACCCCTTAATCCAGGACTCCCTCGCCGCCCACAACTCTTTGTGTTCTACTCGTGCATATCATCTACGCATAGACCTGGCTCTGATGCCACTACTGGGAAACGTAGCATGCAATTTCAAAAAAAATCCTACGCTCACGCAAGATCTATCTAGGAGATGCATACCAACGAGAGGGAGAGAGTGTGCCCACATACCCTCGTAGACCAAAAGCGGAAACGTTTGACAACGCAGTTGATGTAGTCGAACTTCTTCTCGTTCTGATAGATCAAGCACCGAACATATGACACCTTCGAGTTCTGCACACGTTCAGCTCGATGACGTCCCTCGAACTCTTGATCCAGTGAAGTGTCGAGGAGAGTTCCATCAGCATGACGGCGTGGTGACGGTGATGGTGGAGTGATCCATGCAGGGCTTCGCCTAAGCACTATGAAGATATGACCGGAGGCGTAAACTGTGGAGGGGGCGCCGCACACGGCTAACAATTGTTTGTCTATGTTCTAGGCGCCTCCCCCCTCATATATATAGGTGGGAGGAAGAGGGGGCAGCCAAGGGGGCGCCCCAAGTAGGAGGAATCCTACTTGGAGTCCCTCCCAAGACGCGCGCCCCCCTGCCATATATAACCGAGGTGGAAGGAAAGAGGGGGGAGAGGGAAGGAAGTAGGAAACCTAATCCACACTTTCCTTCTCCTCCTCATAGGGCTGGCCTCTATAGGGGTGCACCAGGGCTGGTGTGTTCCCTCACTTGGCCCATAGGGCCCATATCTTTGCCAGGGGTGCCCGAAACTCCTTTCTGGTGACCCGATAAGTACCCGGTACCCTCCAGAACACTTTTGGTGTCCGAATATAATCATCCCATATATTAATCTTTACCTCTCGACCATTTTGAGACTCCCCGTCATGTCTGTGATCTCATCCAGGACTCAGAACAACATTCAGTTACCAAATCACATAACTCATATAATACAAAATCGTCATCGAACGTTAAGCGTGCGGACCCTATGGGTTCGAGAACTATGTAGACATGACCGAGACACCTCTCTGGTCAATAACCAATAGCGGAACCTGGATGCTCATATTGGTTCCTACATATTCTACGAAGATCTTTATCGGTCGAACCGTAATGATAACATACGTTATTCCCTTTGTCATCGGTATGTTACTTGCCCGAGATTCGATCGTCGGTGTCTTCATACCTAGTTCAATATTGTGACCGACAAGTCTCTTTACTCGTTCCGTAATACATCATCACGCAGCTAACTCATTAGTCACATTGCTTGCAAGGCTTCTTATGATCTGTATTACCGAGAGGGCCCAAAGATACCTCTCCGATACTCGGAGTGACAAATCCTAATCTCAATCTATGCCAACCCAACAAACACCTTCGGAGATACCTGTAGAGAATCTTTATAATCACCCAGTTACGTTGGGACATTTGATAGCACACAAGGCATTCCTTCGGTATCCGGGAGTTGCATAATCTCATAGTCGAAGGAATATGTATTTGACATGAAGAAAGCAATAGCAATAAAACTGAACGATCAATATGCTAAGCTAACGGATGGGTCTTGTCCATCACATCATTCTCCTAATTCATCAAATCACAACACATGTCTATGGTTAGGAAACTTAACCATCTTTGATTAATGAGCTAGTCTAGTAGAGGCTTACTAGGGACACGGTGTTTTGTCTATGTATCCATGCATGTATCAGGTTTCCGGTTATTACAATTCTAGCACAAATAATA
This sequence comes from Aegilops umbellulata, assembly GCA_032464435.1. Taxonomy (NCBI): domain Eukaryota; kingdom Viridiplantae; phylum Streptophyta; class Magnoliopsida; order Poales; family Poaceae; genus Aegilops; species Aegilops umbellulata. Next base: position 153,475,842 of record CP136054.1, on the reverse strand, counting down.
AACATTTATCATGATATAAGGAAATATAAAATAACAACTTTATTATTGCCTCTAGGGCATATTTCCTTCAGACCGGTGCTTGGGTGCTGCCCTTCCTTCGACAAGCCTCCCACTTATGATTAACCCCTCACGCAAGCATTCGCAACTACGAAAGAAGTATTAAGGTAAACCTAACCATAGCATGAAACATATGGATCCAAATTAGCCCCTAACGAAGCAATGCATAAACTAGGGTTTAAGCTTCTGTCACTCTAGCAACCCATCATCTACTTATTACTTCCCAATTCCTTCCCCTAGGCCCAAATAATGGTGAAGTATCATGTAGTCGACATTCACATAACACCACCAGAGGAGAGACAACATACATCTCATCAAAATATCGAACGAATGCCAAATTCACATGATTACTTATAACAAGACTTCTCCCATGTCCTCGGGAAAAAACGTAACTACTCACAAATCATATTTATGATCAAGATCAGAGGAGTATTAATTATCATTAAGGATCTAAAAATATAATCTTCCACTGGATAAACCAACTAGCAACAACTACAGAGAGTAATCAACACTACTAGCAACCCACAGGTACCAATATGAGGTTTTGGGACCAAGATCGAATACAAGAGATGAACTAGGGTTTGAGAGGAGATGGTGCTAGTGTATATGTTGATGGAGATTGACCCCCTCTCAATGAGAGGATCATTGGTGATGATGATGGCGTCGATTTCCCCCTCCCGGAGGGATGTTTCCCCGGTTGCACAGCTCCGCTGGAGCCCTAGATTGGTTCTGCCCAGGTTCTGCCTCGAGACGGCAGCGCTTCGTCCCGAAAGCTTCCTTGCTATTTTTCCAGGTCAAAACACACCATATAGCCAAAGATGGGCATCAGAGGCCTTCCAGGGGGCCCACTGAAGGAAATATGCCCTAGAGGCAATAATAAAGTTGTTATTTATATTTCATTATATCATGATAAATGTTTATTATTCATGCTAGAATTGTATTAACTGGAAACTTAGTACCCGTGTGAATACATAGACAAAACAGAGTGTCCCTAGTATGCCTCTACTTGACTAGCTCGTTGATCAAAGATGGTTAAGTTTCCTGGCCATAGACATGTGTTGTCATTTGATGAACGGGATCACATCATTAGAGAATGATGTGATGAACAAGACCCATCCGTTAGCTTAGCATAATGATCGTTAAGTTTTATTGCTATTGCTTTCTTCATGACTTATACATATTCCTCTGACTATGAGATTATGCAACTCCCAAATATCGGAGGAACACCTTGTGTGCTATCAAACATCACAACGTAACTGGGTGATTATAAAGATGCTCTACAGGTGTCTCCGAAGGTGTTTGTTGGGTTGGCATAGATCGAGATTAGGATTTGTCACTCCGAGTATCGGTGAGGTATCTCTGGGCCCTCTTGGTAATGCACATCAATATAAGCCTTGCAAGCAATGTGACTAATGAGTTAGTTGCGGGATGATGCATTACGGAACGAGTAAAGAGACTTGTTGGTAATGAGATTGAACTAGGTATGAGGATGCCGACGATCGAAACTCGGGCAAGTAACATACCGATGACAAAGGGAATAACGTATATTGTTATTGCAGTTTGACCGATAAAGATCTTTGTAGAATATGTAGGAACCAATATGAGCATCCATGTTCCGCTATTGGTTATTGACCGGAGATGTGTCTCGGTCATGTCTACATAGTTCTCGAACCCATAGGGTCCGCACGCTTAACGTTCGATGATGATTTGTATTATGAGTTATATGTTTTGGTGACCGAAGTTTGTTTGGAGTCCTAGATGAGATCACGGACATGACGAGGAGTGTCAAAATGGTCGAGAGGTAAAGATTCATATATTGGAAGGTAGTATTCAGACATCGGAATGGTTTTGAGTGGTTCGGGTATTTTACCGGAGTACCGAGGGGTTACTGGAACCCCCGGGGAAAGTATTGGGCCTGCATGGGCCCTAGGGGAGAGAGAGGGAAGCCCGCAGGGGTGGCGCGCGCCCGCCTCCAAGGGAGTCCAAATAGGACAAGGAGGAGGGGGTGCAGCCCCCCTTTCCCTCTCCCTCTCCCTCTCCTTCCTTTTCCCCTCCGGTAAGAAAGGAAAAAAGGGGGGCGAAATCCTACTAGGAGTGGAGTCCTAGTAGGATTCCCCCCCCCCCCATGGCGCGTGCCTCCAGGGCGGCCGCCTCCTCCTCCCCTCCTTTATATACGGGAGCAGAGTGCACCCTATAGGACATCAATCGTTCTCTTAGCCGTGTGCGGTGCCCCCCTCCACAGTTTACTCCTCCGGTCATAGCATCGTAGTGATTAGGCGAAGCCCTACATGGATTACATCACCATCACCGTCACCATACCATCGTGCTAACGGAACTCTCCCTCGACCCTCTACTGGATCAAGAGTTCGAGGGACGTCATCGAGTTGAACGTGTGCTGAACTCGGAGGTGTCGTACGTTCGGTACTAAGATCGGTTGGATCGTGAAGACGTTCGACTACATCAACCGCGATAAACTAACGCTTCCAGTTTCGGTCTACGAGGGTATGTGGAAACACTCTCCCCCTCTCGTTGCTATGCATTTCCTAGATATATCTTGCATGATTGTAGGAATTTTTTTGAAACTGCATGCAACGTTCCCAACAGTGGCATCCGAGCCAGGTCTATGTGTAGATGATATGCACGAGTAGAACACAAGGAGTTGTGGGCGATAATAGTCATAGTGCTTACCACCAACGTCTTATTTTGATTCGGCGGTATTGTTGGATGAAGCGGCCCGGACCAACATTACATGATCATGTTCATGAGACCGGTTCTACCGACGTACTTATTCACACAGGTAGCTGGCGAGTGTCTGTTTCTCCAACTTTAGTTGAATCGGATTTGACTACAGTCGGTCCTTGTTGAAGGTAAAATAGAACACTTGACGAAAAATCGTTGTGGTTTTGATGCATAGGTAAGAACGGTTCTTGCTAGAAGCCCATAGCAGCCACGTAAAACTTGCAACAACAAAGTAGAGGACGTCTAACTTGTTTTTGCAGGGCATGTTGTGATGTGATATGGTCAAGACGTTATGAGATATAAATTGTTGTATGAGATGATCATGTTTTTTAAAAGTTATCGGCAACTGGCAGGAGCCTTATGGTTGTCGCTTTATTGTAAGAAATGCAATCACCATGTAATTACTTTACTTTATCACTAAGTGGTAGCGATAGTCGTGGAAGCAATAGTTGGCGAGACGACAACAACGCTATGATGGAGATCAAGGTGTCAAGCCGTTGACGATGGAGATCATGACGGTACTTTAGAGATGGAGATCAAAGGCACAAGATGATGATGACCATATCATGTCACATATTTTGATTGCATGTGATGTTTATCCTTTATGCATCTTATTTTGCTTAGTACAGCGGTAGCATTATAAGATGATCCCTCACTAAATTTCAAGGTACAAGTGTTCTCCCTGAGTATGCACCGTTGCTACAGTTCGTCGTGCCGAGACACCACGTGATGATCGGGTGTGATAAGCTCTACATTCACATACAATGGGTGCAAGCCAGTTTTGCACATGCAGAATACTCGGGTTAAACTTGACGAGCCTAGCATATGTAGATATGGCCTCGGAACACTGAGACCGAAAGGTCGAACGTGAATCATATAGTAGATATGATCAACATAGTGATGTTCACCATTGAAAACTACTCCATCTCACGTGATGATCGGACATGGTTTAGTTGATATGGATCACGTGATCATTTAGATGACTAGAGAGATGTCTATCTAAGTGGGAGTTCTTAAGTAATATGATTAATTGAACTTAAATTTATCATGAACTTAGTCCTGATAGGTTTTGCATATCTATGTTATTGTAGATTAATGGCCCATGCTACTGTTCCCTTGAATTTCAATGCGTTCCTAGAGAAAGCTAAGTTGAAAGATGATGGTAGAAACTACAAGGACTGGGTCCGTAACTTGAGGATTATCCTCATTGCTGCACAGAAGAATTACGTCCTGGAAGCACCGCTGGGTGCAAGGCCCGCTGCAGGAGCAACTCCAGACGTTATGAACGTCTGGCAGACTAAATCTGATGACTACTCGATAGTTCAGTGTGCCATGCTTTACGGCTTAGAATCAGGACTTCAAAGATGTTTTCAACGTCATGGAGCATATGCGATGTTCCTGGAGTTGAAGTTAATATTTCAAGCAAATGCCCGAGTTGAGAGATATGAAGTCTCCAACAAGTTCTATAGCTCCAAGATGGAGGAGAATAGTTCTGTCAGCGAACACATACTCAGAATGTCTGGGTACCATAACCACTTGACTCAGCTGGGAGTTAATCTTCCTGATGATAGCATCATTGACATAGTTCTTCAATCACTGCCACCAAGCTATAAAGGCTTCATGATGAACTATAATATGCAAGGGATGGAAAAGACAATTCATGAGCTCTTCGCGATGCTAAAGGCTGCGGAGGTAGAAATCAAGAAGGAGCATCAAGTGTTGATGGTTCACAAGACCACTAGTTTCAAGAAAAAGGGCAAAGGGAAGAAGGGGAACTTCAGAAAGAATAGCAAACAAGTTGTTGCTCAAGGGAAGAAGCCCAAGTCTGGACCTAAGCCTGAAACTGAGTGCTTCTACTTCAAAGGGACTGGTCACTGGAAGCGGAACTGCCCCAAGTATTTGGCGGATAAGAAGGATGGCAAAGTGAAAGGTATATTTGATATACATGTTATTGATGTGTACCTTACTAATGCTCGTAGTAGCGCCTGGGTATTTGATACTGATTCTGTTGCTCATATTTGCAACTCGAAACAGGGGCTATGGATTAAATGAAGATTGGCTAAGGACGAGGTGACGATGCGCGTCGGCAATGGCCAAGGTCGATGTGATCGCCGGCTACCTCTACATCTACCTTCGGGATTAGTTTTAGACTTGAATAATTGTTATTTGGTGCCAGCGTTGAGCATGAACATTATATCTATATCTTGTTTGATGCGAGACGGTTATTCATTTAAATCAGAGAATAATGGTTGTTCTATTTATATGAGTAATATCTTTTATGGTCATGCACCCTTGACGAGTGGTCTATTTTTGTTGAATCTCGATCGTAGTGATACACATATTCATAATATTGAAGCCAAAAGATGCAAAGTTAATAATGATAGTGCAACTTATTTGTGGCACTGCCGTTTAGGTCATATTGGTGTAAAGCGCATGAAGAAACTCCATGCAGATGGGCTTTTGGAATCACTTGATTATGAATCACTTGATGGTTGCGAACCATGCCTCATGGGCAAGATGACTAAGACTCCGTTCTCCGGGACAATGCAGCGAGCCACTACTTATTGGAAATAATACATACTGATGTATGCGGTCCGATGAGTGTTGAGGCTCGCGGCGGGTATCGTTATTTTGCCGCTCGTGTGTAACGCCCTCGATGCGGTTATATCTCCCACGTGTCGGGGCACGACTTAGAGGCATAACCGCATTGAAAGCAATGTCGCAAGTGAGGTAATCTTCACACAATCCATGTAATAAATAAAGGGGAAAGATACATAGTTGGCTTACAATCGCCACTTCACACAAGTACATAAATAACATCCATCAAACAGATTACACTCAAGGTTCGACTACGGTACCAAAATGAAAGAAGACTACCCCAAATGCTAACAGATCCCCGGATCACCCAACTGGGCTCCACTACTGATCATCTGGAAAAGAAACATAGTAACGGCCACGTTCCTCATCGAACTCCCAAGTGAGCTCGGTCGCGTCATCAGCACTGACATTGTTGGTACCTGCAACTGAGGTGATAATATCTGTGAGCCACGGGGACTCAGCAATCTCACACCCGCGAGATCAAGACTATTTAAGCTTAAAGGTGGGAAAAGGATAGTGAGGTGGAGCTGCAGCAAGCGACTAGCATATGTTGACTACAGCGCAAAAGAGAGCGAGAAGAGAAGGCAAAGCACGGTCGAGAAGCTAGAAGTGATCAAGAAGTGATCCTGAACAACCTACGTCAGGCATAACTCCAACAACCGTGTTCACTTCCCGTACCCTGCCGAGAAGAGACCATCACGGTTACACACGCGGTTGATGTGTTTTAGTTAAGGTCAACTTCGGGTTTTCTACAACCGGACATCAACAAATTCCCATCTGCCTCATAACCGCGGGCACGGCTTTTGAAAGATAATACCCTGCAGGGGTGTCCCAACTTAGCCCATGATAAGCTCTCACGGTCAACGAAGGATATTCCTTCTACCGGGAAGACCCGATCAATCTCGGAATCCCGGACTACAAGACATTTCAACAGCAATAAAACAAGTCCAGCAAAGCCGCCCGATTGTGCCGACAAATCCTGATAGGAGCTGCACATATCTCGGTCTCAGGGCACATCCGGATGAGCAGTCCGTACAACTAAAACCAACCCTCGAGTTGCCCCGAGGTGGCGCTGCAAAGGGCTCTAGTTTGGACCAGCAATCGAAGGAGAACTGGCCCGGGGGTTTAAAATAAAGATGACCCTTGAGTCTGCAGAACCCAAGGGAAAAAGGCTAGGTGGCGAATGGTAAAACCAATGTTGGGCCTTGCTGGAAGAGTCTTATTCAAAGCGAACTATCAAGGGGGTCCCATAAATCACCCAACCGTGTAAGGAACGCAAACTCCGGGAACATAACACCGGTATGACGGAAACTAGGGTGGCAAGAGTGGAACAAAACACCAGGCATAAGGCCGAGCCTTCCACCCTTTACCAAGTATATAGATGCATTAATTAAATAAGAGGTATTGTGATATCCCAACAAGTAATCATGTTCCAAACAAGGAACAACAAGTCCATGTTCCAACAAGGAACAAACTTCATCTTCACCTGCAACTAACAACGCTATAAGAGGGGCTGAGCAAAGCAGTAACATAGCCAAACAACGGTTTGCTAGGACATGGATGGTTAGGGGATGACATGGCAATATAGGAGGCATGATATAGCAAGTGGTAGGTATCGCAGCATAGGCATAGCAAAAGAGCGAGCAATCTAGCAAGCAAAGATAGAAGTGATTTCGAGGGTATGGTCATCTTGCCTGCAAGGTTCTCAGAGTTGTCGAAAGCTTGGTCCTCGTAAGCGTTCTCAACGGAATCCTCGTTCACGTACTCGTCTCCCGGCTCTACCCAAGACAAGAGAACAAGCAAATGAACCAATATCAACCGCGCTGCAATGCGCAAGCAACATGATGCAAAACATGGCATGATATGCGAGAGGTGATATGCAATGCGAATGCATGCTCCGGAAGGACAAGGATGAACATGCATAATCTTGGCAAACCAATCATGCCACTGGATAGATGAGGTGATTTTGGTTGAAATCGATATAAAGATCACCGGAATCGGATGCACGGTTTGCAAATGGCAAGCAAAACAAGAATGACACGAATCTGCCATAAACAGCATGATGCTACTTAGCAAGCAACAAATAATTAAGCTACTGCACCCAAACATGGCAACAAAGCATATGACAGTAATCTACACAAGATGCACGACAAAAGATGAACACTGATCTACGGCCAATTCACATCATAACAGGTTCAAACAAGCATGGCAAAAGTGCAAACGATAACAAGTTCACAGACTTAGTGAAATTAACAACAAGCAGAAACTAACATCAGCATGACATGTTCAGAGCAATGAAACAACATGCTACAGGTTCAGAACATAGCAAAGTAAGGCATGGCATGAATCTACTCGAAGAACTTGACAAAAGTCCCTTACTGACCATAAGCCAAAAAGTACAAGAAAATATGATTACACCCATGTCAAATAAGCAAGTTTCGTTACAGGTTTCAGACTTAGCAGAAAACTGGACATGGCAGAAAACTGTTAACGACTAGGCATGTTCGTGAGCTCGATGCACTCACTACAGAGCAATTCATGATAAACTAGGCAAATATATATCAATAAGACATGGCATAGTAACTAGACATGGCAAGAATAACGTCATATCATGCAAGGATCAACTACACCAAGCTTGGCAAAATCGAATAACATGTAAACAATCTGCCAGCAACATTTTGAAGCAAAAGTAGAGCTCGATTGACTCAAGCTATGGCACTCCATAATTGCAAACAAAGGCATTGATGGATATAGCAAATACTCAAGTTCAAAACTCCCTTACTGATCATGCTCAAATTATGCATAGATCTCTCGGAAACAACATGAACACATGGCATAAAAATAACAGCAGTCAGGGACTAGGTGAAATCACTAAGTCTCTGAAATCAGCAACATCAAGACACCTAGTTTGCATGCTTGTGCTAGTCACCACATAGATCATAAAAATACATGGCAAAATCCTCTGGATAGGTAACATGTCACATTACAAAACTCATGTAGGACTCAACTTCATAGGAGGTACACATCAATCATGGCAAAAATGACAAAAGTGCATGTTCAGAAAAGATCCAGCAATAAATATCAACTAGCCCTCTTCTAACAGCATTTCGGGCATCAAGACGACCTCAAATGAAAACGATGCAATGGAAAAAAATGATGTACTCTTCGAGACGAACAAACTGACATAATATACGCGCAAAACGGAGCTACAGATGCAAAGTTACGGCATGGCAAACATGGCATGATGATACAAAATTTAGAGACTTAGAGAAAACGGGGGAAAAAACGAAGTCAACCCTTGGCGCGGAAATCGAGGTTCGCCGGAGGGAGCGGCGGATCTGGCCGGGAGGGCGCCGGAGGAGGCGGCTCGGCTCGGGGGAGGCCGGATCCGGGGCGCTCCGGCCCGGATCTGCGCGGGGCGACGCGGACGGAGGCGGGGACGGCGACGGTGGCGGCGGGAGCGGCGGCTCGGCGAGGCGGCGGCCGGAACAGCGGCGAGGCGGAGCCGGCGACCCAGCGGCGGGGCGCGCCGGCGGGGAGGCGGCCGGGCGCGGGCGCGGCGAGCGGGTGGAGCGGCGAGCGGGCGGAGCGGCGAGGCGAGGTGGGCCGCGGGGGCTTCGGGGGGGGCCCCGACCGGGCCTGGCGGGCCGGCGGCGGCGCGCGGCGGCGCCCGCCACGTGGCGTGCCCCGGTTGGCCCGGCTGGCGGCGGCGCGGAGGAACAGTGCGGCGGATCTGGTGGCACGGATTTCGAGGCGAAGCTAGGGTTTCGGGGTGAGACTCTCTCAGATTTAGACGGGGAAGACGTTTTATAGACAGAAGGAGCTAGGGAGCTCCAAATGGAGTGCGGTTTTCGCCCACGCGATCGTGATCGAACGGCGTAGGACATGGGACTGACTTAGATGGGTTATTGGGCTGTTTTGAAGAGGTGTTGGGCTGCAACACACACAAGGCCTTCACGGTTACCCGGTTAACCGTTGGAGTACCAAACGAACTCCGATTGACCCGAAACTTGACAGGCGGTCTACCGGTGCTATACCAAGGCCACATGACAAACCTCGGTCCATTCCGAGAATGTTTAATACCCGATCACGAAGAAATGTAAAAGGGGACGCCGGGAGACATAGGAGCGCCGGATTGCAAAACGGACAACGGGAAAGATGCTCGGATTTATGAGACGAACACGTATGCGAATGCGATGCACATGATGACATGATATGAAAAGCATGACATGAACAAAATGCAAAACGGAGAAAACCCAACCACGGAGGGAATATCATAGCACATAGCCGGAAATGGCAAGAGTTGGATTACAAATATGGCAAGTTACATCGGGGGCGTTACATCGTGGTCGTAGCCCCCCCCCTCCCGTGTGTCCCAGAGTGCGCCCAGTGCGCCTCGTGTGCGCACACCGAGCCGTCAAGAGTGCACCGTCCCATTCTGGGGGTCGTCGCCCCCGCCGCCCGGCCCATTTTGGGGGCCGCCGCCCCACCTGTGGATGCCCCTACCCTACATCGACCCGACGAGTGACGACGAGGATGGTAGCGCCTGAAGACAGTGGCTGCGACGGCATCGGCGGCGACGACGATGGCTTCTTTGGTGCGCGGGGTGCCCACATTATCATTTTTATGTTTTTTAAATTTAATCTTAAGTACTATGCATGGGCCGTGAGGACGGCAGACTGTTTAATTAAGTTATTTATGTTTTAAGCTATTCTACATGTGCGTCCATTTTCCCATCCCAAACAGATCAAATCCGGACCAAACGGACGTCCGTTTGGGGTCATTCATTGGAGTTGCCCTAAAAGGAAAAACCTTCAATCTCCATGGCCATTCGCTCGTTGTCGCCATTTCTCACGCTCCACGCCGCCACGAAACCGAGCTCCGCAGCAATAGGGAGGGAGGGTGACTATCGGTGCCATGTCCACACTTTAGCTGCTCATTCAAATTTGTTCGTGTACAAATAGCAACTGGAAGCTTTTTTTACAAATATCTCCTCCTTTATTCATTGATCAAAATAGTGGCATCGCTTACAAGAAAGGGAATAACCCCACTAGGGGCAGTATCCATCCAACACTCAGGAGGAGTAAACTTAGCTAACCTAGCCAATTCGTGAGCTACTTGATTGCTATCTCTATTACAATGTTCATAAATGACTTGATTGAAATCTAATGACATGAAATAACAATCATCGAATATAGCACTAGCAACTGAAGAAGAATTGCCCTCTTTTAAATCTTCAACCACCTCTACACTGTCGGAGTTGATTTCAATCTTGCTACATCCAGCAGAGCGGGCTAGATTCATTCCAAATCTTACTGCAATAGATTTTGTTGTAAATGAATCAAGGAATATGTCTATTTTTTCATTTGCAGCAACAATGAACATGATGTTGTGATCATGAAGGACTGCTCCCACCAATCCTTCAAGTGTATCTGTACCAAATCGAGCGTCCACATTCAGTTTAGCATATCCGTACATTGGTCTACTCCACCCGCCTATCTTATGTTTAGCTTTGGGTGTACACGAGATAATGTAGTTCGCCGCTAGTCCTCTCATGGCCACACTGATTCGAGCTGCTGTTTGGGTAGCCTCTCCATGAGTTAATTTCCGTCGTTCATACCATAGGTACCATGCTGCAGTGGCTACTGTTTCTCTCAATTTAGGTAGGCCCAGGATATGAACTTCATGATCCTTTAAATACAACAAGTGTTCAAGTATCACTTCTCCAGCCCGGTCCACTCCGATGGCCTTTTTGATGATATCATCCACGCCTAGCATTTTCCACACATCCATAGCTACCTTGCACTGAAACAACAAATGTTTGATGTTGTCCGGCCCTAAGTCGCACGCAGGGCAACTTGGATTGATTTTTATATGCTTATTAGCAAGGATTGACCTACAGGGGATCGCGCTATGAAGCGCCCTCCAAATATATTTTTATCTTAGATGGACAGAATAAACTCCAAACTGAGTCCCATGAATCTTTTTGGTTAGAGGGACCTTCCGAATTCTGAATTCTACCGACGAATTGGGATTTCCATTCCATGGTACACAGATCGCACCGTAAAAGCTCATGTTCTTCTCAGATTCCAAGCCAAAAAATCATTCATCTCATGTAAAGGTAAAGGAATTGAAAGAATACGTTGGGTGTACACCTGCCAGAAGGTTTGCTTGACAAGTTGTTCATCCCAGTCTCCTGTCAAAGGATTAATGAGGTCGCTCACACGAGATAGAAGCTGGTTTCCTCGAACGGTTATCACCTTCCTTGTTGGAGACTGTGGGATCCATTCATCTTCCCAAATCTTTATTTTAACTCCATCACCCACTCTCCATATGTGCCCAACTTTTAGGGCCACCACTCCAGCCATAATGCTTTGCCATGTATACGAAGCTTTTTTCTTTAGGGTAGCATCCATAAGATCTACATCAGGAAAGTATTTCGCCTTTAGAATCATCGCACATAGATATTCAAGATTATCTATTAGTCTCCAAGCCTATTTAGCCAACAATGCCAAATTAAAGTAGTGAATACCTCTGAACCCCATCCCTCCTTGCTCTTTAGGAATGCACATCTTCCACCATGTGAACCATTGCATCTTCTTGTGAGTTGATACGTCTCCAACGTATCTATAATTTTTGTTTGTTCCATGCTATTACATATTTTGTTTTGGATGTTTAATGGGCTTCATTATACACTTTTATATTATTTTTGGGACTAACCTATTAACCAGAGGCCCAGCCCAAATTGCTGTTTTTTTGCCTATTTCAGTGTTTCAAAGGAAAGGATATCAAATGGAGTCCAAACGGAATGAAACCTTCAGGAACGTGATTTTCGGAACAAACGTGATCCAGATGACTTGGAGTGGACGTCAAGCAATCAACGAGGAGGCCACGAGGCAGGGAGGAGCGCCTGCCCCCTGGGCGTGCCCCCCACCCTCGTGGGCCCCTTGTAGCTCTCCTGACTGACCTCTTTCTCCTATATATACTCATATACCCTGGAAACATCAGAGATAGAGCCAAAACCCTATTTCCACCTCCGCAACTCTCTGTACCCGTGAGATCCCATCTTGGGGCCTTTTTCGGCGCTCCGCCAGAGGGGGCATTGATCATGGAGGGCTTCTACATCAACACCATAGCCTCTCCGATGATGTGTGAGTAGTTTACTTTAGACCTTCGGGTCCATAGTTATTAGCTAGATGGCTTCTTCTCTCTCTTTGTATCTCAATACAAAGTTCTCCTCGATTCTCTTGGAGATCTATTCGATGTAACCTTATTTTGAGGTGTGTTTGTCGAGATCCGATGAACTGTGGGTTTATGATCAAGATTATCTATGAACAATATTTGAATCTCCTCTGAATTCTTTTATGTATGATTGGTTATCTTTGCAAGTCTCTTCGAATTATCAGTTTGGTTTGGCCTACTAGATTGATCTTTCTTGCAATGGGAGAAGTGCTTAGCTTTGGGTTCAATCTTGCGGTGCTCGATCCCAGTGACAGTAGGGGAAACGACACATATTGTATTGTTCCCATCGAGGATAAAAAGATGGCGTTTATATCATATTGCTTGAGTTTATCCCTCTACATCATGTCATCTTGCTTAAAGCGTTACTCCGTTCTTATGAACTTAATACTCTAGATGCATGCTGGATAGCGGTCAATGTGTGGAGTAATAGTAGTAGATACAGGCAGGAGTCGGTCTACTTGTCACGGACATGATGCCTATATACATGATCATACCTAGATATTCTCATAACTATGCTCAATTCTATCAATTGCTCGACAATATTTCGTTTACCCACCGTAATACTTATGCTCTTGAGAGAAGCCACTAGTGAAACCTATGGCCCCCGGGTCTATTTTCTATCATATTAATCTCCTGTCAACTAGCTATTTATGTCGTCATTTATTTTACTTTGCAATCTTTACTTTTACTCTTTATCATAAAAGTACCAAAATATTATCTTATCATCTCTATCAGATCTCACTTTTGCAAGTGGCCGTGAAGGGATTGACAACCCCTTTATCGCGTTGGTTGTAAGGTTATTATTTGTTTGTGTAGGTGCGTGGGACTTGAGCGTGGTCTCCTACTGGATTGATACCTTGGTTCTCAAAAACTGAGGGAAATACTTACGCTACTTTACTGCATCACCCTTTCCTCTTCAAGGGAAAACCAACGCAGTGCTCAAGAGGTAGCAAGAAGGATTTCTGGCGTCGTTGCCAGGGAGTCTATGCACAAGTCAAGACATACCAATTACCCATCACAAACTCTTATCCCTCGCATTACATTATTTTCCATTTGCCTCTCGTTTTCCTCTCCCCCACTTCACCCTTGCCCTTTTATTCGCCCTCTCTATCCGCTCTCTCTCTTTTCTCGTGTTTCCTAAGTTTGCTGTCATTATGTCTGAAACTGGGGAGGTTATCGCTGATAATAACATGGGAAACTTTGATGCTTTTGATGATCCTCCTGAGGAACCTACTATCTTGCATACTAAAAAGTTTCGAGTTGGTAGTGCTAATATTATTGGGAAAGGAGTTATTCAAGATTTCTTCACTTGTGCCGGTGCTTTGCCCATTATGGGTGGCTCTATTCTTCATAGAACTAGTAGCCTGGCGGATGCAATATCTTTGCTCGTAGTTGAACTTGAAAGGCAATTTCTTCATATGCATCCTTGCATACAAAGAATTTTCCTAGAATTTTCTAATATCGAGCACTCTTCTGTTAAGCGTGCCGCTATTATCTTTTTGGCTCATGAGTTCAGATTTATAATGAAAGAGGCTAAAGAATTTTTTTCGCATTATAGGGTAGATGCTGGTCATCCTCCCATATAAGCTATTCTTTTTAACCAAGAAGACATAATGCGTTTACAATCTTTAGATCATGCTGGTTATAATGAAAACCTTAGGAAAAGGGTTCCTGCCGATGTTCTAGTTGATAGAATCTTTGAACTTAATAATGACTTTGCTATTTAGAATAACGGTTTAGGTTTTTCTCTTGAGCACAGGTTCGTGACTTTTTGTTAAAAGAACACTTGTAATGATGAATTGTTTGTGCAATATAAGGGGCCAAGGGAGGAACCCATACCTCCCGAGCTTGATCTTGCGGACTTTTGTCCCATTAAATTTAGCCCTTTTGATTATTTTTGCTTGCCACAAAGAAAACTTGCTGCTGAACGTAGATAATATGAGAGAAGTTTTCATGACTTGCCTTACCATTATTATGGCAATACTTAGATCTATCCTTGTTTTTATGCCTAGCTAGGGGTGTTAAACGATAGCGCTTGTCGGGAGGCAACCCAATTTTATTTTAGTTTTTTTGCCTTTTGCTCCTGTTTAGGAATAAATATTTGATCTAGCCTCTCGTTAGATTTGTTTTTATGTTTTAATTAGTGTTTGTGCCAAGTAAAACCTATAGGATCTTCTTGGATGATAGTTATTTGATCTTGCTGAAAAAGTCAGAAACTTTCTGCTCACGAAAATAATTGATTAAAAATCACCAAAACATGATAAAATACTGATTCCAATTGCAGTAGATCAATAAACAAAATATCTAGGTCTTCCTATTTTGGTAGATTTTTCTGAGTTACAGAAGTTTGCGTTAGATACAGATTACTATAGATTGTTCTATTTTTGACAGATTCTTTTTTTCGTGTGTTGTTTGCTTATTTTGATGAGTCTATGGTTAGTAAAAGAGTTTATAAACCATAGAGAAGTTGGAATACAGTGTGTTTAACACCAATATAAATAAAGAATGAGTTCAATACAGTACCTTGAAGTGGTGTTTTGTTTTCTTTCGCGAACGAAGCTCATGAGAATTTCTGTTTAGTTTTGTGTTGTGAAGTTTTCAAGTTTTGGGTAAAGATTTGATGGATTATGGAACAAGGATTGGCAAGAGCCTAAGCTTGGGGATGCCCAAGGCACCCCAAGGTAAAATTGAAGGACAACCAAAAGCCTAAGCTTGGGGATGCCCCGAAAGGCGTCCCCTCTTTCGTCTTCGTCCATCAGTAACTTCACTTGATGCTATATTTTTATTCACCACATGATATGTGTTTTGCTTGGAGCGTCTTGTATGATTTGAGTCTTTGCTTTTTTTTAAGTTTACCACAATCATCCTCGCTGAATACACTTTTGATAGAGACACACATGATTCGGAATTTATTAGAATACTCTATGTGCTTCACTTATATCTTTTGAGCTATACAGTTTTTGCTCTAGTGCTTCACTTATATCTTTTAGAGCACGGTGGTGGTTTTGTTTTATAGAAATTATTGTTCTCTCATGCTTCACTTATATTATTTTGAGAGTCCTACAAAACAGCATGGTAATTTGCTTAAATTGTGAAATTAGTCCTAATATGATAGGCATCCAAGATTAGTGAAAACTTTCTTATAAGTGCGTTGAATACTAAGAGAAGTTTGATACTTGATGATTGTTTTGAGATATGGAGGTAGTGATATTAAAGTTGTGCTAGTTGAGTAATTGTGAATTTGAGAAATACTTGTGTTGAAGTTTGCAAGTCCTGTAGCATGCACGTATGGTGAACCGTTATGTGATGAAGTCGGAGCATGATTTATTTATTGATTGTCTTCCTTATAAGTGGCGGTCGGGGATGAGCGATGGTCTTTTCCTACCAATCTATCCCCTAGGAGCATGCGTGTAGTGCATGGTTTTTGATGACTTGTAGATTTTTGCAATAAGTATGTGAGTTCTTTATGACTAATGTTGAGTCCATGAATTATACGCACTCTCACCCTTCCATCATTGCTAGCCTCTTCGGTACCGTGCATTGACCTTTCTCACCTTGAGAGTTGGTGCAAACTTCGCCGGTGCATCCAAACCCAGTGATACGATACGCTCTATCACACATAAACCTCCTTATATCTTCCTCAAAACAGCCACCATACCTACCTATTATGGCATTTCCATAGCCATTCCGAGATATATTGTCATGCAACTTTCCACCATTCCGTTTATCATGACACGCTTCATCATTGTCATATTGCCTTGCATGATCATGTAGTTGACATCATATTTGTGGCAAAGCCACCATGCATATTATTTCATACATGTCACTCTTGATTCATTCCCCATCCCGGTACACCGCCGGAGGCATTCATATAGAGTCATACTTTGTTATAGTATCGAGTTGTAATCATTGAGTTGTAAATAAATAGAAGTGTGATGATCATCATTCATAGAGCATTGTCCCAAAAAAATAGAAAGGCCAAATAAAAAAAGGAAAGGCCCAAAAAAAGAAAAGAAAAAAGGAAATAAAAAATAAAAGAAAAAGGGGCAATGCTACTATCCTTTTTCCACACTTGTGCTTCAAAGTAGCACCATGATCTTTATGATAGAGAGTCTTTTGTTTTGTCACTTTCATATACTAGTGGAAAATTTTCATTATAGAACTTGGCTTGTATATTCCAACAATGGGCTTCCTAAAATGCCCTAGGTCTTCGTGAGCAAGCAAGTTGGATGCACACCCACTTAGTTTCTTTTGTTGAGCTATCATACATTTATAGCTCTAGTGCATCTGTTGCATGGCAATCCCTACTCCTTGCATTGACATTAATTGATGGGCATCTCCCTAGCCCGTTGATTAGCCGCGTCAATGTGAGACTTTCTCATTTTTTTTCTCCACATAACCCCCATCATCATATTCTATTCCACCCATATTGCTATATCCATGGCTCACGCTCATATATTACGTGAAAGTTGAAAAAGTTTGAGATTACTAAAATATGAAACAATTGCTTGGCTTGTCATCGGGGTTGTGCATGATGAGAGCATTCTTGTGTGACGAAAATGGAGAATGACCAAACTATATGATTTTGTAGGGATGAACTTTCTTTGGCCATGTTATTTTGAGAAGACATAATTGCTTAGTTAGTATGCTTGAAGTATTATTATTTTTATGTCAATATTAAACTTTTATCTTGAATCTTTCGGATCTGAATATTCATGCCACAATTAAGAGAATTACATTGAAAATTATGCTAAGTAGCATTCTGCATCAAAAATTATGTTTTTATCATTTACCTACTCGAGGACGAGCACGAATTAAGCTTGGGGATGCTTGATACGTCTCCAACGTATCTATAACTTTTGATTGTTCCATGCTATTATATATTCTGTTTTGGATGTTTAATGGGCTTTATTATACACTTTTATATTATTTTTGGGATTATCCTATTAACCGGAGGCCCAGCCCAAATTATTGTTTTTTTGCCTATTTCAGTGTTTCGAAGGAAAAGGATATCAAATGGAATCCAAACGGAATGAAACCTCCGGGAACATGATTTTCGAAACAAACGTGATCCAGTGGACTTGGAGTGGATGTCAAGCAATCAACAAGGAGGCCACGAGGCGGGGAGGTGCGCCTGCCCCCCTGGGCGCGCCCCCACCCTCGTGGGCCCCTCGTAGCTCTCCTGACCGACCTCTTTTGCCTATATATACTCATATACCCTGGAAACATCAGAGATAGAGCCAAAACCCTATATATACCTACGTACACCCAAACCATTAGAGGCATCCACGAAAACCTAATTCCACTGCCGCAACCTTCTGTACCCATGAGATCCCATCTTGGGGCCTTTTCCAGCGTCCTGCCGGAGGGGGCATTTATCACGGAGGGCTTCTACATCAACACCATAGCCTCTCCGATGATGTGTGAGTAGTTTACCTTAGACCTTCGGGTCCATATTTATTATCTAGATGGCTTCTTCTCTCTCTTTGGATCTCAATACAAAGTTCTCCTCGATTCTCTTGGAGATCTATTCAATGTAATATTCTTTTGCGGTGTGTTTGTGGAGATCTCATGAATTGTGGGTTTATGATCAAGATTATCTATGAACAATATTTGAATCTCTTCTGAATTACTTTATGTATGATTGGTTATCTTTGCAAGTCTCTTCGAATTATCAGTTTGGTTTGGCCTACTAGATTGATCTTTCTTGCAATGGGAGAAGTGCTTAGCTTTGGGTTCAATCTTGCGGTGCTCGATCCCAGTGACAATAGGGGAAACGACACGTATTGTATTGTTGCCATCCAGGATAAAAAGATGGGGTTTATATCATATTGCTTGAGTTTATCCCTCTACATCATGTCATCTTGCTTAAAGCGTTACTCCGTTCTTATGAACTTAATACTCTAGATGCATGCTGGATAGCGGTCAATGTGTGGAGTAATAGTAGTAGATGCAGGCAGGAGTCGGTCTACTTGTCACGGACGTGATGCCTATATACATGATCATACCTAGATATTCTCATAACTATGCTCAATTCTATCAATTGCTCGACAGTAATTCGTTCACCCACCGTAATACTTATGCTCTTGAGAGAAGCCACTAGTGAAACCTATGGCCCCCGGGTCTATTTTCTATCATATTAATCTCCTGTCAACTAGCTATTTATGTCGTCATTTATTTTACTTTGCAATCTTTACTTTTACTCTTTATCATAAAAATACCAAAAAAATATCTTATCATCTCTATCAGATCTCACTTTTGCAAGTGGCCGTGAAGGGATTGACAACCCCTTTGTTGCGTTGGTTGCAAGGTTCTTATTTGTTTGTGCGGGTGCGTGGGACTTGAGCGTGGTCTCCTACTGGATTGATACCTTAGTTCTCAAAAACTGAGGGAAATACTTACGCTACTTTACTGCATCACCCTTTCCTCTTCAAGGGAAAATCAACACAGTTCTCAAGAGGTAGCATGAGTTGCATCATCACCCCACCAAAAACGAGATATCACATCCGTGATTCCTTTGCAATTTTTTTAGGAATTGTAAAGACAGGCATCGCGTATGTTGGTATTGCTTGTGCTACTGACTTAACGGGAATCTCTTTCCCTCCCGAAGATAGGCACTTTTCCTTCCAACCACTCAATCTCAGAACTAATCAGTCAATGAGATATTGGAAGCTGTCACTTTTACCAAGCCCAAGAGTGGTCACAAGTCCTAAGTATTTGTCATTCAAGGCTTACTTCATAATATTAAAGGGAAGAGCACACCTCAACCTTGATATTCACATCTGTACTAGGACCGAAGAAAATACTAGATTTGTCCAGACTGACCAGTTGTCCAGAGGCAGCACAATATGTGTCCAAGATTGACCTTAAGCACACGGCATTATGAACATTTGCCTTCATCAAAATCAATGAATCATCTGCGAACGGTAGATTTGTGTTACCTAGCGCATCCCGACAAACCTTGACACCCTCTAACTCTCCACTTTGCTCAGCATGAGATAATAAGGCTATCAGCAGTGGCGGCGCCAGAAATTTGGTGCTGGGTATTCATTGTATTTTTTTTGCAATGCAATGTAAATGTATACTAGATTTTTAAAAAAAATTGAACAAAGGGGCCACATGGCCCCCGTTTTCATTGAGAAAATGGAGTTTGACACCGTTAATAGTAGACAAACAACACAAAACGGTGTCTTGGCACAACAACTAGGAACAAAAGAAGGAAGCCTACATCCCAGGAAATCTAGACATAACCTAAGGATGCTAAACCACACAACTCTAACTGCAGAAGATCAGAGCAGCATCAACAGCTTCATAAGTTCAAACAACCATAACCAAATACAAGTAATGGTGCCAATCCAGATAGTGGCTTGGATGGGACACCCGGCTTTAGATGTTAGGCTTTGGTGCGATGTCTGTTTGGTATTAGGCCCGGACGTTCGGCACGCCTTCATCATGAGAATAGGAGTAGCAACGATGTTGCCAAGATGGTGGCTTCAGGCTTATTGATATATCACCTTGTATGGTCTTTGTGAATAATTAATAATATGGCTGCATGCATCGTCCAGATGCAGAGGCCGAGGGTACATCCTCCTTTTCTAAAAAAAAGATACAAGTAATGGTACAAAAATATCATTGTGGCAATATATCTAAGCTCAACAGAAGGAGCACTTGGTGTGGATGCACAAGTTTTTTTAATTTTCCTTTGAAGCCTTTTCCCACATTGCAAATAAGTTAACGCCCTTGTTCTTCATCTACACTACAAGAAAACTAAAATAAAAATCAGTAGGAGTAGCATGCATCTAGCATCTAGCATCTAGCTAGCACCTAGCAGATTGGGATTTGTTCACTTAAAAGATTTAGCATCTGCACTAGCATCTAGCAGATTAGCTTCGAGATGGATGGGGATGGTTGTATGCAGTTTGCGTACTGAATGGATGCAGGACTGTCGGAGGTCGAGCCCGATGGCGACGGAGGACGGACTGTCGATGGTGGAGCCATCAGCCTTGGAGGGAGCCTGCAGGGGGGAGGCTAGAGGCGGACTAGTGAAGGAGAGGCTGAGAGGGCCATAGGCGGAGGGGAGGGAGAGGGCCGGCCGTCGCCCGCTAGACCTGGAATCGCTTGCCGTCGCCGTCAGCTAGGTTGGGGGTTTGGGATATGTTAATCGAGTGAGGGAGAGTGGGAGTCTCATAGACGAGGTGCGACCTGCTGAAGTGGCTCTCGCCCGCCTAACTATCAGGATGGGCTTGAGTTCGTGGGCTCCAGCCTCCAGAACTGATAAACATATGTAGTCGATTTCTTTTGGGCCTAATTCTTGGGTATTCCATGGAATTCCCAGGAAGACCCCCAACGCCGCCACTAGCTGTCAGTCCCTCCATGCAAAGGAGAAATAAATACGGTGAGAGGGGATCCCCCTGTCGAAACCCTCTAGTGGGAGTAAAGGATTCAGTCTCAACTGAATTGTATCTTACTCTGTACTCCATTGAAGAAACACATAGCATAATCAACTTGACCCATTCCGCATGAAACCCAAGTTCTTTTAGTATTGCCTCCAAAAATACCCACTCAACCCTATCATATGCTTTATGCATGTCAAGCTTCACAGCACACCACCCTATTTTACCAGATTTCCTCTGTTTGATTGCATGCAAACTTTCATATGCAATAAGCACATTGTCAATAATGAGCCTCCCTGGGACGAAAGCACTTTGGGTTGGGCTAATTATCTCCTGCAGTAAAATCTTAAGTCTCACAGCAATCATTTTTTAAATGACCTTATAGACCACATTACATAAACTTATAGGTCGAAATTGAGTGATTCTTTCTGGATTGTTTACCTTTGGAATCATAACAATCGTGGTGTCGTTCCAGTCTCGTGGCATAACTCGAGAATTAACTGCATTAAGGACCTCATCCACTAGATCGTCGCCAAGCATGGCACGAAATCTTTATAGAACACCGCATGCAGGCCATTCGGGCCAGGAGCTTTTAGATCACCGATTGAGAATATGGCCTTTCTCACTTCTTCTACAGTGTACGGTGCCATAAGGGAATTGTTCATCACCTCAGTTACCCGACTGTGTACCTTACTCAGAACATTAACGTCTGGGAGTTGAACTTGCGATGTGAACAAATTTTTAAAATAACCAGATATGATAGTATTTAGATCATCAATCTCTTCCTTCCAGACTCCTGTATCATCCAGAAGCCGCTTAATACAATTTCTTTTTTTCCGAGCGGTCGTCGCCTTATGGAAGAATGGCGTGTTTTTGTCCCCATGGAGAAGCCAATTGGCCCGACCCCTCCAGATTAACTCCTCTTGATCAAGCAAGTTTTCGACAAGGATCTGGGTCTCCTTTAGTTTCCGCCGCACCTCAGCTGTTAACGCACCTCTTCTCAACTTCTCCATGTATTTCTGCAATTTATTTATTCTTTTCTTCAGCCCCTTAAGTGTGTCTCTATCCCACTTGTGCAAATCATCCTTGACTGATCTTGTTCTATCTGCTAATGATGGCCCGACACCAGCTAACTTAGCTCTTTCCCAAGCAGTATGAACAATCTCATCCACCGTAGATGGACTTAACCATCTTGTGTCAAACCTCCTTTCTCCTGTTGGCCTACGCCCCATAGCGGCAGCAAAATAATTTGTATCCAAAAGGAGCGGTCTATGATCAGAGTGTACATGATGTTCATGAACTACTGTTGCATATGGAAATTTCTCGGCCCACTTCTCATTACAGAGCGCTCGATCCAGCCGCTCTCGGATGACTCCTCGGCTTCACGTGAAGGGATCACCGATTGCCATGACCTCTTGCAGCCCGCAGTCATCTACACAGTCCCTGAAATTTTGCATGTACTATTGGGGTCTAATATTTCCGCCTTCCTTTTCACTTGCCACCAAAATTTCGTTAAAATCTCCTATAATCAACCAAGGGCCTGTTGCATTGTTATGAGGATTTCTCAGGTGTGTCCAGGACAAATGGTTCAAATCCCAATTAGGCTCTCCATAAAAGCACGTAAGTCTCCAAGCCACATTATCTCCCTCCATGACAAAACCATCAATAAAATTAGGCGAGGGGTAGTTTAACACCACTTCATTAGAAGGATTGTAAAAGAGTACAAGCCCTCCCGAACGACCATCACTTCCAATAATCTCTATAAAAATTTAGATTTGTGTTACTTATTATTCGTATTGAACAAACAGTGCTCTAACGCAGGACTTCTCCTTTGTCATTGGATTAAAAAGACAAACTCTTATACCAGCTATTTCTTGTTTTTCTTTTCTGGAATCGAGGATTCACTTTCTAATGTGCTGGGAGGTACTTGTGTGTTTTTATTGTTCATGAATGGCATGACCAAGAAGGCAGAGAGGAAATGTTTTACAAATCAAGAAAAAACATGTTGAAGCTTGGTAATGTTGCAGAAAACTTAAGTAAAAGTACAATATTTCATTGAAAGTTTCACTTATTCTCTGTTCGTGTTGTTGGAAATGGCAATCACCTGATCTTTAAAATATGCGGCTGCCTGTCTAAAAAACTTAATTGTGGTCTAGCTTTTTTTTTCTCATGCAACGTAATAAACATTACCGTTTGACAAAGTAAAAGGTTCTTCTTCATTGAAATATTTTCTTATCCTGTTTGTAGGATTTGGCCATGATTCTCTTTCCTCATTTCTACATTTGGTGTTTTGTTGTGTCCCAAAGTTGACCGTTTTACAAGTTATCTATTGTATATGTTGATGCTTTTGTTTCTAAGATGTATTCTCAAGTGATACTCACATCTTGTTTGTCTCTCTATGCAACGAGAGGAATGAAAATATGATTGAATTCTGAATCTGGTATTATGCGGTCTAACCACTATATGGCCTCTTGTGAATTTTTATTCTCTCGGTTGTGGGCTACTATCTGGGACAAAGGAGGCAAAGGTGACCAAAGCGACATCTTCCTCACCTTGGAGCTCCAAATATGGTGTCTCGTCATCGAAAGATTGTACCATGAGGATTGGAGTTTGAACGGGATGCAGTTGATGTGAGAGGAAGAGATGTCTCGCATGCACCGTTGACGAGCTCGGGATACTGTACACGCTAGATGGAGTTGCCTTGTCTCTTATACATATTTGTTTTTTTCTCATAACACATTATAATTTATTATAACGTGGATTTCATTTATCATGTAAATTGTATGATCACATTATGGATCTTGATGTTTGCTTCCTTTTCAGCACTTATTTGTGGTTTTGTTTGAAGTTTTTCAACCTACAATGGAGATCTTAATTTTTACTATGTTTTCACATTTTTGTACTGGTACGCATTTAGGTTGAGATGATAGTAGAAAAGACACTTAATTTGTCCTTTAACGGTCTGACAGTTAAGAAAATGCCCATTTGGCAGGAAGGAGTGGGTGCTTGGACTAAACTGGATGCATGGCATTTGTGTTCATAAAAAAAATTCACTAATGTCTCTAGCATATCTATATTGTTCCGTGGCAATGCACGGGCATCCAACTAGTATGAATAAAATCAAAACCTACTTTCACCCTCAATTCATTTGCCTTATCTTTGTCTAGAAAAACCACATCTGCTTTCAAACGCCCTTGAAGGTCCAAGAGCTCTCGAACTGTTATGTGTGAAAGCATACCACAACAATTCCATGCCAGAGTTTTCATAGTTTCTGATTATCCTCCTTCTAACCTCACGCAACAAAGACAAAATCTTGACAAAGCAAGAGGCAAAGAAACCGACCACGGAGCCTTGCACAACAGAGATCCGCGCCGGGACAAAAACCAGCATTGCGTTGTCGCGTGCTGGGACGTATCCAAGAACACCTCCCAATCTAGTCAGCACACATGCCTGTTAACCTTCAAGCACTCAGCAAAGGAGCAGGATAAGAACCGTAGACAGCGCCTGCATAGGCGCCGGATTTAATGCCGCCCACGTCGTCGCCGTTGGCGGCGGCCGAAACCCTAGCACGATCGCTCTTGCGATTGCGATCGCCCCGTCCTCTTTTTCTGCATAGGCGCCCGGCGAGAACTTTGTCTGAGATAGGGAGGGAGAAAACCTGGTAGAGATAGAGAGGCCCCCGTCGATCCATATGGTGCACGTATACGAATACGACCATGAACCCAACAACTGGAAGCTCGTTCTAAAGCGTGGTGCAGCCGACCATGGCTGTGGAGACGGGAGTGCAGTCGTCGTGCTGCGCGCTGTGGCGATTGAAGAGGAATTTCTAGCGACATGTTTCTTTTTTTTACTTCTCGAGGTGATTGGGCTGCTTATGGGCCGCGCAACCAATGTTGCCGATCGTTTGCAGTTCCCACCGTCGGATCTCGTTCATGAACGGGCGATACATATAGGGCGTCCCTCTGCAGTAGTTGTTGCTACGTCAGAGGATCTCGTTCCAACGGTACACCAGAGCGAACACCTTCCGTCGCGACCAGACACGAGGCGTTTTTCCCTGCCCTAGCCGCCGCCACAACCAGGCGACTAGGGAGGCGGATCTTCTTCCACCGATCTCCACCGGCCAGGACGTTGGCCTCCTCTCCCTCCGGCTGCTGCTCTGGCAGCAGAAGGGAGGGGGCACCCTGGTTCTTCGCTCTGTAGTTAGGGTTTGGACTTGTAAGTCGTGGTGCGTTGTTGGGATGGTGGGAGCGGCGCTCCGGCAAATAAATCTGCCTCAACTTCATTTCCACACTGGCGGTGCTCATCATGGCGGCGTCCCGGAGTTGATGGCATCGTGTGCTTGCCGATCCATCAGATCGACGACGTTAGGGTTCATGGATGGTGTCGGCGAGGCGGCGACGGTGACTCCATCAGGGGTGTCTCTCCCTCTACTCTGTCCCCGTCGCTACGTCGTTATCTCCGACATCATGGTGGAGCAGGGAGGTTTAGTCGTCTAGGAGTACGCGTAGACGGTTGTCTACGCAAGTGACAGCTGAAAGATGGTGCATCTTGTACTGGGTTTGTGGTTGAAAGCTGACAGTTCTGGTTTCCTCCTCCGGCGTCATAGTCGCGCGGAGGTGTCAGTTCTGGAGTTCGATGGCGTGTCCGGGGACATGTTGCCCTGGTCTGATTCTTTCAAAGACAATTGTTTTGCTTCAAGCAAACTACTTTGGAGGTCCGTAAAACTGCTGATCAGCGATTGAGCCGTGTCGAGCTCGTGTGAAGAGGTGATCTGTCTCCTTTTCCTTAGTGGAGAGGAACAGACGCTGGTTTCTTCATAGGATTGTCCTATTTTTCAGTCCTGTAACGTCGATGTTTACATGGCTTATAACTGAATTTTTATTTTATTAATAAAACACGTATTAGCATGAAAAAAAAAGAGGATCTCGTTCCAACAAAGTCCACCGAGGGGCTCCGCTCGTCCAGCATCAGTCATTTTCGGGCGAAAGCCCCTGTTTTGTTTCGGAGAGAAAGTCCCAAGGGCAGCGCGCGCGGGAAACCCCAAACCCACCGCACCAGCGCGCGCTCGACGAAATGCCGCCGCCGCCGCGGCAGGACTTCCCGGCGTTCCCTTTCGCGACGTACCCGATCCAGACGGAGTTCATGTCCTTCCTTTACAGCGCCCTCTCCTCCGGGCCCCGCGCCCTCGCTCTCCTCGAAAGCCCCACCGGTAAGCTCTGCCCTGCCCCCTTCCCCTCATCCTCCACCACCAAGAGTCCAAGACCTAACGATTCAGCCTCCCCGCGTTGCCGCAGGCACCGGAAAGACCCTCAGCATCATATGCAGTGCGCTCCAATGGCTCCTTGACCACCGCGACGCCGCCTCGCTGGGCCACCCCGAACGGGCCAATGGCTCCGCCCCCGCTGCTGTCGGCGGCGAAGACGACGAGCCCGACTGGATGCGGGATTTCACACTGCAGCCACTGCCGCCTAAGAAGGACATCAGGAAGAAGTCGGAGACTCACCCGTCCAGGAGGCATGGAACGAAGAAAGTGGGGGGTTCGGAGAAATCTGAGGGAATTCGGGAGAATGACGACGAGGAGGAATTCTTGCTTGACGAGTACGAGAGCGATGACGGGGAGGGCACAGGACGGCAGGCCGGGAAGCGGGCACATTGTGGTGGTGCTAGTAGTAGTAGTAGTAGTAGTGAGAGCGAGGATGATGAGGACGAAGAGGAGGCCACTCCCAAGGTGTATTTCACCAGCCGTACGCATTCGCAGCTCTCGCAGTTTGTCGGCGAGCTCAAAAGGACGAATTTCTCAGGGAAGCTCAGGACAGTGTGCTTGGGGTCCAGAAAGAGCCTGTGTATTAACATGGGTGAGTGGATTATGTGGTTATCTTTGTTCATCTATTTTTGGGGCTGGGATTGTGTTTAGTTGATCTGTGGGGCTGGTGCCTTTGGTTGCAGATGTTCAGAAGCTCGGGAGGGCAACCCGGATCAACGAGAGGTGCTTGGAACTGCTCAAGAACAAGAAGAGCAGCAAAATTAAGGCATGTGTCAATTACGTCAAATTAATTTGCAATGCTCAGCTGCTCTGTTAGATACATATATCTTTGATTGACTTCTGCACCCAAATTTGGCTGTTTGTTGCACGTTTAGGGCCTGTCATGCTCATGATGTACTAATATTGTTTCCCGACTGTAATTTCTTCCAAGATTTCGAGCCGAACATTAGTTTTGTCAGTTCTCGGTGGAAGTGGAACTAGATTTTTTTTTGAATAGGGGATTACCCCGGCCTAAATTGGTAGTAGAACTAGATATGCATTGAGTTATTTTTTCCCATACTTGCATTCAGTGTGATTGCACAGGAAAGCGTATGGTTATCACTTGTCATATTTGTATGTGATGGGTTGTTAAATACCATTAGTATGCTGCCAATTTATAACTTTATTATTAACTGCTAGTAAGATTTTGCGGCTGCAAATATTCAGGCAGAGGGTGATAACAAGAAGGGGCGCCGAACAAAGACCTCTTGTCGGTGCCCAATGTTAGGAAACAGAAGTCTGCAGAAACAGTTCAGGAGTGAAGTGTCCGACCGTGGTGCATTGGACATTGAGGATTTGGCACAACTTGGAAGGAAGATTGGAACATGTCCTTACTACGGTGCACGTGACATGGTCCGCTCAGCTGACCTTGTAGTACTTCCTTACCAGTCTTTGTTGCTGAAGTCTGCTAGAGAATTACTTGGCCTTAATCTGAAGAACAGTGTTGTCATCATAGATGAGGCTCACAACTTAGCAGACTCCCTTACTAGCATGTACAACTCAAAGGTCGAATCTTCTCAGGTGAGGATGTTTTTGTTCTGAGTTATAGATTCCTAACATCTGTTGGAAACTGCACTGTGACGCATCTCATTCCACACACTATACAGAATTAGTCTGACTGTATAATGGTACTCTAGCTTCATAATTTCGTTTGCTTGCACATTCAATAGTGTTATCCAAGATCCGAACATGTGCTTTATGTATGTTTACTGTATATAAGGAGACCTAAGCAAAGAGAGTTTTCTGGTAGAGAGCTTGACTTGACTCAGTTGTGTTGTGGCAGACAACAGGATACTAAAAATGATATTTATTGGTCCATTTTTTAAAATTTCCTTTACTAAGCAAAACATAATTAACAAATGAACTGAGACTGTTTGCTTCCAGTTGTGGAAACTAACGTAATTTTCTGATTCTCATTTTCGTTAGTTGAGGGCAGTCCTTTCCCACCTGGAGGCATATCTCAATAGATTTCAGAATGTTCTGGGAGATGGAAATCGACGTTCCATCCAGACCTTGACAGTTCTAACACGGTCATTCCTACGATGTTTGATAAGTAATGAAGACTGTTCCTCCGCTGTGACTTCTATGACTATAAATAAGTTCTTATTCTCCCTTGATATTGATAACATAAACATAGTAAAACTTTGTCAGTATCTGAAGGAAAGCAATATAGTCCACAAGGTGAAATATTTCTTCCACTAGATTTCCACTCAGTCTTGTTGTGCCTAGAATCTATATCCATTGACTAATGATATGCAGGTTAGTGGATATGCCAACAAATTATTTATCACCGAAAATGGTGTGGGCAATTTGAATCATGGACAGCAACATGGTGAAGGAAGCAGTATAACAAGCTTTCAGGCTTTGACTGACCTTTTATGCTCTCTACTGTACTGCAATGATGATGGAAGAATCTTAGTTGCACGGCACAAGCCTGGTGGACAACCTGAAGATGCATATATTAAATTCGTGATGCTTTGTGCAGAGAAAACATTTTCTGAGGTGATGTACCTTGCTCCATATGTTGCTTGGAGACAAGAGTTGTCCTATTTCACGTAAGTATTTATAGATCTTTACCCTTGCAGGTTACAGATGACGCACATGCTGTTATTATGGCTGGTGGAACCCTCCAGCCTACTGAAGAAACAAGGTTGCGCCTGTTTCCAGGCTTATTGCCTAGTGATATAAAATTCTTCTCATGCAACCATATTGTTCCCCCTGAGAGTATTCTTCCTATAGCTGTTACATGTGGGCCCTCAGGCAAGAAATTTGATTTCAGCCACAGTTCAAGGAGCTCTCTTAACATGGTCTGTATACCTCAATCATTTCTCCTTTACTCTTGCTACTCTAGTATTTGCTGAGAATGCCATTTTATTATTTTATCTTGCAATGGGAACTGCTTTGTGCTTTCTTATTAATATATACTCCCTCCGTTCCTAAATATAAGTCTTTTTAGAGATTTGAATATGGACTACATATGGATCAATATAGACGTATTTTAGAGTGTAGATTCATTCATTTTGCTCCGTACGTAGTCCATATTAGAATCTCTAAAAAGACTTATATTTAGGAACGGAGGGAGTAAATACCAATGCGTACATATTTTTAACAAAATAATTAAGACCTAATGTTTATTGCAGTACTCATTGTGTGATTTGTCTATAGAAGTAATCAAGGATTGTACCACTCTGTGTTAAAGTATATTTGTGTAACGCCCTCGATGCGGCTATATCTCCCACGTGTCGAGGCACGACTTAGAGGCATAACCGCATTGAAAGCAATGTCGCAAGTGAGGTAATCTTCACACAATCCATGTAATAAATAAAAGGGAGAGATACATAGTTGGCTTACAATCGCCACTTCACACAAGTACATAAATAACATCCATCAAACAGATTACACTCAAGGTCCGACTACGGTACCAAAATGAAAGAAGACTACCCCAAATGCTAAACAGATCCCCGGATCACCCAACTGGGCTCCACTACTGATCATCTGGAAAAGAAACATAGTAACGGCCACGTTCCTCATCGAACTCCCAAGTGAGCTCGGTCGCGTTATCTGCACTGACATCGTTGGTACCTGCAACTGAGGTGATAATATCTGTGAGTCACGGGGACTCAGCAATCTCACACCCGCGAGATCAAGACTATTTAAGCTTAAAGGTGGGAAAAAAAAGGGTTGTGAGGTGGAGCTGCAGCAAGCGACTAGCATATGGTGGCTACAGCGCAAAAGAGAGCGAGAAGAGAAGGCAAAGCACGGTCGTGAAGCTAGAAGTGATCAAGAAGTGATCCTGAAACAACCTACGTCAGACATAACTCCAACAACCGTGTTCACTTCCCGGACCCCGCCGAGAAGAGACCATCACGGTTACACACGCGATTGATGTGTTTTAGTTAAGGTCAACTTCGGGTTTTCTACAACCGGACATCAACAAATTCCCATCTGCCTCATAACCGCGGGCACGGCTTTCGAAAGATAATACCCTGCAGGGGTGTCCCAACTTAGCCCATGATAAGCTCTCACGGTCAATGAAGGATATTCCTTCTACCGGGAAGACCCGATCAATCTCGGAATCCCGGACTACAAGACATTTCAACAGCAATAAAACAAGTCCAGCAAAGCCGCCCGATTGTGCCGACAAATCCTGATAGGAGCTGCACATATCTCGGTCTCAGGGCACATCCGGATTGTCCAAACTTCCGATAGGCGAACCCAGAGTTGCCCCTGGTGGCCACCGGCGGCTGACGGTTTGGACCAGCAATCGAAGGAGAACTGACCCGGGGGTTAAAATAAAGATGACCCTTGAGTCTGCAGAACCCAAGGGAAAAAGGCTAGGTGGCAAATGGTAAAACCAATGTTGGGCCTTGCTGGAAAAGTCTTATTCGAAGCGAACTGTCAAGGGGGTCCCATAAATCACCCAACCGTGTAAGGAACGCAAACTCCGGGAACATAACACCGGTATGACGGAAACTAGGGTGGCAAGAGTGGAACAAAACACCAGGCATAAGGCCGAGCCTTCCACCCTTTACCAAGTATATAGATGCATTAATTAAATAAGAGGTATTGTGATAACCCAAACAAGTAAACATGTTCCAACAAGGAACAACAAGATCATGTTTCAATCAAGGAACAAACTTCATCTTCACCTGCAACTAACAACGCTATAAGAGGGGCTGAGCAAAGCAGTAACATAGCCAAACAACGGTTTGCTAGGACATGGATGGTTAGGGGCTGACATGGCAATATAGGAGGCATGATATAGCAAGTGGTAGGTATCGCAGCATAGGCATAGCAAAAGAGCGAGCAATCTAGCAAGCAAAGATAGAAGTGATTTCGAGGGTATGGTCATCTTGCCTGCAAGGTTCTCAGAGTTGTCGAAAGCTTGGTCCTCGTAAGCGTTCTCAACAGGTTCCTCGTTCACGTACTCGTCTCCCGGCTCTACCCATGACAAGAGAACAAGCAAAGGAACCAATATCAACCACGATGCAATGCGCAAGCAATATGATGCAAAACATGGCATGATATGCGAGAGGTGATATGCAATGCGTATGCATGCTCCGGAAAGACAAGGATGAACAGGGCATAATCTTGGCAAACCAAGCATGCCGCTGGATAGATGAGGTGATTTCGGTTGAAATCGATATAAAGATCACCGGAATCGGATGCACGGTTTGCAAATGGCAAGCAATACAAGAATGACACGAATCTGCCGTAAACAGCATGATGCTACTTAACAAGCAACAACTAATTAAGCTACTGCACCCAAACATGGCAACAAAGCATATGACAGTAATCTACACAAGATGCACGACAAAAGATGAACACTGAGCTACGGCTAATTCACATCATAACAGGTTCAAACAAGCATGGCAAAAGTGCAAACGATAACAAGTTCCCAGACTTAGTGAAATTAACAACAAGCAGAAACTAACATCAGCATGACATGTTCAGAGCAATGAAACAACATGCTACAGGTTCAGAACATAGCAAAGTAAGGCATGGCATGAATCTACTCGAAGCACTTGACAAAAGTCCCTTACTGACCATAAGCCAAAAAGGACCAGAAAATATGATTACACCCATATCAAATAAGCAAGTTTCGTTACAGGTTTCAGACTTAGCAGAAAACTGGACATGGCAGAAAACTGTTAACGACTAGGCATGTTCGTGAGCTCGATGCACTCACTACATAGCATTGCATGATAAACTAAGCATACATACATCAAGAAGACATGACATAGTAACTAGACATGGCAAGAATAACATCATATCATGCAAGGACCATCTACACCAAGCTTGGCAAAATCGAATAACATGTAAACAATCTGCCAGCAACATTTTGAAGCAAAAGTAGAGCTCGATTGACTCAAGCTATGGCACCCCATAATTGCAAACAAAGGCATGGATGGATTAAGCAAATACTCAAGTTCAAAACACCCTTACTGATCATGCTCAAATTATGCATGGATCTCTCAGAAACAACATGAATACATGGCATAAAAATAACAGCAGTCAGGGACTTAGTGAAATCACTAAGTCTCTGAAATCAGCAACATCAAGACACCTAGTTTGCATGCTTGTGCTAGTCACCACATAGATCATAAAAATACATGGAAAAAATCTCTGGATAGGTAACATGGCATATTACAAAACTCATGTAGGACTCAACTTCATAGGAGGTACACATCAATCATGGCAAAAATGACAAAAGTGCATGTTCAGATAAGATCCAGCAATAAACATCAACTAGCCCTCTTCTAACAGCATTTCGGGCATCAAGATGACTTCAAATGAAAATGATGCAATGGAACAAAATGATGTACTCTTCGAGACGAACAAATTGACATATTATACGCACGAATCGGAGCTACGGATGCAAAGTTACGGCATGTAGAAGAACTGATGATAATGATGAAATGCACGGGACTTAGAAATATTTTGAGGTGAGAGAAGTCAACGGTTAGCGCGGAAATCGAGGTTCGCCGGCGCGGCGGCCGGAGACGGGGCGGCGATGGCGGGGACCGGCCGGATCTGGGCGCTCCGGTCCGGATCTGGCGCCGGCGACGGCGAGGAGGGCGGCGGAGCTCCGGGGCGGCGCGGGGAGGCGGGGACGGCGGCGCGGGACGGCGGGGACGGCGACGCGGTGGCGCGGGACGGCGGCGAGGCGGCGGAGACCGGCGACCTGGCGGCGGGGCGCGCTGGCGGGGAGGCGCGGGCGCCTGCGGGCGGGCGGCGGCGACCCGGGCCGGGGAGGGCCCCGCGTGGGCTCGGGCGGGCCCTGGCGGCGGCGAAGTGGGCGCAGCCCACGTGGCGGCGCGGGACTGGAGGGAAGCGGCGGCGCGGGCGCGAGGTGGACGGCGGGCGCGCGGATCGAGGAAAAAATTAGGGTTTCGGGGTGTTTCTCTCCCAGATTTAGACGGGGGAGACGTTTTATAGATAGGAGGAGCTAGGAGGCTCCAAACGGAGTGCGGTTTTCGCCCACGCGATCGTGATCGAACGACGGAGGACATGGGAGTGACTTAGATGGGTTATTGGGCTGTTATGAAGGGGTGTTGGGCTGCAACACACACAAGGCCTTCACGGTTACCCGGTTAACCGTTGGAGTACCAAACGAACTCCGATTGACCCGAAACTTGACAGGCGGTCTACCGGTGCTATACCGAGGCCACATGTCAAACCTCGGTCCATTCCGAGAATGTTTAATACCTGCTCACGAAGAAATGTAAAAGGGGACACCGGGAGACATAGGAGCGCCGGATTGCAAAACGAACAACGGGAAAGATGCTCGGATTTATGAGACGAATGCGTATGCGAATGCGATGCACATGATGACATGATATGAAATGCATGACATGACCAAAATGCAAAACGGAGAGAACCCAACCACGGAGGGAATATCATAACACATAGCCGAAAATGGCAAGAGTTGGATTACAAATATGGCAAGTTACATCTGGGGCGTTACAATTTGCAACTTTTAATCCATGCGACCCTTTTTGTTTCTTAATATTCTTTGCTGTTAGAACTTGCTAAAATACGCATGCTTAATTGCCTTGGTTTATTTGGTTGTATTTCATTATGAAATGTAAATGCCAGCCTTCTAAATGAGTGCATGAATTGCTGTGTCCAAACTCCTTACCAACAGCCAAGTTTTGTTCTATAAAACATACCATGCTAACTTATAGGTTATATTTGCTCTTGTGTTAATATTTTTTTTGGTAATATGCTCTACTCAAATGCACGTTATTTTTGTGCCTATTCTTATCTGCTTATCTTTGCAGATCGAAGAGCTTGGACGTTTTCTTTGCAATATAGTGACAATAGTACCAGAAGGAATAGTAATGTTTTTCTCTTCCTACGAATATGAAAAACAAGTTTATGATGCATGGATGGCTTCAGGCACAATTTCTAAGATTTCTAAGAAGAAACACGTGTTCAGAGAGCCAAGAAGCAGTGTTGATGTCGAGGTGATACTCAACAAATACAAGGAGGCAATTCAATCCTGCAGCAAAGGTTCAGGAGACACTAGTGTTAACGGGGCACTTTTATTGGCTGTTGTCGGTGGGAAGATCTCTGAAGGTATAAACTTTAGTGATGGTATGGGTCGTGGTGTTCTGATGGTTGGATTGCCTTATCCAAGTCCAGATGATATTGAACTGATGGAGACAATAAAACACATTGGAAACTATTCTACCTCATCTGTGATGATAAGCCCTTCAACGGAAACGATGAATGCAAGCTTGAGCCTGGCTTTGATGTACTAAGGAAGAGCGGTAAAAGTGGCCGAGAGTACTATGAGAACTTATGCATGAAAGCTGTGAATCAGTCTATCGGTAAGCTGATGTGTCATCTTAAGTCACTATTTCGCTGTAGTTCTGTTCTTAAACGATGAACTAATTTGCTTGCAGGTAGAGCAATCAGGCATGTAAATGACTATGCTGCAATGCTGTTGGTTGACTCACGTTATGCACACACCTCATCAAGCAAGGGTTTCTCTTGCCCCGTTGAAAAGCTACCCCAGTGGATCAAGACACGACTCACTTGCGGTCAAAACTATGGGGAAGTTCATAGATTGTTGCTTCAGTTTTTCAAAATCAACAAACAAATACATTGAAATATTACAGATGTCGCTACATTTAATGAAGCCAAGCCCGTACAGGCTTGCGCAAAATGCATTTTTGTTTGGCTGATATCAGTGCAATGTGCATATGTGTAGCTGCCTACTGATGACAAACTGTTCGAAGGTACTGTTAGCACTTGAAATCCCATGTTATCGGTGGCTGATATCAGTTATCGAAGGTATGTGCACACCTGTTGTTTTCCCACAGTCAGATCCGTGAAGCACCACACCATAGTTAAATTCCCTAAGGCTTTATTCGGTTCCACGGGAACCAAACCTCCTAATCCATATGTACAGCTAGTCTATCCGGTTAGACCCGGCAAACCTCCCACCACTGGCCTTTGTACATTGGAGCACCAAATCTACTAAACGTCACATGGAATTAACTTGCTACAAAAATCATACATCCGTGCACCAAATTAACCAAACGTCACGGCAAGCTTTCTAGAAGTTGATAATTTGGAAGGAAAAAAGATCCAACCCAAACAACACAACATGCACTCTGAATATTTAGAAGTCGAAAAATGACCCTAATCAACAATCATTGTTGTACAATTATTATTTTCCCGAGCTCGCTCAAGTTTCTGTCGTACCAAACTAATGACTCTCATCCTGCACAGTGGCAATGAAGGACAATTAGTCTGCATCAAAGAACTAATATCAGCAGTATACATGAACAAAGAAATAATGTAAATACGAGCAGTCTTTTTTTTTGCAATCAATTCAAGTGGGCAAAGAAATACCGACAAGATATATATTAACCAGCTAGCAAAGAAAGGTCACAAAATACTCATGCATTGAGTTCAAAATTTCATGAATCAAATGCCCCAACAACATATCATCCATATCCACCAAACAGATCAGAGCTATATGGTAAAAACTGAAAACATAGCTACATTTTGAGCCTATGAGAAGGTTGCACAAAACAATCACATGAGTGAGGTCATCATGCTTCTGGAAGTTCTTCATCTAGAAAATATTAAAACACAAATATATTTTGTTATTGTTGTATGATAGCTCTAACAGACTGAACATTCGTTCACTTTTTTAAGATCATTATTTTTTAGGTTTGGAGGTTCATGTGAGCCGTCAAGATGATGATTTCGTGCATGCCCTTTCTTGGTGTTTACATAGATTAGCACTCAATAAACCTCACAGGAAATAAACAATCTTGCTACACAGAAAACCTGATATGCAAATAATAAATTCAGTGCCAACTATTTAGATATGCAATGGTGTTTCACACTACTACTATCCATACATTTAGGTACGGGCGGTTGCACAATTGAAAAGCAAAAAAGGGACAAGCTTGAATGAACAGTAACACAACTGAACTTGAATGAGCGCCGAGTTATTTATTCCATTTCAACTCTTAGCCACATTAGGTGGGAAATTACATCCACGTACTCTAAGTGATCAGAGGAGTAAAAGAAGTATGCAAAATACTGTGAGGTTGATATGGCTAGTCCTCACACCTAGCAAGTGACAAGTGGTGAAAAACCTCATAGTGTGTCAGTGTCAAGCTGGCTAAGTATGCATGTGACTGCAAGAGGTGGGACATGTCAACAGTAGCATGCCACCATGCAATAGTTGCAATACAAAAGATAAAGCTACACCATGAGGATTTTGTGCATCCTTTCTTCAAGAAGGGACTTTACATTGCAGCCTACAAGCACGTCATATACCATGTGCCAAGTCCTGAATTTTGGCCAAACACACAAACATGGGACACATCACCACTTGTATTCAGAGAAAAGAAAGGAAAAAAACTACTAGGAAGAAGGGACGGTTTGAGGTGCCAGCTCCAAGAGACACATCCAGGATGGGCACTGTGACATGCAGCAACCACAAGAAATAAGGTCACATGTTTGAAGCCACACTATGGATGAGAAAGGACACACACAAGGTTGTCTAGTTAATTTGTGAGGTGCCAATTTCATTTATCTGTTTATTTACACATATAGAACCATGTTCATTGTATCTTCATCAACAACACCTGGAGCAAATGAGTCTACATCTGCCCCACCTTCAGCTTCTTCCGCACCTACACTTGCAGCAAGAGATAGTACTATAAGGCCCACCAGATCCCTAAGGCCTCCTAGAGCAAAACCAACTTCCTCTACACATGCTCCACCTTAAGCTGCCTCTACACTGGCTCCACCTCCAGCGAGAGCTTCAGCAAGAACATGTTCAACAACACGAACTGATACCTCTACATCAAGAAAGAGAAGAGCTCCATCTGCCCCTACCAAAAATACAAGGTCTTCTACTACCTCTACAACCATAA
Source organism: Aegilops umbellulata (assembly GCA_032464435.1). Lineage (NCBI taxonomy): Eukaryota > Viridiplantae > Streptophyta > Magnoliopsida > Poales > Poaceae > Aegilops > Aegilops umbellulata. Next base: position 153,438,601 of record CP136054.1, on the reverse strand, counting down.
TCACCAGTGCTGCAAGAGTAGCTAGAGGTGTAGCCTTCAATGCACCTAGAGCTGCTAGTTCATTTGTGTGCAAGTGGGGCTAGAGAGGAAAACGATGCCAAATTACAGGAAGATGTGGTATTTCACTACTGGGTGGGAACTACTAAACTATCTTGTGTGTGACGTTGAAGATGAGCTTGTTAGTTATGATGTATTGAACTTAGGTGTGTGTGATATGCAACTTGAGCATGTCTGTGATGAACTATGTTTGGTCAGTGTTGCTGAACTATGTTGGTATAGTGCTGCTGAACTATGGTGGTATATTGCTATGGACATTGAGAACTTGTTATTTCATAGCTTTCTGTCGTTTTCTATCGTTTTAAACAGTTTGCTATGTTTCTATGGACAAATTATCATGTTATTTCATAGTTTTCTGTCCAACTGGCCACTACAACATGTTTGATCATAAGAAGTTTCAAATTGACAAAAGAAGCTTGACGGATCACAAAGATTACAAGAAGCTTGACTGATCACAACAAGCTTCACTGACCAGCAGCTTCAAATTGACAAAATGACAAAAGCAATTTGACTGATCACAATAAGCTTCATTGGTCATGAGAATCCCATAGCAACATGTCTAATCACAAGAAGCTTGATTGATCACAACGATGCATTTGATTAGAAACAAACATTCATACAATGGTTCTTCACAAAGATTCATTTGATCGCAAACAAAGATTCATACATTGGTTCATGTCAAAGATTCATTTGATCACAAACAATGATTCGTACATTGGTTCGTGACAAAGATTCATTTGACACAAGCAAAGATTCATACTTTGGTTCATCACAAAAATTCCAAATATTCATACATTGGTTCAACAGAAAGATTCATTCCATCACAAGAATTTAAACATTAGTTCATCACAAAGATTCATTTGATCGCATTCATTCGTAGGTTCATCACGAAGAGACTAACAAGTGTTAAATTGATCAAGGGTACATGAAAGACAACCAACGTGTAGTGACAGCTTGACCTCGAGAAAAGTTAGGCTCCCACCTCGCCCATTGGATGATTTGCTCTTATACTATTCGATTGGCCCAATGGGGATCACACACTCAAACTCATCATCGATGCAGTGCCCCAAGATCCTGTCAGACAGCCAGTGGTTGTACTCCAAGGAGTAGTCGCCCTGCGTTGATGCCTTCTACAGCCTCCGCGCCCTGGCCGGACACACCTCCTCTTCTTCCTCGTAAGCTCACTGAGCCCTAGATCCATCCTCCTTGGGGTTTGGCACAGTGAGGACTGGCTGGGCACGACGGTTATTGTTGGAAATATGCCCTAGAGGCAATAATAAAAGCATTATTATTATATTTCCTTATTCATGATAATTGTCTTTATTCGTGCTATAATTGTGTTATCCGGAAATCGTAATACATGTGTGAATAACAGACAACAAACATGTCCCTAGTGAGCCTCTAGTTGACTAGCTTGTTGATCGACAGATAGTCATGGTTTCCTGACTATGGACATTGGATGTCATCGATAACGGGATCACATCATTAGGAGAATGATGTGATGGACAAGACCCAATTCTAAACATAGCATAAGATCGCATAGTTCGTTTGCTAGAGTTATCCAATGTCAAGTATCCTGTCCTTAGACCATGAGATCGTGTAACTCCCGGATACCGTAGGAGTGCTTTGGGTGTGCCAAACGTCACAACGTAACTGGGTGACTATAAAGGTATACTACGGGTATCTCTGAAAGTGTCTGTTGAGTTGACATGGATCGAGACTGGGATTTGTCACTCCGCTTGACGGAGAGGTATCACCGGGCCCTCTCGGTAATGCATCATCACAATGAGCTCAATGTGACCAAAGTGTTTGATCACGGGATCATGCATTACGGTACGAGAAAAGTGACTTGCCGATAACGAGATTGAACGAGGTATTGGGATACCGACGATCGAATCTCGGGCAAGTAAAATACCGATTGACAAAGGGAATCGTATACGGGATTAATTGAATCCTTGACATCGTGGTTCATCCGATGAGATCATCGTGGAGCATGTGGGAGCCAACATGGGTATCCAGATCCCGCTGTTGGTTATTGCCCGAGAGCCGTCTCGGTCATGTCTGCATGTCTCCCGAACCCGTAGGGTCTACACACTTAAGGTTCGGTGACGCTAGGGTTGTAGGGATATGTATGTGCAGTAACCCGAATGTTGTTCGGAGTCCCGGATGAGATCCCGGACGTCACGAGGAGTTCCGGAATGGTCCGGAGGTAAAGAATTATATATAGGAAGTGCTGTTTCGTCCATCGGGACAAGTTTCGGGGTTATCGGTATTGTACCGGGACCACCGAAGGGGTCCCGGGGGTCCACCAGGTGGGGCCACCTGCCCTGGTGGGCCACATGGGCCTTAGGGGGTGCGCCTTGGCCTGCTTGGGCCAAGGGGAACCAGCCCCAAAGAGCCCATGCGCCTAGGGTTCCATCTAGGAGGAGTCCTAGTGGTGGAAGGCACCTCCTAGATGGCTTGGGGGGGAGGGAAACCTCCCTGGCCGCCGCCCCCTTGGGAGATTAGATCTCCCAGGGCCGGCGCCCCCCCAAGAGGCCTATATAAAGGGGGGGCAGGGGAGGGGGGCTGCGCACCCAATGCCCTGGCGCCTCCCTCTCCCTCTCCAACACCTCCTCCTCCTCCATTGAGCACGGCGAAGCCCTGCCGGAGTACTGCAGTTCCACCATCACCACGCCGTCGTGCTGCTGCTGGAGCCTTCTTCCTCAACCTCTCCTTCCCCCTTGCTGGATCAAGAAGGAGGAGACGTCACGCTTTCCGAACGTGTGTTGAACGCGGAGGTGCCGTCCGTTCGGTACTAGATCATCGGTGAATTGGATCACGACAAGTACGACTACCTCATCCACGTTCACTCGAACGCTTCCGTTGCGATCTACAAAGTGGTATGTAGATGCTATCTAATCTGAATACTCGTTGCTAGATGAACTCATAGATGGATCTTGGTGAAACCGTAGGAAAAATTTTAATTTTCTGCAACGTTCCCCAACAGTGGCATCATGAGCTAGGTCTATGCGTAGTTCTTCTTGCGCGAGTAGAACACAATTTGTTGTGGGCGTAGATGTTGTCAACTCTTCTTGCCGCTACTAGTCTTATCTTGCTTCAGCGGTATTGTGGGATGAAGCGGCCCGGACCAACCTTACACGTACGCTTACGTGAGACCGGTTCCACCGACTAACATGCACTAGTTGCATAAGGTGGCTGGCGGGTGTCTGTCTCTCCTACTTTAGTTGGAGCGGATTCGATGAAAAGGGTCCTTATGAAGGGTAAATAGAAGTTGACAAATCACGTTGTGGTTTTAACGTAGGTAAGAAAACGTTCTTGCTAGAACCCTAATTCAGCCACGTAAAACTTGCAACAACAATTAGAGGACGTCTAACTTGTTTTTGCAGCAAGTGCTTGGTGATATGATATGGCCAAAGTTGTGATGAATGATGAATGATCTATATGTGATGTATGAGATGTTCATGCTATTGTAATAGGAATCACGACTTGCATGTCGATGAGTATGACAACCAGCAGGAGCCATAGGAGTTGTCTTTATTTTTGTATGACCTGCGTGTCATTGAGAATCGCCATGTAAATTACTTTACTTTATTGCTAAACGCGTTAGCCATAGTAGTAGAAGTAATAGTTGGCGAGCAACTTCATGGAGACACGATGATGAAGATCATGATGATGAAGATCATGGTGTCAAGCCGGTGACAAGATGATCATGGAGCCCCAAGATGGAGATCGAAGGAGCTATGTGATATTGGCCATATCATGTCACGTTTATTATTTGATTGCATGTGATGTTTATCATGTTTTGCATCTTGTTTACTTAGAACGACGGTAGTAAATAAGATGATCCCTCATAATAATTTCAAGAAAGTGTTCTCCCTAACTGTGCACCGTTGCTAAGGTTCGTCGTTCCGAAGCACCACGTGATGATCGGGTGTGATAGGTCCTTACGTTCGCATACAACGGGTGTAAGACAGATTTACACACGCAAAACACTTAGGTTGACTTGACGAGCCTAGCATGTACAGACATGGCCTCGGAACACAGAAGACCGAAAGGTCGAGCATGAGTCGTATAGAAGATACGATCAACATGAAGATGTTCACCGATGTTGACTAGTCCGTCTCACGTGATGATCGGACACGGCCTAGTTGACTCGGATCATGTAATACTTAGATGACTGGTAGAGGGATGTCTATCTAAGTGGGAGTTCATTAAATTTGATTAAATGAACTTTATTATCATGAACTTAGTCTAAAATTTTTACAATATGTCTTGTAGATCAAATGGCCAACGTAGTCCTCAACTTCAACGCGTTCCTAGAGAAAACCAAGCTGAAAGACGATGGTAGCAACTATACGGACTGGGTCCGGAACCTGAGGATCATCCTCATAGCTGCCAAGAAAGATTATGTCCTAAGAGCACCGCTGGGTGACGCACCTATTCTCCCTGCAGAACAAGACGTTATGAACGCTTGGCAGTCACGCTGCGATGATTACTCCCTCGTTCAGTGCGGCATGCTTTACAGCTTAGAGCCGGGGATCCAAAAGCGTTTTGAGAGACATGGAGCATATGAGATGCTCGAAGAGCTGAAAATGGTTTTCCAAGCTCATGCCCGGGTCGAGAGATATGAAGTGTCCGATAAATTCTTTAGCTGTAAGATGGAGGAAAATGGCTCTGTCAGTGAACACATACTCAAAATGTCTGGGTTGCACAACCGCTTGACTCAACTGGAAGTTAATCTCCCGGATGAAGCGGTCATTGACAGAATCCTCCAGTCGCTTCCACCTAGCTACAAGAGCTTTGTGATGAACTACAATATGCAGGGGATGGTAAAGACCATTCCTGAGGTATATGCTATGCTGAAATCAGCAGAGGTAGAAATCAAGAAGGAGCATCAAGTGTTGATGGTGAATAAAAACACTAAGTTCAAGAAGGGCAAGGGTAAAAAGAACTTCAAGAAGGACGGCAAGGAAGTTGCCGCGCCCGGTAAGCAAGTTACCGGGAAGAAGCCAAAGAATGGATCCAAGCCCGAGACTGAGTGCTTTTATTGCAAGGAAAGTGGTCACTGGAAGCGGAACTGCCCCAAATACTTAGCGGACAAGAAGGCCGGCAAAACCAAAGGTATATGTGATATACATGTAATTGATGTGTACCTTACCAGTACTCATAGTAGCTCTTGGGTATTTGATACCGGTGCAGTTGCTCACATTTGTAACTCAAAGCAGGAGCTGCGGAATAAACGGAGACTGGCGAAGGACGAGGTGACGATGCGCGTCGGGAATGGTTCCAAGGTCGATGTGATCGCCGTCGGCACGCTGCCTCTACATTTACCTACGGGATTAGTTTTAAACCTCAATAATTGTTATTTAGTGCCAAGTTTGAGCATGAACATTGTATCTGGATCTCGTTTAATTCGAGATGGCTACTCATTTAAATCCGAGAATAATGGTTGTTCTATTTATATGAGAGATATGTTTTATGGTCATGCTCCGATGGTTAATGGTTTATTCTTAATGAATCTCGTACGTGATGATACACATATTCATAGTGTGAATACCAAAAGAGTTAAAGTTGATAACAATAGTCCCACATATTTGTGGCACTGCCGCCTTGGTCACATAGGTGTCAAACGCATGAAGAAGCTCCATGCAGATGGACTTTTAGAGTCTCTTGATTATGAATCATTTGACACGTGTGAACCATGCCTCATGGGTAAAATGACCAAGACTCCGTTCTCAGGAACAATGGAGCGAGCAACCAACTTATTGGAAATCATACATACCGATGTATGCGGTCCAATGAGTGTTGAGGCTCGCGGTGGCTATCGTTATGTTCTCACCCTCACTGATGACTTGAGTAGATATGGGTATATCTACTTGATGAAACACAAGTCTGAGACCTTTGAAAAGTTCAAGGAATTTCAGAGTGAGGTTGAAAATCAACGTGATAGAAAGATCAAGTTTCTACGATCAGATCGTTGAGGAGAATACCTGAGTCACGAATTTGGCACACTTAAGAAAATGTGGAATAGTTTCACAACTCACGCCGCCTGGAACACCTCAGCGTAATGGTGTGTCCGAACGTCGTAATCGCACTCTATTAGATATGGTGCGATCTATGATGTCTCTTACCGATTTACCGCTATCTTTTTGGGGCTATGCTTTAGAGACTGCCGCATTCACTTTAAATAGGGCTCCGTCGAAATCCGTTGAGACGACACCGTATGAATTATGGTTTGGGAAGAAACCTAAGCTGTCGTTTCTAAAAGTTTGGGGATGCGATGCTTATGTGAAGAAACTTCAACCTGAAAAGCTCGAACCCAAGTCGGAAAAATGCGTCTTCATAGGATACCCTAAAGAAACTGTTGGGTATACCTTCTACCTCAGATCCGAAGGCAAGATCTTTGTTGCCAAGAATGGATCCTTTCTGGAGAAAGAGTTTCTCTCCAAAGAAGTAAGTGGGAGGAAAGTAGAACTTGATGAAGTGTTACCTCTTGAACTGGAAAATGGCGAAACTCAAGAAAAAGTTTCCGAGGTGCCTGCACCGACTAGAGAGGAAATTAATGATGATGATCAAGATGCTTCTGATCAAGCTCCTACTGAAATTCGAAGGTCCACAAGGACACGTTCCGCACCAGAGTGGTACGGCAACCCTGTCTTGGAAATCATGTTGTTAGACAACGGTGAACCTTCGAACTATGAGGAAGCAATGGCGGGCCCGGATTCCAACAAATGGCTGGAAGCCATGAAATCCGAGATAGGATCCATGTATGAAAACGAAGTATGGACTTTGACTGACTTACCCGTTGAACGGCGAGCCATAGAAAATAAATGGATCTTTAAGAAGAAGACAGACGCGGATGGTAATGTGACCATCTATAAAGCTCGGCTTGTCGCTAAGGGTTATCGACAAGTTCAAGGGGTTGACTACGATGAGACTTTCTCACCGGTAGCGAAGCTGAAGTCCGTCCGAATCATGTTAGCAATTGCCGCATACTATGATTATGAGATATGGCAAATGGACGTCAAAACGGCATTCCTTAATGGTTTCCTTAAGGAAGAATTGTATATGATGCAGCCGGAAGGTTTTGTCGATCCTAGGAATGCTGACAAGGTATGCAAGCTCCAACGCACGATTTATGGGCTGGTGCAAGCATCTTGGAGTTGGAACATTCGCTTTGATGAGATGATCAAAGCGTTTGGGTTTACACAGACTTATGGAGAAGCATGTGTTTACAAGAAAGTGAGTGGGAGCTCTATAGCATTTATCATATTATATGTAGACGACATACTTTTGATGGAAAATGATATAGAACTCTTGGACAGCATTAAGGCCTACTTGAATAAAAGTTTTTCAATGAAGGACCTTGGAGAAGCTGCTTATATATTAGGCATCAAGATCTATAGAGATAGATCGAGACGCCTCATAGGTCTTTCACAAAGCACATACCTTGATAAAATATTGATGAAGTTCAATATGGATCAATCTAAGAAAGGGTTCTTACCTGTGTTACAAGGTGTGAAATTGAGCTCAGCTCAATGTCCGACCACGGCAGAAGAAATAGAAGAGATGAGCGTCATCCCCTATGCCTCAGCCATAGGTTCTATTATGTATGCCATGCTGTGTACCAGACCTGATGTAAACCTTGCCGTAAGTTTGGTAGGAAGATACCAAAGTAATCCCGGCAAGGAACACTGGACAGCGGTCAAGAATATCCTGAAGTACCTGAAAAGGACTAAGGAAATGTTTCTCGTTTATGGAGGTGACGAAGAGCTCGTCGTAAAAGGTTACGTCGACGCTAGCTTCGACACAGATCTGGATGACTCTAAGTCACAAACCGGATACGTGTATATTTTGAATGGTGGGGCAGTAAGCTGGTGCAGTTGCAAGCAAAGCGTCGTGGCGGGATCTACATGTGAAGCGGAGTACATGGCAGCCTCGGAGGCAGCACATGAAGCAATTTGGGTGAAGGAGTTCATCACCGACCTCGGAGTCATACCCAATGCGTCGGGGCCAATCAAGCTCTTCTGTGACAATACTGGAGCTATGGCACTTGCAAAGGAGCCCAGGTTTCACAAGAAGACCAGGCACATCAAGCGTCGCTTCAACTCCATTCGTGAAAATGTTCAAGATGGAGACATAGAGATTTGTAAAGTGCACACGGATCTGAATGTCGCAGATCCGTTGACTAAACCTCTCCCTAAGGCAAAACATGATCAGCACCAGAACTCTATGGGTGTTCGATTCATCACAATGTAACTAGATTATTGACTTTAGTGCAAGTGGGAGACTGTTGGAAATATGCCCTAGAGGCAATAATAAAAGCATTATTATTATATTTCCTTATTCACGATAATTGTCTTTATTCGTGCTATAATTGTGTTATCCGGAAATCGTAATACATGTGTGAATAACAGACAACAAACATGTCCCTAGTGAGCCTCTAGTTGACTAGCTTGTTGATCGACAGATAGTCATGGTTTCCTGACTATGGACATTGGATGTCATCGATAACGGGATCACATCATTAGGAGAATGATGTGATGGACAAGACCCAATTCTAAACATAGCATAAGATCGCATAGTTCGTTTGCTAGAGTTATCCAATGTCAAGTATCCTTTCCTTAGACCATGAGATCGTGTAACTCCCGGATACCGTAGGAGTGCTTTGGGTGTGCCAAACGTCACAACGTAACTGGGTGACTATAAAGGTATACTACGGGTATCTCTGAAAGTGTCTGTTGAGTTGACATGGATCGAGACTGGGATTTGTCACTCCGCTTGACGGAGAGGTATCACCGGGCCCTCTCGGTAATGCATCATCACAATGAGCTCAATGTGACCAAAGTGTTTGATCACGGGATCATGCATTACGGTACGAGAAAAGTGACTTGCCGATAACGAGATTGAACGAGGTATTGGGATACCGACGATCGAATCTCGGGCAAGTAAAATACCGATTGACAAAGGGAATCGTATACGGGATTAATTGAATCCTTGACATCGTGGTTCATCCGATGAGATCATCGTGGAGCATGTGGGAACCAACATGGGTATCCAGATCCCGCTGTTGGTTATTGCCCGAGAGCCGTCTCGGTCATGTCTGCATGTCTCCCGAACCCGTAGGGTCTACACACTTAAGGTTCGGTGACGCTAGGGTTGTAGGGATATGTATGTGCAGTAACCCGAATGTTGTTCGGAGTCCCGGATGAGATCCCGGACGTCACGAGGAGTTCCGGAATGGTCCGGAGGTAAAGAATTATATATAGGAAGTGCTGTTTCGTCCATCGGGACAAGTTTCAGGGTTATCGGTATTGTACCGGGACCACCGAAGGGGTCCCGGGGGTCCACCAGGTGGGGCCACCTGCCCTGGTGGGCCACATGGGCCTTAGGGGGTGCGCCTTGGCCTGCTTGGGCCAAGGGGAACCAGCCCCAAAGAGCCCATGCGCCTAGGGTTCCATCTAGGAGGAGTCCTAGTGGTGGAAGGCACCTCCTAGATGGCTTGGGGGGGAGGGAAACCTCCCTGGCCGCCGCCCCCTTGGGAGATTAGATCTCCCAGGGCCGGCGCCCCCCCCAAGAGGCCTATATAAAGGGGGGGCAGGGGAGGGGGGCTGCGCACCCAATGCCCTGGCGCCTCCCTCTCCCTCTCCAACACCTCCTCCTCCTCCATTGAGCACGGCGAAGCCCTGCCGGAGTACTGCAATTCCACCATCACCAGGCCGTCGTGCTGCTGCTGGAGCCTTCTTCCTCAACCTCTCCTTCCCCCTTGCTGGATCAAGAAGGAGGAGACGTCACGCTTTCCGTACGTGTGTTGAACGCGGAGGTGCCGTCCGTTCGGTACTAGATCATCGGTGAATTGGATCACGGCAAGTACGACTACCTCATCCACGTTCACTCGAACGCTTCCGTTGCGATCTACAAAGTGGTATGTATATGCTATCTAATCTGAATACTCGTTGGTAGATGAACTCATAGATGGATCTTGGTGAAACCGTAGGAAAAATTTTAATTTTCTGCAACGTTCCCCAACAGTTATCTTGGTGGAACAACTCATCGGCGACGAGTAGCGGGGTGGGCCGCCGCCGGAGTCAAGCTCAGAGATAGGGAGAGTAGAGCGAGAGGACTGAGAGACACCGTGACAGCTCGGGCTGTTTTGACCAGGTCCGACCGGACCATCCAGGCTTGACGCGGGGGGGGGGGGGGGGGGGGGGAGGGGTCATGTCATAATACGTGTAAGTTCTGAACTAACCGGACAGTTGGGCTTTCTGAGACGAAGTCTGCGATATACTAGTTTTATGCTAGATACTCCATGTTTGAGATTATAAAGAGGATAAGAAGTGGGATGGCGGGAAGTTGCCGACGGGGGCAATAGCAGCATCCTGGTTGATTGCAAAGCACATGGCACGCAACAACATTGTGCTGCAGATGCCACCTGGTGCCTTCCCACCAAGAGGCAGCACCAACACATTCTGACATCCGAAGCAGACACAAATACTATCTCGCATCTGCCACTTAGACTTGATCATTCGCAAATCATAATAACACAAGTGTCTGGCGCAGATGTGGTACCGCGTGAGTACATATGACATGCATCGTATACTCTACTTGTCTGTTGGAGCATTCTCATGGCTCAATCAGTGCCAAGTCTCGTCGGTTCAACTGATGGACTATGATTAGCTGGCTCTTTCGGATTGCTGGGAGTTGCATCCTGCAACAGAAAGAACTCACGTAGTAGTACAGTTCATTTTCAATCACAACATGGAAAAGTTTTGCAGAAAGGCCACATAAATTACTCCTTCGTGGGCGGCATCCAGCTGCCACTCGTACGCCGCACACGGTCATTATGTGAAAAGCGCGTGGGTGTGTGAACATGATTAGCGTCCTCCGCGGCCGGATTACGACAAAGGAGTACCCGAATGATTTCGTCAATGGCCGGGCAAGGAAACAACAGGATTCGCGTACTCACCATGTGCGCCGCGCGATTTGTTTATCGTTGCCTAATCATTAGGTCCTCACCCTTGCTGCTTACTACGTATAGTAGCCTTTGTTTACTGCGGTGGTACTCAGAACTTTGCCGATTGACGGACAGATACCTTCTTTATACGTAGTACGATGATTAATAAATGTCGGGGTTAACGTGGTGTTGGACTCCTGAATAATTACTAGTGGTAAGATCTCACATCTCCCGAATCGTTTCCCCTGACCTAGCTGCCGCCAGGCGACGAGGCAGGCGACCAGCCTACCACCGATCTTCACCGGCGAGATCGCTGGTCCTCTCTTCCTCCGTCTGCTGCTTTGGCGGCGGGAGGGAGGGGGGACCCCGTTCCTCCGCTATGTAGTTAGGTTTTTGTTTTGTATGTCGTGGTGCGTCGTTGGGGTGGTGGGTGCGGCGCCCAGACGAATAAATCTGTCTCAGCTCCACTCCCACACCGGCGATGTCCTTCATGGCGGCGTCTCGGAGTTGATGTCATCGTGTGTTTGCCGATCCTTCAGATCGGCGAAGTTAGGGTTCATGGATGGTGTCGGCGAGGCGGCGGTGGCGACTCCATCAGGTGTGTCTCTCCTTCTGCTCTGTCCCCGTTGCTGCGGCGTTATCTCCGACGGTATGGTGGAGCAGGGAGGTTTTATCGTCTGGGAGTACGCGCAGACGGTGGCCTGCGCAGTTGACAGCTGGAAGATGGTGCATCCTGTGCTGGGTGTGTGGTTGGAGGCTGACAGTTCTGGTTTTCTCCTCCGACGTTGTAGTCGTGCGGGGATGTCAGGTCTGGAGTTCGATGGCGTGTCCGGGGACATGTTGCCCCGGTCTGATTCTTTCGACGGCAATGGTTTTGCTTTTGGGAAACTACTTTGGAGGTCCGTAAAGCTGCAGATCAGCGATGGAGCCGCGTCGAGCTCGGGTGAAGAGGTGATCTGTCTTCTCTCTCTTGGTGGTCAGAGGGACAGGCGCTGGTTTTTTGCGTAGGATTATCCTATCCTTTCAGTACTGTAATGTCGGTGTTTACGTGTCTTGTAACCGAATCTTTATTTTATGAATGAGAAACGTATTACCTTGAAAAAAAAGAATAATTACTAGTGTTTCATGTTGATTATTTGGACGCGTCGTTTTTCTTGGCCGGCCGCAGGAAAATGGGAGCCCTCCACTTGGGTTGCGCCTAATCCTTTACATAGCTGGCAGAATTGAAATTGTGCCATGTGCGATCTTATGAACTTCTCACAGGAGGTACTAGGAGGAGGTCGCGGCATCATACGTCCGGTCCGGACCCCCGGAAGCCATTTAACACGGTACTGTATTGATTTACTTGACGGTCGGGACACATTTTTTCTCGCAAATTGGAAACAAAGTAAAGGTTTTGCGGGCGTCCTCACCGCTGCCACGCCCGCTCCTGACTACCCGGCCCATAAAACCCTTCTCCTTGACCCGCGAGCGTTCTCATCTCGCCCTAACTGTCCGCATTCATGCCGCTGTAAAGCGGCCTCTCTACATTGACGCCGGCCTAGAGCAGACGCGACCTCTCGCTGGCGCCGGCATTGAAGCGGCGCGCCATCCAAGAGCGCCGCTCACGTTGCGCCCCCGATGTCATTGTACGTGATGGATATCTACCACACCCGTTCAATGTCTGTCCATCCGTAGATCGTCTTAAGCAGGCTCGTCGGCCGAGGAACCGACCCCGGCGTTGCGCATTGACGCACCCGGACACTTGGCTTCACCGGAATCCACTATTTAAAGGCGGTCACACCCCGACTAAACTCCATACCAACACATCCGCTCCACATCCTCCTCCCTTGCACCACATCCACCATGATCGCAAGTGGGAACGCTCTATGGGAGAGCCTGTCGACGGGATGAAGCACGGGATAGGCGCCCTTGCGGCCGCCTGGCGGAGCCGCCGTGTCACCTAGCACTCCTACATAAGTATAGGGGATCGCAGCAGTCTTCAAGGGTAGTATTTCACCCAAATCTATTGATTCGAACAATGGGAGTCAAAGAATATTTATAAGCCTTAGCATTTGAGTTGTCAATTCAACCACACCTGAGAAGTTATTTCTTCGCGGTAAAGTATGAGCAGCATAGTAGTATGATAATTACAATAGTAGCAGTAACAACAGCAATAGTAACAGTAACAGTTTTGTAGTGGTTGTAACAGTAGCAGCAACTGTAGTAACTTAATAAAGACAATATGAGCAAAGCGTAGGCATTGAATCAATGATGGATGTTTGTATGGATGGCATTCATCCTATAACAGTCGCAACCTAGAGCGATACATAATAGCTTCAATTCATCAATTCAATGTAGGCATGTATTCGTATATAGTCATATGTGCTTATAATAAGAACTTGCATGGCATCTTTTGTTCCACTCTCCCGTGGCAGTGGGGTCCATAAAGAAATCTAAGCACAATTAAGGCATTCCTTTTAATAGAGAATCGAATCAAAGCATTTAACACATGGTGAATACATGAACTCCTCGAATTACAGTCATCCCGGAGAGTACCCAATTATTGTCACCTTGGGGTTTACGGTTCAAACCAAAACCAGTGCATATAACTAGCAGATAGGATCAAGAACTCATACATATTCATGAAAACATAATAGGTTTAGATCTAAATCATGACACTCGGGCCCTAGTGACAAGCATTAAGCATATCGAAGTCATAACAACATCAATCTCATAGCATAGTAGATACTAGGGATCAAGCCCTAGCAAAATGACACGATTGCATGACAAATCTCATCCATCCCCATCACCGTTCAACAAGCCTATGAAGGAATTACTCACTCCCCATGGTGAGAATCATGTAATTGTTGATGAAAAAGGGTTAATGATGACGACGGCGACGAACCTCCCTCTCCGCAACCCTGAATGGACTCCGGATCAGCCCTCTAGAGAAGAATAGGAGGTGGCGGCGGCTCTATATTGTAAAACATGATGAACTTCTTCCCTTATTTTTTCTCTCGGGAAGACGGTAGTTATGGAGATGGGATTAGGTTAGACGGATGCCTGTGGGACCCACAAGACATCAGGGCGCGCCCTGGGGGTAGGCACGCCCTGTTGTCTTGTGGACAACAAGTGCCCCCTCTCTCGTGGATATTTGCACCAGTATTTTTTGTTTATTCAATAAAAAATCTCCGCCAAGTTTCGTCCAATTCCGAGAACTTTTATTTCTGCATAAAAAGCAACACGATGGTATTTCTACCGAAAACAACGTCAGTCTGGATTAGTTTCATTCAAATCATGCAAATTAGATTCCAAAACAAGAGAAAGAGTGTTTGGAAAAGTAGATACGTTGGAAAGGTATCAACTCCGGCAAGCTTAACTCATTGCTTGTCCTCAAGCAATTAGTTGATAAACTGAAAGTGACAAAGATTTTTTTACAAACTATTTTGTTTTTGTTGTCGTATATAAGCTTAACTAGCAACCAAGTTTTCAGCAAAGATCGTGAACTAACCATGTGAATGATAACACTTAGAACTCACATCTACTCGTATCAATGGCATACTCAACTAGCGAGCAATAATAACATATCTCAGATGCCAAAAATTTGTCAAAACAATCATCATATAATATGATAGCATGGTATCTCGCTAGCCCTTTTTGAGACCACAAAACGTAAATGCAGAGAACCTCTGAAGTTCAAGCAGCAACTAAACATTGTAATTCAGGGTAGAAGAAATCCAGTCATGCTCACATCCAACACTAAATATACTCAATGCATGTTAACTAAGAATGACAATTATGCTCTCAAAGTTGGTGTTTGAACGAGAAGGTAATTCCTGCTCGTCCTTGAGTGGATACATAATTAAAACACTTTTTTTGATGTGGAATGCTACCTAACATGTTCATCATGTAATCTTTCTTTTATAACATAAATATTTAGATTTGAATGATTCAAAGAAATAGTCTATAATTTGACATAAAGACATCAATACTCAGGCATACCAACAAACTATCATGCCTTTCAAAATATTAATGCTAAAGAACACTATCCCTACAAAATCATATAGCCTTGTCATGCTCCATCTTCTTAACATAAAGTATAAATCATGCACTATCCCGGTGTCAGCCAAGCAATTGGTTCATATTTGTTAACATGCTTCATATTTTTCAACCCCCACGCATTACATGAGCGCAAGCGATGGATATAGCACTCACTACAAAAAAAAGACACATCCGTGACATTTCGGGCCGACCAATTTTTTTCCTGTCATGCTTATGGCACTTCTATGACGATAATTGTGACAAAACCCGGTATCATCATAGATGTGGTGGGCTCCTACTTCTATGACAAAAAATCATTACAGAAAATGGGTTTTTCGTCCTGGGCGGGCCGGAGACGCAGCTGCATGACATTCTTTGGGCCGTCCATGACGAAAAAAACCGTAGTAGAAGCGAGGGCGAGGAAAATATCGGGGAGTTCCCGGTTACGGTGGGTGGTCGGGGCCGAGCGATGCGCGTTTCTCTCGTACACATATGCGCATGGGTGCGAGGCGTTCGCCTACTGAACCCGAGCGATTGCACCGCAGGCTACGCGTTACTGAACCCGAGCGATCAATCGATCTGTCTATTAACTGAACCCGATTGAGTGACTCCTTTGCTACTGCTGCTAACTGAAGCCGATCGAACCTTCTGCCTCTTGATGAACAGTGAGTGTTGTTGTTGGGGGGGGGGGTTGGATGAACAGTTCCCGGTGGGGATTGGATGAACAGGACCCCGTGGTAGTAGAGGCCGTTGCCGCTGGATGAACAGGACCCCAATCGAGCCAGTTGGGGGTGGATGAACAGGACCCCGTGGAGCGCTGGTTGAACAGTAGCCGGTGGAGGGCTGGATGAACAGTAGCCCGTGGAGGGGTGGTTGAACAGGATCCCATGGAGAGGGCTGGTTGAATAGTAGCCGGTGGAGGAGCGGTGGAGGCTGGATGAACAGGAGCCCGTGGATGAACAATCACAGGTGGAGGCTGGAGGAGGTCGATGGTGGATGAACATTCATCTGCTGTACTTGGGGGTCGGAGGTCTTTAAAACCACCCATCTTAACCAAGATTTTGACTTGCCCCTCTCGGTTCAAGCTTTTGATGAATTGCGAGCCCTCCAACGAAAGGTTAGCGACGCCACAATAACTGACTCCAAAGATGCTTGGATTTGTACTTGGGGGTCGGCGGTCTTTAAAACCACGGCCTACTACACCTTCTACTTCAGAGAGATAATTGCTCATGATGCCTACCATTGGCTGTGGAAGACCAAGTGCATCCCTAAAATTAAGGTCTTCGGGTGGTTCCTCCTCTCGGATCGCCTCAATACAAGAAACATGCTAAAAAGAAGACATTACAACATTGCCACAAACTTGAACTGCCTACTTTGTGGACAAAATGTGGAAGAAACGTTCGAACACCTCTTTTTCCATTGCACCTTTAGTGCCGCATGCTGGAACAAGCTCAACATCCTCTGGCCGTTGCAAGGTGACAGACTTGACCTCATGGCACAATTCAAGACCTTGAACCCCAGGAAGATGGCCATGGAAATTTTCTTGGTGGCAGCGTGGAGCCTTTGGAAGGAAAGGAACAACAACTACTTTCGCAAGATTGACCCATCAGTTCCATCCTGGGAGGCCAGATTCAGGAGAGATTTTGCTAATATTGCCTACAGGATGCCCAACAACAAAAAGAAACTTGTGGCTGACATACTTAGCTCTATAGCTTAGTTGTGCTATACATTCATCTGCTGTACACCCCCTATTTCTCTTCTAGCATTCCACTCTTCCCCACTTGTACATACGCAATGTAACACTTGTAACCTTGGCTGGTTGTGATTTAGCAATACAAAATGCAGTAGGAGCCTTTCCTACTGTCTCACCCCTTCAAAAAAAAAATGGTGGATGAACAATAGCCCGTGGAGGCTGGAGGAGGTCGACGGTGGAGATGAACAAAATATCGTGGAGCCTAGAGGAGGTCGGCAGTGTGGATGAACAATAGCCCGTGGAGTCCCGTTTTGCGGTGCTCCACACCCCTTCCGATGAATAGGACCCCCATTTCGACTGTAGGAGGTAGAAGAGAAGTCCGTTTCCTCCGTTTTGCGGTATGCCACACCCTTCCTGATCAACAGGACCCCGTTTCGACCGTAGGAGCTCGAGAAAAGTTGGTTTCCTCCGTTTTGTGGTACGCCAGACCTTTCCTGATGAACAGGACCCCGTTTCGACTGTACGCGGTCGAACACAAGGCCCGTTTTCCTCCGTTTTGCGGTACGCTAGACCCCGTTCCGGCTATTCCATCCAAGCCAGTTGGCTCCCATTGAACACGACCCATTCCGACCCAGTCTGTTGCCTCCTGATGAACAGGACGCGTTCCGACCCAATCACTTGGCTCCCGGTGAACACGACGTTGTTTCCTCCATTCCGACCCAGCCAGTTAGCTGAAGATGAATAGGAAAATGTTGCTACCGTCTGTTTCCTCTCCATGTACACGAGCCCTAGCCGTCCGTATGCGCGAGTACGCGTTTAGAGACCCCGCTCTCTTTATGTATGTGGCCATATTTTTTGGCGTGTGGATGTATGTACGTGTACACGGTTTAGACAGGACATCCTGAACTACTATGTGGGGGGCTCTACTATGACATGTGCTGCTACTTACTCAGCCATGATTCATCGTTGTAGAGCGACTGATCGAGCACTATGTACGTACACGTTCGTGACAAGACAGACAATGGTACGTACACTTCGACCGGGTGGGTCCCAGCTGTCAGGGAGGATAATGATGCACTTCCTTGCGTGCGAAGATATAGCTGTTGGGTCTCAGCTATCAGGGGGGAATCATCTTTTTGCCCGTAATAAGGACGCAGTTCCTTGAGTGCGAAGATGTAGCTGGTGGGTCCCAGTTGTTAGGGTGAGAAAACATTATTTTTTAGGGTAAAAATGATGCAGTTGCATGCATGCGTCCATGGGCGTGGTGTGTCCCCACTGTCAGCCTCTCATGTACAGTCATCTTCCGATGACTCTCGTTTGTTGACCACATTGACCACACCGTGCCGAGCGCACCAAGGCCGATGGACGACGGCGAGGCCCCAGACTGGAACGACCTGGAGATGGGGAAGATGCGGCAGTGGAGTCGCAGATGGAGAGGAGTGGGAAACTTGACTGGTTCATGTGTGCGGCAGCACTGCCGCCCACGGGAGATAGGAGCAAGAACAGAGGTTGAAGAAGCAGCACGGCTGTTGAATTAACATCCAACGGTCCAGTTGCTAGAATCATTTGTTGAATAAGTTGACAAAGACCTCCGTACACATTAGCCTAGTAGCCCACAAGTCAGCCACCAAATCTACCGGGTCCCAGCTATCATCGGGAGGAATAGTTTCTTTCGCATAACAAGGAGGCACTTCCTTCCGTGCGAAGATACAGTCGGTGGGTTCCAGCTGTCAGGGGGAGGAACTTTCCTCGCACGCGACCATGGATCTCGTGGGTCCCAGCCGTCAGGCTCTGCACGTACAGTCCTCTTCCGATGACTCTCGTTTGTTGACCACGCTGCACCGAGCGCAGCGAGGCGTTGGACGACGGCGAGGCTCGGACGGGAACGACCCGGAGATGGGAAGACGCGACAGTGGAGTCGCAGATTGAGAGGAGTACAAGGGTTATAACTGGTTCTTGTGCGGCGCGGGGCTGAAGTTGGTGGAGAATAACATAAGGTGTGGAGAGGTGGAGGAATAGCCTGGTCGACAGTGGGGTAGCGTCTCGCAGCGATGCGTGCTAAGCAGAGCCACTGGAGGCCGGAGCAGGCGGTCCCGGCGATGCTGGAGGAAGAAGACGAGAGATTGAAGGCGCATGCCGGCCGTTGGATATAAATCCAATGGCTGTGGATGTCATAATCATTTGTTGACCAAGTTGACAACGCCTTGTGTAGGCTTCGACCTATTGGCCCACATGTCTGCCTGCAAAAATGTGGCATATATTTAACCCATGTTTTCTAGAATTTACAATCCATTTGCTCGGCTGGGTGAACAAATAATTTCGATTCAGTGCGGCCCATTTAATATTTTATAAGAAATCCAGCTCATTTGCACTTTCTTGAAATACACAAATTAGCTGGGGTTGTTCTATATATAATGTTAGGCTAGAAGGAGCAATTAATATCAAAAAATAAACCGGAGCGACACATTATATATATAATTAACAAATTAGTGAGTTATTGCTCAAAACAAAAATGAGCGCGTTATTATTACATTGGTCCTTAAAATCTTCGCAAGCTTTTGTACACAATCACCGGGATTTTCCCTGCCTGTGAGTCAAAAACAACTAGGATTTTCCTTGCCAACTTCTGTTAAACATTTACTTTTATAAGTTATTAGACGTGGGATGTTTTTATAACGTATATATAAGTCTCTATTAAATATGCGATAATAGTAATAATATAAATATATATAATGTGGTTAGAAGGGAAAACATAAATTGGACACATCATTATTATTCTTATATATAGATAAATAGAACAGAGATCTGCGTTTTATTAAAAAATACATTGGGATGCCTATCTTTAAGAAAAAGTAAAACCTACACTGGGAGGCCAATAGGCCGGTACGCACATGATGGACCTCAAAAAAATAAGTTGAAACCACTATCTTGGTATGTCGTGGGCTACGCATGTTAAAAAACAAAACCTAGGCCATTTTGAAAATTATCTAACACTTGCCAAAATTTCGTCCCTAGTTTACCCAGTTTTTCGCACACTCAATAATGTCTTGCCATTTTGAAAATAGCATATCTTTTTGACTTTGCATCATATGAAGATGTGCTATACATGAATGTTGATAGGAATGATGTTAAATTGTTGTTAGTTCCATTTTTTACCATGAATAAAATTTCCAACATTCTGTTATCCTTGGAAAGTGCATGTTGATTTAAATGCTCTGCCTCTGAAACATGCAGTTTCTTATCTGAAAATCACTTGGGCAAGCAGCCATCACCGGTGTTGGATTTGATGCCGCGCTTCTTCAATCCCCCGGCAGGCGCGAGGGGGAAATGAAGTTCCGTTCCATGCTGCCGGTTGGGGAATGGAGCGAACTGGATTAAAGAGGGGGCCGGCGGCATGACTAAAGAAGCACATCAGACGCATTTTTTTCAGTGGATGGCTCTCGATGGCGTGTTTTTACTTGCCTCTGCACCATACAACTTGTATTTTTAGCCTCCCAGTCCGTGGTGGACCAGCAGCCCATTTGCTGGGCGGGCCAACCAGCAGAAAGCAACACTTGATTTTTTATCAAGCCCAAAAAACAACGCAGTACTACGTTTGTTTTGAGGCTGAAAACATTATGGCAAGGGTTGAGCAGGGGAGGGGGGGGGGGGGAGATAGAGCAAAAATATTAAAAAGAGCTGATGCGCCGTTGCTACCCTAATAAGCAGGTGCAATTCTTCTCGGGAAGAAGGTGTGTCGTTGACACCCACACGTCACAAATCTCATAGTAGACATACTAACAAGTTCACACACAAGTACAACAGAAAAGGTAAACATTCGTATCAAACTCAGGTTCATAGGACACGTTCATATTCATAGACAACATTCACAATCAACAACTCAAAAGATTCATATATACACAAGTTCAGCATGTCTATGCATCCACATGATTGATAGATCACAAGACAATATTCTTAGATAATTCACAAATAGATTCAGATATACACATATTCAGTATGTTTATGCATCCAAATGATTGATATCACATCCAATATCATCCATGGACAAACTTTAATTACCTAGGGTACAGACTGGTAAATGGTGTTCAGTCAGAGGTACTTGCTAAAATTAATGCTTGCACGAGTAAACTTTCGAGTACATAAGAGGCAGCACAGACAATCTGAACTTTGCTTGTAGGTTTATCTTTAAGATAGTGGCCGCGATGCCGAGGGAGGTTTGGGCAACTTGGCCACTACTTCCATCCAACTAGTTTACTGGCTCACCTTGGTCCTGTAGCTCGCCAAAATTCTACATTGCAGGCAAGAAAGGAGGCGTTTGATAAAATGAACCACCCAAATGTTTTATGCAGTTCAACTGAAATGGAGCATCCCTGGCGTGCAGACTGATTAAGTGCCAGATGAATGTACGCGTCAACCAACTTGTCTGGGATCTTTAGACTCCATGCCACACAGTTCGCAACCATATGTGCTGATAACCAAAAGGCACAAGTTGGGACCAAAGACTGGACTGCGTTTTTCAGGGCTATGCGCCAAGCAATATTTTTGGCGTTCACTCTCCTAATACTTGGAGTTTGACAACTGGTTGATGCCGGTTGTTACTTGAATGAATATAGGCACTTCTTGTCAACATCGATACTTGTCTGAGTGAACTTTGGAGTACATAGCAGCAACATAAGTATCTGTCCATCTGATCTTTTTGTGCAGTTCTACTGAAATCGCCCAATGTAATGATTTGCCTGCGAGTTCAGGCTCCAAGTTACTCCTTTATGAAATCGGAAAACAGTAGCACAATACCAAATTACCAATACATATGAAAAGCACAATAATCAGGATAAAGACTGGTACCAACCTATGTGAGGTAGCATATCAATTACTATTTCCTTTGACTGGAAGCCGAGATAAGCGAAGCAACTAACAGGAAAGGAAGAAAGCAAGCCGAGATAAGCGACTGGCAAGAAAGGAAGGAAGCAGTCGAGGCAATGAAGCACCCAAAGTTTTTGTGCAGTTCCACCAAAATCGAGCACCCCTGTTGGCACATATATTGAGAGAGTGAGATTACTGTAATGGTGGGACTAGTTGATGAAACATACACTAACAAATAGAAGCACCCTCATTATCTTAATGGGTAAATTTAGCAACATAGTAGTCTTGCTTAAAGAGAGGTATTAGTTTATTTAATCAGTGCCAATTAGCTCAACACTCAAAGCATTGCCATGTATCATAGGTTGCAAAACTTTAACGTGCAAAGATAAAGGAGTTTCTCATGACAGTAGCAACACAGTAGCATGATACAAATAGAGATGACAACAAACTAATATGGATGAAGGCCTTAGGCCGGTACTAACCGGTAAGGAAGCGATGGCATCCCGCCGCGCCGAGTTCCCCACCGCCCACGACCGCACACAAAATGGTAGGGAAGCGATGGCATCTCGCCGCGCCGAGTTCGCCGATCGCGACCTCACACCTACATGGGCGGACTTTGAAGCTGCCAAGGCCGAGTGGGCGGTAGAGCAAGAGGCGGTTAAAGCCGCATAGAGGGAGCGGAAAAGGTAGAAAGCACTCAAGAAAAGAGAGGCCCGCCGCCGCAGGAAAGAAGAGGACGCATGTGCTGCTGTGGAGAGCTCAGCGGAGATCCAAGCATGGTGGGGTGTCGCCGACAAAGCCGGGAAGGAGAACGACGACGTCTGGCCAACATGTGAGAAGTAGTAGTACTAGTAGTTAGTGTGTGTGTCTGTGTCGCCCGTACGGTTGTTTAATTAATTACGAGCATGTCCAGTACTAGTTAGTAATGTAGTTTTTAGAGCAAATTACCAATACATTAGCCTAGGCTCAATGAAAAAATTCCTATCCTATGCATCAAATGGCATCTCTTTCTCTATAGGATTTTAGATGCATGTCATCTCATTTCCTATGATTTTCATATTCCTATAAAAATTCATATTCTATGAACCAAAGGAGGCCTCTACTGGAGTACAGTACTACTATAGCTAGCAGTGCTACTGGTACAGTAGTTTTCTTCAAGAAGCGGAACTCAACGAAGTCATGATGGTTCCTTCGTCCGAGAAACTTCACAGTGGGAAAGGTTGGGCCTGTGATTTGACAACTCATTAGTCATTATTATTGCGGCGCAACAACTGTGGTGACTCTCCCTTGGAGTTCTGCGTGCATGGCAAGTGGACCAGGATGGTCGACATCCCACATGTTGGTGAACGGAAGTATTCTTTTCAATATCGAGGAGCAAGGAAACCGCGTGGTATAGTATCACTGCTGATTTATATTTATTTTTTATTTTTGATGAAAGCTAGCGTTTCAACTCTTACGACGAAGAAGTGCCAAACACAACACATGCTGGATGTCCCACACATCAGCGAAAGGAGTGGGACATGAACAACGTGGTAGAGCGTCTCCACTTCTTCCACTTCTAGGTTGGAGACCACACGTAGTAGTACTAGTGGTATGAATGATACAAAGTGCGACCCGGAGAGAAAGACACATCTAGTTGGAAGGTCTCGGGCCATACACGTAAACAAATATAAAACCTAATATGTGCCTCCAATTAATATAGTAGTAGAGTACTTAGGCACGTACATCATAACATCACTGTGCATTACACGTACGACATTTAGTGGTAATAAGAGACAAATGCCTATATGCCACGCATGGTTATACTATTTGTGCCTTTCTACTTCACTTACTGCGGTACATTACTCAAGTTCATACGTCCACTCCTCGGTACATGTCCGTCTCGTAGTTCCAGTCCCACATGTTGTTCATAGATGGAACGATCCATAACGGTGGGCAATGGGAGTCCATATCATCGCAGCTTCTTAGTGTGGCTCCTCCCTATGGAGACTCATCCAAACTATGGCCAGCCTCGACGCGGAGTAGTCGCGTGCACCGGGAAGCGGCGCTCTCTTGGCCATCGCGTTGCTTGAAAGCCGACGCTAGTGAGAGGTCACCTCCGCTCTGGCTGAGCATTAATGCGGCACTGATGCTACGGGCCGACGCTAACCGTTTCATGTGGGAAGCGCGCGCTGGCAAGGGAGGGGGTATGGGTGTCGGTGCAACAAACCCTGGGTCTGTTGCCCAATTGTGCACAGGCACAAGACCAAGATTGAAGCATCGGCTTAAGCTAGAGATAGAAGAACCAAGAGATTCGAAGAACCAACATGCAGCTCAGAGAGACCAAGGTCGAGCCAGAGAAGCAAGGCATCGACAAGAGAAGGGACTCCTTTGCCGGGCAGGTGAGCCCGGCAAGGGGCAAGGCCACCACCAGAAGCAAGCAGTCAGGGTTCCCCGGCAGAGCCTGCCGGGCTCGTGGCGGCAGAACCACCCCACCAACCACTCAACCATGACTCACGTCGTCAATCAGTGCGGTGTCAAGCCGCAAGATGACTAAGTGGCAACCATTCGCCACATGGCAGCCATTTCCTATAGAAGAAACCTGTGTCAAGAGAACATGCGCGGAGCTGGCAAGATAGCCCGGTAGGCCTTGCCGGGCAACCAGCGATGTGACACTAAGCGGTGCATTTGATGCACCCTGTCAGCCCGCAAAGTTAGGTATGATAGCACTTTGCTATCATATCAGTGGATAATGACCACTTTGCCATTGTGGTGACCCCTTAATCTATAAAAGGTGGCCCATGGCACTCGTAGGAGGGGTTAGAGGGTTGGAAAGTTGACAAACCCAAACCACCATATGCGCGTAGCCGTTGCGGCCCCGAGGCAAACCTTGCCAGGCAAGTGTACTACGCACCACCACACTCATTCCACCATCAATCCACCAAAAGCAGGAGTAGGGTCTTACGCCTTGCGGCAGCCCAAACCCGGGTAAATTGCTTGTGTGCTCTTTGCCATGCTGCCGTGCACTGATCCACTCTTTGTGCAACGCGACGTCCCCCCGCCGAACCAGCTAGGGGCCACCCGGTCCCATAGGTGGTCGCGAATATCCCGCGACATCTTTGGCGCGCCAGGTAGGGGGCTCGCTTGCACGAACCTGAAAGTATGCGCAGCGCGTCATCATCATCGCCATCCTCATCTTCGACGATGCCATCGACCATGGTGCCTAAGAAGAAGAAGTCTGGCCCTTTGACCCATTCGTCCACTTCGGAGGCTCCGCCCCCCACGACCTCGAGTGCCTCGGAGGCTACGGAGGCGAGTGAGGACATGAACGCTGCTGGGGCGTGACTGGGGCAGGTGGCGCCCTCACCTCTCCCCCCGCGGCCGACACGGGGGCTAGAGACGTCGGAAGAGAACATCATCGGCAACGCCCTGGTGGTCACGCTCGATAAGGTGCGGGTGAGGGGGTCGCTCCTTCTGCACCCTCTCCCCCCACTGACGGGCACAGCCACAACAACGACGCTCGGTCCGGGGCGAACCACCGCCCTCCGGCCGCCCCCGCCACGGGAGCGACCATGGCCAGTGTGTCTCCTCCCGGACGAGCCGACCAGACTGCTGAGCTCGACGGAGCCGTTGACCCCCGAGCACCACCACCGCATGACCCCGCAGCCCAGGTGATCGTTCCGCAGCTGCGCGGACGCGGTATTTCCACGGACGCCGTCGCTGGCGCCGTTATGAGCCAAGCGACGGTGCGGTCGGCATCATCAACTGCTATGCTAAGCACGGCCACGGAGGCTATGGCGCGAGCTCAGGTCGTACTGAGGTTTCTGCCGACGGCCGAGCAGATGGATGAATGGCGTGCCACCAACCAGAGCCTGCTCGGGTTCGCTGAGGCTGGGGGCTCGCGACGAGCCGGCCCGCCATGACCTCCCCAAGCAACGATAACTGCCCGCACTGCTAGCCGAACAGAGGGGGTTGTCCCTACGGTGCAGTCCCCACCACGGCAGATGACGCGGGCGCAGCAGAATCAAGACCCCTACGACATCTTGTTGGCCTCTTCTAACCCTCGAGCACGTCCAGGACAACGTTGATCCCTGGAGGATAGGCGGCGGGGAGACGCGCGTGTTGCCTTGGATCGATGCCACGACGACCTCCGCCAGACCGACGGGTGCGGCGGCCTCAACGTCGACGAGCCTGCGCTCGGTGTTGGCGGGTGCCTACCTTTCGAGGTCGGCTGCCCTGCCTTTACAAGAGAGCTGAGGCAAGTCCGTTGGCCGTCCGTTCACATGTTCAAGCAAGAGATACCTAAGAAGTACGACGGAGGCTAAACCCGACAGAGAGCATCTACACCATCGTTGTTCAGGCTTCCGGGGGAAGAGATGAGAAGGTGTTCGCCTACTACTTCCCTTTGGCCCTCAAGTCCAATGTGAGGTCTTGGCTGATGCACCTGTTGGAGAACTCCATTTCGTCATGGGCAGACCTGTGCCACGAGTTCATCGGTGCTTTCACTGGTGGCCACCAAGAGCCCGGTAGGCCCAGCGATCTGCAGCTTCTCCAGCAGAAGGAAGGAGAAATCCTCCGTAAGTATTTACAAAGATTCAGTAAAGTTCATAGGAATATTCCAAATATCCATCCAGTAGCCATTATAGCAGCCTATTAGTCCAATGTGCGCAACCGTCGCATTCGTTCTAAGATGAATGTGTAGTTGCCCAAGACTGTGAAGGAGCTATACACACTGGTGGATAAGTGTGTTCGGATGGAGGAAAGAAGGAAGTTGCCCGAAGAGGAGGATTGCATCAATGTTGATTAAGAGGATGAGGATGAATCAACCAGTCAGAGAAAGGGCAAGAAGCATAGCAAGAAGCAAAGAGATAAGGCAGTGATGACTGTAGAAGGTTCGGGCACACCTAGTACCGGCAAGAAGGCCAAGGCTGAGGCCCCCGGCAAAGAAGCTGCCGCGTGCACTGCCTGCCGGGAGGCCACTGCCGCGGAAAAAGCTGGGAAAGGTGATGGGCCGTACTACAAGATCCACCGGACCAAAGGCCACGGCCTTCAGGAATGTTATCAGGTTGAGCGGCTCGTCAAGAAACAGAGGGCAGAGTATGATAAGCGTGATAAGGTCAGAACGCTGCTGGCGGTAAGGGCCGAGGCGGTGAAGTAAATCACCCCGGCAAGCCCTTTCAGAACCAAGGAAAACCTGCCAGGGGCCAAGAGAAGGAAATCTGTGATGATGTGAGTGATGAAGGGAATGAAGAGGAAACCAGTGAGCAGGAATTTTAGAAGGCCACTGACGCCCTATGCATTGATGGAGGCGCATCTTTGCACACCTCTCACCGCCAACTCAAGCAGTGGGCACGAGAGGTCAATGTTGTGGAACCAGCGCCAGAGGCCCGAAAGCCGCTCAAGTGGTCCCACACGCCTGGCCGCACCACAACGGTAGGGTGTTTTCCATTGTTGGTCTCCCCAACAGTTCGCAACCTCAAGTTCACAAAGAGTAGATGGCGGGGCCGGGTTGAATCTGATTTCCTCGACGGTCATCAACAAGCTTCAGATAGGAGAAGAAGAGTTAGAAGTTACCTGCATGTTTCAAGGAGTCAATCCCGGCAGGAGCCATCCTAAGGGGAAGATTACGTTGCTGGTGATGTTTGGGGGAGAACTGAACTACCGGACTGAGAAGATTGTGTTTGATGTGGTTGATCTCCCCGTGCCGTACAATGGGATTCTAGGGTGCCCGGCCCTAGCTATTCATGGCAGCATCTCATTATGCTTATAAAACTTTGAAGATGCCTGGGCCACTGGGAGTCATCACTATCCCATCAGATGAGAAGGATGCAATTATCTGCTTAGACAAGATGTATCGGGATGCGGTCGCGGCAGGATCAGCTCCCACTAAAGAAAGCAAAGGAAATAAGAGGTATTGTAGGGCCTCCGGCAAGGATTTCGGGAAGCGTGCCCCCTTCGAGTGCACGGTGCCCGTTGATGACGTGCCGGAGTGTTCCAACAGCAAGAGATCCAAGGTTGCTGCACCCCAAGTGAAGAAGGTCCCGGCAGGGCTTGCTGGTTTTGATGGTACTCTCACTATCAGCGCCACCCTTGATGACAAATAGGAAAGCACGCTGGTTGCCTTCCTGCGGGCGGATATCGATGTGTTTGCCTGGCAACCATTTGATATCCCTGGTGTTCCCAGGGAGGCAATCGAGCACCACCTTGCTATCTGCCCACATGCCCGACCTGTCAAACAGAATGTCCGG
Source organism: Aegilops umbellulata (assembly GCA_032464435.1). Lineage (NCBI taxonomy): Eukaryota > Viridiplantae > Streptophyta > Magnoliopsida > Poales > Poaceae > Aegilops > Aegilops umbellulata. Next base: position 153,410,781 of record CP136054.1, on the reverse strand, counting down.
AAGCAGGCCTTGGAGCGGCATCAGTTCATTGCCGAAGAGATCAGGAAATTAGAGGCAGCTGGTTTGGTCAGAGGAGTACCCCACCCTACGTGGTTGGAAAACCCAGTGGTGGTCCGGAAGGCGAATGGGAAATGGAGGCTCTACATTGATTTCACGGATCTCAACAAGGCTTTCCTAAAAGACCCATTCCCCTTGCCGCGCATCAACCAGATCGTGGATTCCAATTCAGGTTGCGATTTGCTCTCCTTTCTAGATGCATACTCCAGATATCACCAGATCTTCATGTCCAAAGAGGATGAGGAGAAGACATCGTTCATCACTCCCTGTGGTACGTACTGCTTTGTTCGCATGCCTTTCAGATTAAAGAGTGCCGGGTCCACTTTTGCAAGAGCAGTCTAGATTGGTTTTGTGCCATAGCTGCATAGAAATATAGAAGCCTATATGGATGATATCATGGTCAAAACCAAGGATAAGGCCACCCTTATCCAGGATTTGGAAGAGACATTTGCTAATCTGCGCAAGATCAACTTGAAGCTCAATCCATAGAAGTGTGTATTCGGTGTCCCCTCCGGCAAGCTACTTGGATTCTTCGTGGACCATCGGGGGATTGAAGCCAACCCTGACAAGATCAAGGCCATTGAGTAGATCCAAGCGCCAAGGATAGTTAAGGATGTAAGGCGCTTGACGGGATGCGTTGCCGTGCTAAGCAGGTTCATTTCCAAGTCTGCCGAGCGTGCCTTGCCGTTCTTCAAAATTTTGAAGAAAGCAGGGACTATGCAGTGGACCCCGGAAGCAGATACAACTCTGCAAGAATTGAAGGCTTACCTATCCTTTGTGCCTACCTTGGTTGCACCCAAACCCCAGGAGCCATTATTGCTTTACTTGGCGGCAACTAACCAGATGGTTAGTGCGGCCTTGGTTGCACAACGAGAGGTGGATGAGGCAGAAAGTGGCCAAGTCGCGACAGAGTCAGGAAAGGATCAGAACAGCAGAGAGCACGAGAACGAGAGCAACCCCAAGGATGCGGCAAGGAAGAAAGTGGTGCAGCACCCAGTATACTTCACCAGCTCCTTGTTATAAGGGGCTAGATCGAGATATTCTGGTGTGCAAAAATTGATCTTTGGCCTTATCATGGCCTCAAGGAAACTGCGCCACTACTTCCAAGCCCATGAGATTACGGTTGTCACTCGTTTTCCGTTGCAAAGGATACTCCGAAACCCTGAGGCTACTGGCAGAATAGTGGAGTGGGCTTTGGAGTTATCCAGCTTTGGTTTGAAGTTTGAGGGCACATCAACTATTCAGAGCAGGGAACTGGCAGAGTTTATTGCAGAATGGAGGTCAACCCCTGATGAGGAAGTAACAGAAATAGTTCTCCCCGACAAGGAATCACCCCAAGAATGGATCATGTATTTTGATGGTGCTTTTTCCCTACAAGGTGCAGGGGCTGACATGCTTTTTGTTGCCCCCTCTGGGGAGCACTTAAAGTACATTGTCCAAATGCACTTTGCCCGGGAGGAAGCCACCAACAATATAACTGAGTATGAAGGGCTCCTTGTCGGGCTCAGGATTGCAGCAGAATTGGGAGTTAAGAAGTTGATCATTCGAGGAGATTCACAACTTGTGGTGAGACAAGTCAACAAGGATTATCAAAGTCCATTGATGGAAGCATACGTCGAGGAAGTAAGGAGATTGGAGGACCATTTGATGGGTTACAAACAGAGCACGTACCCCATGCGGAAAACAGCATAGCTGATCACCTGTCGAAGTGTGTCACGCAGAAGCTTCCCGTGGAACCAGGAACTTTTGTTCTCCATCTCTCTCAACCCTCTGTATCACCAGCCATAATGGCCCAGAAAAGGAGAAAGTTGGACTATGGTAAGCCTCTCCCGGCAGAGCCATCCTCTCCCGGTAGAGACCCTGGCGGAAACAACTCCTCATAGCCTGCCGGACCACCCCCTCCAGCTGGGCCTATGGACCCTGCGAACGAAGCTGGTGCTCCCGCAGCCGAGGAGGTGCCGCTAGTCCTCGTTGCTGAGCTCCAGGCTCCAACTTGGGCAAGGGACATCGTCCGCTTCCTCCAAACCGGAGAACTTCCCGGCGACCAAGATGAAGCTGAGAAAGTAGCCCGGAGGGCCAGTATGTATCAGTTTGTCGATGATACTCTGTACAGAAGAAGGCCCAACGGTGTGAAATTGAAGTGTGTCTACTGGGAGGATGGAAAGGAACTGCTGGCTGAGATTCACAGAGGAATGTGCGGCTCACAAATTGGATCAAGGACATTAGTTGGGAAAGCATACTGGCAAGGATTCTATTGGCCCACAGCCCTCCAAGATGCATGATACGTATCCAACGTATCTATAATTTTTGATTGCTCCATGCTATATTATCTACTATTTTGGACTATATTGGGATTTATTTTCCACTTTTATATCATTCTTGGGACTAATCTATTAACCGGAGGCCCAGCCCAGAATTGCTGTTTTTTTGCCTATTTCAGAGTTTTAGAGAAACAGAATATCAAACGGAGTCCAAACGGAATGAAACCTTCGGGAACGTGATTTTCTCATCAGATAAGACCCAGGAGACTTGGACCCTCCGTCAAGAAAGCCACGAGGCGATCACGAGGGTGGGGGGCACGCCCACCCCCCTAGGGCATGCCCCCTGCCTCGTGGGCCCCTCAGAGCTCCACCGACGTACTTCTTCGTCCTATATATACCTACGTACCCCCAAACAATCAGATACGGAGCCAAAAACCTAATTCCACCGTTGCAACCTTCTGTACCCACGAGATCCCATCCTAGGGCCTGTTCCGGAGCTTCGCCGGAGAGGGCAATCATCACGGAGGGCTTCTACATCATCCTAGCCCCTCCGATGAAGTGTGAGTAGTTCACCTCAGACCTACGGGTCCATAGTTATTAGCTAGATGGCTTCTTCTCTCTTTTTGGATCTCAATACAATGTTCTCCCCCTCTCTCGTGGAGATCTATTCGATGTAATCTTCTTTTTGCGGTGTGTTTGTTGAGACTGATGAATTATGGGTTTATGATCAAGTCTATCTTTGAGTAATATTTGACTCTTCTCTGAATTCTTTTATGTATGATTGGTTATCTTTGCAAGTCTCTTCGAATTATTAGTTTGGTTTGGCCTACTAGATTGGTTTTTCTTGCCATGGGAGAAGTGCTTAGCTTTGGGTTCAATCTTGCGGTGTCCTTTCCCAGAGACAGAAGGGGCAGCAAGGCACATATTGTATTGTTGCCATCAAGGATAACAAGATGGGTTTTTTATCATATTGCATGAAACTATCCCTCTACATCATGTCATCTTGCTTAAGGCATTACTCTATTTTTAACTTAATACTCTAGATGCATGCTGGATAGCGGTCGATGAGTGGAGTAATAGTAGTAGATGCAGACAGGAGTCGGTCTACTTGTCTCGGACGTGATGCCTATATACATGATCATACCTAGATATTCTCATAACTATGCTCAATTCTGTCAATTGCTCAACAGTAATTTGCTCACCCACCGTAGAATACTTACGCTCTTTAGAGAAGCCACTAGTGAAACCTATGGCCCCCGGATCTATTCTCATCATATCAATCTCCATCACTTTAATCTTGCTTTGCTTTTTTACTTTGCCTTTTACTTTTCACTTTGCATCTCTATACCAAAAATACCAAAAATATTATCTCTATCAGATCTCACTCTCGTAAGTGACCCTGAAGGGATTGACAACCCCTAATCGCGTTGGTTGCATTGATCTATTGTTTTGTGCAGGTACGAGGGACTTGCGTGTAGCCTCCTACTGGATTGATACCTTGGTTCTCAAAAACTGATGGAAATACTTACGCTACTTTGCTGCATCATCCTCTCCTCTTCGGGGAAATCCAATGCAGTGCTCAAGAGGTAGCAAGAAGAACTTCTGGCGCCGTTGCCGGGGAGTCTGCGCAAAAGTCAACATACCAAGTACCCATCACAATCCCTATCTCCCGCATTACATTAGTTGCCATTTGCCTCTCGTTTTCCTCTCCCCCACTTCACCCTTGCCGTTTTATTCGCCCTCTATTTTCCGTTTGCCTCTTTCCTCGCTTGCCTTGTCATCATGGCTAGTCTTATATCTTCTCCGTTATCTCCCGAGAATGAAGTCTTAAATTTTAAACAAAGGGAGGGAGAAAATCTGAAAGACGCTTGGTATAGAATTTGCAATGCTCAAAACAGATCTACCAGGAAGCAATCTACTTCAGTTCTCCTTCGCAATTTTTATGTAGGTGCTAGTCCTTGGTATAGATATATCCTTGACACCATTACCGGAAGGAATTTCTTGGGTAGCCATACTTTTGATTCTTATAATGCTATGATAGATTTATTTGGCTCGCCACCTCTTTTGGTTAATGGAACTATGTTAACTTTGGAGAATGTTATGCAAAGACTTGAAATTATTCAAAATAAAGTTGCTACCATTGAATCAATTGAAAATCTAGATAAAAAGATCCACAATCAAATTGCCCAATATGGATCTAAGGTAGGAATGACTTTGAAAAATATTCAGGAAAAGGAACCCATAGTTAATGAGAAAATAAATCTAGATTCCACTAGCATCGATAAACTTGAGGGTATCATTACTAATTTGGGAACCGCTTTTTCTTTCGTAAAGAATACTCCAAGTCCACCTACTAAAATTTCCAAGCTTATGTATGTTCCTAAAAATAAGGGTGAATCCTCTAGTAAGGAAACTGCGGATCTTAAATCTATAAGTATTTATCCCAATCTTTTTGCCATCATTAAGGAACCATTTGCTATGAATGAACTTTTTTATTTTGTGCCTTCAAATTTGTTAATTACTAAAAATAAAGAAATCTCTAAGGAAGGTATATGCCTGATTGAAGAATTGGCTACCAAAGATGGCAATACCTAGTTCTATTCTCGCTTTTATGCCTAACTTGGGGCGTTAAACGATAGCGCTTGTTGGGAGGCAACCCTTTTTTTTTGTTTTTGCTTCTGTTTAGGAATAAATAATCCATATACCTTCTGTTTAGATGTGGTTTTGTGTTTTAATTAGTGTTTGTGCCAAGTTAGACCTATAGGATCTTCTCGGATGATAGTTATTTGATCTTGCTGTAATTTCCAGAATCTTTCTGTTCACGAAAACAATTGTTACAAATCACCAGAACGTGATAAAATACTGATTCCAATTGCTTCTGATCAATAAACAAATTGTTTAGGTCGTCCTATTTTGGTAGATTTTTTGGAGTTCCATAAGTTTGCGTTAGTTACAGATTACTACAGACTGTTCTGTTTTTGGCAGATTCTGTTTTTCGTGTGTTGTTTGCTTATTTTGATGAATCTATGGCTAGTAAAATAGTTTATAATCCATACAGAAGTTGGAATACATTAGATTTAACACCAATATAAATAAATAATGAGTTCATTACAGTACCTTGAAGTGGTCTTTTGTTTTCTTTCGCTAACGGAGCTCACGAGATTTCTATTGAGTTTTGTGTTGTGAAGTTTTCAAGTTTTGGGTGAAATCTTTTGATGGATTATGGAACAAGGAGTGGCGAGAGCCTAAGCTTGGGGATGACCATGGCACCCCCAAGATAATACAAGGACACCAAAAAGTCAAAGCTTGGGGATGCCCCGGAAGGCATCCCCTCTTTCTTCTACTTCCATCGGTAATTTTACTTGGAACTATATTTTTATTCATCACATGATATGTGTTTTGCTTGGAGCGTCTTGTATTATTTGTGTCTTTGTTTGTTAGTGTGCCACAATCATCCTTGATGTACACACCTTTTGAGAGATCCATACATGAATTGGAATTTGATAGAATACTCTATGTGCTTCACTTATATCTTTTGAGCTTTATAGTTTTGCTCTATGTGCTTCACTTATATCTTTTAGAGCACAGTGGTGGATTTGTTTTAAAGAAACTATTGATTTCTCATGCTTCACTTAGATTATTTTTAGAGTCGTTAATAGCATGGTAATTTGCTTAATAATAATATGCTTGGTATTCAAGATTTGTGAAACTTTCTTTTGAGTGCGTTGAATACTAAGAAAAGATTGATGCTTGATAATTGTTTTGAGATATGAAGATGGTGATATTAGAGTCATACTAGTTGAGTAGTTGTGAATCTGAAGAATACTTGCGTTAAAGTTTGTGATTCCCGTAGCATGCACGTATGGTGAACCGTTATGTGATGAAGTCGGAGCATGATTTATTTATTGATTGTCTTCCTTATGAGTGGCGGTCGGGGACGAGCGATGGTCTTCTCCTACCAATCTATCCCCCTAGGAGCATGCGCGTAATACTTTGCTTTGATAACTTCTAGATTTTTGCAATAAGTAAATGAGTTCTTTATGACTAATGTTGAGTCCAGGGATTATACACACTTTTCCCTTCCTTCCACCATTGCTAGCCTCTCTAATACCGCACACTTTTCGCCGGTATCTTACACCCACCATATATCTTCCTTAAAACAGCCACCATACCTACCTATCATGGCATTTCCATAGCCATTCTGAGATATATTGCCATGCAACTTTCCACCATTCCGTTTATTATGACACGCTCCATCATTGTCATATTGCTAGCATGATCATGTAGTGGACATCGTATTTGTGGCAAAGCCACCATTCATAATTCTTTCATACATGTCACTCTTGAATCATTGCATATCCCGGTATACTGCCGGAGGCATTCACATAGAGTCATATTTTGTTCTAAGTTTCGAGTTGTAATTGTTGAGTTGTAAGAAAAATAAAAGTGTGATGATCATCATTTTTAGAGCATTGTCACAAGTGAGGAAAGGATGATGGAGACTATGATTCCCCCACAAGTCGGGAGGAGACTCCAGACGAAAAATAAAAAAATAAAAGAGGCCATAAAAAAGGGGAAAGGCCCAAATAAAAAAATGAGAGAAAAAGAGAGAAGGGACAATGTTACTATCCTTTTACCACACTTGTTATTCAAAGTAGCACCAAGATCTTCATAATAGAGAGTCTCTCATTTTGTCACTTTCATATACTAGTGGGAATTTTTCATTATAGAACTTGGCTTGTATATTCCAATGATGGGCTTCCTCAAATGCCCTAGGTCTTCGTGAGCAAGCGAGTTGGATGTACACCCACTTAGTTTCTTTTGTTGAGCTTTCACATACTTATAGCTCTAGTGCATCCGTTGCATGGCAATCCCTACTCACTCACATTGATATCTATTGATGGGCATCTCCATAGCCCGTTGATACGCCTAGTTGATGTGAGACTATCTTCCCCTCTTTTTGCCTTCTCCACAACCACCATTCTACTCCATATATCGTTCTATATCCATGGCTCACGCTCATGTATTGCGTGAAGATTGAAAAAGTTTTGAAAATGTTAAAGTATGAAGCAATTACTTGGCTTGTCACCGGGGTTGTGCATGATTTAAATACTTTATGTGGTGAAGATAGAGCATAGCCACACTATATGATTTTGTAGGGATAACTTTCTTTGGCCATGTTATTTTGAGAAGACATAATTGCTTTGTTAGTATGCTTGAAGTATTATTATTTTTATGTCAATATGAGCTTTTTTCTTGAATCTTTCGAATCTGAATATTCATACCACAATTAAGAAGATTTGCATTGAAATTATGCCAAGTAGCACTCCGCATAAAAATTCTCTTTTTATCATTTACCTACTCAAGGACGAGCAGGAATTAAGCTTGGGGATGCTTGATACGTCTCCAACGTATCTATAATTTTTGATTGCTCCATGCTATATTATCTACTGTTTTGGACTATATTGGGCTTTATTTTCCACTTTTATATTATTTTTGGGACTAACCTATTAACCGGAGGCCCAGCCCAGAATTGCTGTTTTTTTGCCTATTTCAGAGTTTCGGAGAAACGGAATACCAAACGGAGTCCAAACGGAATGAAACCTTCGGGAACGTGATTTTCTCATCAGATAAGACCCAGGAGACTTGGATCCTCCATCAAGAAAGCCACGAGGCGGTCACGAGGGTGGGCGGCGCGCCGACCCCCCTAGGGCACGCCCCCTGCCTCGTGGGCCCCTTAGAGCTCCACCGACGTACTTCTTCCTCCTATATATACCTACGTACCCCCAAACGATCAGATACGGAGCCGAAAACCTAATTCCACCGCCGCAACCTTCTGTACCCACGAGATCCCATCTTGGGGCCTGTTTCGAAGCTCCGCCGGAGAGGGCCATCATCATGGAGGGCTTCTACATCATCCTAGCCCCTCCGATGAAGTGTGAGTAGTTCACCTCAGACCTATGGGTCCATAGTTATTAGCTAGATGGCTTCTTCTCTCTTTTTGGATCTCAATACAATGTTCTCCCCTCTCTCATGGAGATCTATTCGATATAATCTTCTTTTTGCGGTGTGTTTGTTGAGACCGATGAATTGTGGGTTTATGATCAAGTCTATCTTTGAATAATATTTGAATCTTCTCTAAATTCTTTTATGTATGATTGGTTATCTTTGCAAGTCTCTTCGAATTATCAGTTTGGTTTGGCCTACTAGATTGCTTTTTCTTGCCATGGGAGAAGTGCTTAGCTTTGGGTTCAATCTTGCGGTGTCCTTTCCCAGTGACAGAAGGGGCAGCAAGGCACGTATTGTATTGTTGCCATCGAGGATAACAAGATGGGGTTTTTATCATATTGCATGAAACTATCCCTCTACATCATGTCATCTTGCTTAAGGCGTTACTCTGTTTTTAACTTAATACTCTAGATGCATGCTGGATAGCGGTCGATGAGTGGAGTAATAGTAGTAGATGCAGGCAGGAGTCGGTCTACTTGTCTCGAACGTGATGCCTATATACATTATCATACCTAGGTATTCTCATAACTATGCTCAATTCTGTCAATTGCTCAACAGTAATTTGTTCACCCACCGTAGAACACTTATGCTCTTGAGAGAAGCCACTAGTGAAACCTATGGCCCCCGGGTCTATTCTCATCATATCAATCTCCATCACTTTAATCTTGCTTTGCTTTTTTTACTTTGCCTTTTACTTTTCACTTTGCATCTCTTTACCAAAAATACCAAAAATATTATCTCTACCAGATCTCACTCTCGTAAGTGACCGTGAAGGGATTGACAACCCCTAATCGCGTTGGTTGCGTTGAGCTATTGTTTGGTGCAGGTACGAGGGACTTGCGTGTGCCTCCTACTGGATTGATGCCTTGGTTCTCAAAAACTGAGGGAAATACTTACACTACTTTGCTGCATCATCCTCTCCTCTTCGGGGAAATCCAACGCAGTGCCCTAGAGGTAGCAATGAAGTTGAGCTCGTCACGACATGTGAGGCCTGCCAGTTCCATTCCAAGAGAACACACCTGCCCGCCCAAGCCCTTCAGACAATCCCTCTATCATGGCCATTTTCGGTCTGGGGGCTCGATATCCTCGGGCCCTTCCCCCGAGCAATCGGGGACTTTGTATTCTTGTTCGTTGCCATCGACAAGTTTACAAAGTGGCCGGAAGTGACCACCGTGAGAAAGGTGACTACTCAGTTAGCTATCAAGTTCCTGAAAGAATTGGTGTGTCATTTAGAGTTCCGGCAAGGATCATCACTGACAACGACACCCAGTTCACGAGCCACACCTTCATGCAATATGTTCATACCCTCGGATGCAAGATCTCATTCGCTTCTGTGGCACACCCCCGGAGCAATGGACAAGCTAAGAGGGCGAACACCGAAGTGCTTCGTGGACTCAAGACAAGGACTTTCGATACGCTGCAAAAGCACGGCAGGCGGTGGATCGAGGAGCTGCCGATAGTTCTCTGGTCCCTCAGAACGACACCTAACCGAGTTACCGGGCAGACTCGCTTCTCCCTGGTCTACGAAGCAGAAGCAGTTATCCCCACGGAACTCATTTACGGGTCTCCTCGAGTGCTTGCCTATGATGAAGTAGCGCAAGATCAGCACCGGCATGACGAGTTGTGCTACTTGAGGAGAACCGTTACCGGGCTTCTACGCATGTTGCACGCTACCAGCAAGCCCTGCATCGCTATCACAGCCGCAGGGTTCATGCCTGGTGTTTTGAGAAAGGTGACCTTGTCCTTAGGCACGTTCAGTCCACCAAGGGTACAAACAAGCTATCACCGAAGTGGGAAGGCCCTTACCGGGTGGTACAAGTCAACAGACCTAGCGCAGTCCATCTAGAGATCGGAGATGGCACATCGTTGCAAAACTCATGGAATATTGAGCATCTACGTAAGTACTAACCGTTAGGCGCAGCAGCCACCCTTTTATATAGGTCTTACCTCAGCTGCATGTAACCCCCTGTACAAAGCTGGGGCGATGACCCCGTGCAAGAGAAAATAAAGAAGCGCTATAGGGGGGCCCATACTAAGATTGCATTCATGCACGAGCACACCCAGATCACTGCATAAGCATTTCATGAGCATTTGCATATGCATATAGATAGGAGTGCATCCTGCATTCATTCTCATCTACATGGAGTTGCAGGTTCCTGTCATGAACTTGACTCGACGAAGGACGAGAAGATTGCACGGCACTGCGATCCCCGGGAGAGCTAAGCAGATAAGTTTACCTCTTGTCCATTAGTGTTCTATAAAGCTATAACTTTGCATAAGGAAACCTCGCCTCTCTTTTTGAAACTTAGGTGCTCCCATCCATGACTTGAACGCTGCTTCAGTCAGGATGGTCGCAGTAGCCTTTGCTAAAAATGAGTTGGCAGGGGGCTGGCCCCTCTATTTGTTCCCAGGAAGGCGGAGCTCTTCGACAGACAAAAGAGGGTGCCGGCATGATATCCTGCCGAGGAGACTCGTTTATTTACATTAAAGTGGTACTCCACCTCTACATGGACATATACATGCACGGGTTCCTGGCAAGACTCATGTTTTTCATTCATATGCTAATACAAGTACAAGCATTACAGAACACAAAGATGGACTCGAGAGATTACATTATTTGAATTAAAATTTGGCAATTGCCTATAGATTTAAGATTGAAAAAAGACAAGTGCCCCGTTACGCCTTTGCCCCTGTCCATCCACTGCAAGAAGAGGTCGAGGGAGCCGGAGGCGAGCACAACTGGGATTCGGCGCCTCCCCAGGATCAGGACAGCGCCGCTCCCCAGCGAGGAGGAAGAAATCGGAGGGCAGGCGTGGATGGCGACGCTGCCGGAGGACTAGATGGGAGGGACGAAGTCACCGGCAAACATGACTCGTCAGAACAGACGTCCCTGTTCTTGGTGTGTCGTGGGTTGCCGCTGCCGTATGCATCACTACCACCTGAAGTCCTTGGCACGACCCCCACGCCGGACACCATGCTCTCTAAACGCTTCCACAGAGAGCATGGTCGTCCCTAGGAGCCATGGCGTTGGAAGATACCGCGCATCTTGAAGACGCGTGAGAAAGCAAAGAGCCTCCCTGGTCGACGAGACGACCGCACCGAGGAGGAGCCAGATTTGCCCCTATTAATGGCGGATCCTTCTTACGGCTCCTCCCCGATACCGATGGAAGATGAAGAATGAGGAGCGATCGACTACCATGCGTCATGCCCTCTTCGAGCCATGACATGATGTCGGCCGCGTCCCCTCCCACTAAGGTCAAGGCTACGGGTGATGTGGCGGCAAACACGCCGGGGTTCCTACTCCCGGCGTCAGCGCCGCGCCGCCCGAACCTCCTTCTCAGATCCATGGGAGACCCTAACCAGAAGCCCGGAGGCTGGCCCCAGGCTCTCCTCTTCAACATCACCAGCGGAAGCAGAGAATGAGAGAAGAGGAGGAAGAATGCAAAGATGAATGACTTCACCCTCCTCCGCCCCTCCTTTTATAGGCTGGGCGGGGAAGGGCAGCTGCACCATCAACGGGTGATCACCGCCCTCCTCCACCAATTCAAGGCGGGCGGACCCACTTCAAGATGCTCTCCTGTGCCACGCGCCTCCGTTACCTACCCCGCGCGATGCATGCAACATACGTGGCTAAGGATAAGGGCGCGACGCGGGAAGAGTAATTTGGCGGTTTCTACCCCGTGCGTTGAAGTCATTCACGGGCCCTCACTGCCACGGCCCCACCACTATTGGCTTTACACCACACGCGGAGAAATCAGAAACCGCCCCCAAGATCAAGGCTAGTGAAGCAGCAATGGAAACCTCAAGGGGCCAACCCCTTTAGCGATTCTACATGTGCACTTATTAGGCCCTACCCCGACGACGCTCAGCAGGGCGTTCGGGGCAGACCCGGGGGCTTCTGTCGGTGCATCAAACCCTGGGTCTGTTGCCCAACCGTGCACATGCACAAGACCAAGATTGAAGCATCAGCTTAAGCCAGAGATAGAAGAACCAAGAGATTCAAAGAACAACATGTAGCTCAGAGAGACCAAGGGCGAGCCAGAGAAGCAAGGCATCGACAAGAGAAGGGCCTCCCTTGCCGGGCAGGCGAGCCCGGCAAGGGGCGAGGCCACCGCCAGAAGCAAGCAATCAGGGCTCCCCGGCAGAGCCTGCCAGGGCTCGTGGGGGAAGAACCACCCCACCAACCACTCAGCCACGACTCACGTCATCAATCAGTGCGGTGTCAAGCCGCAAGATGACTAAGTGGTAGCCATTCGCCACATGTCAGCCATTTCCTATAGAAGAAACCTACAGGCGACACCCGTCCTGCAACGTGTCAAGAGAACATGCGCGGAGCTGGCAAGATAGTTCGGCAGGCCTTGCCGGGCAACCAGTGATGTGACACTAAGCGGTGCATTTAATGCACCATGTCATCTTGTAGAGTTAGATATGATAGCACTATTTGCTTTCGTATCAGTGGATAATGATCACTTTGCCATTGTGGCGACCCCTTAATCTATAAAAGGAGGCCCATGGCACTCATAGGAGGGGTTAGAGGGTTGGAAAGTTGACAAACCCAAACCATCATACGCGCGTAGCCACTGCGGCCCTGAGGCAAACCTTGCCGGGCAAGTGTACTACGCACCACCACACTCATTCCACCATCAACCCACCAAAGCAGGAGTAGGGTCTTATGCCTCGCGGCGGCCCGAACCTGGGTAAATTGCTTGTGTGCTCTCTGCCGTGCTGCCGTGCACTGATCTGCTCTTTGTGCAACGCGATGTCCCCCTGTCGAACCAGCAAGGGGCCACCCGGTCCCATAGGTGGCCGCGGATATCCCTCGACAATGGTTGGGCCAGGGCGGTCAGTACCAGTAGTTTGCCAAACTACTCAATTATTGCACTCAGTTTCCTAAGAAATTGTGGTAAAAAACGTTACTATACTTGCAATGCATGCACGCGTGACCAATATAAATGACCAATAAAAAACTAGTACATGCACACAATGATTTAATGGACATTGTAATCTCAACATGTGATGGGGAGCTCTAAATTTGAATTTTAAACTTATAAAACAAAAAAAATTCAAAACAAATAAACTGGAAGAGAGGGAGTATACCGTAGGATGTGTCCCATATGAAACAAGTCCCCTGGTTTATCACCGCGAAGATGCGGTTAGAAAGGAGCACAATGTCTTCGTACTCGTACGGCAACAAATCGGCCGCAAACAGCATGGTCCACCTTTGACCGCCATGTACAGGGTTCGTGAAAGCAATCGCGATGTCGAACACCGTGATGAGAGTGTAATTTTGGTTGGCGGACGACCTTATCGGGGCTTCTGGGATTGCTATCTTCTTCAACCTCACCGTGGTTCCATCTTACCAATTCAGGCGATGGCCCGTTGCATGGCTGATCCCAATGTTGGATAAAGGTTCTACGGGAACTGTGTCACCGTTGTAAATGTTGTGAAAATTGATGTTGGTACCCTCCTGTACATATGCAAGCCAATCTCCACTGGCACCAAGCCTAACCTGTGAAACAGTGGGCAGCAGGGGAATTACGAAATGGACACCTAAGTAGTCTTTAGAATGCATTTACTATGTGATCACACTCATCACTTACCTTCTCATCGGACAAATATCCGAGTGCCCCTCAACGTCAGCATCTCGAGGGGCGTCAACTTGCAACTACGGCGACGCCGCGCTGGAGAGACCCCCAAGGAAACATCCTCGTGCGTTGCACGTAACATCAAGATGCATTTGTATGAGTAGTTTATCTTGTGAGCGAAAAGGATGAACGAGGGAAGACCTTATTTGTAAATGTGGAGAGGGGTGTGGGTATCTTTTTTGCAAAATTGCCATAGTTTTCTTCCTATCCATCAGATATAAATCGGACAGCCTATACTGCAGGATGGAAGGCACACCATCATCACCAACTCTGGTTTTTATAAGAGTAGTAGAGTAGTAGAAGAGAGATAGAGATAGATAGATAGATTATTATTATTATAAGAGTAGAGATATAGAGAATAGGGAGCTGGCGGGCGGTTTGTTGTACGTCACGTTTGCGTCCATCCACAAGCCCGGAATTAAAGCACGCACGGCATTTACCGCGACTGGGATTAGTTGTTTTCCGGGCGCATGGACCAACACGGACTAGCGGACATGGTCGCCCTTTTTCGAGCATGCCTTTGACAAGTACGTGTGTGACATGCATGCATGCAAATCTTGCGTGATCAAACCATGCGAAGCGAAGCGGTAGGCTGTCGAACTGCAGCCTGCATGTTGCAGCCATTTTTTAATGAAAGAAGGGCTTCGCACCCCTCCGATTTTTGTTGCAGCCATGTCATCCACACGCAACCTAAAGGCCAATTCATACTCCACTGGACTATACTGTACAACTATGCATTGTTTGGCACGAATGTTCCTTGAAGCTCGTGCTGCAACTGGCGTACTCCACAACCTACTTCCCTTCTCCTTCCTCTTCCACCGCCCGCGCACGTCCGCGGGAAGCGACGGTCAACCCTTATATAGGAGTGCTAGCACAAAAAGATGCATGCATGACCACTAAAATTTCCTTCTCTTATCTCTATGAAATAAATGTGGCGTGAAACTCAGAGCCCTTTAAGTCTGAGTATAATGGAAATCATCATCCTCCACTGGATCTGCTTCGCCCGCGTCGTCGTCCTCCTATTCCGGCTCCGCGTCGTCATTCTTCTCCTCCGTCTTCGCATGCTGCTCCACCTCCAATGCCTCCTCGTCCGGCTCCGGCTAGTCCGGACTCCGGAGGCAGGGCGGTTGTGATCTGGGCTTCGGATCGCCTCTAGATTAAAGCTTCACTCCGGCGGGAGTATGGCGTATGTCGTTACCTTCGTCCGGACCATGGCTATCGGGCGACGGCGACCAGAGAAGAGGCGGCGGGAGGGGAATGCATGCAACTACTGTTTGGGTTCGCCGTCCGGCTTAAATAAATGTGCACCATCACGTGTGCCTGTGGGTGCACAAATTGTAACATACGGGTCTGCTTAAGGGGGCGTCACGTAACTCGTGTGTGTGTAAGATTCTGAGAGACAGAGTGCGTGTGTGCGACTCTACTCAACGAACATGTGATACGCCTCAAATGTATCTATAAATTTTTATTGTTCCATGTTGTTTTATTATCAATCTTGGATGTTTTGTAATCATTTTATAGTCATTTTATATCATTTTTTGGTACTAACCTATTGACATAGTGCCAAGTGCCAGTTGCTATTGTTTCAATGTTTTTTACATCGCATGAAATCAATATCAGACGAAGTCCAAATGCCACGAAACTCCACGATGATTTTTTATGGGCCACAAGGAAGGCAATGGGCCCTGGTTGCACCTGGGGGGTGCCCCGAGGGGGGCACAACCTACCAGGGTGAGCCAGGAGGCCCAGGCGCACCCTGGTGGGTTGTGCCCACCTCGGGTGCCCCTCGGACCGCCTCTTTGCTCTATAAATACCCAAATATTCCAGAAACCCTAAACGCATCGACGAAATATTCATCCAGCCGCCGCAGAGTCCAAAACCACCAGATCCAATCTAGACACCATCTCGGATGGGGTTCACCACCTCCATTGGTGCCTCTTCGATGATGCATGAGTAGTTCTTTGTAGACCTTCTGGTCCGTAGTTAGTAGCTAGATGGCTTTCTCTCTCTCGCTGCATTCTCAATACAATGGTCTCTTGGAGATCCATATGATGTAACTCTTTTGCAGTGTGTTTGTTGGGATCTGATGAACTTTGAGTTTATGCTCAGGCGTAACTTTTTATATCCATGAAAGTTATCTGAGTTTCTTTGATCTCTTATATGCATGATCTCTTATAGCCTCGTATTTCTTCTCCGATATTTGGGTTTTGTTTGCCAACTTGATCTATTTATCTTGCAAGGGGAAGAGGTGCCCGGTAGTGGGTTCGATCTTACGGTGCTTGATCCCAGTGACAGAAAGGGAACCGACACATATGTATTGTTTCTACTAAGGATAAAAATACGAGATCTATATCTATGGCCATAGATAAACGGATCTTGTCTACATCATGTCATCGTTCTTATTGCATTACTCCGTTTTTCCATGAACTTAATACACTAGATGCATGTTGGATAGCGGTCGATGTGTGGAGTAATAGTAGTAGATGCAGGCAGGAGTCGGTCTACTAATCTTGGACGTCATGCCTATGTAATGATCATTGCCTGGATATCGTCATAATTATTTGAGGTTCTATCAATTGCCCAACAGTAATTTGTTTACCCGCTGTTTGCTATTTTTCTCGAGAGAAGCCACTAGTGAAACCTACGACCCCCGGGTCTTCTTCCTCATATATTTGCTTGCGATCTACTTTTCCTTTGCATTTTTATCCATATCAATTAAACCAAAAATGCAAAAATACCTCGCTGCATTTTATTTCTATTTATTTTATTTGGCATTCGATCTATCAATCTACCACAAATTTACCTCACGTCCTTTGCCTATCTTGAGGTGCCGTACCCCGGAAGGGATTGACAACCCCTTTAACACGTCGGGTTGCAAGGATTTGTTATCTGTGTGCAGGGGCTATTTACGTTGTGTTTCTTGGTTCTCCTACTGGTTCGATAACCTTGGTTTCATATCTGAGGGAAATACCTACCGCCGCTGTGCTGCATCATCCCTTCCTCTTTAGGGAAATACCGACGTAGCTTCAAGCGACATCAACATGTACTCAACCTTTTGCATCGGGATATAAATATAATGGTATTACACTTTAGCTAGTGATTTACGTGGCCATGTTAACGTGGTTGTGTAAAAAAATGTCACTTCCTGCTCGTGATTTGCATTATATAATTATGAGAAGTTTGCTAACTACTAAAGTAAAGTGGAATTTTTCCATGTTATACAAGTAAATTAAGGTGATTGTTTGTCATACGGCTAAGGTTGGACGAAGGGTGGTAGGAACAAATGCTCCGCCTAGAGCATGTGTGTGTGAGATGGAGTCTCAGTGTGTGTTTGTGTGGGTGTGTGAGTGCGTGTGTGTGTATAAAGCGGAGTCTTCGGTGGTGAAAGTAATTTAAGTGTGTGTGGCTTCATCGTAAAGAGGCGGTCCGGGGGGCACCCGAGGTGGACACAACCCACCAGGGTGCGCCTGGGCCTCCTGGCATGCCCTGGTGGGTTGTGCCCCCCTCGGGGTGATACGTCTCCAACGTATCTATAATTTTTGATTGGTCCATGCTATTATATTATCTGCTTTGGATGCTTAATGGGCTTTATTATGCACTTTTATATTATTTTTGGGACTAACCTATTAACCGAAAGCCTAGTGCAAATTGCTGTTTTTTGCCTATTTCAGTGTTTCACGGAAAAGTAATATCAAATGGAATTGAAACGGAATGAAACCTTCGCGAGGATCGTTTTTGGAACAAACGCAATCCAGGAGACTTGGAGTGGACGTCAAGGAAGCAATGAGGCGGCCACGAGATAGGAGGGCGGGCCCAGGGGGTAGGCGCGCCCCCACCCTCGTGGGCCCCTCATGGCTCCACCGACCTACTTCTTTCGCCTATATATACTCATATACCTGAAAACATCCGAGAGCACCATGAAACCCTATTTCCACTGCCGCAACCTTCTGTACCCATGAGATCCCATCTTAGGGCCTTTTCCGATGCTCTGCCGGAGGGGGGATCGATCACGGAGGGCCTCTACATCAACACCATGGCCTCTCCGATGATGCGTGAGTGGTTTACCATAGATCTTCGGGTTCATAGTTATTAGCTAGATGGCTTCTTCTCTCTCTTTGGATCTCAATAGAAAGTTCTCCTCGATTTTCTTGGAGATCTATTCGATGTAACTCTTTTTGCGGTGTGTTTGCCAAGATCCGATGAATTGTGGGTTTATGAACTTGATTATCTATGAATATTATTTAATTCTTCTCTGGATTCTTATATGCATGAGTTGATATCTTTGCAATTCTCTTAAAATTATCGGTTTAGTTTGGCCTACTAGATTGTTCTTTCTTGCAATGGGAGAAGTGCTTAGCTTTGGGTTCAATCTTGTGGTGTCCTTTCCCAGTGACAGCAGGGGCAGCATGGCACGTATTGTATTGTTTCCATCGAGGATAAAAAGATGGGGTTTACATCATATTGCTTGAGTTTATCCCTCTACATCAGTCATCTTGCCTAATGCGTTACTCTGTTCTTAAGAACTTAATACTCTAGATGCATGCTGGATAGCGGTCCATGTGTGGAGTAATAGTAGTAGATGCAGAATCGTTTCGGTCTACTTGACACGGGCGTGATGCCTATATTCATGATCATTGCCTTAGATATCATCATAACTATGCACTATTCTATCAATTGCTCGGCAGTAATTTGTTCATCCACCGTAATACATGCTATCTTGAGAGAAGCCACTAGTGAAACCTATGGCCCCCGGGTCTACTTTACATCATATAAGTTTTCAATCTACAATTCTAGTTTACTATTTATCTTGCAATCTTTATCTATACCACAAAAATACCAAAAATATTGATCTTATTATCTTTATCAGATCTCACTTTTGCAAGTGGTCGTGAAGGGATTGAAAACCCCTTTACCATGTTGGTTGCAATGTTCTTATTTGTTTGTGCAGGTACTAAGGACTTGCGCGTTGTCTCCTACTGGATTGATACCTTGGTTCTCAAAAACTGAGGGAAATACTTACGCTACTTTGCTGCATCACCCTTTCCTCTTCAAGGGAAAACCAACGCATGCTCAAGAGGTAGCAAGAAGGATTTCTGGCGCTGTTGCCAGGGCGATCTACGCACAAGTCAAGACATACCAAGTACCCATCACAAAATCTTATCCCTCGTATTACATTATCTGCCATTTGCCTCTCGTTTTCCTCTCCCCCACTTCACCTTTGCTGTTTTATTTGCCATTTTCCGTTTGTCGCTTTTTTGCTTGCCTCTTTTGTGCCCTTTTGTCCTGATGGCTCTGCCGAAAGGTGTTCATCCTCACCTTAGAAGGCTGGAAGAAATTGAAAACAATGTTAGAAGTTTTATGTCTTTGCAATTTGAGCATAATAATTTTTTCAGAAACAAGCTTAAAGAACAAAAAAGTTTTATGGAGTACATGAATAAAGAGCTCGATGATATGTCTAAAGAATTTTATGGTTTGAAATCTCAGTTTGCTCATCTTGAAAACTTGATAGCCCAAATTTCGGATAAGCAGGCCACCTTAGTCAATAAGATGGCCGCTAAACCGGGAGATCTAGATAATAACAATATTAATGAAGATCTAAAAGTGATTGATGTGTCTCCTATTAAATCTTTGTTTTCCAATATGAATCTTGATAAAGATGGGACTGGAGATGAGTCAACTTTAGTTAAAAGGCATCCCAACGATTCGGAGTTTTTAGATCTTGATGCAAAAATTGGTAAAAGTGGGATTGAAGAGGTCAA
Source organism: Aegilops umbellulata (assembly GCA_032464435.1). Lineage (NCBI taxonomy): Eukaryota > Viridiplantae > Streptophyta > Magnoliopsida > Poales > Poaceae > Aegilops > Aegilops umbellulata. The sequence goes on along the minus strand of CP136054.1, from coordinate 153,391,050 downwards.
AACTTTAGATAGCAATGAACCCACTATTTTGGATTTCAAGGAATTTAATTATGATAATTGTTCTTTAATAGATTGTATTTCCTTGTTGCAATCCGTGTTAAATTCTCCTCATGCTTATAGTCAAAATAAAGCTTTTAGCAAACATATTGTTGATGCTTTAATGCAATCCTATGAAGAAAAAATTGAATTGGAAGTTTCTATCCCTAGAAAACTCTATGATGAGTGAGAACCTACTATTAAAATTAAGATTAAAAATCATGAATTTGATGATTGTTCTTTAAATTTGCATCTTGCGGATTCCACCATTAAGAAACCTATGGGAAGGATTAATGATGTTCTTATTGTCGCAAATAGGAATTGTGTGCCCGTAGATTTTATCGTGCTTGATATAGATTGCAATCCTACATGTCCTATTATTCTTGGTAGACCTTTCCATAGAACGATTGGTGCAATTATTGTTATGAAAGAAGGAAATATTAGATTTCAATTTCCATTAAAGAAAGGTATGGAACACTTTCCTAGGAAGAAAATTAAATTACCTTATGAATCCATTATGAGAGCCACTTATGGATTGCATACCAAAGATGACAATACCTAGATCTATTGTTGATTTTATGCCTAGCTAGGGGCGTTAAACGATAGCGCTTGTTGGGAGGCAATCCAATTTTATTTTTGTTCCTTGCTTTTTGTTCCTGTTTAGTGATAAATAATTCATCTAGCCTCTGTTTGGATGTGTTTTTATGTTTTAATTAGTGTTTGTGCCAAGTAGAACCAATAATATCTTCTTGGGTTATAGTTGTTTGATCTTGCTTAAAAAGACATAAACTTTGCGCTAACGAAAATAATTGTTAAAATTCACCAGAACGTGATAAATTGCCAATTATCTTTGCAGTAGATCAATATACAAATTATCCAGGTTGTCCTAGTTTTTCAGAATTTTTGGAGTTCCGGAAGTATTCGAACAAATCGGATTGCTATACATTGTTCTGTTTTTGACAGATTCTGTTTTTCGTGTGTTATTTGCTTATTTTGATGAATCTATGGCTAGTATCGGGGGTTATGAACCATAGAGAAGTTGGAATACAGTATTTTTAACACCAATATGAATAAAGAATGAGTTCATTACAGTACCTTAAAGTGGTGGTTTGTTTTCTTATACTAACGGAGCTCATGAGATTTTCTGTTGAGTTTCGTGTTGTGAAGTTTTCAAGTTTTTGGGTAAAGATTTGATGGATTATGGAATAAGAAGTGGCAAGAGCCTAAGCTTGGGGATGCACAAGGCACCCCAAGGTAAAATTCAAGGACAAGCAAAAGCCTAAGATTGGGGATGCCCCGGAAGGCATCCCCTCTTTCGTCTTTGTCTATCGGTAACTTTACTTGAGGCTATATTTTTATTCACCACATGATATTTGTTTTGCTTGGAGCGTCTTGTATGCTTTGAGTCTTTGATTTTTAGATTACCACAATCATCCTTTCTGTACACACCTTTTTAGAGAGACACACATGAATCGGATTTTATTAGAATACTCTATGTGCTTCACTTATATCTTTTTGAGCAAGATAATTTTGCTCTAGTGCTTCACTTATATTTTTAGAGCACAGTGGTGATTTTATTTTATAGAAATTATTGATCTCTCATGATTCACTTATATTATTTTGAGAGTCTTTTAGAACAACATGGTAATTTACTTTTGTTATAAAATTAGTCCTAATATGATAGGCATTCAAGATGGGTATGATAAAAACTTTGATATAGAGTGCATTAAATTCTATGATAAATTTGATACTTGATAATGGTTTTGAGATATAAAGGTGGTAATGTTAGAGTCATGCTAGTTGGGTAATTGTGAAATTGAGAAATAATTGTGTTAAAGTTGGCAAGTCCCATAGCATGCACGCATGGTAAATGTTGTGTGACAAATTTGAAGCATGGGGTGTTCTTTGAGTGCTTTCCTTATGAGTGGAGGTCGGGGACGAGCGATGGTCTTTTCCTACCAATCTATCCATCTAGGGGCATGCGTAGTAGTAATTTGCTTCGAGGGCTAATAAACTTTTGCAATAAGTATATGAGTTCTTTATGACTAATGTGAGTCCATGGATCATACACACTCTTACCTTTACGCAATTTGCTAGCCTCTACGGTACCGTGCATTTCCCTTTCTCACCTTGAGAGTTGGTGCAAACTTCGTCGGTGCATCCAAACCCCATGATACGATACGCTCTATCACACATAAGCCTCCTTATATCTTCCTCAAAACAGCCACCATACCTACCTATTATGGCATTTCCATAGCCATTTCGAGATATATTGCCATGCAAATTTCCACCATTCAGTTTATTATGACACGCTCCATCATTGCCATATTGCTTTGCATGATCAAGTAGTAGACATCGTATTTGTGGCAAGGCCACTTTCGTAAATTCTTTCATACATGTCGCTCTTGATTCATCGCATATCCCGGTACACCACCGGAGGCATTCACGTAGAGTCATATTTTTGTTCTAGTATCAAGTTGTTACATTGAGTTATGAGTAAATAAAAGTGTGATGATCATCATTATTAGAGCATTGTCCCATGTGAGGAAAGACTATAAAAAAGAGGCCAAAGAAGCCCAAATAAAAAAGAGAGGCCAAAGAAGCCCAAACAAAAAATATGAGAGAAAAAGAGAGAAGGGACAATGTTACTATCCTTTTCCACACTTGTGCTTCAAAATAGCACCATGATCTTCATGATAGAGAGTCTCTTGTTTTGTCACTTCCATATACTAGTGGGAATTTCTCATTATAGAATTTGGCCTGTAGATTCCAATGATGGGCTTCCTCAAATGCCCTAGGTCTTCGTGAGGAAGCAAGTTGGGTGCACACCCACTTAGTTTTTAGTTTCAGCTTTCATACACTTATAGCTCTAGTGCATCCGTTGCATGGCAATCCCTACTCCTCGCATTGACATCAATTGATGGTCATCCCCATAGCCCGTTGATTAGCCGCGTCAATGTGAGACTTTCTCCCTTTTTTATCTTCTCTCATAACCCCCATCATCATATGCTATTCCACCTATAGTGCTATATCCACGGCTTGCGCTCATGTATTGCCTAAGGGTTGAAAAGGTTGAAGCGCGTTAAAAAGTATGAACCAATTGCTCGGCTTGTCATCGGGTTATGCATAATGGGAGAATTTTGTGTGACGAAAATGAAGCATGGCCAAACTATATGATTTTGTAGGGATGAGCTTTCTTTGGCTATGTTATTTTGATAAGACATAATTGCTTGGCTAGTATGCTTGAAGTATTACTATTTTTATGTCAATATTGAACTTTTATCTTGAATCTTTTGGATCTGAACATTCATGCCACAATAAAGAGAATTACATTGAAGATTATGTTAGGTAGCATTTCACATCAAAAATTCTGTTTTTATCATTTACCTACTCGAGGACGAGCAAGAATTAAGCTTGGGGATGCTTGATACGTCTCCAACGTATCTATAATTTTTGACTGTTCCATGCTATTATATTATCTATTTTGGATGTTTAATGGGCTTTGTTATGCCCTTTTATATTATTTTTGGGACTAACCTATTAACCGAAATCCCAGTGCAAATTGCTGATTTTTTGCCTATTTCAGTGTTTCGCAGAAAAGGAATATCAAACGGAATCCAAACGGAATGAAACCTTCGCGAGGATCGCTTTTGGAACAAACGCAATCCAAGAGACTTCGAGTGGATGTCAAGGAAGCAATGAGGCGGCCACGAGGTAGGAGGGCGCGCCCCCACCCTCGTGGGCCCCTCGTGGCTCCACCGACCTACTTCTTTCGCCTATATATACTCATATACCCTGAAAACATCCGAGAGCACCATGAAACCCTATTTTCACCATTGCAACCTTCTGTACCCGTGTGATCCCATCTTGGGGCCTTTTCCGGCGCTCTGCCGGAGGGGAAATCGATCATGGAGGGCCTCTACATCAACACCATGGCCTCTCCGATGATGCGTGAGTAGTTCACCACAGACCTTCTGGTCCATAGTTATTAGCTAGATGGCTTCTTCTCTCTCTTTGTATCTCAATACAAAGTTCTCCTCGATTCTCTTGGAGATCTATTCGATGTAACTCTTTTTGCGGTGTGTTTGCCGAGATCCGATGAATTTTGGGTTTATGAACTTGATTATCTATGAATATTATTTGATTCTTCTCTGAATTCTTATATGCATGATTTGATATCTTTGCAAGTCTGTTCGAATTATCGGTTTAGTTTGGCCTACTAGATTGATCTTTCTTGCAATGGGAGAAGTGGTTATCTTTGGGTTCAATCTTGCGGTGTTCTTTCCCAGTGACAGCAGGGGCAGCAAGGCACGTATTGTATTGTTGCCATCAAGGATAAAAAGATGGGGTTTATATCATATTTCTTGAGTTTATCCCTCTACATTATGTCATCTTGCCTAATGCATTACTCCATTCTTATGAACGTAATACTCTAGATGCATGCTGGATAGTGGTCGATGTGTGGAGTAATAGTAGTAGATGCAGAATCGTTTCGGTCTACTTGACACGGACGTGATGCCTATATTCATGATCATTGCCTTAGATATCATCATAACTATGCACTATCCTATCAATTGCTCGGCAGTAATTTGTTCACCCACCGTAATACATGCTATCTTGAGAGAAGCCACTAGTGAAACCTATGGCCCCCGGGTCTACTTTACATCATATAAGTTTTCAATCTACAATTCTAGTTTACTATTTATCTTGCAATCTTTATCTATACCACAAAAATACCAAAAATATTGATCTTATTATCTTTATCAGCTCTCACTTTTGCAAGTGGCCGCGAAGGGATTGACAACCCCTTTACCGCGTTGGTTGCAAGGATCTTATTTTTTTGTGCAAGTACGAGGGACTTGCGTGTAGTCTCCTAATGGATTGATACCTTGGTTCTCTAAAACTAAGGGAAATACTTATGCTACTTTGCTGCATCACCCTTTCCTCTTCAAGGGAAAAACCAACGCATGCTCAAGAGGTAGCACGGGGCACCCCCCCAAGTGCAACCAGGGTCCATTGCCTTCCTTCTGGCCCATAAAAAATCATCCTGGAGTTTCGTGGCATTTGGACTCCGTTTGATAATGATTTCCTGCAATGTAAAAAACATGGAAAAAACAGCAACTGGCACTTGGCACTATGTCAATAGGTTAGTACCAAAAAATGATATAAAATGATTATAAAACATCCAAGATTGATAATAAAACAACATGGAACAATAAAAAATATAGATACGTTGGAGACGTATCAGCACTCCGCTTGCTCCTCCCGCCACTAGTGGGGAGACTTGTGATATTAATATTGCTTTCCTGAATCTTGTTATGAAAGACCAATTTTCCGGTACTCCTAATGAGGATGTCGTGTCCCATCTTAATACCTTCGTGGAATTATGCGATATGCAAAAGAAAAAAGATGTGGACTATGATGTGGTCAAGATGAAATTATTTCCATTTTCTTTGCGTGATTCTGCAAAAATTTGGTTCTCATCTTTGCGTCGCAATAGTATCGATTCTTGGAATAAGTGCAAAGATGCTTTTATCACTAAGTATTTTCCTCCCGCAAAAATTATTTCCCTTAGAACCCAGATCATGAATTTCAAGCAACTTGAACATGAGCATGTTGCACAATCTTTGGAAAGGATGAAAATGATGTTAATGAATTGCCCAACTCATGGGTTAAATCTTTGGATAATCATACAAATTTTTTATGCGGGGTTGAATTTTGTTTCTCGTAATCTTTTAGATTCCGCCACGGGTGGTACTTTTATGGAAAATACTTTGGGTGAAGCCACCAAATTGCTTGATAATATCATGGCAAATTATTCACATTGGCATACCGAAAGAGCTCCTACTAGTAAAAAAGTTAATTCGGTTGAGGAAATTTCTTCTTTGAGTGATAAAGTTGATGCTCTTATGAAATTGGTTGCTAGTAAAAGTCCTCCTATTAATTTTAATGATATGCCTTTCTCTACTTTGATTGAGCAAAATAGTGATGCTATTGATGTGAATTTTATCTCTCGAAATAATTTCAACAACAATGCTTATAGAGGTAATTTTAATCCTAGGCCTTTTCCTAGTAATTCCTCTAATAATTATGGTAATTCCTATGGAAATCAATCTTATAGTAATAATAGGAAGACCTTTGATCTTGAGAATAATATTAAAGAATTTATCAACACACAAAAAGTTTTCAACACTTGCATAGAAGAAAAGTTGAATAAGATTGATGATTTGTCTAGAAGTGTTGATAGAATTGCTCATGATGTGGAAAATCTCAAGATGATTTTTTTGCCTAAAGTTGATGAATCAATTAAAGCTCTTTATGTTTCTATGGATGAAAGTAAGAAAAGAACTGTTATGCTTAGAGCTAAAATAGAATTTTTAGAGAAAGCTTTTTCTAGTGATTATTCTTGCAAAGATGATGAAGATCTTAAAATGATTGGTGTTTCTTCTATTGATTACTTGTTTAGTAAAGTTAATAATGATGAAAAATGGACCCAAGAAGAGTAAACTTTAGGTAGAAGGCGTCCCAATATTTCGGAGGGTGAAAATCTTGTTGAGAAAATTGATGAAAGTGGGTTTGGAGAGGTCAAAACTTTAACTAGTGATGTACCCACTCTTTTGGACTACAAAGACTTTAACTATGATAGTTTCTCTTTGATTGATTGTATTTATTTGTTGCAATCCATAATAAATTCACCCCGTGCTTATGAACAAAACAAAGCTTTTACTAAACATATTGTTGATGCTATGATGAAAGCTTTAGAAGAAAATTTGAATTAGAAGTATCAATTCCTAGAAAATTGCATGATGAATGGGAACCTACTATCAAAGTCAAGATTAAAAATTATGAGTGTTTTGCTTTGTGTGACTTGGGTGCTAGTGTTTCCACAATTCTGAAATCTTTATGTGATGTGCTTGGTCTTACCAATCTTGAAGAATGTTCTTTGAATTTGCATTTGGCGGATTCTACTATTAAAAAGCCTATGGGAAGAATTAATGATGTTCTTATTCTTGCAAATAGGAATTATGTGCCCATAGATTTTATTGTTCTTGATATTGTTTGCAATCCGTCTTGTCCAATTATTCTTGGTAGACCATTTTTACGCACTATCGGTGCCGTGATTGATATGAAAGAAGGCAATATTAAGTTCCAATTTCCTTTGAGGAAAGGTATGGAACACTTTCCTAGAACAAAAATCAGGCCACCTTATGAATCAATAATGAGGGCATCTTATGTATCTGGAACCAAAGATGACAAAACATAGATCCTTGCTTTATGCCTAGCTAAGGGCGTAAAACTATAGCGCTTGTTGGGAGGCAACCCAATGAATAAATTTTATTTTTGCTTTTTGTTTTCTGTTCTTGAGTGTTAGCACAATTATGCTACTGTTATAATTGCGTTTTTTATGTTTTAATTAGTGTTTGTGCCAAGTAGAACCAATAGGATCTTCTTGGGTGATAGTTGTTTGATCTTGCTGAAAAAGACAGAAACTTTGTGCTCACGAAAATAATTGTTAAGATTCACCATAACGTGATAAAATGCTAATTCGTTTTGCAGAAGACCAATATACAAATTATCCAGGATGTCCAAGTTTTTCAGAATTTTTACAGTTCCAGAAGTATTCGAACAAATCAGATTGCTATGGACTGTTCTGTTTTGATAGATTCTGTTTTCTTTGTGTTGTGTGCTTATTTTGATGGCTCTATGGTTTTCTTTGATGAGTTTTTTCCATAGAAAAGTTGGAATACAGTATATATAATATAAAAATAAAATAAGAATTGGTTTGACACAACACTTATAGTAGTGATTTATTTTTCTTACACTAACGGATCTCACGGAGGTTTTGTTGAGTTTTGTGTGATTGAAGTTTTCAAGTTTTGGGTTATCTTACGATGGATGAAGGAAGGATGTAAGAGCTTAAGCTTGGGGATGCCCTAGCATCCCAAGATATTATCCAAGAATGAGCAACCAACTAAGCTTGGGGATGCCCCCGAGTGGCATCCCCGCTTTCTTCCAACAACTATCGGTATTTTACTCGAGGCTATATTTCTATTTGTCACATGATATGTGTTTTGCTTGGAGCGTCTTCTATGGTATGTGTCTTTGCTTGTTTTATTTTGTGTTTTAAGTCATCAATCCTTGCTGGACAAACTTATTTTAGAGAGCCAAAATTATATCACGACTTGTTAGAATTGCTCTCTATGCTTCACTTAAATCTTTTATGAGCTAGGACTTGCTCTAGTGCTTCACTTATATCTTTTTGAGCACGGTGTCCTTGTTATTTTTGAAGAAATACACTCTTGCTTCACTTATATTTATTTGACAGTTAGTAAAATTTTAAAGAAATTCTCTCTTGCTTCACTTAAATTATTTTGAGAGAAAGAAAATTTGTTATGCTCACGATCTTCACTTATATTTGTTTGAGCTTATGAAAAGCAACACATGAAAATTAGTTCCAAAGTGATAGATATCCAAGAAGGATAAAGAAAAAGAAAATGTCATGAAGATCATTAGAGAAAATAAACTTTATTCTTAGTAATAGTTTTGAGATATGATGATGTGATATATGAGTTATGTTGATGAGTAATTGTGCTCTAGTAAGAATATTTGTGTTAAGGTTTGTGATTCCCTATGCATGCACGAAAGTCAATAATTAGGCAATGAAAATTATATCCTACTTGTGGTGCATTATTCGGTGTTAATTATGCTTAATGGTTGCTTACGAGATTATTCGTTTCTTGGTTGGTCGCTTCTCAATCTTTTTGCTAGCCTTCATTTTGCACTAAGTATGATCTCTACTTGTGCATCCAAAATCCTTTAAACCAGTTTTGCCACATGAGTCCACTATATCTACCTATATGTGGTATTCTTTTGCCGTTCTAAGCAAATTTGCATGTGCCATCTCTAACTTTTAAAATAAACTTCTCTTTTGTGTGTTTGTTTCGCTCGCGGAACAGTAACGAGTGGCTAATATTTTCCATGTTGGATGTGTTATTCTCAAGATAAGTGTTTATTCACTTGTCATTGCACGAGAGTAAGGCAAAGGTCTTAGGGATGCCCAGTCCGGAAATGCAAAAATTAATTTACTTTATGTTGTCAAATAATAAATTCCTTAGAAAGTGTTGGTATGGAGGGCACCCGTGGATACAGTTAGCCATGGAAAGTGAAAGAATGGTGGAAAAAGGAATAAACTTTACTTTCTGTTTGGGAACCTCATATGGAATATCTAGCATGGAAAGTGTTGGGAACTCTGAGTCGTTTTCGTTGGTGGGATGGATACACCTCCCAAAATGTTTTTATCTCTATTTTTTCACTTTGAGCTCTGGCACCTCTACAAATCCCTACTTCCCTCTGGGAAGGGCCTTTCTTTTACTTGATGAAATTTTTATTTTTGAATTTGAGTCTCCATCTTCTCTTACAAAAGCACCAACTAGGAGGCAATATGATCATGCTTAAGTATTGGGTCTAGCTAATATTCGAGTGTGTTTCATGAATGGATCAATGTTTGAGCATGATGGGCTAGGGAGAACTAGTTTTAGCATTGATATTTTGAAAGACATGGCTGTTTGTTGATATGCTTGAGTATCTAAATTATTATGTCAAAACTAGACTATAGCTTTGAATCACATAAAAAGTCCAAATGTCCATGCTATAAAGAAAAGAATATGATATGACATGATAGACAACATTCCACATCAAAAATTCTGTTTTTATCACTTACCTACTTGAGGACGAGTAGGAGTTAAGCTTGGGGATGCTGATACGTCTCCAACGTATCTATAATTTTTTATTGTTCCACACAGTTTTATTATCAATATTGGATGTTTTATAATCATCTTATAGTCATTTTATATCATTGTTTGGTACTAACCTATTGACATAGTGCCAAGTGCCAGTTGATATTTTTTCCATGTTTTTTACATTGCATGAAATCAGTATCAGACGAAGTCTAAATGCCACGAAACTCCATGATGATTTTTTATGGGCCAAAAGGAAGGCAATGGGCCCTGGTTGCACCTGGGGGCGGGGGGGGGGGGGGGGGGTGCCCCAAGGGGGCACAACCCACCAGGGCGCGCTAGGAGGCCTAGGCGCGCCCTAGTGGGTTGTGCCCACCTCGGGTGCCCCCCGGACCGCCTCTTTGCTCTATAAATACCCCAGTATTCCAGAAACCCTAAAGGCATCAAAAAAATAAACATCCAGCCGCCGCAGAGTCCAGAACCACCAGATCCAATCTAGACACCATCTCGGATGGGGTTCACAACCTCCATTGGTGCCTCTTTGATGATGCGTGAGTAGTTGTTTGTAGACCTTCGGGTCTGTAGTTAGTAGCTAGATGGCTTTCTCTCTCGCTGAATTCTCAATACAATGGTCTCTTGGAGATCCATATGATGTAACTCTTTTGCGGTGTGTTTGTTGGGATCTGATGAACTTTGAGTTTATGATCAGTCATATCTCTTTATATCCATGAAAGTTATTTGAGTTTCTTTGATCTCTTATACCATCGTATTTCTTCTTCGATATTTGGGTTTTGTTTGGCCAACTTGATCTATTTATCTTGCAATGGGAAGAGGTGCCTAGTAGTGGGTTCAATCTTACGGTGCTTGATCCCAATGACAGAAAGGGAACCGACACGTATGTATCGTTGCTACTAAGGATAAAAAGACGAGATCTATATTTACCGCCATAGATAAACGGATCTTGTCTACATCATGTCATTGTTCTTATTGCATTATTCCATTTTGCATGAACTTAATACACTAGATGCATGCTGGATAGCGGTCGATGTGTGGAGTAATAGTAGTAGATGCAGGTAGGAGTCGGTCTACTAATCTTGGACGTGATGCCTATGTAATGATCGTTGCCTGGATATCGTCATAATTATTTGAGGTTCTATCAATTGCCCAACAGTAACTCCTTTACTCGCCGTTTGCTATTTTTCTCGAGAGAAGCCACTAGTGAAACCTACGGCCCCCGGGTCTTCTTCCTCATATATTTGCTTGCGATCTACTTTTCCTTTGCATTTTTATTCAGATCTATTAAACCAAAAATACAAAAATACCTCGCTGCATTTTATTTCTGTTTATTTTATTTGGCATTCGATCTATCAATCTACTACAAATTTACCTCACATCCTTTGCCTATCTTGAGGCAATGTACCCCGGAAGGGATTGACAACCCCTTTAACACGTCAGATTGTGAGGATTTGTTATCTGTGTGCAGGGGCTGCTTACGTTGTGTTGCTTGGTTCTCCTACTAGTTCGATAACCTTGGTTTCATATCTGAGGGAAATACCTACCGCCGTTGTGCTGCATCATCCCTTCCTCTTTGGGGAAATACCGACGTAGCTTCAAGCGACACCAACATGTACTCAACCTCTTGCATTGGGATATAAGTATAATGGTATTACACTTTAGCTAGTGATTTACGTGGCCATGTTAACGTGGTTGTGTAAAAACAAATGTCACTTCCTGCTCGTGATTTGCGTTATATAATTATGAGAAGTTTGCTAACTACTAAAGTAAAGTGGAATTTGTCCATGTTATACAAGTAAATTAAGGTGATTGTTTATCATACGGCTAAGGTTGGATGAAGGGTGGTAGGAACAAATGCTCCGCCTAGAGCATGTGTGTGAGATATGGAGTCTTAGTGTGTGTTTGTGTGGGTGGGTGCGTGCGTGTGTGTGTGTGAAGCGGAATCTTCGGTGGTGGAAGTAATTGAAGTGTGTGTGGCTTCATCGTAAAGAGGTGATGTGTATGGCAGAGGTGACCAATGAGGGTGTGCGAGAGAGAAGAGGCTCGAAGAGAGGGAAGAGAAGGCGTGTGCGCATGAGAGGAGTCGACATCGAGAGAACGTGTTTGTTCGAGAGACACCGAGGAAGACTACTATATATGGATGGTGCATGTAGGCGGGAATTAGACGAAGGGATGGTCTTATTGGTTACGGGGATATAGGGGAAGAGTGAGAGGGGGTAGCTAGAAGGAGATTGGTAAGTGTGTGTGGGTGTTTTACCCATGCAGGCGGAAGTTATGTGCACACAAGAAGAGAACCATTAGATGTGGGGGTTAGGGCTAAGGGTAATTAACTATGTATGGACACATAGGAGACCTTGACTGTGCATGTGCGAGAGGTATACATGTATACGTGGGATGTGTGTGTGTGTGCGCGTGCATGATCGAGATAAAAGAAAGAAGACATAAGTCATAAGATCAACGACATGAGAGAGACGGATCGGTATGACAATATGCATGCATGTGAGAGTGGAGGGAAGAAGGCCCGATAATTGATCATGGTTTTTTGTATTTAAGAGATAGTGGAGTGGGATGGAGCATACATCTATGGCGAGCAGAGAGAGCGAGACACAACGATTGTGCAAAAGAGATCAACCTATAGATGCATGTATGGAGAGACAGATATAGTGTGCGTGATAGGAAGCAAGAGTGCGTGCGAGAAAGAAATGTTGACGGAGAAACTACAGATAGATAGAGAGATAGAGATGCTAGCTAGAGGGACATCGGCTAGTTTGAGTGTTGGAGATGATCGCCGAGTGGTTCAGAGGGTGAAGTTATGTGTGTGTGAGAGAAAGATAAAAAGAGGGCACATGATTGCATGTAGAGAGAAACATATATAGTGTGAGTGATAGGAAGCAAGAGTGAGGGCGAGAAAGAAGGTTGATGGAGAAACAGATAAATAGAAAGATAAATATGCTATCTAGTGTGTGTGTGTTAGAGATAAGAGTCGAGTGGATCAGAAGGCTAAGTTATGTGTGTGGGTGTGAGAGAGATAGAGAGAGGGTGCATGTGAGTCACATACAAACAAATATCAGAGAGAAATGAGATCCCGAGAGACGGAGTTTTGTGTTTGCGAGAGAGAAAGATATTTCACAACGAGAGTGATAGCTAGAGAGACATATCAGGGAACTCGAGATATCTCTAGGAAGAGAGAGAGAGAGTGTGTGTGAGCGACATACAAGAGAATGGTGGAGAGATATGAGACCCTGGGAGACAGAGTTTGTGTTTGTGTGTGAGAAAGAGATATTTAGGAGGAAGAATCGTAGCTTCTCATACCTAAGGAGCGCAAGACATCTCTATGTGAGAGGGGGTGTGCGAGTGGCACTTAGGGGAATAGTAGAGAGAAATGAGACCCTGAGAGACGAAGTTTGTGTTCGTGTGAGATTAAGAGATTTCACAGGGAGAATCATAGTTAGAGACACATAGCAGGGAGCGAGATATACTTAGAGAGAGATAGAGTGAAGGTCGAGGGAGAGAGTACCGTCAGTATGTTATGAAGATAAAAGATCATTGTCGACATACAAGTAGCACGAGAGATACCCGAGAGACGATGAAGGCGTATAGGTCTAGAGATATATATAAGCATGAGTGATAGCTATATGAGACGAATATCCGGATTAAAGGGGATTCCAATATTTAAACTAGAGATCTTGACATCAATAATATCATAACGAAAATTGATGTATCAAACATGCATAGTCATTTGAATTTCGGGACACGTGTAATGCTATATAGTTTATCAATATTAGTGACCCATAGATTCTTTAATTAGAGACAATGCATGGTTTATATGCAATTAATGTCTAAACGGGATTACACTATATGTTGCATGTGTGAAACACTTCATACATGTTTGAAGTAAAAAAACCCGCATGAAACACACATTAATTGGAGACATTTAGCGAGGAATGCATACATTGGATTTCAACATAAAAGTGGTTTCAAATATTTGAAAATCCAAATTAAGATGGATCCAGCCTTATGAATCTGAGATCATGCCATTTGTAAAACATATTTATGTATAAAGGGTGTTGTGCTTTTGAAAGTATATATAAAAAATGATGTATATTTTTTTATTCCAATCGAAAATGGATCCTGCCCGAACAAAAATAGAATACAAACTGGATTCGAATTGAGTTGGCACGGTAAAGGTGCACTCTTTCTCTGTAAAAATTTGAACGAAGCGGGAAAGTCGAAGTAACGGCCCGAAACCAAAATCTGCGAGATGGAAATTACGGCCTATCCCTCACACGCAAAGCCTATTGGCTCGATTTATATAGGTTTCGGTAGGGGTAGGTTTGTAATTTCACTCAAACGTGACATAACTGCCTCTCACACGGATTCATACATGGTGGGCGCCAAAACACAATGTCTCCTCGGCTGAAATCGCCTCCCTCCCTGATTCATACACGGTGGGCGCCAAAACAAACTCCCGTCGGCCGAAATCTCCATCGGCAAATATTCGGTGTATGCGATATTACCGTCCTATCCCCAACCGACTAATATTGCTGTCATGTAGGAAATTTTAAATGGGGGCTAAGTTTGTAAATTTCCTCGCATTTGAGACAAGCGCGCCCTGAAGGCATGGTTCCTGTCGGTGTCAAAACCGGCGGATCTCGGGTAGGGGGTCCCGAACTGTGCGTCTAGGTGGATGGTAACACGAGACAAGGGACACGATGTTTTTACCCAGGTTCGGGCCCTCTCGATGGAGGTAAAACCCTACTCCTGATTGATTAATATTGATGATATGGGTAGTACAAGAGTAGATCTACCACGAGATCAGAGAGGCTAAACCCTAGAAGCTAGCCTATGGTATGATTGTTGTTCTTCTGTCCTATGGACTAAAACCCTCCGGTTTATATAGACACGGAGAGGGTTAGGGTTACACAGAGTCGGTTACAACGGAAGGAGATCTACATATTCGTATCGCCAAGCTTGCCTTCCACGCCAAGGAAAGTCCCATCCGGACACGGGACGAAGTCTTCAATCTTGTATCTTCATAGTCCAGGAGTCCGGCCAAAGGTTATAGTCCGGCTATCCGAACACCCCCTAATCCAGGACTCCCTCAGTAGCCCCTGAACTAGGCTTCAATGACGACGAGTCCGGCGCGCAAATTGTCTTCGGCATTGCAAGGTGGGTTCCTCCTCCGAATACTTTGTAGAAGATTGTGAACACAAGGATAGTGTCCAGCTCTGTAAAATAAGTTCCACATATTGCCATAGAGAGAATAATATTTACACAAATCTAATCTGCTGACGTACCCCGCAGTGTGACATCACACCACAACCAAGCCTTTATTCGAATCATTTTGTTGTCCCACCTCAGCGTGTTTAGCGAGGCGGTTTCCTTGGCACGTCTTGTCAAAGCAGAGACCGTGTCCCCTTATTCTGGGATTCTCATCAATATGGGCGTGGGTAACCCAATCGCGCCATTGATTACGTTGCTTGGGAGATAAGCGAGTTTTACCAGGCTGGTGGGGGCATGCAGTTTCGTCCGCCCATATAAGGGGATAAGGATCCACCTTTTCACCTACGCCTTCTTCCTCCTTTGCTCATCCATTTTCGCGCACTCGAGCTCCAGCGCCCAAGTTCGCACTCCCCACCTCAACCTTCTCCAGCCATGTCCGGAGCGGGAGGCAAGTGGATGGTCTCCTTCGTCACGGAGGGACACATCAAAAAGCTGAGGAAGGCCGGATACTTGTCTGATGACATCACGCACCGGCTTCCCGAAGAGGGGCAGCTCATCCCCACCCCAAGGTCCCATGAGAGGGTGGTGTTCCTCACCCATTTCCTCCGTGGACTAGGTTTTCCTCTCCACCCATTTGTCCGGGGTCTCATGTTCTACTACGGCCTAGATTTCCATGATCTGGCCCCGAATTTCATCCTCAACATCTCGGCGTTTATCGTCGTGTGCGAGGCCTTCCTCTGCACCCCACCCCACTTCGGTTTATGGCTGAAGACCTTTAACGTCAAGTCGAAGGTAGTGCGCAGCTGCCAGGCGGAGTGCGGAGGCGCCATGCTGGGCAAGATTCCCAACGTCCTATGGCTCAAGGGCTCCTTCATGGAGACCCTAAAAGGGGTGGCAATCAGGGTGGTTCTACATCACCGAGCCGCGTGACCCTGAATGGGTCGCAGCCCCCGAGTTCCGATCCAGAGCCCCTACGCGGCTCACCTCCTGGAAGGAGACGGGCCTATCGTGGGGTAAGAAAGGAGAGATGACCGGACTCCAAACATGCGTCCAAAGCCTGGTGAGCAAGAAGCTCAAACTCGTCAACGTAGTCGAGGTCATGCTCATCTGCCGGATTCTCCCGTGCCAACAACGGGCTTTCAGCTTGTGGGAGTTCAATCCGGCCCAACACCAAACTCTGAGCAGGCTCTTCGACACAACATACGAAGATGCCTAGAAGGTGCTATTCAAGGGTGCCGAAGCTCCCGCATCCTCTATCGAGGATCGTGGATTCAGCGCGCAGCGTCAAGCCAGCGCAGTAAGCTGTTTTTACCTGTTACAGGATATTTATCTTTCATAGTTTGACTCTATGCAGGATCTAAGCTCCCTTACCTTTGACAGGATTGGCAGGAGACGTCCGGACAGATCGAGTGTCTGACTCCTTTGCCCGAAAACCCAGCGGACGCCCGCTTAACGGGGCTACTGGTTCCGGCACCCAACGTGGTGCCGGAGAAGAAAACCAAGAAGAAGGCCACGGGAACTCGAAAGAGTTCCCAGCGCCTGGTGGTGTCGGATTCATCGTCCGACGACTCCGAGACGCACTCCTCCTGTGAAGACGAGGAGGAGGAAGAAGAGGCCTCTCCCCCTCCAGCAGGGGGAGGAAAGAAAAGGAAGGCCGCCCCAGCTGGGGAGGCCGGAGGGTCCAAGAAGGGAAGGACCCTCCTTCCGGACTACTCCACCAACGCCGATGACGGCGAAGAGGAGTGGCCGCACAGGGGCAAGCCCCTGGCAAAATCGTAAGTGTTCGGATACCAGAATGATTCATGGAGTTCCTTTATGGCCTTTACTGATGCCAGATATATTTATGCAGTCCGCCCAAAGACCGGCTCGACATGTCGTCGAGTGGCTCCCTGGACTCGTCGGATGTGAATTCACTCCCGACCGCTACCTCCCCCCGCCCTATGGACGACGCCGAAGTGTTGTCCCAGGAGGTTCCCAACCAGGAGGAGGTGGTCCTGGAGGCGTCGCAAGGCGACCTCCCGGACCCCAGGTGCCCAGGGGACAAAACCCCCATGGGCTCCAAGTCCGGCCATGGGCCGGACACCGCTCCGGAACCTTCAAAGGTTCCGGAGTCCAGTAGGCGGCCCCCTAAGAGAAGGGCAAGCCTACGACGCCGGTGACCTCCGCCCAACTGGAGGCACCGGATAACTTGCTGGTGGTGCTTAACGGCGCCTCCAACGACGAGGAGCACTGCACTATTATGAGTGCGGTGATTCAGAAGGTTTAGTCCGCTAAGAACGGGCTAACCGAAGCCTGTGCCAGCCTGTTGACAGGCTTTGAGGTATGTAAAAAATATATAAAAATATTACCGCATAGACAGTAGCCCCTGATGCTCTGTTTGGCGTTCGGAAAGAAAAGCCGAATAGAGGATCTAATAACATTCGCAGGAGTCTAACAAAAGTAAGTCAATATGCGCATGCAGGCTTCGCTGCTGGCGTCCGCTGCACTGACTGCGGAGGTGGACACGCTGAAGCAAAACGTCGAGCGATCCGAGCAAGAGCTCGGCCTTGCCAAGAAGTAGCTCGAGGACAAAGAAGGTAAGAGATACCTTATTTAAATATATAAAAGGTGCAATTGCAAAGAATGACAGGATCAACGTGGCTATTGTAGGGGGCCACAACTGAGGTGGCAACCCTTAAGCAAGCGTTGTCCAAGGCCGAAAAGAAGGCGGCCACGAAGCGTACCGAGTGGGAGAAGCAGGAGGCGCGGGTTGGCGAGGTGCAGCAAGAGCTCTAGGATCTCATGAAAAAACATGAGAGTTTGGAGCTTGACACGAATACGCGGGAGTCCGAGCTCACGGCGGCCCTTGAAGATGCCAAGTCTGCCAAGGCCGAAGCCCAGAAAGCCCTCCAGGAGGTTGAGGTGATGAAGAAGATAGCGGCGGGTAAGGCATTCTTTATGCAAAGCAAGCACGTGAAGGTTAATTACTTGTTACTTACCCGAGTCCGGAGCTCTCCAGGAGCATTCGCAGATTTGCCCCGCAGCGTGTCAGATGCCGCCGCCTTCTACCAGGCCGAGGAGGGCAGCTCAACAAAGAAGGTGTTCTGGTCTCAGTACGTTGAGGCCGGACACCCGGTGCCTTTGAGCGACCAGTTGAAACAACTGGTCGAGCTCCACAAGGTGGCCGAACAGGCCCTGAAGGGCTTTATAGTTCGGGTGAGGCCTGGAGAGGCCCTGCCTGGGAGCTACTTTGGGCTGGTGAGGTGGCTGGTGGACGCCTGTCCAAGGCTTGAAGTCGTCAAGCGCTCCGTCTGCATTGAGGGTGCCCGTAGGGCCCTCACCCGTGCTAAGGTGCACTGGGGCAAATTGGATGCCGTGAAGCTTGTAAAGGACGGGCCGCCGCAGGGCAAGGAGCATCGCCACCCCGAGATGTATTACGAGGGTGTCCTGAAGGGTGCCCGCCTTGTGGCGGATGAATGCTCGAAAGATGTAATATTTGAGTGAAACTTGTTCGTTTTATCCTGTGCGCTGAAAACTTGTTCATGTGCGCTATGCAACGCTTGTTTAATTTAAAATATTACCTTCTGTGCGGACGTTTATTAAATTTGAGAGATGGCGAGTCGTCGGCTTCTGCCCCCATGCCGCGAGTGCTGGGGTGTTCGGGATAAAATTGAGCACTCTTTTTCCCATTCTTGGGTCCTTCGAGGGAGGTGCTCAGCACAACGAACAAGGCAATCGGACTATAATGTGTTATCACTCTCACTTAGCCATATAATTCTATAATTTTAAATTTCGGCGAAGCCCCTAGTATTCGGAAGACTGAGTTCGGGGCGCGATACACGCCTAGGCCGGATAAAGCCGGCTCCTCGCTCTAAGAGGCATAAGTCTTTAGGGACTCGAAACCTTCCCAAACAGCGACCAGCTCTCGCCCTATCATGACAGTCAGTTTTAGCTTTCTCTACTGAGGTGCTTAGGCCCAGCTCAACTGGGGCACAATCGCAGTAGTTCTCCCAGCGCTACCTTAGCCGATATAGCGGAACGTAAGGTACCAAAACATGGGAGCCGGGCAAACCCAACTATTGACCAAAGACATGATTCAGAGCTGATGCATATAATGCTATAAGTTCGGAGGGCCGCACTTGTGAAAGTGTTCGGACTTCTCACGCCGTATTATGGGGTGCTTGAGCCCCTGGCGTATTGGCCGTACCAAAGTGTACGGGTGCTAAATGTCATAACTGAACATATATATATATTTAAAAGGAAATGAATAGAGAATGCAGTAATAAGCTGAAGCTAAGCATTGTTCATTTTAAAATGCTGCTGTAAAAGCAGAACGATACAAATAGTGCGATAAGCAAGAGATGGGACTATTTGACATGTCCCCCCTCCAGGGGCGAGATGCGAGACGATATGTAAGTCAGGTATTTTGCTCGTTATAGAGACCACCTGGGAATTCGGCATAGCTTCCTGCCTCCTAGGTTGTTGCATCATGTGTTCGGCAGTTGTACTGCCGGACAGGCCTTCTGGACGATGGAGTCCTGAAAGTAAGAGAAAATGATGAAATCGGGAGCCCCTAGTGCGGTTGAGCCGCATTTTACGGCATGCCGTGGACGTGCCCCTCCCCCTGTGCCCATGGAATTTTCAGAGTGTAGTTATGTACGCGTAGTACTGATTTTGCAGTTTCGCGAGGGCTGGGGTTGGGGTCGTATTGCTACGCTTGCTCGGATCGTGCCAGGCGGTCTTGTTGCAGGTTACTCCGGGCGCGCTTGACGGTGTCCGGACGTTTAAAAGCCGGACTGGAGAATTGCCTTGAGAGGCTGCTCTGTACTTCTGCTGCCAGCGCCGCCGTATGCTCCTTCGTTCGGAGAGAGCGTTCGGTGTTTCCATTGACCGTAATGACTCCTCGAGGGCCTGGCATCTTGAGCTCGAGGTATGCGTAGTGCGGCACCGCATTGAATTTTGCAAATGCGGTTCGTCCGAGCAGTGCGTGATAACCACTGCGGAACGGGACTATGTTAAAGATTAACTCCTTGCTTCGGAAATTATCCGCGGATCCGAAGACCACTTCGAGTGTAACTGAGCCAGTACAGTTGGCCTCTACACCTGGTATGATGCCTTTAAAGGTCGTTTTTGTGGGTTTAATCCTTGAGGGATCTATGCCCATTTTCTGCACTGTATCCTGATAAAGCAGGTTCAGGCTGCTGCCGCCGTCCATAAGGACTCTAGTGAGGTGAAATCCGTCAATGATTGGGTCAAGAACCAATGCAGCGAATCCGCCATGACGGATGCTAGTGGGGTGGTCCCTTCGATCAAAAGTGATCGAGCAGGAGGACCATGGGTTGAACTTTGGGGCGACTGGCTCTAACGCATATACGTCCCTGAGTGCACGCTTCCGCTCCCACTTGGGAATGTGGGTTGCGTATATCATGTTCACCGTCCGCACTTGTGGGGGGAAACCCTTTTGTCCACTATTGTTCGGCGGCCGGGGCTCCTCCTCGTCATTGCTATGCAGTCCCTTGTCTCTGTTTTCGGCATGTAACTTGCCTGCTTGCTTGAACACCCAACAATCCCTGTTGGTGTGATTGGCTGGTTTTTCGGGGGTGCCGTGTATCTGGCACGAGCGATCGAGTATTTGGTCCAAACTGGACGGGCCCGGAGTATTTCTCTTGAATGGCTTTTTCCGCTGACCGGGTTTAGAGCCTCTGAATCCAGCATTAACTGTCGTATCCTCAACACTATCGCCGTTAATGCGGTGCTTGTGCTTGTTGCGACACGACCTGCCATTGCTGTCCTTGGTATCCGAATTACCAGGGCTCTTGGTCATGTTGTTACTACGAGCTAGCCAGCTGTCTTCTCCCGTGCAAAAGCGGGTCATGAGTGTTGTGAGGGCTGCCATGGATTTCGGTTTTTCCTGTCCTAGGTGCCGGGCAAGCCACTCGTCACGGATGTTATGTTTGAAGGCTGCTAGGGCCTCTGCGTCCGGATAGTCGACGATTTGATTTTTCTTGGTTAGGAACCATGTCCAGAATTGTCTGGCCGATTCCTCTGGCTGCTGAATTATGTGGCTTAGGTCATCGGCGTCTGGTGGTCGCACATAGGTGCCCTGGAAATTGTCGAGGAATGCGGCTTCCAGGTCCTCCCAACAACCAATTGATTCTGCTAGCAAGCTGTTAAGCCAATGCCGAGCTGGTCCTTTAAGCTTGAGTGGGAGGTATTTTATGGCGTGTAGATCATCGCCACGGGCCATGTGGATATGAAGGAGATAATCTTCGATCCATACCGCAGGATCTGTTGTGCCATCATATGATTCAATGTTTACGGGTTTGAAACCCTCTGCGATTTGATGATCCATTACTTGATCTGTGAAGCATAGTGGGTGTGCGGCGCCTCTGTACTGGGCTATATCACGACATAGCTCAAATGAGCTTTGTCTGCTGTGTTCGGCCCGACCGGATTTGATGTATCCAGCGTGACGGTTATTGTCTCGAGTCGTGGGGCGCCCACGCGATCCGTAGATTGATCTTGTTTGCCTTGCCTTGTCCTCCAACATATCGCGCAGGTCTAGCGCGTTTCCCCGTGCCTTGGTATTTTTTGAGCGATGTCGGGGTGCGGCTTGAGCGGAGGGCCGTGAGGCCACTCTGTCGTGGCCACGAGGTGGCCGATCGGCCACGTCATGCGCTGGTGATGTAGGTTTAGGTGCTTCCTCCTCTAATCGGGGTAGCAGCCTGCGCTTTGGGTAGCTCTTGGAGGGGCGTTCGAGTTCATACTCTTCGGCCACAAGGACTTCAGTCCATCTGTCGGCTAGCAAATCTTGATCAGCTCTAAGTTGTTGCTATTTTTTCTTAAGGCTGCTCGCCATGGCCATAAGCCTGCGCTTAAAGCTCTCTTGTTCGGCAGGATCCCCAGGCGCGACAAATTCGTCGTCGCCGAGGCTTGCGTCGTCTTCGGAGGGCGGCATGTAACTATCATCCTCTTCCTCTCTGTCTGCCGCCCTCTCAGGAGGGCTGGCTTCTCCATCCTCCTGCATTGAGTCTTGCTAGAGGGAGTTGTCTTCGGCACTGTCCGGGGTGTTATTGTTTCCGGTGCCGGTTTCATCGTTTTTGCTTTGGCGGGACTTAGAGCGGCGCCGCTGACACCGGCGCTTGGGTTGCTTCTTGGAGGGGTCATCCCTCGTTGTTCCGTTGCCATTGCCTTCTTTGGGTGTATCCACCATTTATATGTCATATGACGAGGTGGCTTTCCAGTGCCCTATAGGCGCTGGTTCCTGTTCGTCTCCTACATCGGCGTCTATACCGTTGATGTCTTCGGAGTCGAAGTCTAGCATGTCGGTTAAATCATCGACAGTGGCTACGAAGTGGGTGGTGGGTGGGCATCGAATTTCTTCGTCGTCCGCATCCCAATCCTGTTGGCCATAATCCGGCCAGGACTCTCCCGACAGAGAGAGAGAGACCTTAGTGAATTAAGAATATCGCCGAAGGGCGAGTGCCGAAAGATATCCGCGGCGGTGAATTCCATGATCGGCGCCCAATCGGATTCGATTGGCAAGGGCGCGGAGGGCTCGGAGTCCGGAAAGGAGTCCGGCACCTTGGAGTCGCGGGCTTCGCAGAGGATAGGGCTGGTGTTCGGCTCGATCGCTGTAGAGATTGCAGCCCCCGAGGCGTTGTCCAGCCACCCGTCCTCGATCGGTGCGGTCGGCTCCGAGCTAAGGGTCGGAGCGGACACGGGTGCGGCCTCCAGGGCACTGTTTGGCCGCAGAGCTAGATCATGCCCTTCATGACAGTGCGGCGCGCCCGGCTGTGGCTCGAGTCCGTCGAAGATCAAGTCCCGCGGATATCGGCCGTGTAGTTCAAACTTCCAAATCTGACCTGATGGCCAGGGGCGTAGCTTTCGATCTGCTCCAAATGGCCAAGCGAATTGGCCCACAGTGCAAAGCCGCCGAATACGAAGATCTGTCCGGGGAGAAAAGTCTCACCCTGGATCGGATCGCCGTTGATGATCGGAGGAGCCATCGGGCCTAAAAGTGAAGACACAGAGGAACTCTCAATGAAAGCACCAATGTCGGTGTCAAAACCGGCGGATCTCAGGTAGGGGGTCCCGAACTGTGCGTCTAGGCGGATGGTAATAGGAGACAAGGGACATGATGTTTTTACCCAGGTTCGGGCCCTCTCGATGGAGGTAAAACCCTACTCCTGCTTGATTAATATTGATGATATGGGTAGTACAAGAGTAGATCTACCACGAGATCAGAGAGGCTAAACCCTAGAAGCTAGCCTATGGTTTGATTGTTGTTCTTCTGTCCTATGGACTAAAACCCTCCGGTTTATATAGACACCGGAGAGGGTTAGGGTTACAGAGTCGGTTACAACGGAAGGAGATCTACATATCCGTATCGCTAAGCTTGCCTTCCACGCCAAGGAAAGTCCCATCCGGACACGGGAAGAAGTCTTCAATCTTGTATCTTCATAGTCCAGGAGTCCGGCCAAAGGTTATAGTCCAGGAGTCCGGCCAATGAGTTAGTTGCGGGATGATGTATTACGGAATGAGTAAAGAGACTTGCCGGTAACGAGATTGAACTAGGTATTAAGATACCGACGATCGAATCTCAGGCAAGTAACATACCGATGACAAAGGGAACAACGTATGTTGTTATGCGGTTTGACCGATAAAGATCTTCGTAGAATATGTAGGAGCCAATATGAGCATCCAGGTTCCGCTATTGGTTATTGACTGGGAGACGTCTCTCGGTCATGTCTACATAGTTCTCGAACCCGTAGGGTCCGCACGCTTAAAGTTCGATCACGGTTATATTATGAGTTTGTGTGTTTTGATGTACGGAAGGTAGTTCGGAGTCCTGGATGTGATCACGGACATGACGAGGAGTCTCGAAATGGTCAAGACATAAATATTGATATATTGGAAGCCTATATTTGGATATCGGAAGTGTTCCGGGTGAAATCGGGATTTTACCGGAGTACCGGGGGCTACCGGAACCCCCCGGGGGTTTAATGGGCCAAGATGGGACTTAGTGGAGAAGAGGAGGGGCGGTCAGGGCAGGCCGCGTGCCCCCTCCCCCTATAGTCCGAATTGGACAAGGAGGTGGGGCGGCGCCCCCCCTTTCCTTCCTCTCTCCCTCCTCCTTCCCCCTTCTCCTACTCCAACTAGGAAAGGAGGGAGTCCTACTCCCACTCCTCCCTAGCGCGCCTCCTCCTGTCCGGTCGCCTCTCCCTCCTTGCTCCTTTATATACGGGGGCAGGGGCACCTCTAGACATAGCAATTGATCCCTTGGATCTCTTAGCCGTGTGCGGTGCCCCCCTCCACCATAGTCCACCTCGATAATATCGTAGCGATGCTTAGGCGAAGCCCTGCGTCGGTACAACATCATCATCGTCACCACGCCGTCGTGCTAACGGAACTCTCCCTCAAAGCTCAGCTGGATCGGAGTTCGAGGGACATCATCGAGCTGATCGTGTGCTGAATTCAGAGGTGCCATACGTTCGGTACTTGATCGGTCGGATCGTGAAGACGTACGACTACATCAACCGCATTGGGATAATGCTTCCGCTTTCGGTCTATGAGGGTACGTAGACAACACTCTCCCCTCTGGTTGCTATGCATCACCATGATCCTGTGTGTGCGTAGGAATTTTTTTGAAATTACTACGTTCCCCAACACATTTGTCGTTATACCATGTTTTCCCATTCAAATGTTGTTCTTGCATTTCAGACATCCAAAAGGAAGAGGGTGATTGCAGAAATTGAAGGAGTATAAGCAAAGTCCTTGAAAAAGGTGGTGCTACCAGAGAAATCACATAGCACCCGATGAATATTGGCGATAGAACCAGCGCCGCAAAACCTAGGATATCGCAATTATGCTGGTCGCTGCTTTTCTCTTCTGAGTACCTATTGTCCTATCGCTATCCTTACATTCAAACCTGGTGGATTACGTGACATCATTGTGCATTATATCTTGCTTATCCACTATTCGCTCCAAATTATCAGATCTATATTAATGCTTAAATTAATGTAGAATAAACCCAATGCTTATGAAGAAATTTAGTTCTGCGTTGTTCTTGTAAGTATCTGTTGTCCTTCATCACTATACTTATATTTGTCAGCTAGTTCTTCATGTACACTTTGCAGCTTATTTTCCCTTGTCCTCCATTTTCTACACATCAGATCTACATTTACTCTTGCCAAAATATTAAATAAAACCAATGTTACTGAAGAAGTTTAGCTCCGCATTGCTCTTGTCTGTGCCTTTTGCGTGCATGCTGTATTTACATTTGTACTCTGCATCTTAAGTTAAATAATCGCCATTTGTTCCTATATTTTCACATATTTATTTACTCTTAACAAAATGTAGAATAAAGCCAATGCTCTTGGAGAAGAGTATTTGGTAAACTTCTTGAATTGCCCCCCATCAATATGGACAAGGGCTTTATAGAGCCCGCCTTCACTACTAATGTAAGTTTGTCCTCCTCGAGCCTTCAAACTTTGTTGTGTATATTTGGATAGCTATGAGTGCAAATGATGTTTATTTTTATCGACTGCATCAAATTGCTTGTTCAAATTTTATAAAGAAGAAGTACATAAACATAAGTTTGTCCTTCTCAATTTCAGTCTTTAGTTGTACAACCTAGTTCCTTATTCGTACCATGTAAATTAAACTAAACATAACAAGTTATCTTCTTTAGCACTATGTGTATGCTTGTGTTCTTGATCTGTAATCCAGTGGTGTGGTGAAACTACCAACAACAGCACAATGGCATATCCTACTATGTCTCAACTATGAACAATGCCATATTATATTAATGTTATTTAAATCGTGTCTCTTTATTTACCAATCTGAAATGGTATAAATTGACAGTACACTCACCATTCATGCTTATACGTTGTTTAGAACTACATGTATGCTTGCATTCTTGATCTGTAATCCAGTGGTCTGGTGAAGCTGGCCGCTCATGCACAATGCCATTTCCTATCGTCTTAACTATGAACAATGCCTATTATGTTAATGCTATTTTAAACTGTGTCTCTTTATTTCTGACAAAGAAATGAGATGAATTGACATCGCTGATGCTTATACGCGCAAAACCTATTATCTACCTACTTGTTTCTTTTTCAGGGTGACAACACTGCTGCTAGGAAGAACTGCCACAACGATAGCAAGACGAACCCATTGTTTGTCCCTCTAACAGATATTCAGAGAAGAAGGCAACACATCTTGAAGGTAGGGATACAAGCACGAAGTCATATCTTGATGTAGTGTCGAACTTACTCAGTGATACAAGCTCGATGAAGTTGCCGCCTGAATCTGTTCGACCTCTTCAGTCTAAAATTCAAGCAGAAACACATTCTTCCGCTCAAATCCGACTAGAACTCCAATCTCTATGAAATATTAGCCGTAAGTACAGGACGTCTATTGATGCTATGCAGCTTAAGTTGGTGGATATAAGCGCCAAAGAAGCGCAGTCTCATCAGGTTGCTAAGTCGCTTGCGCTGCAGCTCCTGGGTCGGGCTAACTTTTCTTGAACTATGTTGAAGTGCTGTCGGTTCTGTCTATTATTTTGTCAGCCTGTTAACTTGCACTAGTGGCGACCTGCCCAGTTTATGTAATCTGCTGTCTCGTTGCCCTTTATTATCACTAGCGGCAAACTTTGATGCCCAGGGGATGTAATATGTTGTAATTTCTTTGTTGTATAGTCTAGGTTTATTCTTCATCACGATGTTGTAATTTATTTGTTGTTTCTGCTGTCGTCGCTCTGAGAAAAGGTCATAATCTTCGATCGGTGCGCAATGAGCCAATAGGTTAGGTTTATAAAATAATAATTTATGTACTAAAACTGGTTGGTCGACTATCGCTAGTATGGGCCAAACCGTGGGCCTACAATCATCTTGGGACACTAGTTAGGTCTAGTTGTCGGTGTCAAAACCGGCGGATCTCGGGTAGGGGGTCCCGAACTGTGCGTCAAGGTCGGATGGTAACAGGAGACAAGGGACACTTCATTTTACCCAGGTTCGGGCCCTCTCGATGGAGGTAAAACCCTACTCCTGCTAGATTAATATTGATGATATGGGTAGTACAAGAGTAGATCTACCACGAGATCAAGGAGGCTAAACCCTAGAAGCTAGCCTATGGTATGATTGTGTATGATGATGGTTGTCCTACGGACTACAACCCTCCGGTTTATATAGACACCGGATAGGGTTAGGGTTTATACAGAGTCGGTTACAATGGTAGGAGATCTCGAATATCCGCACGCCTAGCTTGCCTTCCACGTCAAGAAAAGATCCTTCCGGACACGGGAGGAAGTCTTCAATCTTGTATCTTCATAGTCCTGGAGTCTGGCTGAAGGTATAGTTCGGCTATCCGAACACCCCCTAATCCAGGACTCCCTCAGTAGCCCCTGAACCAGGCTTCAATGACGACGAGTCCGGCGCGCAGATTGTCTTCGGCATTGCAAGGCGGGTTCCTCCTCCAAGTTCTTCAAGAAGATTAAACACCACAAAATAGTGTTCGGCTCTGCAAGATAAGTTTCCACATATTGCCATATAGAGAATAATATTAACACAAATCAAATCTGCTGACGTATTCCGCTGTGCGTCATAACACTGCGGCCAAGCCCTTTATATAAATTGTTTTCATTGTTCCACCTCAGCCCATTTAGCGAGGCGGTTTCCTTGGCACGTCTTGTCGAAGCAGAGATCATGTGCCCCCTTTAACGGGATTCTCATTAATACGGACGTGGGTAACCCAACCACGCCATTTACCACGGCGTTTGGGAGGCAAGTGAGTTTTATTAGGTAGGTGAGGACGCCTAACCGTACCTGCTTATATAAAGGGATAAGGATTCACCTTTTTAACCTACGCCTTCTTCCTCCTTTGCCAGTCCATCTCTCGCGCACTCAAGCTCCAGCGCCCAAGTCCGCTCTTCCTTCCTCAACCTTCTCTAGCAATGTCCGGAGCGGGAGGCAAGTGGATGGTCTCCTCCGTTACGGAGGCTCAAGTAAAAAGGCTAAGGAAAGCCGGATACTTGTCCAAGGACATCCCGCATCGGCTTCCTGATAAGGGGCAGCTTCTTCCTACCCCAAGGCCCCATGAGATGGTAGTTTTTCTTCCCCACTTCCTCCGCGGACTGGGCTTTCCACTTCACCCATTTGTCCGGGGGCTCATGTTCTACTACAGCCTGGATTTCCACGATCTGGCCCCGAACTTCGTTCCCAACATCTCGGCGTTTATCGTCGTTTGTGAGGCCTTTCTCCGCGTCCGCCCCCACTTCGGCCTCTGGATCAAGACCTTCAACGTCAAGCCCAAGGTGGTGTCCGACACCTAGGCGGAGTGCAGAGGCGCTATGGTTGGCAAGATAGCCAACGTCCTCTGGTTCGATGGCTCCCTCGTGGAGTCCCTTAAGGGGTGGCAGGCTGGGTGGTTTTACATCACCGAGCCCCGCAATCCGAAATGGGTCGCGGCCCCCGAGTTCAGATCCGGACCCCCCACGCGGCTCATGTCCTGGAAAGAGACAGACCTGTCATGGGGCAACGAGGAAGAAGTGACTGGGTTGCAAACATGCATCCAGTCCCTAGTGAACAAGCCAATCCGGCTTGCCAACATAGTCCAGGTCATGCTCGTTCGCCTGATCCTCCCGTGCCAAGAACGGGATTTTACTTTGTGGGAATTCGACCCGGCGCAGCACCAGACCGTCAGTAGGCTCTTCGACACGACGTATGAAGACGTCTGGAAGGTGCTGACCAAAGGCGCCGAGTCCCCCACATCCGCCTCCGAGGATCACGGATATAGCTCGCAGCGTAAAGCTAGCGAGCTAAGCTATCTATACCTTTGACAGGTTCGTTAAGCTCTTCTTCATAGATTATCTCTATGCGGGATCTAAACTCCCTTTTACCTTTGACAGGCTTGGCAGGAAATATCCGGACTAATTAACTGTCCGGCTCCTCTGCCCGAGGACCCGGCCCCGGCTCTCTTGGTGAAGCTAATGGCTCCGGCACCTTACGTGGTGCCGGAGAGGAAGGACAAGAAGAAGAAAACCACCAGGACTCGAAAAAGTTCCCGCAATGTGGTGGTGTCGGACTCGTCATCCGATGAGTCCGCAACGCCCTCCTCTCGTGAAAACGAGGAGGAGGAACAAGGAAGCTCTCCCCCTCCAGCGAGGGGAGCAAAGAAGAAGAAGGCCGCCCCAACGGGGGAGGCCGAGGGGTCGAGGAAAAGGAAGACCCCTCCGCCGGACTACTCCCACGACGCCGAAGAGGGCGGAGAGGAGTGGACGGACAGAACCAAGCGTCCAACAACATCGTAAGTGTTTACATACCAGAGTGACTCATGATATTCTTTTAATACGCTGCTTTCCCTAATATCGAGCGTAATTTATGCAGCCCACCCCGGGCCGAACTCGGCGATTCGTCGAGCGGCTCCCTGGACTCGTCGGACGTGAACTCTGTTCCGCCCGCGATCTCCCCCCGCGGGGCGGACGACGCCGAAGTGGCGCCCCGCCAAGCTTCGGGGCAGGAGGAGATGGTCCTGGAGGAGCCACAAGGCAATCCTCCGGACCCCAGGAGTAAAGGGGATGAAACCCCCCAGGGCTCCAAGTCCGGCTTTGTGCCGGACACCGCACCGGACTCGACAGTCCTGGTCCGCGGTGGGCGAACTCCTTCCAAGAGGAGTAAGCCATCTGAGCCGGCGGCCTCTGTCCAACCGGAGGCGCCGGACAATCTGTTGGAGGTGCTTAAGGGCGCCGCCATCAATGAGAAGCACCGTACTGTTATGAGTACGGTGATCCAAAGGATTCAGTCCGCCAAGAGCGGACTGAATGAAGCTTGCTTTAGCCTTCTAACACGCTTCGAGGTAAGTAAAAATATGTCAATTTATTTACCGCATAGACAGTAGCCCCTGATGCTCTGTTTGGTGTTCGGAAAGAAAAGCCGGATAGATGATCTAGTAGTTTTCGCAGGAGTCTAACAAAAAAGGTCAAATATGCGTATGCAGGCTTCCCTGCTGTCCACCGCCGCACTGACTGCGTAGGTGGATGTCCTTAAAAAGGACCTCAGGCGGACCGAGCAAGAGCTCGGCCTTGCCAAACAACAGCTCGAGGAGAAGGAAGGTAAGAGATACCTAAAAAAAGAAGAAGAAGAAAAAGGCGCCTATAGAGAGGCTTGATTGCAGAAAGAAATAACAGGATTGTACTGCTTATTGTAGGGGCCACAACCGAGGTGACAACCCTGAAGCAGGCGCTGGCTGAGGCCGAAAAGAAAACGGCCGAGGAGCGCACCGAGTGAGAAAGGCTTGGGGTTCAGGTCGGCGAGGTGCAGCAAGAGCTGCAAATTCTCATGAAAAAACATGAGGGTTTGGAGCTTGAGGCGAAGGCGCAAGCATCCGAGCTTGCGTCGGCCATCGAGACCGCCAAGAATGCCAAGGCCGAAGCCCAAAAGGCCCTCCAAGAGTTGGAGGAGGTGAAAAAGATAGCAACGGGTAAGGCATTCTCAATGCAGAGTAGGAATATAAAAGTAAACTACCTATTACTTACCCGAATCCGGAGTTCTCCAGGGGCGTTCGCCGATCTTCCCCGCAGTGTATCCGCCGCCGCCGCGTTCTACCGAGCTGAAGAGGGCAGCTCAACGGAGAGTGTGTTCTGGTCTCAGTATTCTGAGGTCGGACACCCTGTGCCCTTAAGCAATCAGCTGAAACAGCTGGTCGAGCTCCACAAGGTGGCCGAACAGGCCAGGAAGGGCTTACTAGTTCGGCTGTGGCCTGGAGAGGCCCTGCCTGGGAGCTATTTCGGGCTGGTGCGACAGCTTGTGGAGGCCTGTCCATGGCTTGAGGTCATCAAGCGCTCCGTCTGCATTGAAGGTGCCCGGAGGGCCCTTGCCCATGTAAGCGTACACTGGGGTAAGCTGGACGGAGAGAAGCTGGTGAAGGACGGGCCGCCGCAGGGGAAGGAGCATCGCAAGCCCGAGAACTACTACAAGGACGTTCTTGCCGGAGCCCGCCTTGTCACGGATGAATGTGCTAAAGATGTAATATTTGAGTGAACTCGCTCGTTTGTATCCTGTGCGCTGAAAACTTGTTCATATGCGCAAAGCAATGCTTGTTTAATTTAAAATATTATTTTCTGTGCGGCCATTTATCAAAAATTGAGAGATGGCGAGTCGTCGGCTTCTGCCCCCATGCCACTAGTGCTGGGGTGTTCGGGATAAACCTGAGGGCTCTTGTTCCCATAGTTGGGTCCTTCGAGGGAGGCGCTCAGCACAACGAACCAGGCAATCAGACTATAATGCTTAAACACTCTCACTTAGCCATAGAATGTTATAATTTTAAACTTCGGCGAAGCCCCTAGTTCGGAAGGCCGAATTCGGGGTGCTATCCACGCCTTTGGCCGGACATAGCCAGCTCCTCGCTCAAAGCGGCATAAGCCTTTAAGGACTCGAAAAACCTCTTGAACAGCGACCGGTCTCACGCCTTATCATGATAGTCTGTTTTAGCTTTCTCCACTGAGGTGCTCAACCTACCTGATCTGGGACACAATCGCAGTGGTTCTCCTAGTGCTACCTTAGCCGATAGAGCGGAACATAAGGTTCCAAAACATAGGAGCCGGGCAAACCCAACATGTGACCAAAATCATGACTCGGAGCCGATGCATATAGTGCTATAAGTTCGGGGTGCCGCACTTGTGAAAGTGTAC
Organism: Aegilops umbellulata; assembly: GCA_032464435.1. NCBI lineage: Eukaryota > Viridiplantae > Streptophyta > Magnoliopsida > Poales > Poaceae > Aegilops > Aegilops umbellulata. Next base: position 153,359,370 of record CP136054.1, on the reverse strand, counting down.
GGACTTCTCACACCAGATAAAAGGGTAATGAAGCCCCTGGCATGGTTTGCCGTACCATGGTGTACGGGTGCGATCATGTTATGTAATAAACACATATATTCAAAGGGGATAATGCAAAAAATAGACAAAAAGCTATGCATTGTTTATAAAGAGGCTATTTATCAAAGCCGAACGATACAAGTAGTGCGATAAGCAAAAAAGATATTAGACTATTTAACATGTCCTGACCAGGCACAGGCCGCGGAATTTAGAAACAGATATATCGCTCGAAATCGAGACCACCTGAGAGTTCCGGAATGCGGCGTAGCTTTGTCTGCTTTCCTGGATCTTGCATCGTCTGTGCGGCAACACTACCGAACAGGTTATCCAGAGTATGGAGTCCTGAAAGTAAAAAAAAGAAAAATCCGGCAGCCCCTAGTACGTTTGACGCCGTGTTGTAGGCATGTCGTTAATGTGCCCCTCCCCCTGTGCCCATGGAATTTTAAGGGCGTAATTGTGTACTCGAGGTATTTGCTCCGCTATGTTGCGATGGCTGGGGTCGGGGCCGTATTGCTACGCTTGCTCTAATCGTGCCAGGTGGTCTTGTTGCAGGTTACTCCGGGCGGGCTTTGCATTGTCCGTTTTTTTAACGGCCGGACTGGAGAGTTGCCTTGAAAGGCTGCTTTGTACTTCCGCTGTGAGGGCCGCCATGTGCTCTTCCGTTCGGATGGAGCGTTCTCTGTTTCCGCTGACCGTAATTACTCCTCGAGGGCCTGGCATCTTGAGCTTGAGATATGCGTAGTGCGGCACCGCATTGAATTTAGCGAATGCGGTTCGTCCGAGCAGGGCATGATAGCCACTGCGGAACGACAGTATATCAAAGATTAACTCTTCGCTTCGGAAGTTATCCGGAGATCCGAAGACCACGTCAAGTGTTATCGAGCCTGTGCAATTGGCCTCTACACCTGGTATGACGCCTTTAAAGGTCGTCCTTGTGGGCTTGATCCTTGATGGATCTATGCCCATTTTCCGCACTGTATCCTGATAAAGCAGGTTCAGGCTACTGCCGCCGTCCATGAGGACTCTTGTGAGATGAAATCCATCCATGATTGGGTCGAGGACCAGTGCGGCAAAACCGCCGTGACGGATGCTAGTGGGGTGGTCCCTTCGATCGAAAGTGATCGGGCAGGAGGACCATGGGTTGAACTTTGGGGCGACTGGCTCCATCGCGTATACGTCCCGTAGCGCACGCTTCCTCTCCCGCTTGGGAATGTGGGTTAAGTATATCATGTTCACCGTCCGCACTTGTTGGGGAAACCCTTTCTGTCCATTGTTGTTCGGCAGCCTGGGCTCCTCCTCGTCGTCGCTGTTCAGCCCCTTGTCCTTGTGTTCGGCTCTTAACTTGCCTGCCTGCTTGAACACCCAACAATCCCTATTGGTGTGATTGGCTGGCCTTTCGGGGGTGCCATGAATCTGGCACGAGCGGTCGATTATCCGGTCCAAACTGGACGGGCCCTGGGTATTCTTCTTAAATGGCTTTTTCCGCTGACCGGATTTATAGCCTCTGAATCCGGCATTGACTGCCGTATCCTCATTGCTGTCGCTGCTAACGCGGCGCTTTTGATTATTTCGACGTGACCTGCCACTTTTGTCCTTGGTATCCGAATTACCGGGCTTCTTTGATAAGTTGTTGCTGCGAGCTAGCCAGCTATCTTCGCCCGCGCAAAAGCGGGTCATGAGTGCCGTGAGGGCTGCCATTGTTTTCGGCTTTTCCTGTCCCAGGTGCCGGGCAAGCCACTCATCACGGATGTTATGTTTGAAGGCTGCTAGGGCCTCTGCGTCCGGACAACCGACTATCTGATTTTTCTTTGTTAGGTACCGTGTCCAGAATTGCCTGGCCGATTCTTCTGGCTGCTGAATTATGTGGCTTAGGTCGTCGGCGTCCGGTGGCCGCACATAGGTCCCCTGAAAGTTGTCGAGGAATGCAGCTTCCAGGTCCTCCCAAGAACCGATTGAGTCCGCTGGTAGGCTGTTAAGCCAATGCCGGGCCGGTCCTTTAAGCTTAAGGGGTAGGTATTTGATGGCGTGCAGATCATCGCCACGTGCCATGTGGATGTGAAGGAGATAATCCTCAATCCATACTGCCAGATCTGTCGTACCATCGTACGACTCGATATTGACGGGTTTAAAACCCTCTGGGATTTTATGATCCATTACTTCGTCTGTGAAGCATAGTGGGTGTGCGGCGCCCGTGTACTGGGCTATGTCACGACGCAGTTCGGAAGAGCTGTGCCTGCTGTGTTCGGCCCGGCCGGATTTATTGTGTCCGGAGTGCCGATCGTCACGTGTCGTCGGGCGTCCGCGCACCATAGATCGATCTTGTTTGTTTTGCTTTATCCTCCAGTACGTCTCGCAGGTCTGGCTCGTTTTCCCGTGCCTTATTTGAGCGGCACCGGGGCATGGCTTGCCTAAGGGCTCGACAGGCCTCTCTGTCGCGGCCACAGGGTGGCCGGTCTGCCATGTCATATGCTTCCCCCTCTGATTGGGGCAGCGGCCTGCGCTTAGGATAATTTTTGGAGGGGCGCACGAGTTCATACTCTTCGGCCGCATGGACTTCAGTCCATCTATCAACTAGCAGATCTTGATCAGCTCTAAGCTGTTGCTGCTTTTTCTTTAGGCTGTTGGTCGTGGCTAGAAGCCTGCGTTGAAAACGCTCTTGTTCGGCGGGGTCTGATGGTACGACGAATTCGTTGTCGTCGAGGCTTGCTTCGTCTTCGGAGGGAGGCATGTAGTTATCATCCTCAACCTCATGCTCTGCCGCTCTCTCCTGAGGGCTGGGTTTTCCATCTTCCTGCGCCGAATCTTGCTGGTTCTGGTGTTCTTCGGCGCTGTCCAGGGTAGTATTATCTCCCGTGCCGGAATCACCGTTTCTGCTGTGGCGGGATTTGGAGCGGCGCCGTTGGCGCCGGCGTTTTTGCGGTTTTTTCGAGTTGTTGTCTTCCGCTGCTCCATCGCCATCTGCATCCTTTGGAGCATCCACCATGTATATGTCATATGACGAGGTGGTGGTCCAGCGCCCTACAGGTGCTGGTTCTTGTTTGTCTCCTCCTTCGTCGTCCATACCGTCGAAGTCTTCGGAGCCGAAGTCAAGCATGTCGGTTAAATCGTCGACAGTGGCTATTAAGTGGGTGGTGGGTGGGCTTTGAATTTCTTCGTCGCCCGAATCCCAACCTCGCAGACCATAGTCCGGCCTGGGCTCTCCTGATAAAGAGAGAGACTTGAGGGAATTCAGGATATCACCGAAAGGTGAGCACTAAAAGATGTCCGCGGCGGTGAACTCCATTACAAGTGCCCAATCAGATTCGATCGGCGGGGGCGCGGAAGGCTTGGAGTTCGGAGAAGAGTCCGGCTCCTTGGAGTCCTGGGCCGTGCGGAGTACGGGGCTGGCATTCGGCTCGATCGCCTTTGAGATCGGAGCCCCCAAGGTGACGTCCAACCGTTCATCCTCAGAGAACGCAGCGGGCTCCGAGTCAAAGATCGGGGCCAGAGCGTGTGCGGCCTCCAGGGTGCTACTCGGAGGCAGAGCTATATCATGCCCCTCGGAATAGCACGGCGCGCTTGGCTGCGGCTCGAACCCGTCGAAGATCAATTCTCCGCGGATATCAGCCGTGTAGTTTAAGCTTCCAAACCTGACTTGATGGCCAGGGGCGTAGCTTTCGATCTGCTCCAGATGACCAAGCGAATTGGCCCGCAGAGCGAAGCCGCCGAAGACGAAGATTTGTCCGGGGAGGAAAGTCTCACCCTGGACCTCATCGTTGTTGATGATCAAAGGAGCCATTGGGCCTAAAAGCGATGACACAGAGGAACTCTCAATGAAAGCACCAATGTCGGTGTCAAAACCGGCGGATCTCGGGTAGGGGGTCCCGAACTGTGCGTCAAGGTCGGATGGTAACAGGAGACAAGGGACACTTTATTTTACCCAGGTTCGGGCCCTCTCGATGGAGGTAAAACCCTACTCCTGCTAGATTAATATTGATGATATGGGTAGTACAAGAGTAGATCTACCACAAGATCAAGGAGGCTAAACCCTAGAAGCTAGCCTTTGGTATGATTGTGTATGATGATGGTTGTCCTACGGACTACAACCCTCCGCTTTATATAGACACCGGATAGGGTTAGGGTTTATACAGAGTCGGTTACAATGGTAGGAGATCTCGAATATCCGCGTGCCTAGCTTGCCTTCCACGCCAAGAAAAGATCCTTCCGGACACGGGACGAAGTCTTCAATCTTGTATCTTCATAGTCCTGGAGTCCGGCTGAAGGTATAGTTCGGCTATCCGAACACCCCCTAATCCAGGACTCCCTCACTAGTCTTTATCTGGCACACTATTAGTTTCCGGCCTTTAAAAGGCCGAGTAAACCTCTTGCCTTAATTGGGCCTGAAAATTAAATAGGCTTTTAACTGATTGAAAACTAGATTCAGCCTTAATTATGGCGAACAAATCACGGGCCGACAGCGTGCTGTAATATAAATCGGCCCATTATTGGCCCATTCAGGTGGTAGGCCATTAACAGGGTGAAATGTTTTTGGGCCTTGGCTGACCCAATTACATGACGGGTGGGAAGCAGGCCGGATGTATAACGGGCCTAAATTAGGCCCAACACTCTCAAGGGCCTTTAACAGGCTGATAGGCAGTTTGTCTTAGAATATATCCACGAAGACTACGGGCCGTTAAGAGGCCGAAAGTAACTACGAACCATAATTAGGACTAGGTGGAACTCGGGCCTCTAAATGGCCGAAAGTGAAACCGGGCCGAGAGAGGCCCATATGTAGACAGGGCCGCTGAGAGGCCGAAACTAATATCAGGACGAACTGTTAAACGGGCCATTAAGAGGCCGAATAGCAAATCAGGCCGCCAATGGGCCCAATGGCACAGTAGCTGTTAGAAGGGTTGTATCTGTTATGGGCCATAATTTGCCCTAAGAAATGAAAGTCAGTTAACGGGCTGGATCAGGTGTGGACCATAGTTTGGCCCAAACAATTGCAGGATGTTAATGGGCCAAATCTGATATGGGGCGCAAACTGGCCTAGAATATTGCAGTCATTTAATGGCCCGTATCTGATGTGGGCTATAATTTGGTTGAGAAAATATTAGGCTGTTAATGGGCCGACCCATTAGATATGACGAAATCTTGTGGGCCTATTCCTGGGCCGGCTGTTAAACCTATATGGGCCTCTATCGGGCCATCCCACGTGTCAACGTTTCATTGGCTATTCTTGTCAAATGGATGGTTGACATCTGTCCCAACGCTGAGCCGACACGTGGTTTGTCGGCGAATGAGAATTTTACACGTGGAAAATCGCCATTGGTCCTGGCTGTCAATGGGTTATCAAATCCAAACCGGAACCCGATAGCTTAACGGCGACCCATTATGATGCATGCCACGTGTCGGTCATCCTTAACGAAAGCACTTCTATGACGCGTGATTTATCGTCATGGAAGTGGACACTTCCGTGATGATAATTTTGGTAATGTCATGGAACACTTCTACGACATCACATGTATGACTATCTTGATTCTGTCATAAAATCGTCATGGATGTACATGCATGACAAAAAACATGACCTACTGTGACAAACACGTATCATCATGGAAGTGTTTTTTTTGTAATGACTATGGGTGGAATAGAGTATGGTGGTAGAGCTTATATGGAGAAGAAAAAAAAGGAGAAAGTCTTGCATCAACGAGGCTAATCAACGGGCTATCGAGATGCCCATCAATTGATGTCAATGCAAGGAGTAGGGATTGCCATGCAACAAATGCACTAAGAGCTATAAGTTTATGAAAGCTCAAAAACAAAACTAAGTGGGTGTGCATCCAACTTGCTTGCTCTAGGAGAACTCGGGTGTAGCGACCCGACCTCAAACGGTCAAGTCTCTATGTTCAGTGTCATCCCTGGATCGGTAATGCTGACACAGACAGTACTTGAAGGATTTATAACAGAGTAGCAATCACACACTTATTACATCGACTGTCTCAAGAGAGAACTTATTACAATGAATATGGCTTAAGGCCATCTAAATAAGATAACAGCGGAAGGCTTGGAAGATAAAGTGAGTCCATCAACTCCAACATCATAGCTGAGTGCATGACAAACGACCTAGCACACCTTACTCCTCGTCTAAAAAGTCTGCAACATGATACGTTGCAGCCCGAAAACGGGTCAGCACATAGAATATGCTGGCAATATAACATAGTAGAGCAATGAACAGATAAATTCTATCACTACATGCATATATGGCTGGTGGAGGCTCTATGGTTATAATGTTTTGCGAAAAGCCAATTTTTCCCTACAACAAAGGAATATATTTTATTTAACTATCAAGGTAGTTGAAACATTGAGAATGGTACCCCCATCTCAATCCCAATTAAAAAGTAATTATCAACCCAACAAAATTAATTTAGAGTGATGAGATCAAATCAATAATTCAAGTACCAGATACTCAAGTTGCCCATAACCGGGGACACAGCTAACCATGATTAGTTTATACACTCTGCAGAGGTTTGCGCACTTTTCCCCACAAGACTCGATCTCCTCCGTTGGATTTCTCACACTACATGGTGTTTGAGAAACGGATGACCGAGGCATAGTCTTTCAGAAGCATTAACTCTAACCCCGGGTAGACAGTACAAACCTACATCCCCTACATCTGCTAGCCTACCACAGGAAGAGGTCATGCAACATACTCAACTATGCTAGAGCCAATAATAACTTGTGGCTGCACACGGAAGTTTCTAGCATGAATAATATTATGATCCCTTTGAGCCTGGGTGGCGGACCATAGGAGGATCACACGGTATAACCCTGGGATCTCCTAGGACAACACTAGTATAACCCCAGGTGCCCAAAACCAACAATCCACCCAGATGTGTATTAAAGTTTCCACCTTAAGTTGAACCATTAATTAACAAACTCACATCTGTCATGGATACACTCAAACCCAATCCACGTCTACGAGCATAGCATAGCAATATAAGCATAACGTAGAAGTAACTCCCAAGGGTTTGATAATGAAACAGGTAATAGGTTCTACCTCATCAACTACTTCCCAAACCCACAAGTTAATCACATCCTAATCATGGAGTGTTTGAGGTTTGGAACTAATGCATAAAAACTGGGTATGAAAGAGTATGATCAGTGTGTTACTTGCCTTGCTGACGATCTGCAAATCCTAGATACTCGTAGTAGCACGCTTCGCACTCCGGGAATTGTATCGCAAACAAACAATATCATACATGAGCAATCAAGCAAAGATGCACGAGTAAAACTCAAATAAGAAGATCTAACCAGAAAGTTCAACTGAAGAACTTTGGTTTGCAAAAAGAATCAAATCAAACGGAGCAACGAAACTCAAATTACGAAAGAAACAGGGTCCAATTACAAATCTGGACTAAAGTCAAATTTTACCGTACCAAAACCTTGTTCAAGTTGGTTAAACAGAAAGAGGGTTTCAAGACGAAGATCTAGGCGCTTGTTTCATCTGATTTGGATAAACAAGCGAAAAGATATACTAGATCGAAGATTAGGGCAGAAATCACGATCGAAAATAATCGCGGAAAAACCCTGGAAAAAGAAAATCTGCCGAACAGGCTAACGAACGAACGTTCGTTGTCTGTGACTAAACGACAAACAACGTTCGTTAAAACGAACGTACGGACGGACGCCCGCAAAATAAATAAACCGATGGAAAACCGAATGAACCGATCTATTTAAAAAACTAGATCTAGGGTTTAAAAAAAACCGAACGGTTTTTCTGAGAAAAATCGATGAACGGCGGCGGCGGCGGGCTACCTCCGGCGAGGTCGGCAGCGGCGGGATGGCGGCGGGATGGCGGCGCGGGGCGGCGGCGTCGGCGCGGGGCGCGGGGCGGTGGCGTCGGTGCGAGGCGCACGGCGGCGGCGGCGCGCGTGAACCGCGGAGGCGGCGGTCTAGGGTTTGTGGGGCGGGGGTGGCTGGGCTGGTGGGGTCGTGCGCGGGCTTATAAGGTCGGCCGGGCGAGGATTCCGGGTTGAACACGACCCGGTAGGTCGGTGCTCTTTTTTTTAAACCTGACGCGGTAAAACAAACAAAATAAATACTAAACGGACTCCAAAATTTCTAAAATAAATTTTCACGGCCCTCTAATAAAATGCCGGACAAAGTGAACATTTATTTGGGCCTCTATTGCAATTTTGGAAAACGCATATTTTTCCTAATTCGAATAAAATTGTAATAAAATCCAAATAAAATTTATTTATTTGATTTTAATATTTTCCCTCCAATATTTCATTTATTTTGGAGAAGTCATATTATCTCCTCTCATATATTTTAATAAATATTTTTGGAGAGAAAAATAATTAAAACCAAAGTGATCCTTATTTCAATATTTGATAAAATTCAAATATGAAAAAAACGTGAAATCCCCAACTATCTCCGTGGGTCCTTGAGTTGCTTAGAATTTCGAGGATCGCGAAACGAAAATGCAATAAAATATGATATGCACGAATGACCTATGTATAACATTCCAAATTGAAAATTTGGGATGTTACAAACCTACCCCCTTAAGATGAATCGCATCCTCGAGATTCGGGTTGGCTAGAAAATAGGTGTGGGTGGTCCTTGCGTAGATCATCCTCTCGTTCCCAGGTGGCTTCATCCTCTGTATGGTGGATCCACTGAAGTTTGCAAAACTTGATAACCTTGCTGCGAGTAACTCGGCTGGCAAACTCGAGAATATTGACAGGTTTCTCCTCATATGTCAAATCACTATCCAACTGAATTGCTTCCAGGGGCACTTTATCTTTCAGAGGAATATCGGCCATCTCTACATGGCACTTCTTTAAATGGAAAATGTGAAACACATCATGAACTCCTGACAACCCTTTGGGTAACTCCAACTTGTAGGCAACCTCTCCCATGCGTTCCAAAACTCGGTACGGTCCTACAAATCTCGGGGCTAACTTTCCCTTAACTCCAAAACGTTTAACTCCTCTCAGAGGTGACACTCGCAGATATGCTCTGTCTCCGATTTCATAGAATACCTCCTTGCATTTTGAATCTGCATAACTCTTCTATCGGGACTGAGCTACCTTCAGTCTATCTCGAATTAGCTTAACTTTCTCTTCAGACTCCTTAATCAAAGACGGTCCAAACAACTGGCGGTCTCCAACTTCATCCCACATCAATGGTGTTCGGCATCTTATTCCATACAGAGCTTCAAACGGTGCCATCTTCAAACTGGTCTGGTAGCTGTTTTTGTATGAGAACTCCGCGTAGGGCAAGTTGTCATCCCAACTAGATCCATAATCTAATGCACCAGCTCTCAACATGTCCTCCAGAATCTGATTGACTCTCTCGGTCTGTCCATCCATCTGCGAATGAAAGGCTGTACTTAACTCTAGCCTGGTTCCCAAAGTCTGGTGTAGCTGGTGCCAAAACTTTGAAGTAAATTGTGTTCCTCTATGTGATACGATGGTCCTCGGAACTCCATGCAGACATACGATCCTGGTCATATATATCCTGGCCAACTTTGCACTGGTATATGTGGTTTTCACTTGGATAAAGTGGGCTACTTTGGTCAAACGATCCACTACTACCCAGATAGAATCATATCCCGATCGGGTCCTGGGTAATCCGGTGATAAAATCCATGCCAAGCTTGTCCCACTTCCATTCGGGTATCGGCATAGGCTGCAGTAATCCTGCTGGCTTCTGATGTTCTGCCTTCACTCTCTGACATACATCACATATGGCTACATACTAGGCAATATCTTTCTTCATACCAGTCCACCAGAAATGCTCCTTCAAATCCAAATACATCTTGGTGTTTCCGGGGTGTATCGAGTATGGTGAGTCATGAGCCTCGTGAAGTATTAACTTCCTGATCTCCGCATTATTGGGCACATATACACGGTCCTCAAACCACAAGGTGTCGTGCTCATCCTCATGAAAACCCTTGGCTTTTCCTTCACTCATCTTCTCCTTTTGTTTTAGCAATTTCTTTGTCTTCCTTGTGAGCTTCTCGGATATTTTCCAATAATGTTGACCGAACCTCTAATGCTGCGACAAAGCCTCTAGGAACTATCTCCAAACGAAGCTCCCTGAGATCTTCTGTTAACTCCTTTGGCAATCCTCCGCTTACGAGGGTATTGACATAACTCTTCCGGCTCAAAGCGTCTGCTACGACATTGGCCTTTCCTGGATGATAGTGCAACTTCATACCATAATCCTTTACGAGTTCCAACCATCTCCTTTTCCTGAGGTTCAGCTCCTTCGGTGTGAAAATGTACTTCAAACTCTTATGATCCGTGTACACATCACAATGATTTCCAATAAGAAAATGTCTCCAGGTCTTGAGCGCATGCACTACGGCTGCTAACTCCAAATCATGCGTGGCATAATTCAACTCATGTGGTCGAAGCTATCATGAGGCATATGAAACAACTGTTCCGTCCTGTATAAGTACTCCTCCAAGTCCTAAGCGAGAGGCGTCGCAATACACTTGGAAATCCTTGCGTATATCCGGCAAAATCAGCACTAGGGCTGTAGTCAAACGTTTCTTCAACTCCTGGAAGCTTGCTTCACATTCTTCAGTCCAATGGAACTTGGTGTCCTTCTTCAACAATGTCGTCATAGGCTTCGCAATCTTGGAGAAATTATCAATAAATCTCCGATAGTATCCCGCGAGTCCAAGAAAACTGTGGATCTCTCCAACTGAGGTGGGTGCCAACCACTCGGTGACTGACTGAACCTTGGTAGGATCCACTACTATACCTTCTCCTTATATAACATGTCCAAGAAATCCAACTTCCTTCAACCAAAACTCACATTTGCTGAACTTGGCATATAACTGATGTTCCCTGAGCTTCTCGAGAACTAAACGCAAATGTTTCTTGTGTTCCTCTACATTCTTCGATTATACCAAGATATCATCAATGAAAACCACGACAAACTTATCCAAGAACTCCATGAACACCTTGTTCATCATACTCATGAAATAGGCAGGGGCGTTAGTCAGTCCAAATGACATAACTGTATACTCATATAACCCGTACCTTGTGGTGAAGCTGTTTTTGGTATATCATTTTCTCGAATCTTCAGCTGGTGCTATCCTGATCGCAAATTGATCTTCGAAAACACTTTAGCTCCTTGCAGCTCATCAAACAAATCATTGATCATCGGCAGTGGGTACTTGTTCTTGATCGTTACTTCATTAAACGCACGATAATCAACAACCATCCTCAATGATCCATCCTTCTTCTCAACCAAGAGCACTGGGGCTCCCCATGGTGATGAACTTCGTCGGATGCAACCTTTCTCCAACAACTCCTTAATCTGCTTCTTGATCTCTTCCAGATCATTCGCGGGCATCCGGTACGGTCTCTTCGATATCGGCCCGGTGCCTGCAACAGCTCTATCAAAAACTCGATGTCTCCATCTGGCGGCATGCCTGGTAACTCCTCTGGAAATACATCGGGGTAATCCTTCACTACCGGCACTTCCTCCTGAACAACTCCCGTGAGAGAATTTACTTGAGTCCTCCTAGGCGCATGCCTAGATACATACTTGATCCTTTTTCCCTCCGGGGTGGTGAGTAGAATTGATTTGCTAGCACAGTCAATGTTTCCTCCATACTTCAATAACCAATCCATTCCCAGTATCACATCCAATCCTTGTGACTCCAAAATTATTAGGTCTTAGGGGAAAACATGGCTAAATGGTTAAGGGTATCCGATCGCACCATCGTCTGGCCATATACTCTACACCGGGTGAGCTCACTAGCAAGGGTGTCCTAAGGGCTAAGGTGGGTAACTTAAACTTGTCCACAAACCCCTTAAAATGTATGAATGCGATGCACCAGTATCAAATAAAACAAGGCCGGTAAATGACTTAACCAAAAACTTACCGATAACTGCATCAGGCTGCTCTTCAACCTCCTCCACGTTCACGTGGTTCACTTGTCCCTTGTTGAAAGGGTTGGGCTTCTTCCCAGTGCTTCCATTGCCATTTCCGTTCTTCAATTCTGGACAATCATTGGCATAGTGCCCAGTCTTCCCGCACTTGAAACAGGTAATGTGACTTTGATCCTTCTTGGCGGGTGTGGCTGGGTTAGAGCGGTTCTAATTGCTGCCTGCTCCATTCCCGTTTGCATTCTTGGTGCCACTGTGGTTATGCAAACTCCCTCCATTGTGAGTGTGGCCTCCATGGTTATGGGCAAATCCTCCCGAGTTCGGGGTGAAACGAGGCTTCTACTGAGCTCCAGTATTGTACTTTCCTTGTCCATACTACCTCTTGCGGCTCTCTATCTATTGCTGCTTCCCTTCCATCATAAGAGCCTTGTCTACCAGCTCCTGGTAGTTGTTTAATGTTGCCACCATCAACTGCATGCTCATCTCATCATTCAGCCCTTCCATAAACTTCTCCTGCTTCGCGACATCTATGGCCACATCATCAGGGGCATAACGAGATAGCTTACTAAACTCATCTACGTACTCAGTCACAGTATGATTTCCCTGGCGCAAGTTGCGAAACTCACGCTTCTTCATGCTCATAGCTCTAGCCGAGACATGGGTTGTGCGAAATGCTTGCTGAAACTGATCCCAAGTGATATTGGCTATAGGGAAAGTGGTTGTGTAATTCTCCCACCATGAAGCTGCTGGTCCATCCATTTGGTGTGCGGCAAAACGCACCTTCTCAGCATATGTGCAACCTGTGGTGGTCAACTCCCTTCCAACCTTGCGTAGCCAGTCATCAGCAACTATTGGCTCGGTGCTACTAGAAAACATCGACGGCTGCAACCTCAGAAAACGGGCTAAGTTATCAACTGGAGGTGGTGGTGGCAGGTTGTTGTTGTTGTTGTTGCCTTGGTTCTGGACTAATATCTGCATCAAGGCATTCTGTTGCTGGATCAACTAGGTGATCTCCGGTGGGAAGACAAATCCGGTATCACGTCTCGGAGGCATCAAATGGGTTTAGAGGGGAGAGATTAGAATAGAAACGAGGTCTAGTGAGAAAGCACTACCCATGTGCACATGAGACAAACACAATCATATCACACCAAATCAATTCAAGCAAGGGCATACAATCGGTATAGAACTATCGTTACAGAAGTGCTCGGACTACTACTATATACACGGGGGAATACTACTAATTGTATGGTGGTCATTCTAGAAATATTGATCGGTGGAAGACTCCATGATATCTGCTCCAGCTTCGTATCCATAATCATCATCACTATCATCAGGGTCGGAGTCGGTGTCGTCGATGATGATGTAGTCTTCAGAACGAACTTCCTTGGGTTCGTCGTCTTCTCCTCCTGGCGCGGGGTCTCCCATGAAAACTCCCAGCTTCCTTGTTAGGTCATCATTCTTCACCACGAGTATCGTCATTTCCTCCTCATATCCATCGCGTGTAGACTTGAGTTCCTCTTCTATCTCTATGATCCTAGTCATCGCCTTCTTCAAATCTATCATGCTTGCGCACATCTGGTTCTCCTGGCGTCGAATGTGCTGGTTTAGCTCCTGGATGAATGCTGCCATGGACCTGTCCCTCCTGGTGCTGACTATCTCTCATTGCTCATCTCGGCGCCCACATATCTGGTAGATAGTATCCTTAAGATCCTTCTGGTAAACTTCGCCAATGCGTCCCATGGCTATGTGGGCTGCCATGCTCTTTCCTAGACTCTAGGTTGGGGCATCAAAGGAAAACTCTATGGGCTCAGTGGCTGGCGTGAATGTCCTTCCTGGGACTTGAACTCGAATCATCCAACACTCCTCTTTCGGTAAAGTAGCAGTGTAGGTCCCGGTGAAGCTTGGTATTCCGATGTTCAGGTATCTAGTGACTTCCTTCAAGTGTCGTGCAAAGGGTGTGTCTTCATCCGGTTGTGCAAACTTGTTCGTTGAGTCCTCATCCTAAAGAGTAGAAAATGGAGAGGAGTCAGAAATGAGTAGAGAAGACTGACATATGGCTCATCTTAGTGCTTGTGTCCTACATTCAGCGTGTGCTCTGATACCATCTTGTTACGACCCGACCTCAGATGGTCAAGTCTCTATGTTCAGTGTCATCCCTGGATCGGTAATGCTGACAAACACAATACTCGAAGGATTTATAACAAAGTAGCAATCACACACTTATTACATCGAATGTCTCAAGAGAGAACTTATTGCAATGAATATGGCTTAAGGCCATCTAAATAAGATAACATCGGAAGGCTTGGAAGATAAAGTGAGTCCATCAACTCCAACGGCATAGCTGAGTGCATGAAAAATGACCTAGCGCACCTTACTCCTTGTTTGAAAAGTCTGCAACATGTACGTTGCAGCCCAAAAACGGGTCATCACATGGAATATGCTGGCAATATAACACAGTAGAGCAATGAACAGATAAATGCTATCACTACATGCATATATGGCTGGTGGAGGCTCTATGGTTATAATGTTTTGCGAAAAGCCAATTTTTTCCTACAACAAAGGAATATATTTTATTTAACTATCAAGGTAGTTGAAACATTGAGAATGGTACCCCCATCTCAATCCCAATTAAAAAGTAATTATCAACCCAACAAAATTAATTTAGAGTGATGAGATCAAATCAATAATTCAAGTACCAGATACTCAAGTTGTCCATAACCGGGGACACGGCTAACCATGACTAGTTTATACACTCTGCAGAGGTTTGCGCACTTTTCCCCACAAGACTCGATCTCCTCCGTTGGATTTCTCGCACTACATGGTGTTTGAGAAATGGATGACCGAGACACAGTCTTTTAGAAGCATTAACTCTAACCCCGGGTAGACAGTACCAACCTACATCCCCTACATCTGCTAGCCTATCACTAGAAGAGGTCATGCAACATACTCAATTATGCTAGAGCCCATAATAGCTTGTGGCTGCACATGGAAGTTTCTAGCATGAATAATCTTATGATCCCTTTGAGCCTGGGTGGTGGACCATAGGAGGATCACATGGTATAACCCCGGGATCTCCTAGGACAACACTAGTATAACCCCAGGTGCCCAAAACCAACAATCCACCCAGATGTGGTTGCCACCTTAAGTTGAACCATTAATTAACAAACTCACATCCGTCATGGACACACTCAAGCGCAATCCACGTCTACGAGCATAGCATAGCAATATAAGCATAACGTAGAAGTAACTCCCAAGGGTTTGATAATGAAACAGGTAATAGGTTTTACCTCATGAACTACTTCCCAAACCCACAAGTTAATCACATCCTAATCATGTAGTGTTTGAGGTTTGGAACTAATGCATAAAAACTGGGTATGAAAGAGTATGATCAATGTGTTACTTGCCTTGCGGACGATCTGCAAATCCTAGAGACTCGTAGTAGCACGCTTCGCACTTCGGGAATTCTATCGCAAACAAACAATAGCATACATGAGCAATCAAGCAAAGATGAACGGGTAAAACTCAAATAAGAAGATCTAACCAGAAAGTTCGACTGAAGAACTCCGGTTTGCAAAAAGAGTCAAATCAAACGGAGCAACGAAACTCAAACTACGAAAGAAACAGGGTCCGATTACAAATCTTGACTAAAGTCAAATTTTACAGTAACAAAACCTTGTTCAAGTTGGTTAAACAGAAAGAGGGTTTCAGAGCAAAGATCTAGGCGCTTGTTTCACCTGATTTGGATAAACGAGCGAAAAGATATACTAGATCGAAGATTAGGGCAGAAATCACGATCGAAAATAATCGCGAAAAAACCCTGGAAAAAGAAAAACTAACGAATAGGCTAACGAACGAACGTTTGCTGTCTGCAACTAACCGACGAACAACATTTGTTAAAACGAACGTACGGACGAACGTCCGCAAAATAAATAAACTGACGGAAAATCGAACGAACCGATCTATTTAAAAAACTAGATCTAGGGTTTAAAAAACCGAACGGTTTTTCTCAGAAAACCCGACGAACGGTGGTGGCGGCGGGCTACCTCTGGCGAGGTCGGCAGCAGCGGCGGGACGACGGCGCGGGGCGACGGCATCGGGGCGGGGCGCGGGACGGCGGCGTCGCGGGCTAGCGGCGGCGGCGCGCGCGAAACGAGGCGGCGGCGGGCTAGGGTTTGCGGGGCGGGGGTGGCTGGGCTGGCAGGATCGGGCGCGGGCTTATAAGGTCGGTCGGGCGAGGTGTCCGGGTCAAACACGGCCCGGTAGGTCGGTGCTCTTTAAAAAAAAACCTGACGCGGTAAAAGAAACAAAAAAATACAAACGGACTCCAAAAATTCTAAAATAAATTTTCATGGTCCTATAATAAAATTCCGGACAAAGTGAACATTTATTTGGGCCTCTAATGCAGTTTTTGGAAACACATATTTTCCTAATTCGAATAAAATTGCAATAAAATCCAAATAAAATTTATTTATTTGATTTTAATATTTTTCCTTCAGTATTTCATTTACTTTGGAGAAGTCATATTATCTCCTCTCAAATATTTTAATATGAAATATTTTCGGAGAGAAAAATAATTAAAATCAAAGTGATCCTTATTTCAATATTTGATAAAATTCAAATATGAAAAAACCCTGAAATCCCCAACTCTCTCTGTGGGTCCTTGAGTTGCTTAGAATTTCTAGGATCGTGAAACAAAAATACAATAAAATATGATATCCACGAATGACCTATGTATAACATTTCGATTTGAAAATTTGGGATGTTACATCGGGCATTTGAGAAAGCCCATCATTGGAATATACAAGCCAAGTTCTATAATGAAAAATTCCCACTAATTATATGAAAGTGACTACATAGGAAACTCTCTATATGAAAAACATGGTGCTACTTTGAAGCACAAGTATGGAAAAAGATAATAATATTGCCCCTTCTCTCTTTTCCTCTCATTATTTTTTTGTTGGGCTCTTTTTTGCCTCTTTTTTGGGGCTCTGTTTGACCTATTTTTTATTTCCTCACTTGGGACAATGCTCTAATAATGAATAATGATGATCATCACACTTCTATTTACTTACGACTCAAAATTACAACTTGATACGAGAACAAAATATTACTCTATATGAATGCTCTCTTGCTTCACTTAGATTTATTTGAGAGTTATTAAATCTTGAAGAAATTCTCTCTTGCTTCACTTAAATTATTTTGAGAGAAAGAAAAATCTGTTATGCTCATGATCTTCACTTATATTTGTTTGAGCTTATGAAAAGCAACACATAAAAATTAGTCCCAAAGTGATACATATCCAAGAAGGATAAAGTAAAAAAATGTCATGAAGATCATTCGACAAAATATACTTGATTCTTAGTAATAGTTTTGAGATATGATGATGTGATATGTCAGTTATGTTGATGAGTAATTGTGCTCTAGTAAGAATATTGGTGTTAAGGTTTGTGATTCCCTATGCATGCACGAAAGTCAATAATCATGCAATGAAAATTATATCCTACTTGTGGTCCATTATTCGATGTTAATTATGCTTAATGCTTGCTTATGAGATTATTCGTTTCTTGGTTGGTCGCTTCCCAGTCTTTTGCTAGCCTTCACTTTGCACTAAGTATGACCTCTACTTTTGCATCCAAAATCATTTAAACCAGTTTGTCCCATGAGTCCACTATATCTACCTATATGCGGTATTCTTTTGCCGTTCTAAGCAAATTTGCATGTGCCATCTCTAATTTTCAAAATAAACTTCTCTTTTGTGTGTTTGTTTCGCTCGCGGAACAGTAACGGGTGGCTAATATTTTCCATGCTAGATGTGTTATTCTCAAGATGAGTGTTTATTCACTTGTCATTGCACGAGAGTAAGGCAAAGGTCTTAGGGATGCCCAGTCCCAAAATGCAAAAAAAATTTACTTTATGTTGTCAAATAATAAATTCCTTGGAAAGTGTTGGTATGGAGGACACCCGTGGATACGGCTAGCCATGAAAAGTGAAAGAATGGTTGAAAAAGGAATATACTTTATTTTTTGTTTGGGAACCGCTATGGCATATCTAGCATGGAAAGTGTGCGGAACTCTAAGTCGTTTTCGTTGGTGGGATGGATACACCTCCCAAAATGTTTTTATCTCTATTTTTTCACTTTGAGCTCTGGCACCTCTACAAATCCATACGTCCCTCTGTGAAGGGCCTTTCTTTTACTTTATGCAATTTTTATTTTGAAATTTGAGTCTCCATCTTCTCTCATAAAAAGCACCAACTAGGAGGCAATATGATCGTGCTCAAGTATT
Organism: Aegilops umbellulata; assembly: GCA_032464435.1. Taxonomy (NCBI): domain Eukaryota; kingdom Viridiplantae; phylum Streptophyta; class Magnoliopsida; order Poales; family Poaceae; genus Aegilops; species Aegilops umbellulata. The sequence continues at coordinate 153,341,157 of CP136054.1, read as the reverse complement.
GGGTGTAGTTAATATTTGAGTGTGTTTCATCAATGGATCAATGTTTGAGCATGATGGGCTAGGGATAACTTGTTTTAGCATTGATATTTTTAAAGACACGGTTGCTTGTTGATATGCTTGAGTATCTAAATTATTATGTCAAAACTAGACTATTGCTTTGAATCACATAAAAGTCCAAATGTCCATGCTATAAAGAAAAGAATATGATTTGTCATGATGAACAACACTCCACATCAAAAATTCAAAACTAGACTATTGCTTTGAATCACAAATTTTTTTTTGTCACTTACCTACTCGAGGACGAGTAGGAGTTAAGCTTGGGAATGCTGATACGTCTCCAACGTATCTATAATTTTTTATTGTTCCATGTTGTTTTATTATCAATCTTGGATGTTTTATAATCATTTTATTGTCATTTTATATCATTTTTTGGTACTAACCTATTGACATAGTGCCAAGTGACAGTTGTTGTTTTTTCCATGTTTTTTACATCGTAGGAAATCATTATCAAACGGAGTCCAAATGCCACGAAACTCCACGATGATTTTTTATGGGCCAAAAGGAAGGCAATGAGCTCTGGTTGCACCTGGGGGTGCCCCGAGGGGGCACAACCCACCAGGGCGCGCCAGGAGGCCTAGGCACACCCTGGTGGGTTGTGCCCACCTCGGGTGCCCCTAGACCACCTCTTTTCTCTATATATACCACAATATTCCAGAAACCCTAGAACAAGCGTCGAAATATTCATCCAGCCGCCGCAGAGTCCAGAACCACCAGATCCAATCTAGACACCATCACGGAGGGGTTCACCACTTCCATTGGTGCCTCTCTGATGATGCGTGAGTAGTTTTTTGTAGACTTTCGGGTCCGTAGTTAGTAGCTAGATGGCTTCCTCTCTCTCGCTGAATTCTCAATACAATGGTCTCTTGGAGATCCATATGATGTAACTCTTTTGCGGTGTGTTTGTTGGGATCTGATGAACTTTGAGTTTATGATGAGTCATATCTTTTTATATCCATGAAAGTTATTTGAGTTTCTTTGATCTCTTATATGCATGATCTCTTATAGCCTCGCATTTCTTATCCGATATTTGGGTTTTGTTTGGCCAACTTAATCTATTTGTCTTCCAATGGGAAGAGGTGCCCGGTAGTGGGTTCGATCTTACGGTGCTCGATCCCAGTGACAGAAGGGGAAACAACACGTATGGATCGTTGCTACTAAGGATAAAAAAAGGGATCTATATCTTCCGCCATATAGATAAACGGATCTTGTATACATCATGTCATCGTTCTTATTGCATTACTCCATTTTTCCATGAATTTAATACACTAGATGCATGCTGGATAGCGGTCGATGTGTGGAGTAATAGTAGTAGATGCAGGCAAGAGTCGGTTTACTAATCTAGGACGTGATGCCTATGTAATGATCATTGCCAGGATATCGTCATGAGTATTTGAAGTTCTATCAATTGCCCAACAGTAATTTGTTTACCCACCATTTGCTATTTCTCTCGAGAGAAGCCACTAGTGAAACCTACGGCCCCGGGTCTTTCTTCTCATATATTTGCCTTGCGGTCTACTTTTCCTTTGCATTTTTATTCAGATCTATTAAACTAAAAATACAAAAATACCTTGCTGCGTTTTATCTTTATTTATTTTATTTGGCGTTCGATCTATCAACCTACTACAGTTTACCTCACGTTCACTTGCCTATCTTGAGGCGCCATACCCTGGAAGGGATTGACAACCCCTTTAACTCGTCGGGTTGCGAGGTGTTGTTGTTTGTGTGCAGGTGTTGTTTACATTGTGTTGCTTGGTTCTTCTAATGGTTCGATACCTTGGTTTCATAACTGAGGGAAATACCTACCGTCGCTGTGCTACATCATCCCTCCCTCTCCGGGGAAATACCGACGCAGTTCCAGCTGCCATCACTATTACACATGGACTTATTTGGCCCTACTCACTACTCTACCCTTACTACCACTGCACATATTTATGGCTTCGTGATTGCTGATGATTATTCTAGATATACTTGGGTGCACATAATTCTCTATAAGACTGAAATGCAGGATGTCTTCAGATGATTTTCCAATCGCGCCATGACTAACTATGGCATCAAGATCAAGCACATCAGGAGTGACAATGGCACGGAATTCAAGAACATTGGCCTCGACACTTATCTTGATACATTGGGCATCACTCATGAGCTCTCTGCTCCATACACAACTCAGCAGAATGGCGTCGTGGGGCACAAGAACATGACCCTTGTTGAGATGGATCGTACGATGCTTGATGAGTACAAGACTCCAAGAAAGTTCTGGCCTTAAGCTATTGACACTGCATGCCATATCATCAGCAGAGCTTATCTTCACAAATTCTTCAAGAAGACATCTTATGAACTACTCACTAGTAAGAAGCCAAACGTAAGCTATTTCAAAGTCTTCGGTGCTAGGTGCTGGATCAAGGATCCATATCACACTTCCAAATTTGCACCAAAAACACATGAAGGTTTTATGCTTGGTTACGGGAATGATTCGCACACCTACAGAGTCTTCAACCTCTTTCACTATAAAGTGGTTGAAACTGTAGATGTACGGTTCGATGAGACTAACGGCTCGCAAAGAGAGCACCTGCCAAATGTGCTAGATGAAGCTTCTCCTAGTGAAAGTATCAAGCTAATGGGTACTGGAGAAATCATACCCACCGAGGAACATGCAGAAGAGGAAATTGTCATTCTAGCTCCTACTCAACGTAAAGACAATGCTCAGTCTGAATACAATGCTGAAGATGAAGATAACGATCAGCAAGAGCAAAGTGTTTGCCCTGTTCATCCTCGGGTTGCCAATGAAGTTCAGATTGAGAAGATTCTTGATAGCATAAATGCACCTGGTCCTCTTACTCGATCAAAAGCTATGCAACTAGAAAACTTCTGTGGGCACTTTGTATTCGTCTCCATATCAAAACCCAATAAAGTTGATGAAGCCTTCATGGGACCTGAATGGATTCAAGCTATGCAAAAAGAGCTTCAACAATTTGAGCTCAATAATGTCTGGGAGCTAGTCAAGCATCCTAATCCTCGCAAGCACAATATTATTGGCACCAAATGTATGTATCGAAACAAACAAGATGAACATGGTCAAGTTGTCAGAAACAAAGATCGTCTCGTTGCTCAAGGTTACACACAAGTTGACGGAATTGACTTCTATGAAACCTTTATCCTGTGGTTAGGCTTGAAGCTATTAGCATACTGCTAGCCTATGCTAACCGCAACAACATCCTCCTGTATCAAATGGATGTGAAGATTACCTTTCTCAACGGCAAAATTGAAGAAGAAGTATATGTAGATCAACCACATGGTTTTGAAGATCCAAAGCATCCTGATATGGTATACAAGATCAACAAGGCACTGTATGGCCTCAAACAAGCACCTGGATCCATGTATGACACACTCAAAGACTAACTGAAGAGCAAAGGCTTCAAACCTGCTTCCTTAGATCCCACTCTGTTCATGAAGACATATGATGGAGAACTGTTTGTATGCCAAATCTATGTGGATGATATTATCTGGAGCTGCACTAGCAAAAGATATAGTGATGAGTTTGGGCATATGATGCAAGAGCATATCAGATCTCCATGATGGGGGAGCTGAAATTCTTCCTTGGTCTTCAAATCTGTCAACAGAGAAATGGCATCTTTGTATCACAGGAAAAGTACCTCAAAGATTGTCTGAAGAAGTTTGGAATGCAAGACTGCAAAGGGTACATGACTCCAATGCCAACCAAAGGCCAATTGGGCCCTGACGACAATGGTAAAGAGTTCGATCAAAAGGTATACCACTCAATGATTGGTTCTTTATTGTACTTATGTGCATCTAGGCCAGATATAATGCTTAGCTCATGTGTGCCCAATTCCAAGAGGTACCAAAGGAGTCGCATCACCCCGCGGTGAAGCGAATACTTCAATATTTGGCTCACACCCCAATGCTAGGATTATGGTATCCAAAGGGTTCAGAGTTTGATCTAGCTGGATTCTTAGATGCTGATTATGCTGGTGACAAGGTTGATCGCAAGTCCACATCAGACACATGTCATTTTCTTGAAGGATCTCTTGTCTGTTGGTCTTCAAAGAAGCAGAACTGTGTTTCACTCTCCACTGTAGAATCTGAATATATTGTTGCTGGATCTTGTTGCACTCAGCTTCTCTAGATGAAGCAAACCCTCAAGGACTATGGCATCAACATGAAGAATGTGCCTCTCTATTGCGGCAATGAAAGCGCATCAAGATTGCTCACAATCCAGTTCAGCAATCGAAGACAAAGCACATTCAGATCCGTCATCACTTTCTGAGAGACCATGTGTTGAAGGAAGACATTGATATCATTCACGTCAATAGTGAGGAGCAATTGGCAGATATCTTCACTAAGCCATTGGATGAGAAAAGGTTTTGCAAGCTGCGGTGTGAGCTAAATATCTTAGAATCCTCGAATGTCATGTGAATGGACACACATCCTAATGCTTATGCATATTGATGACTTAGGTGTGCAACACACAAAGTAACGTATGTCTTCAATTCATGAAGACATACACTCTAAGTGTGAATACATTAATGTGAAAATTGACTTCGAAGCGCCATAATAATTATGCGCAGTGTGTGGGTCTAATACTTCCTATACGGTGGGTAACACCACCACCAACTTTTATTGAAGATTTTTGTTTGGCGTCACATTGCATTATCTTCAAAAATTGATTTGTCTTCAACATTGGTTTATCTTCATGATTCATATTCACAATATATCTATATATATCTATATATATATATATATATATCTGTGTGTGTGTGTATGTGTGTGTGTGTGTGTGTGTGTGTGTGTTCTGTCCTCTACAACATTCACTTATAGCTATGTCTTCAAGTTGTCATCTTCTGCACTAAGTGAATGTGATCAGACCCTAACCCCATATGTGCTTATCTCTCCTACTCTCTCTAAATCTTCATATGCATTTTGTTGACACGTGTAGATTATCTTCACTATGTCCTTGTTAGTCAAAGATTAAGAGACAAACATTTAAAAGGCTTTTATTATCCTTATCTTTTTGCATGAATCCGGAGAAGTCGGAACAACCACCCGACAAACCGGACGCATGTGGGGTGATGGCTCAACATTTAAGTTGTTGCATGCGTGCCACGTGCAGCTCAGATGTGAACCGACAGGGGTAGCTGAGTAAGTACACTGTGCCACCCCCTTCCTTATAAATACCCAGCCCCCTGTGGACATTAAAATCTTACTCCCTCACGGTATCACTCAAAACCCTAGCGCCATCGCTAGCTTCCGTCGTCGCCGGAGACGAAGCACTTCGCTGCCGTGACTTCTCTATTGTCGTCATCACACCGGCCGCGGACATCTACCTCCTGCCACCGTTGTAGGTGTCTTCTACCACCAAGTTAGGGCGCGGGAGATTGGACTGCTCGGCCTCCATCCCTGACTCGTCTAGCAATTCTCGTCTATTCTTGAGCGGTAATTAAAAGTATATTTTTACCGCACGTTTGATCCGTTAAAACTTTCTATATCTTCAGAAAGTTGCTTCTTCACTTCCAAATCTAGATCTTCCGTACTTTGCATCTCATAACTTGCAAGTACTTTCACTTATGCTTCACTACTAGTTAGATTCCTCACTTGTACTTATTCAAGGATTCGTACAAATCTGGAACCAACTTACATCAATAAGTGCATGTCTTCGCACTATGAGATCAATGTCTTCAAACTAATTTATCTTCAAAATCCTCTAAGAATGCATATGACCTCTTCCCCTTCCCTCGCATCTCTAATGCTGTCATAGGTACATGTCCGTGGGCGAGTCTCTTGATTCTCATAGTCTGAATTCATTTGCAGAATTCTTACAGCATCACATTGACTCTCCTGAAGCAAGTTCTTGTCTGACCAGCAAAGTGAAGCCTATCATTTCTGTGAAGCCTATCAGCCATGTGAAGCCAATGGCTAGTGGCAAATCTGCAAAGGAAGGTGGCAGACAATGCCGTGATAACACTACAAAGGATATGCCTCCCGATCTCTATGAGTTATACAAGTCTGATCCTGAAGAGAGCTATAGTGAACGTAAATCTCGAGTCCAATGGATTCGCAGATACTGGGTAGAGCAGTAGTTTCTCTATCACTTTGTGAGTGCTGAACATACTGATAAGAACGTTGTGAGGCCAGCTTGGGCCGATATTGTATACAAGAAACTACACCCAAGGACCAAGGCTGAAGCCATTCAAAGAGGCTTCTTTCCTTTTATGGTCAGAGGACCAATGCCTGAGGATGCCTACCCATCCAGTGTTCGATGGTGTCGTGAGGATGATCTGTTTGAAGCCAATCTCCAGTTTGCCAAAGCTTCAACAGTTCAAAACAAGGACTTTGGGATTGACTTCAACCCAGGTCCAGCTGCACCATGGCCCGATGGCAGTCGTGAGGCTGAACTAAATCTTATTGGCCCCTTTGATGACTTCGACTCCTTTCTGGCACACTGTGCAGCACAGAGGGCCAGCATTGAAGGTGATGTTGAGGATGAGGAATAGGCTGCAGCTCTAGAGCCCCCGGAGCCAGTCAAGAAGTAAAAGGCTTCAAAGCCTACAACTGCTCCAAAAGCTTCAAGAGTGAAGCCATTGAAATCTATACCTCCCGAATCCAGTGTGCATTCTGAAGACTTGTCCCGCACATCTGCAAGGAAGAAGAAGATTTCAGGGCAAGGCCTCACACCAGCAAGCATTCTGCGCCATAATGAAGACGTAATAGAACTATCCAGTGATGAAGATCTTGCTGACGATGTCCTTGAGCTGCTGATTAAGAGCAAATAGGAGGCTGAAATCTTCAAAGACTTGCCCTTGTTTGATGCTGATATTCTGAACAATTTTATTGATGAATGGTTTGAAGACACTTCTCTTACCATTGATGATATGCAGCTGCCCATTGGCATGAGAGTGACATTCCAAGGCTGCATTACAGAAGAGCTTGCCATTGCTCAAAAGGTCATTGAGCATAAAAACAAGATTGACCATGAGAAGGCTGTCTTCAAGAAGCACATGGCCAAGCTTAGTGTCACATATGTCCAAAACTTCAAGAAAATGATGGCAGATCTCAAGGCCGAGTTCCATAAGCATCGTGATGAAGCCAAGGGCTCCCGTGAGCACCTCAAATATTGTGCTGAGAAATTTGTTCAGACTCACAATGAAGCCATGAAGAGAAAAGCACTTGGGTGTCCAGGCATTGACCCCAAGTTGGCTGCTAAGAAGAAAAAGCTAACACGAGCTGAAGCTGAGGCTCCAAGGCAGGAAAGTCCAAGCATTGTCTTCCCTACTAGCATGACTGGCTCAAAGTCAAAGGTCCCATCAACTACTTCTGAGAGGAAGAAGACAAAGCAGACAGAGGCTAAAGCCAAGAAGCGCAAGCATCAAGATGCCTCTGATGTCATTCCATGTCAGAAAATGCTGAAGACAAAGCCTTCTAAGGCTTCAATAAGGGCCCAAGCACCAACTGCCTCATCTACTCCTGAAGAGCTGGTGCTAGTTGAGCGCGTCTCAGTTACCTTACCAACCTCCTCCAACCACGAGCGTCGTCTTGTTGTGCATGAGCCTGCTACCACAGAGGATCACGAATTTGAAGAGATCCCAGCTGTTGACACCAGGTATCATCGCCTGCTCCCACAAGCAGTGAACAGATTAGTATTGGCATTCCCACGACACCAATCACTCAAGATGATTTCTGGGAAGAGCAACACCCAACACCCCGCTCTATGAAGTCATTCCTCACACTCCACAAGCTCAAGTCACTACTCCAGTGCTTGAGACTCCCCAAGACACCCCCGAAGACATGGAGAAGACTACTCCATCACCGCAGGCGTTGCCCCCCTTCCAAAGGCATCGCAGAGGCCCAAGGCAAACGGTCTCCATGTCTAGCATTCCTGAAGAGTATGTACAAACCACAAGCTCAGTAGCACGTCAAGCGTTCCCTGAAGCTATCCCCTGAAAGTCTGCTCAAGAGTCTGAAGCAAAAGAGGTTGATGACATTTCGGCTGCATCAGTTGAGGAAAGAGAAGAAGAACAAGTTGTTATCCCCCTACTGAACCAAGTGTGATTTCAGATGTGATTGTGCCAAACCCCCCAGTAATTGAAGCCTCTAAAGTCATTGTGGATGCTTCTACTGCCACTCGTACTGAAGCCAATGCCATTGTCATCGCTGAAGACAATGCGTTGCCTGAAACCTCTGATGCCACAGAAGATCTTCAACTATCCACATCGGATGTTGCTGCTGCTCCACCTATTCCACAAACTATGGCAAGGGCCTTCAACCGTGAAGGTGTGATGATCAGTGTTAGATGGCCTGATAACCCACAAGTATGGGGGATCAATTGTAGTCCTTTGGATAAGTAAGAGTGTCGAACCCAACGAGGAGTAGAAAGAAATGACAAGTGGTCTTCAGCAAGGTATTCTCTGCAAGCACTGAAATTATAAGTAACGAGTAGGTTGATAGCAGGATAATTGTAATGAGCAAGAAATGATAATAGTAACAAAAGTGCAGCAAGGTAGCCTGATACGTCTCCAGCGTATCTATAATTTTTGATTGTTCCATGCTATATTATATTTTGTTTTGGATGTTTAATGGGCTTTATTATACACTTTTATATTATTTTTGGGACTAACCTATTAACCGGAGGCCCAGCCCGAATTAGTGTTTTTTTGCCTATTTCAGTGCTTCGTAGGAAAAGGATATCAAACGGAGTCCAAACGGAATGAAACCTTCGAGAACGTGATTTTCGGAACAAACGTGATCCAGAGGACTTGGAGTGGATGTCAAGCAACCAACGAGGAAGCCACAAGGTAGGGGGGCGCGCCCTCCACCCTCGTGGGCCCCTCGTGGCTCCACCGACCTACTTCTTCCTCCTATATATACCTACGTGCCCCCAAACCATCAGAGACAAAGCCAAAACCCTATTTCCACCGCCGCAACCTTCTGTACTCGTGAGATCCGATCTTGGGCCCTTTTCTGGCGCTCCACCGAAGGGGGCATTGATCTTGGAGGGCTTCTACATCAACACCATAGCCTCTCCGATGATGTGTGAGTAGTTTACCTCAGACCTTCGGGTCCATAGTTATTAGCTAGATGGCTTCTTCTCTCTTTTTGGATCTCAATACAAAGTCCTCCTCGATTCTCTTGTAGATCTATTTGATGTAACTCTTCTTTTTGCGGTGTGTTTGTCGAGATCCGATGAATTGTGGGTTTATGATCAAGATTATCTATGAACAATATTTGAATCTCCTCTGAATTCTTTTATGTATGATTGGTTATCTTTGCAAGTCTCTTTGAATTATCAGTTTGGTTTGGCCTACTAGATTGATTTTTCTTGCAATGGGAGAAGTGCTTAGCTTTGGGTTCAATCTTGCGGTGCTCGATCCCAGTGACAGCAGGGGAAACGACACGTATTGTATTGTTGCCATCGAGGATAAAAAGATGGGATTTATATCATATTGCATGAGTTTATCCCTCTACATCATGTCATATTGCTTAAAGCATTACTCTGTTCCTACGAACTTAATACTGTAGATGCATGCTGGATAGCGGTCGATGTGTGGAGTAATAGTAGTAGATGCAGGCAGGAGTAGGTCTACTTTTCACGGACGTATTGCCTATATACATGATCATACCTAGATATTCTCATAACTATGCTCAATTCTATCAATTGCTCGACAGTAAGTCGTTTACCCACCGTAATACTTATGCTATCTTGAGAGAAGCCACTAGTGAAACCTATGGCCCCCGGGTCTATTTTCCATTATATTAGTCTCCCGTCAACAAGCTATTTGTGGCGCCGTTTATTTTGCTTTCTTTACTTTTAGTCTTTATCATAAAAATACCAAAAATATTATCTTATCATCTCTATCAGATCTCACTTTTGCAAGTGGCCATGAAGGGATTGACAACCCCTTTATCATGTTGGTTGCAAGGTTCTTATTTGTTTGTGTATGTGCTTGGTACTTGAGCGTGGCCTCCTACTGGATTGATACCTTGGTTCTCAAAAACTAAGGGAAATATTTACGCTACTTTACTGCATCACCCTTTCCTCTTCAAGGGAAAACTAACGCAATGCTCAAGAGGTAGCAAGAAGGATTTTTGGCGCCGTTGCCGGGGAGTCTACGCACAAGTCAAGACATACCAAGTACCCATCACAAACTCTTATCCCTCGCATTACATTATTTGCCATTTGACTCTCATTTTCCTCTCCCCCACTTCACCCTTGCCATTTTATTCGCCCTCGTTTTTTCTGTTCGCCTCTTTTTCGCTTGCCTCTTGTTTGCTTGTGTGTTGGATTGCTTGTTTGTCACGATGGCTCTACCTAGATTTGGTGATCTTCACCTTAAAAGGTTAGAAGAGATTGAAAGCAACGTCAGAAGTTTCATGACTTTACAATTTGAGCATAACAATTTCTTTAGAAACGATCTTAAAGAACAAAAAAGCTTTATGGGTTACATGAATAAAGAGCTCGATGATATGTGTAAGGAATTTTATGGTTTGAAATCTCAGATTGCTCATCTCGAAAAATTAATTGCTGAAATTTCGGATAAGCAGGCCACCTTAGTTAATAAGATGGCCGCTAAACCAGATTTTTTTTATGAGAATAAACATGAAGATCTAAAAGTTATTTATGTGTCCCCTATTAAATCTTTGTTTTGCAATATGAATCTTGATAATTATGGGATTGGAAATGAGTCAATTTTAGTTAGAAGGTGTCCGAAAAATTCGGAGTTTTTAGATCTTGATGCAAAAATTGGTAAAAGTGGGATTGAAGAGGTCAAAACTTTAGATATCGATGAAACCACTATCTTGGATTTCAAGAAATTTAATTATGATAATTGCTCTTTAATAGATTGTATTTCCTTGTTGCAATTCGTGCAAAATTCTCCTCATGCTTATAGTCAAAATAAAGCTTTTACTAAACATATCGTTGATGCATTGATGCAATCTTATGAAGAAAAACTTGAGTTAGAAGTTTCTATCCCTAGAAAACTTTATGATGAGTGGGAACCTGCTGTTGAAATTAAAATTAAAGATCATGAATGCTATGCTTTGTGTGATTTGGGTGCTAGTGTTTCCACGATCCCAAAAACTTTGTGTGATTTGTTAGGTTTCCGTGAAATTGATGATTGCTCTTTAAACTTGCATCTTGCGGATTACACTATTAAGAAACCAATGGGAAGAATTAATGATGTTCTTATTGTTTCAAATAGGAACTATGTGCCCGTAGATTTCATTGTTGTTGATATAGATTGCAATCCTTCATGTCCTATTATTCTTGGTAGACCTTTCCTTAGAACGATTGGTGCAATTATTGATATGAAGTAAGGAAATATTAGATTCCAATTTTCGTTAAGGAAAGGTATGGAACACTTTCCTATAAAAAATAAAATTACCTTATGAATCTATTATGAGAGCCACTTATGGATTGCCTACCAAAGATGGCAATACCTAGATCCATCCTCGCATTTATGCCTAGCTAGGGGCATTAAACGATAGCGCTTGTTGGGAGGCAACTCAATTTTATTTTAGTTTTTTGCTTTTTGCTTCTGTTTAGTAAGAAATATTTGATCTAGCCTCTGGTTAGATGTGTTTTTATGTTTTAATTAGTGTTTGTGCCAAGTGAAACCTATAGGATCTTCTTGGATGATAGTTACTTGATCTTGCTGAAAATTCCAAAAACTTTCTGTTCACGAAAACAATTGTTTAAAATCACCAGAACGTGATAAAATACTGATTCCAATTTCAGTAGATTAATAAAAAAATTATACAAGTCTTCCTATTTTGGTAGATTTTTCTAAGTTCCAGAAGTTTGCGTTAGTTACAGATTACTACAGGCTGTTCTGTTTTTCGTGTGTTGTTTGCTTATTTTGATGAGTCTATGGTTAGTAAAATAGTTTATAAACCATAGAGGAGTTGGAATATAGTAGGTTTAACACCAATATAAATAAAAAATGAGTTCAATACAGTACCTTTAAGTGGCGTTTTGTTTTCTTTCGCTAACGGAGCTCACGAGATTTTCTGTTAAGTTTTGTGTTGTGAAGTTTTCAAGTTTTGGGTAAGGATTTGATGGATTATGGAACAAGGAGTAGCAAGAGCCTAAGATTGGGGATGCCCAAGGCACCCCAAGGTAAACTAATGACACCAAAAAGCCAAAGCTTGGGGATGCCCTGGAAGGCATCCCCTCCTTCGTCTTCGTCCATCGGTAACTTTACTTGGAGCTATATTTTTATTCACCACATGATATGTGTTTTTCTTGGAGCGTCTTGTATGATTTGAGTCTTTGCTTTTTAGATTACCCCAATCATCCTTTCTGTACACACCTTTTGAGAGACACACACATGATTCAGAATTTATTAGAATACTCGATGTGCTTCACTTATATCTTTCGAGCTATATAATTTTTGCTCTAGTGCTTCACTTATATCTTTTAGAGCACAGTAGTGGTTTTGTTTTATAGAAAGTATTGTTCTCTCATGATTCACGTAGATTATTTTGAGAGTCCTACAAAACCGCATGGTCATTTTCTTAAATTGTGAAATTACTCCTAATATGATAGGCATCCAAGATTAGTAAAAACTTTCTTATAAGTGCGTTGAATACTAAGAAAAGTTTGATGCTTAATGATTGTTTTGAGATATGGAGGTAGTAATATTAAATTTGTGCTAGTTGAGTAATTGTGAATTTGAGAAATACTTGCGTTGAAGTTTGCAAGTCCCGTAGCATGCACGTATGGTAAACGTTGTGTAACAAATTTGAAACATGAGGTGTTCTTTGATTGTCCTCCTTATGAGTGGTGGTCGGGGACGAGCAATGGTCTTTTCCTACCAATCTATCCCCCTAGGAGCATGCGCGTAGTGCTTGGTTTTTGATGACTTGTAGATTTTTGCAATAAGTTGTGAGTTCTTTATGACTAATGTTGACTCCATGGATTATACGCACTCTCACCCTTCCATCATTGCTAGCCTCTTCGGTACCGTGCATCGCCCTTTCTCACCTTGAGAGTTGGTGCAAACTTCGCCGGTGCATCCAAATCGCGTGATACGATACGCTCTAGCACACATAAATCTCCTTATATCTTCCTCAAAACAGCCACCATACCTACCTATTATGGCATTTCCATAGCCATCCCGAGATATATTGGCATGCAACTTTCCACTGTTCCGTTTATCATGACACGTTTCATCATTGTCATATTGCCTTGCATGATCATGTAGTTGCCATCGTATTTGTGGCAAAGCCACCATGCATATTATTTCATACATGTCACTCTTGATTCATTGCCCATCCCGGTACACCGCCGGAGGCATTCATATAGAGTCATACTTTGTTCTAGTATCGAGTTGTATTAATTGAGTTGTAAATAAATGGAAGTGTGATGATCATCATTCATAGAGCATTGTCCCCCCCCCCCCAAAAAAAGAGAAAGGCCAACTAAAAAAAGGAAAGGCCCAAAAAAAGAGAAAATAAAATAAAGAAGGGGCAATGCTACTATCCTTTTTTTCCACACTTGTGCTTCAAAGTAGCACCATGATCTTTATGATAGATAGTCTCTTGTTTTGTCACTTTCATATACTAGTGGGAATTTTTGATTATAGAACTTGGCTTGTGTATTCCAAGAATGGGCTTCCTCAAATGCCCTAGGTCTTCGTGAGCAAGCAAGTTGGATGCACACCCACTTAGTTTCTTTTGTTGAGCTTTCATGCATTTATAGCTCTAGTGCATCCGTTGCATGGCAATCCCTACTCCTTGCATTGAAATCAATCAATGGGCATCTCCCTAGCTCGTTGATTAGCCGCGTCAATGTGAGACTTTTTCATTTTTTGTCTTCTCCACATAACCCCCATCATCATATTCTATTCCACCCATAGTGCTATATCCATGGCTCACGCTCATATATTGCGTGAAAGTTGAAATAAGTTGAGATTACTAAAGTATGAAACGATTGCTTGGCTTGTCATCGGGGTTATGCATGATGAGAGCATTCTTGTGTGACGAAAATGGAGCATGACCAAACTATATGATTTTGAAGGGATGAACTTTTTTTGGCCATGTTATTTTGAGAAGACATAATTGCTTAGTTAGTATGCTTGAAGTATTATAACTTTTATGTCAATATTGAACTTTTATCTTGAATCTTTCGGACCTGAATATTCATACCACAAATAAGAGAATTACATTGAAAATTATGCTAAGTAGCATTCCACATCAAAAATTCTATTTTTATCATTTACCTACTCGAGGACGAGCAGGAATTAAGCTTGGGGATGCTCGATATGTCTCCAACGTATCTATAATTTTTTATTGTTCCATGCTATATTATATTCTGTTTTGGATGTTTAATGGGCTTTATTATACACTTTTATATTATTTTTGGGACTAACCTATTAACCGAAGGCCCAGTCCAAATTGCTGTTTTTTTGCCTATTTCAGTGTTTCGAAGGAAAAGGGTATCAAACGGAGTCCAAACGGAATGAAACCTTCGGGAACGTGATTTTCGGAACAAACGTGATCCGGAGGACTTGGAGTGGACGCCAAGCAACCAATGAGGAAGCCACAAGGTAGGGGCGCGCCTACCCCCTGGGTGCGCCCTACACCCTCGTGGGCCCCTCGTGGCTCCACCGACCTACATCTTCCTCCTATATATACCTACGTACCCCCAAACCATCAAAGACAGAGCCAAAACCCTATTTCCACCGCCGCAACCTTCTGTACTCGTGAGATCCCTTCTTGGGGCCTTTTCCGGCGCTACACCGAAGGGGGCATTGATCACGGAGGGCTTCTACATCAACACCATAGCCTCTCCGATGATGTGTGAGTAGTTTACCTCAGACCTTCGGGTCCATAGTTATTAGCTAGATGGCTTCTTCTCTCTTTTTGGATCTCAATACAAAGTTCTCCTCGATTCTCTTGGAGATCTATTTGATTTAACTCTTCTTTTTGCGGTGTGTTTGTCGAGATCTGATGAATTGTGGTTTTATGATCAAGATTATCTATGAACAATATTTGAATCTCCTCTGGATTCTTTTATGTATGATTGGTTATCTTTGCAAGTCTCTTCGAATTATCATTTTGGTTTGGCCTACTGGATTGATCCTTCTTGCAATGGGAGAAGTGCTTAGCTTTGGGTTCAATCTTGCGGTGCTTGATCCCAGTGACAGTAGGGGAAACGACACGTATTGTATTGTTGCCATCGAGGATAAAAAGATGGGGTTTATATGATATTGCATGAGTTTATCCCTCTACATCATGTCATCTTGCTTAAAGCGTTACTCCGTTCTTATGAACTTAATACTCTAAATGCATGCTGGATAGCAGTCGACGTGTGGAGTAATAGTAGTAGATGCAGGCAGGAGTCGGTCTACTTGTCACGGACGTGATGCCTATATACATCACTACAAAAAAAAGACACATCCGTGACATTTTGGGCCGAACGATTTTTTTTTCTGTCATACATATGACACTTCTATGATGATAATTGTGACAAAACCCGGTATCATCATAGATGTGGTGGGCTCCTACTTCTATGACAAAAAATCATGACAGAAAATGGGCTTTTCGTCCTGGGCGGGCCGGAGACGCAGCTGCATGACATTCTTTGGGCCGTCCATGACGGAAAAAACCGTGGTAGAAGAGAGGGCGAGGAAAATTTCGGGGAGTTCCCGTTTACGGTGGGAGGTCGGGGGCCGAGCGATGCACGTTTCTCTCGTACACGTATGCGCGTGTGTGCGAGGCGTTGGCTCTAGCTGAACCCGAGCGAGGCGTTGGGCTCTAACTGAACCCGAGCGATTGCACTGCAGGCTACGCGTTACTGAACCCGAGCGATCGATCGATGGCTGTTAACTGAACTCGATCGAGCGATTCCTTCGCTACTGCTGCTAACTGAAGCCGATCGATGGGATGAACAGTGAGCGTTGCGGGGGGGTTTGGATGAATAGTGAGCGGTGGTGTTGCCTCTGGATGAACAGGACCCCGTGGTGTGGTGGAGGGCTGGATGAATAGTAGACGGTGGAGGGGTGCCCGTGGAGGGGTGGATGAACATGACCTCGTGGTGTGAAGGGCTGGATGAACAGTAGACAGTGGAGGGGTGCCCGTGGAGGGGTGGTTGAACAGGACCCCGTGGTGTGGAGGGCTGGATGAACAGTAGACGGTGGAGGGGTGGTTGAACAGTAGCCGGTGGAGTAGCGCGCGGTGGAGGCTGGATGAACAGGAGCCCGTGGAGGCTGGAGGAGGCCGACAGTGGAGATGAACAGTATCCCGTGGAGTCCCATTTTGCGGTACGCCACACCCCTCCCGGTCAACAGGACCCCTGTTTCGACCGTAGGAGGTCCGTTTCCTCTATATTGCGGTACGCCAGACCCCTCCCGATGAACAGGATCCCGTTTCGAACATGGTCGGTCGAACACAAGGCCGTTTCCTCCGTTCTGCGGTACGCCAGGCCTCGTTTCCATCGCCTGTTCCGTCCAAGCCCTCCTGATGAACACGACGCATTCCGTTGCCTCCCCATGAACACGACGCATTCCGTTGCCTCCCCATGAACACGACGATGATGTTGTTTCTCCGTTTCAACCCAGCCATGTACATGAGCCCTGGCCGTACGTATGCGTGAATAGCCGTTCGAGACCCCGCCCGTATGTACACATACGTGGCCGTATTTTCTTTCTTGCACCCTGGCCGCTGTACGTACGTGTACATGCTACGTGCGCGCCTCTACTACGACACGTGCGCGCCTCTACATCGACCAGTATATATGTACGTACACGTTCGTGACCAGAATGACAACACTACGTACGCTTCGACCAGGTGGGTACCGACTGTCAGGCACTTCCTTGCCTGTGAAGATGTAGCTGGTGGATCCCAGTAGTCAGGGGCAAACATTTTTTTCACGAAATACGGTGGCCCGTCCGATGGGTCCCCGTTGTCAGGTGGAGGAATAATTATTTTGCACGTAATAAGGAGGCACTTCCTTGCTGCGGCCGTGGACCCAGCTGTCAGCCTCTCCACGTACAATCCACGTCCGATGGAAGCCGTTCCTTGACCACGTTGACCACGCCGCGCTGAGAGCACCAGGGCGGTGGACGACGGCGAGGCCTAGGAAGGGGGCGACGCGGAGCCGGGGAAGACGCGGCAGTGGATGCCCACGCGTAGAGGAGTACAAGGGTTCACTGGTTCGCTACAGTGTGAGGCTGCCGTCGCCACAGAATAACAGGGGGTGTGGGTGAGTAGAGGGATGGCCTGGCCAGCGGTGGGAGTAGTAGGGGGCGGTGAGGCCTCCGCCGCATCGCAACCGGCCACAGGAGGCAGGAGCGCGAGGCATGACTGGCGCTGGTTTTGGCGGCTGGAGCAAGAAGACCAGCGATTGAAGAAGCACTACGGTCGTTGGATGGACATCGTACGGTCACTGGAGCTAGAATCGTGCATATTGCCTAAGTTGACAAAGCCCTCCGGCTCCGTCAACTTAGTAGGCCCACAAGTCAGCCTCCCACCAAGGTGGGTCCCAGCTAGCAGGGGGATATTCATTTTTTTGTGCGTAATAAGGAGGCACTTCCGTGGGTCCGAGCTGACAGCAGGGGGAACGTTTTTTTCGCGAAATACTTTGTCCCGTCGGGTGGGTCCCAGCAGTCAGGGGCAAACATTTTTTCGCAATATACTGGTGGGCGTCCGATGGGTCCCTGCTGTCAGGTGGAGGAATAATTATTTTCCGCGTAATAAGGAGGCACTTCCTTGCGGCTACCGTGGACCCAGCTGTCAGCCTCTCCACGTACAGTATTCTTCCGATGGAATCCGATCATTGAGCACATTGACCACGCCGCACCGACAGCACCACGGCGGTGGACGACGGCGAGGCCTAGGAAGGGGACGACGCGGAGCCGGGGAAGACGCGGCAGTGGATGCCCACGCGGAGAGGAGTACAAGGGTTCACTGGTTCGGCTGCGCTGCCGTCGCCGCAGAATAACAGGGGGTGTGGGTGAGTGGAGTGGAGGGATGGCCTGGCCATCGGTGGGAGTAGTATGGGGGCGGTGAGGCCTTCGCGGCAGCACAGCCGGCCATGAGAGGCAGGAGCAGGCGGCACGACCGGCGCTGCTTTGGGCGGCTGGAGCAAGAAGACCAGAGGTTGAAGAAGCACTACGGCTGTTGGATGGACATCGTACGGTCAGTCGAGCTAGAATCGTGCATATTGACTAAGTTAACAAAGCCCTTCATCCCCGTCAACTTAGTAGGCCCACTATACTAGGTCCCAGCTAGCAGGGGGAGTATTCATTTTTTTCTGCGTAATAAGGAGGCACTTCCTTGTGTGCGAAGATATAGCTGGTGGGTCCAAGCTGTCAGCGGCGGTAACGTTTTTTTCACGAAATACAGAGGCCGTTTCGGTGGGTTCCGGATGTCAGGTGGAGGAAATCATTATTTTACGCGTAATAAGGAGGCATGTCCTTGCGTGCGGCCGTGGACCCAGCTGTCAGCCTCTCCACGTACAGTCCACTTCAGATGCATGTCGGTCGTTGACCACGCTGACCACGCCACGCCGAGAGCAACAGGGCGGTGGACGAAGGCGAGGCATAGGAAGGGAACGACACGAAGGCAGGGAAGACTCGGCCGTTGTTTTTGTTTCCCACGCGGAGGGGAGTACGACTGTATGAGGGTTTACTGGCTCGTCTGCCATTGCTAGAGAATAACAATAGGTAAGGGTGAGTGGAGGGATGGCTAGGCCAGCGATGGGAGTATGGTGGGGCGGTGAGGCCTGCGCGGCAGCACAGCCGGCCGCGGGGAGAAGGGAGCAGGCAGTCTCGCCGGTGCTTGTTTGAGCGGCTGGAGCAGGAAGAGCAGAGATTGAAGAAGCACGACGGCCGTTGGATGGACATACAACAGTATACAAGCCATCTATGGAAAGCCTCAAATCTGTGGAAAACACCATACAACCCATCTGCCATTATTTCAAATAATTTACAGCCCATTTGCTAATTCTTACGGGTTTTGTGGAGCCCATATTCTTTATGTTAGCATTACAGCCCATATTCTGGCCACGGTTAAAAAATTATACGAAATTTGCATATGTCGGTGCGGCCTGAACTGTTTTTAATCCCGAAATTTCGAGTCACATTCAGACTGATTTTAAAAATAAATGTATATCAATATAAAATCCAATAAATTGTCCACGCATAAAAATCAATGCAATTTAAAATCTCAAAATGAAAAAAAGATATTTGAAAATAATTGCCGGTTTGATGTGTTTTAAAATGTACAACCCATTTCTCATTACTAATAGGCCATTTTCTCGTCCAGCCGAATGAAGCTCACCTCGTCTTGAAAGATTTGCAGCCCAACAGGCCTGATAAAGCGACTTACTTGACAAATCACAAAAAAACTGGGCTAGCCATTTTCAGAAAGAAAAAAAACTACTGGGCTGGTCTGTGGTAAACATAAAAGAAAAGGCTGTCTAGACAGGCCAGAGTGTCCCGCATAGCCCAGTTGACACCCTGCTTCTGTCTCAAAAACAAACTAGATAAATGTCACTCCAATTATGGCGATTCATAAAAATGCCACTGCAATTTCCAAACTTTGAAAAATGCCACTGCAATTTTTGCAAACTTTGAAAAACGCCAGTGCAGTTTGCAAACTTTGAAAAACGCCACTCCAGACTTCGAAAAATGCCACTAGAAATGGCATGAAATGGCATTTTCCAAAGTTTGGAAATTGCAGTGGCATTTCTTGGATACACCAGATTTGGAGTGGCATTTATCAAATTAACCCAAAACAAAAATAACTGGGCGAGCTGCTGGGTCCCTGGTGTCAGCTGCTCGTTGTGCAATTCTCTCGTTTATTGACTACGTTGACAATGGCATGGGACCCAGATGTCAGAAATCCACTAGGAGGAGCCATTTTTTATTGGCTTGAAATAAGGAGGCATCTGCTTGCGTACTGCCATGACCTTGGCGGGTCCCTGCTGTCATCCTCTCCACGTACAATCATCTCCTGATTGTGTAGGCGTCAACTTGCTAGGCCCACAAGTCAGCCTCTAAACCGTGGAGGACAAATACAACCCATTTAAAAAAAAATAACAACCCATTCCATACGTTCAAATGGAAAGTTCAACATTCAGAGCAAAGTAACAGGTCTGATCCACATATAGAGTACTGAACTTCCACGTTGACAACCATCATAGCCAAGTTAACTATCTACTCCCACTAACACTCTAGTAGCAAACAAGTACTAACTTACTCTTAGCTAACTAGACGATGTCGACCGCCATCTACTGTCGATGCTAAACGCCGGCACCGGCGTCCTCCGCCTCGCCTTGGACTTGCCAGAGGTGCGATAGGGCGCGTTGCTCGCGCGCGTTGTCCCTTTCCATGTCGGCGTGGTCCACCGAAGCTTCAGCTTCCAACCGGGAAACCCACTTGATGAGCTGGTAGTAAAAATCGGCGTCTCGAACGCGTGCGTGCCCGACAGCCTCCAGGGCTATTTGCCGGGTGCCGGCCTCCATGTAGTCGGTCCAGTTGCGGGCGCTCTGCTCGCGACTCCGGGCGTCGGTGCGCTGTTGCTCCATGTCCCGTTGGTACGCTGCTCCTCCGCCAGGCGGTCACGCTCCAACAACTCCTGCTCCTCCGCCATGCGGGCGCGCTCCAACAACTCCTCGATCTCCGCATTGTCATCTAAAGACAGATAGAATGCCTCCTCCCTCCGTCTGCCTTCCGGTGAAAACCCTAACACTAGTTCCGGCGGTGACCGCCTCCGGCGTTGCCTACCGCGGACGGGCGGGGGCATGGCGGATGTGGCGAGTGACGTCGGGCCGGTGGGGGCTTATGAGGATATGGCGAGTTGGGTCACGGTGGCACCTGAGAAGGCCGGGAAACAGTACTTATAGGCAGAAGATAGCGTGACGATCATCGGAATTCAATGCATAATGGCTTAGCGCGCCAGCTTGCCGTGGAAAACTAGAGAAACTGAAATTATGACTGTGTCGTCCCGTCCCGTCTGGGTCGCACGCCGGCATGGCGGTCAAACAAGTGCACTCGAATCATCTCCCTCCTTGTCAATAATGATTCCACGGATTTAAAGCGTCTCTTTGTTTTGCATCAGTTAGCTGTCTTAATTACGGCCGGCTGCATGCAGGCACTCAGAATCGCTCACAGGCAGTACGTGAAGCAACATGCAGCCACTTCGCATTTTTATCCGTGTAGGATCGATAGTGTAGCTTGTCAGTTTCTTCAGAGGTAGGCATTTTTATTCAAAAAAACTGCCACTTCGCATCTTGCGTCGCAAATAAAACTGCCAGGAGCGCATTTGTAGGCTAGCTAGTGATCGATCAGTAACTTGTAAACACTGAGCGAACACAAATAAGTAACTGTTAATGCATCTCAATGATTCACAGATCATATACAAATATGTAGCTCCAAAAGCAAAGATCGGCCACTTCGGATCTTGTGTCGCAACTAAAACTAACTAGTACGATTCCCATACATAAGATCAACATGTTAATGCATCTCAATGATTCACAGATCATATACAAATATGTATCTCCAAAAGCAAAGATCTAGAAAAAACATCTATTATCCAAAAGCAAAGATCTAGAAAAAAACATCTGCTCTAAGCCAACATTCAGTATAGACTGAAAGACAAATTTGTTTGTGAAGTCTACAATTCCTCTTGCAAACGTAAGTGGTTTCACCAACAGCTGGAACTATGAGAATGAACCACACATGATGGAGGAACATCCACTGTAATATGATTTGGTCTTCTCTCGATCACACGGCAAGACTATTTTCGGAATACAAATTTTAACTTAGGAAAAATGATGTCCATTTTATAATCAGACCAAAGCAATGAAGCACCTAGTGTTGGCCAATAAATAGTACAGTACCACTTTTCTGCAGTCCATGAAGTGACTATCCAATCTTTCTGTGTCTATTTTCAAATGGCACTGCATGCAGTGACTATACTATTCTCTTGTGCAGCTCAACCAAAATTGCGGGCACTTTGTTTGTTTGCCAAATAGCAACGGGCAGACATCTCTATCTGCACAAATATCAAGCATCTAGTAAACATATACCACACCTTGTATTTTCGGTTTAAACATGTCTCTTCGACTTAGCATCTGTCATGTTCTGCACTGGACAATCTGATACAGTTATGTTTTGCCCTGGACAATTTCATACTGAATTGATTTGCTGGTTCTGAGCAGAAATATAACGCCTATTCTTCATCAGACCAAGGATATCCATGTTCGCAGTGATGGAAGAGGTGAAATCGATACAACCGAAATTGAGCATCCAATCATTGAATCATGTCCTGCACCTCCAACGTAGGTCCACCCTGCCAATAAATTCACATGCAAACCACTAGTATTACTATCTAATGACAGTACAAAAAGAGTAGCAAGATAGTAGTAAACCATGTACCTTCATAATGAACAACTCATAGTGCCACCAATTGGATATAAAGGTTTGGAAAAAACATGCTCCTAATGTTGAACCAGTTGGACTTTTTGTGCAGTTCCACTAAAGTCGAGCATACCTATTTGCATAGATATTGAAAGTGTGATTACTCTAAAAGTGGCACTAGTTGAAGCATAGACTCATAAATATAAGCATTCCAATTTCTTAATGGGGAAAGGTAGCAAGACTGTTTCTAACCACCTGTTTGAAGGAATAAATAAAGCAACAACGGCTGATGTCAGGCAGGCATACATAGTTTTTTTCTGGAAAAGTGAGCCATTCCTGACCTTTCCTCTTCTTTTAAGCAAATTTTGTGCAGTTCTACTAAAATAAAATGCCATCACCGCCTTGACAATTCAGTGACACTGTACAAAAGGAAATGACTTAACATTACATCATGATGTCAGGTATGTAGTCGACATGCATTAGAGACAAACATACAGACCTCCTCAAGAGAACAGCCGGAGGACGAGGTGCCCACTCTTGACCTTTCCTCTTGTCTTCATAATTGTCTGTGCAGTTTAACCAAAATAAAATGACATCAGCGCCTTGGCATTTTGGTGACACTGTACAAAAAAATTAACTTATCTCATGAAAGTGAGGTATGTAATCTATAAGCATTAACAGTGCAAAAATCTGAAGGTAGTAACAAGTTTCATCATTGGTATACTGGCTGTGCAACAGCATTAGAATGCCTTAGCTGAAAAATCTTTAATACATCCACAATCAACAGCTAACCCTGAAATAATCCAAATTAAATGGCATTGCATAAATTTATGGGTGGCATTAGACTGAGAGCAGCATTAGTTAAATGTGCCATCACTTTAGCAGTAGCATTGCTTGACTTGACTTCTGGCGTTATACTAACAGCAAAAAATTGGCAATAAGAGCATGGGAGGCCCATTCAGACAGTGGGCGCACCAGTACGATGTACCTCCACGGACGCAGAGTGGTGAGGGAGGTATGGTTGCCCAGAGCAACAAATATCCAGGCAGCATATGTGGATTACGTCCCATTTTTGTTCTCTTTAGCCACCTTTTTCCTATGCGAGGACAACAAACTGATCGACCTGGTCATTCTCTATTGCGTTGTCGTGCCTTTCTACCCTTCTTCAACCAAGAGACACGAGACTCGTTCCTTAGCTACTGATTTTCCTCTTTTCAACCTAGATGCGGGTTCGATGCCTACTCTCTTGGACAGTACAGTCTCCCTTCCTTTCCTTATTCAACCCAGACATGGATTAGTCTGCATGAAGTAGGGTTTCCTTTAATAGTGCAAATTATGGTTTTTGTCTGCGTGGCCAGCAGAGTAGAGGATAGCAAATCAGGAAGATGGTGGAGTGGAAAAAGATCCACATGCAACGACGTAGCAGATGGGGCAATAGAACAAGGTTATGGCTTGAAAAGAGGTAGCATACCTGAGGGTCGGTTGTAAGTGCATCTAGTGCCCCTTAGTGATTTTGGTGTATTGAAGACTTATAGGTTAAGGATCTAATGTGTTTATGAGTGTACACATGTCTATAAGTCTATGAGGAGTTTGATATTTACAGAGAAAGTCGACCCCTAAAAATGAAGTTCTTCGACTGAAGACTTTGATATTTTGAAGACTTTCTGAAGACTTTGAAAGTGAAGAAATTGGTGTGACCTTGAAGACTTGGTATTCATTTGACGAACATGAAGCGTGAAGACTTTTGTTTTCGTAGTTTCGTTTTCTCTTTCTTGAGTCATAGGAAACACCATACTGTTAAAGGGGGTCGAGGAAATACTAAGGAAAAATTTCCATGTGATGCTCAACTCAAAATCCTACACCTACCAATCCCTTCGAGTGAAGCCATTGGAAATCTCATATAGTTCAGTCAATTTCTTCAGTAACAGAGACGAAGTTCTTTTCGTCGCTGAGGAATTTGTCCTGACTGAGGAGTTAGGAATTCGCCAGTGCGGATTGCCTACACTGTGAGGAACATGATAGCCCTGAGGAATTTGGACCCCAAATTTCCGACCGTTGTTGTGCTACGCGCCAGCTGTCCCAAAATATATTATCCCCTAACGGTCATATCATTGAAGGGCATTTATGTCTTATCATGTCGGGCTGCTCCCTAGGCTATAAATAGTCGCCCCCTACAACCACTAGCTGGTTGGCTGCTCCACGAGAAACTGACACTTGTCATTTGAGAGCACCCCATCCTCCGAGGACTTTGAGCGAAAATCATCAAGTGAGGAAAATCCAAAACCCAAACCCAAACACCTACAAACCCAAAGTGATTGAGCATCACTGAAGAGATTGATCCTGCGTGGATCCGACGCTTGTTACCTTTGAAGACTGTGCTTCTTCCAGACGGTTAGGCGTCATGGTCTAGAGCATCCAAGAGGTATTGTGGATCGCCGAGTGACCGAGTTTGTGAAGGTTCGGAAGTCACCTGAAGACTTAACACGAGTGATTGGACGAGGTCTGTGTGACCTTAGTTCAAGGAGAATACGGTGAGGACTGTGTGTCTGGGACTGTGTGTCCTCAGGTTTGAATACTTAGCCGCTCCAACCAGATGTACAACTGAGACATCAGTTGGAACTGGTCTACCAAATAATTGTCTTCACCAAGCCAACTGGTTCTATTTCCTCAACTCTTTCATTTCCTCAGTATTTCGTTGTGTGCTTGTCATATCTATGTTTGAAGACTTTGACTGAAGACTTCCTCAATTTCCTCAGTTCAATTTCTTCAGTCTGTTTTGTCTTCATCTTGTGTTATCCTGTGATTACGCTTCTTGTACTCTATGCTTGTCTTCATTTCATCATGATGACTATGCTTGTCTTCTGTTATGTTTACTTCTGAGTACTTATTCCGCTACAAGTAGTTCTTAGCTAAGGAATTTCCTCACTAGCAAATTCCTCAGTGAAGAATTCATAAAAATCGCATATTCACCCCCCCTCTAGTCGATATAACGCACTTTCAATTGGTATCAGAGCAAGGTACTCCCTTGTTCTGTGTGATTTTTGTTTAACCGTCTGGACTTTTAGTTATGTCGACCGCAGGTATGATCAAGGTCTCTGCTGGGTGTCCTACCTTCGACGGGATGGACTGCCCCTACTAGAAGAATAAGATGCGAATGCATCTTGAGGCAATTGATAACAATCTCTGGTATGTTGTGGAAAATGGTGTTCCCTCTGTCTCACCCTCACTGAACACTACCGATGTGAAGAGATTCAAGCAATTCGATTCTCAAGCGAAGAATATCTTATGTGGCCATCTGAGCAAAGGACAGTATGGAAGAGTGAGTGCTTTGGAAACTGTCAAGGTTATCTGGGATAGGCTGTCCAAAGTCAATGAAGGGGTTTCAACTCAGCGTGACTCTCGAGTTGATGTTCTTCGCAATCTCTTCAACCACTTCAAAATACTCAACAATGAAAATGTTCAGCAAACCTTCGATCGCCTCACTGACATCTCAAATGAGCTTCAAGCACTTGGTGACACTGACATCACCGACAATGAGGTGGTGAAGAAATTGCTGAGATCGCTTGATTCCTCATTTGATACTCTGGCATTGATGATACAAGAGCATGCTAATTACAAGTCACTTGACCCCGATGATATCCTCGAGAGGCTAAATACTCATGAGTTCCAGCTTGCTGAAAAGAGAGACCTCTATGGTTCGAGCTATGGCAGATCACGTGCACTGAAGGCCAAGGCAGTATCTAAGTCCGAAGGTGAAGACTCTGGCAGCAGCCTTGGTGACCCTGAAGAACTGAGTCATGATCTAGCACTGCTCGTGAAGAAATTCCAGAAGTTCTCAAGACGTGGTCGCTTTGGAAGACCCTAAAGGAGCAATGATTCCTCATCCAATGACTACAAGAAGAGGCTTTGTTACAAGTGAAAGAAACCTGGACACTACATTCAAGATTGTCCTCCGTGGGAAAAGGAATCAAAGAAGAAGAAATACAAGGATTACAGTTCTGATGATGCGAAGAAAAGGAAGAAATCCTCAAAATCTTCATCATCAAAATCCTGAAAGTCTTCATCTCACAAGAAGAGCAGCTCCAAGAAGGCTCGGGCATTCATTGGCAAGGAAATGGACTCTGAAGCTGAATCTAAGGAACAAGAGGAAGAGGAGGCATCAGAGCACTCCGAGTCTGGTGTGGCGAGCCTAGCCCTCGCTACTGCATTCGTCAGCAAGTCCATCTTCAACTCTGAAGAAAATGACCTCACCAACAAGGCTGATGAAGGCAGTGATGACTACGCTCCCACCTTTTGCTTCATGGCTAAGGGTGCCAAGGTACTTAAATATACCTCCTCTGAGTCTAGTGAGGATGAATCTGATAAAAATCTTAAGCCCAACTACTCTAAACTTGCTAAGATTGCTGTAAAACAACAAAGGGCTTTTGAAAAGGTTCAAAACATGCTAGACAAAAGTGATGATATGTTGGGTGAAGAAATGGATCACACTAAAATCTTGACTGAAAATCTTCAGAGACTTCAGACCAGGTTTGACAACCTTCAAGGTCATCATAACACCCTCTTGTCTAATCACGAGAAGCGTTCTTATGAATTTCTTCAAAGAAAGCAAGATCTTGAGAAGCTAAGAGTGAGTTATGAGGATCTTCGGAAGGAGCGCGATTCATTACTTGCTCAACAAATCAGCGCCGCTCAGGAAGAATTTGTTCCTCCATGTTTGAAATGCATTGAACGTGAATCTGTTAATTCTTCACCATAATGTTCAAATGCTTCTAATGTTACAAATTCTTCACCTGACTCTGCTATCACTAATTCCTCATCTGAGGACATTGCTAGTATCACTGACGATGCAGGGCTGAAGAGATTGTACATGACAGGCATGTACAAAAGCCTCAAAGGGCATCAGACTCTTTGTGATGTGCTTAAAAAGCAGATCCTCAACAGGAACCCTAGGAAAGAGGGTATTGCCTTT
Organism: Aegilops umbellulata; assembly: GCA_032464435.1. Lineage (NCBI taxonomy): Eukaryota > Viridiplantae > Streptophyta > Magnoliopsida > Poales > Poaceae > Aegilops > Aegilops umbellulata. Next base: position 153,313,752 of record CP136054.1, on the reverse strand, counting down.
GAGGGGAAACTCAATGCTGATGGTACATATTGGAAGCCTGAGCAGTACCCCAAAACCTCATGGGTTGCTGCAAAGGGACCTCCAGTTGATCCATCTAATTTATCTGGCTATACATGCGAATCTTCTCATTCTTCTGATGAGTCATCTCCAACTATAAACTGTTCAAAAATCAGAATGGTGAAGTATTTGCTAGATATGTTGGCACTAACAGCAGGAACGGTTCCCCTATGAAGAAAATCTGGGTTCCCAAAAGGTGCCTTGAAAGTCTTCAGGTGAATGTCCTCATGACACCACCTATGAAGAATAAGAACCCCAGATCAAATTCTTCATATGGATCCAAGTCCTCATACGGACCAAATTCCTCACATGGATCAAATTCCTCAAAAGGATCAAACTCCTCATTTGAACATCATCGCGCTAACAACTCTGTTTTGCAGGGAAGAGCCAAGGGCTATGAATATGAGCATTATTCTTCTAATTTTTATGTTCATAAGTCCTCGAAGAATTTCTCTGCTTATTCATATGCTTACCCTAACTCCTCTTATGTGAAACGAAATGGATTGGCCTCTATGCCACCATTCTCATATGGAGCTCGCATAGTGATGAACTCTTTGCCACCCCTTCAGATGTGGGTGGTGAAGAAAAGAACTAATCTCTTCTGCAGGGTCAGGTCTCCAGACGTGCATGAACGTCTGAAGAATTTGCTGGAGACCTGAAATTTGCTTGAAAGGACGTAGGCTAATCATGAAGAAATGAACTTGCATTTCACACGTCCTCCTGTTGCTTTATTTGTCTTACTGCTTGATGAAACTGATCTGATGAATTGTGATGTCATATTGTTCACTGATGAAGTATATGAAGTTCGTAAGCTGCACTAATTCATCTGCAGGATGATCAACCCAAAGCCACTGAGTGGGTCCTCGATAGTGGATGTACAAATCACATGATTGGTGACAAGAATCTATTGGTGGATGCTCCCTTATCACCATCGCATCTGAAGCATATCATCTTCGCTGAGAAAGGCAAAAGTCAGGTATTGGGTCTAGGTAAGGTTGCGATCACAAAGGATCGACACATGGACAAAGTCATGCTTGTTGAGTCCTTAGGATACAACCTTATGTCTGTCTCAATGCTTTGTTATCTTGATATGGTTGTTGTCTTTGGCAAGTATCGTTGTGTTGTGATTATGGAAGCTGACAATTCCAAAGTCTTCGAAGGCTTTAGGAGAGGAGACTTGTATATTGTTGATTTCTCTACAGGTTCACAACCAGCCATGTGCCTACTTGCAAAAGCTTCAGAAGGATGGCTATGGCATCGACGACTTGGTCATGCAGGCATGAGGAATTTGCACACGCTTGCAAAGAAGAAGCATGTCATTGGCATTGAGAATGTAAAATTCCTCAAGGATCGCTTATGCGGTACCTGTGAAGCTAGAAAGATGACGAAGGCCAAGCATCTAGCGAAGACTATCATGACCACTACTCGTCCATTTGAATTGCTTCACATGGATCTCTTCGGTCCTAATCATTATTCTGCCGTTTCAAATGAAGCATCTCAATATGGCTTTGTTATTGTTGATGATTACTCTCGTTACACATGGGTACACCTTGTTACTTACAAACATGAAGTGCAGGAAGTCTTCAAACGATTTTCCTCGAGGGCTTCAACCAACTTTGGTGTGAAGATCAAGCACATCAGAAGTGACAATGGCACTGAGTTCAAGAATTCGGGTCTCGATGACTATCTTGATGAACTTGGTATTACTCATGAGTTATCTGCTCCTTATACTCCTCAACAGAATGGCGTCGTGGAGCGCAAGAACAGGACTCCTGCTGAGATGGCTCGCACTATGCTAGATGAGTACAAAACGCCTCGTCGTTTCTCGGTTGATGCAATTGATACTGCGTGCCACATCATCAATAGAGTATATCTTCACAAATTCTTCAAGAAGACTGCCTATGAACTCCTCACTGACAAGAAACCCAATGTGAGTTATTTCAAAGTCTTCGGTGCTAAATGCTGGATTAGAGATCCTCACCATAACTCAAAATTTGCACCGAAAGCACATGAAGGTTTTATGCTTGGTTACGGAAAGGACTCCACACCTACAGAGTCTTCAACAACGTTCTTCACAAGGTTGTTGAAACTGTAGATGTGCGGTTCGATGAAACTAATGGCTCACAAAGAGAGCACCTACCTTCTGTGATAGATGAACCAGCACCTGAGGATTCTATCAAGTTCAAGGCTACTGAGGATGTCATTCCTACTGAAGAATCTGCTGAAGACTTCATTCCAGAACATGAAGAACGTCGAACTGATGCACCTGAGGAAAATGTTGAAGAAATTGGTGCTAAAGAAAATGATGATCAAATTCCTCAACGACAACCAACTCACCCTCGCGTTGCAAAAGAAGTGCAAGTGGAGAAGATCATTGATGACATTAGAGCACCAGGTCCTCTCACCCGCTCAAAAGCTTCACATCTATCTAACTTTTGTGGGCACTATGCCTTTGTCTCTATCACAGAGCCCGCAGAGGTAGATGCAGCATTTCTGGAGCCTGAGTGGATTCAGGCCATGCAAGAAGAATTACATCAATTCAAGCTCAACAACGTCTGGGAACTGGTCAAACGTCCAGATCCTCGCAAGCACAATATCATTGGCACAAAATGGATCTACCGCAACAAGCAAGATGAAAATGGCCTTGTGGTGAGGAATAAGGCACGACTAGTAGCTCAAGGCTACACACAGGTTGAAGGAATTGATTTCGATGAAACTTTTGCACCTGTTGCTAGACTTGAGGCTATTCGCATATTACTTGCTTATGCTAACCATCATGATATCATCTTATATCAAATGGATGTGAAAGGTGCATTCCTCAATGGTAAGCTCGAGGAAGAAATATATGTTGCTCAACCCCCAGATTTTGAAGATCCAAAGAATCCTGACAAAGTCTTCAGACTCAATAAGGCCCTCTATGGCCTCAAGCAGGCCCCTCGGGCGTGGTATGATACTTTGAAGGAATTCCTCATGAAGAATGGCTTCACACCCGGTTCACTCGATCCTACTCTCTTTACTAAATCTTATGATGGTGAATTGTTTGTGTGCCAAATATATGTTGATGATATTATCTTTGGTTGTACTAACCAACGTTATAGTGACGAATTCGGTTATATGATGAGCGAGTTGAAATTCTCCTTAGGTCTTCAAATTCGTCAACAGCGCAATGGCATATTCATATCTCAGGAGAAATACCTCAAGGATGTACTGAGGAAATTCGGCATGCAAGATTGCAAAGGCATCAAAATTCCTATGCTCACAAATGGTCATCTGTGCACTGATGAAAATGGTATTGACTTTGATCATAAGGTATACCGCTCCATGATTGGCTCTTTATTGTACTTATGTGCATCTAGGCCAGATATAATGCTTAGTGTTTGCATGTGTGCCCGATTTCAAGCTGCACCAAAGGAATCACACCATAAGGCTGTGAAGCATATTCTTCGATATCTAGCTCACACGCCAACACTAGGATTATGGTATCCCAAGGGCTCGGATTTTGATCTCATTGGATATTCTAACTCTCACTATGCTGGTGATCGTGTGGACCGCAAGTCAACATCTGGTACATGTCATTTCCTCGGACGATCTTTGGTCTGTTGTTCCTCGAAGAAACAGAACTGCGTATCACTGTCTACTGCTGAAGCTGAGTACATTGCTGATGGTTCTTGCTGTGCTCAACTGCTATGGATGAAGCAAACTCTCAAGGACTATGGCGTCAATGTGAAGAATGTGCCTCTCCTCTGTGATAATGAGAGTGCCATCAAGATTGCTCACAACCCAGTTTAGCACTCGAAGACAAAGCACATTCAGATTCGTCATCATTTTCTTCGTGATCATGTGTTGAAGGGCGACATTTCTATTGAGCATGTGAAGACTGAAGAACAGCTAGCCGATATCTTCACAAAGCTCTTGGATGAGAAGAGATTTAGCAAGTTGCGGTGTGAGCTAAATATCTTAGAGTCTTCGAATGTACTTTGAAAAAGGCACTCATCCTAACACTTATGCAAAATTGATGACTTAGATGTGCAACACATGAAGAAAATTTTTTCTTCAATCAATGAAGAATAACACTCTAGGTGTGAAGAAATTAATGAAGAATTTGATTCTCAGAACCCTACCGCAATTGCACGCGGTGTCTGAAATCATCGTTCTTATACGGTGGGTCACGCCACCACAAAAGTTCAAAATCTTCAATTTGAGTTTTTCCTCAGTTGTTCATATTCTTCATCTTTGCAAAATCTTCACTTGTTCCATCGTTTTCCTTCATTGGCTATATATATATGAGTTTTTGTCCTCTACAGCATTCACTTATGGTTATTTCTTCAAGTTGGTTTTTTTGCTAAGTGAATGTAATCGGACCCTTCCCCCTCTATGTTATACTCACCCCAATCTATTCACAAATTCTTCATGTGCGTTCTATTTGAAACTCGTTCAAAATCCTCACTGTGTCCTTGTCAGCTGAAGAAATTGTGAACGGAACGTTAAAACTAATCTTATCCAAGTTTTCGGTTTTGCCTCTCAAACCATTCCGCATCCCACGATACATTATTTTATTCACCAACGATCTTACACGATCTCCACTTCACAGTACGTGGGTGACACATGTCGTGCGAAGGAGAAGGGTCAGGGGCACGTTTGTCCCAAATCTTCGGGCGAACAGTTTTTCACCGTGGCTATAAATAACCCCTGTCCCCTTCCTCACTTCCTTTACTCCGCTCGAACTCTCTCTCCCGCTCGAGCTTCCCACACCCTAGCGCCGCCGCTACTCCATCGTTGCCGGTGAGGAAGAGCTTCACTGCCTCGACCTCGTTGCCGTCGTACTTGCGCCGGCCACGGAAATCTTCACTCCGCCGCCACCATAGACGTCTTCCTCCGCCAAGTTAGGGCGTGGAAGATCTACATCGACGAACTTCACTTCTCCATCTCTGTGTTCGTCGTGTTCTTCATTTAGGGTAATTAAAAGTTACTTTTACTACCCTCTTTGATTCGAAAGTTTTCTACAAAATCTTCAAAGGTGTTTCATTCTTCAAATCCTCACACACAAAACACCTCACAAGTCAGCTGTTCTTGATTCGTTTCTCTAAGCATCATTTTTCTTCAAGATTCCTCAATTGTGTGGATCTTCTATCTATACAACTCTGCAACCTAAGACAAAGCTAGCTTAGTGAAATTCTTCAAGACTCATCTGGTCAAATTCCTCAAACTTGTTCTTTTTGAAAAAACTTCTAAGAACGCATATGACCTCTCCAAATTCCTCACACCTATACTCTGTTCACAGGTACTCATGTCCTCTACTGAATCACTAGGTTCTCATCAACTTAACTCATTTGCAGCGTTCCTCGAAGAAAAGTTGCATACTTCTTCAGAGAACTCGATTGTTCAAATTTCTCAACTGAAGAAAATGGCTGATGGTAAAAGGCCACAGAAAGGAGGAAAGAAGCCTGAGGTCATGACTGCCTTTGAAATCCCAGAGGACATTTACAAAGAATACTGCACACCTGATGAGGCCAAGTTTGGCAAAGAAGTTAAAAATCAACGCAAGGTGCGCATACAGAGGATTGAAAGGAGATGGGCACGAGAATGGAGGGAATATAGATATGTAACTCCAAAGTAGATGAAGAAATTCGCACTCAATCCTCCATGCCCAAGAGCTGCATTGGCACCTAGCCAAGTGGCAGATCCCACTAGCATCAAACGCGGTGAGGACTTTCCTGAAGAATGGGCCAAGCGCCAAGCCATGTTGGCCAAGCAAGCAAAAGAAGCAATGAGGAAATTCAACGAAGACTCTGCTGCTGCTGCCACTAAGGCCTCTGTCAAGCCAAAGATATCTATGGCAAAGAAGCCTGCACGCAAGCCAAGTGCTTCACCAACAGTGCCCTCACGGCCAAGTTCCTCAGATCTGCCCTCACGGGCCAGAAACTTCAAAGTCCTCAAGACCAATTCCTCATGCTGCTGCTGCTCCTCCGAAATCCTCAGCTCCTCCAAAGTCCTTAGCTATTCCGGCAAAGTCCTCGGCACCTGCGCATCTGGCCTCGTGCCAAAGGACTATGGGCATCTCCATTGCCTCTGGTGTCTCAGCAAGTTCCTCAGCTGCACCAAATTCTTCATCAGGCCCCACTCTACTGAAGACCAAGGCAACTGCTGGATGAGGTCCTCGGCCAAGTCCTAAGAAGAAGCAAGTTGCCTTCAACGTGTCGTCCGAAGAAGACGAAGCTGATGATGAAGAACTTGCTGGTATCATCAGAGACAGACAAGAAAGGGCCGCTAGAGCCAAAGGCACGCCTGTGCCACTGCTTTTGGATCCAAGGGCGATCCTCGATTACATTGATCTCTGGCACAAGGACCCAAACACTCCTATGCCAGATTTCAAGTTGACCCCTGGCCAAAGTCACATGCTGACTCATTTCATCCAAGAGGACAAATGGAAATATGAGAAGGCCAGGCAGATCAAGAAGGCCAAGTACAAGAAGGAAAAGTATCTGAAGACCAACGTTGTCAAAATGACAACTGATGAACTCATCAAGATTCAGTCTGAAATCAAAACCCTCAGCGACAACTTCAACGCCTACTATGCTGATTGGAAAGGAGCCAAAGTCAGGTTTGTTAAACTGACTAAGAAGTTCACCAATGTTGCAGCCCCATCGCAATAAGAAGTTCCTCAAGCTGAAGCTTCTGCTCAGCCCACTGAAGAACATGCCAGCACCACTGATGACTTTCAGGCTGCTGAAGAAAATGCTAGTTCCAGGGCTGATGATTTCATTCCAGCCGCTGAAGAAATTGCCAGGGCATCCACTAGTGGTGCGCCTTAAGAATCTGAAGAAGTCAGGGCAACTGCATCAGCTGCGCTTGAAGAAATTCAAACAGATTCCTCAGCTCCTCCCGCGCCTACGCCAACTCCTATCCTTCCATATGCATCAGATGTGAAGAAGACCAAGGCTGCAGAGCGAGCTGAAGTGAAGAAAACGAAAGCATCAGGTGCTTCAGAATCTTCAGCTCCAAAGAAGATGAAGCCTATGACTAGCTCGTTTGAAAATCCGATTGATGTTGTTCCGATTTCTACCATGCCATCAAAGGACCTTGTTCCTTTTGGTGAAGACTATGCGATCCCCAACGGATCTGATGAAGAAACTCAATCTGCTGCTTCGTCAGAGCAGATTGATGAAGAAATTGAAGTGGATGCGATCCCTTCTACACCTGTTGTATCCTCACCAATGCCTCAGTTCACTGCTGAAGAGGTTGGTGTTGAAGAATTGGAAGATGAAGACGTCGATATTGGAAGTACAACACCTGAGATCGCGATTCCTGAGGTCGTGATGCAACTCACTGACACTCCTTTGCCAAAGCCAAAGGATCCATTCTCCAGGAAACAGAAGTTCAAGGCTGAAGACTTCTTTGGCGAGCATGTGTTCTTCACTGATTACAATCCATATGACTCTGCTCGCATAAGGAAGAGGTGTTTCTGGACTGCTAGTCAAGCCAATTTCTATTCCTCAGTGCTATACAACAAAGACAAAGTCTTCGATCATGCACATATTCCTCACGTGGACATGGAGTCACTGCCGTGCTTTGAGCCAGTCCTCGGTGTTCTTCACGATGTTGGGCTGCTCAACTTGTGTACTGACATCTGCGATTGGAATGAAGAACTCATTCTTTAGTTCTATGCAACGCTGCACATCACAGGAGATTCTGTAGATGTGAACTCATGGGTGTTGGACTCGATGACGGAAAATACTCACTACAAGGCACCAGCAACTGAATTGCTTCGTGCCCTACCACTCAGTCCCCCCCTTGAAGGTGCATGTTGTGTCTACAGTGACCCTGAGCTTACTGATCACTACATGCAAGTTTTGATGAAGCCCTTGAAGCCAGGACAGGCCCCTCGAACCAAATTCCTCGTCAAGGAATTATTGTATGTGCCTCAGACTGTCTATCGCATTCTGTCAAAGACAATGAGTCCTATCAAAGGCCACGACTCAAATGATGAAGAAGTCGTTGGCATCATGAAGAATCTGCTTTTCAACACAATGCAGTGAAGAAAAACCAATACTACCTCCATGAAACCTTAAACCGTACCTGGGTTGTTCTGTCTCATGTCTACCGCGCTGAAGATCTGAAGAAAATGGGTCTCAAGGAAGAATTTGACTGGTCTGCGCCTCCTCCGAAGAAATACAAGAAGGTCAAGGTTCCTTCCCTGGTGGCCAGCTCCTATTCTTCATCGCGTGACACTAATGAACATGAAGACTTGGATGACACAGCGGCAGGCCCTACTACAACGACCGATCCCGACAACGATGGCGCTCCTTCATCAACTTGATTATCTTCAGGGGTGTTAGTCCTCAGTTTTGATCCTTTGGGTCATTCGATGACAAAGGGGGAGAAATTTGAGTTAGTCTTCAAGCCGGTCTATTATATGGGCGTTTTTTTGGCTAAGTTACAACTCTCGTTCTTCTGAAACTTTTATTGGATCGAGTTGTAAACTTAAACCCGATGGTGGTCTGATATTTCTGCTACGTTATTCTGCATGCTTATTCCTTGTTAATATTATTGCACGCATGCTGAGTTACATCAGTCACCATATTTCATCATGCATTTCAAATTCTTCATATTATATATCAAATGCATGTATGAATTACAGGATATAGGGGGAGATCTCCATGATTCAACTCTTCAACTGTGCATTGCTTCAAAAGCAAATTCCTCACGATGCACATCTTCAGGGGGAGTTCTTCTATATCTTGCAATCAAATTCCTCAATATCAGTATTTACACTTCATATGTTTATCCCCGTTGAAAACTTAACCTATATTGTCATCAATCACCTAAAAGGGGGAGATTGTAAGTGCATCTAGTGTTCCTTAGTGATTTTGGTGTATTGAAGACTTATAGGTTAAAGATCTAATGTGTTTATGAGTGTACACAGGTCTATAAGTCTATGAGGAGTTTGATATTTACAGAGAAAGTCGACCCCTAAAAATGAAGTTCTTCGACTGAAGACTTTGATATTCTGAAGACTTTCTGAAGACTTTGAAAGTGAAGAAATTGGTGTGACCTTGAAGACTTGGTATTCATTTGAGGAACATGAAGCATGAAGACTTTTGTTTTCGTAGTTTCGTTTTCTCTTTCTTGAGTCATAGGAAACACCGTACTGTTAAAGGGGGTCGAGGAAATACTAAGGAAAAATTTCCATGTGATGCTCAACTCAAAATCCTACACCTACCAATCCCTTCGAGTGAAGCCATTGGAAATCTCATACAGTTCAGTCAATTTCTTCAGTGACAGAGACGAATTTCTTCTGGTCGCTAAGGAATTTGTCCTGACTGAGGAGTTAGGAATTCGCTAGTGCGGATTGCCTACACTGTGAGGAACATGATAGCCCTGAGGAATTTGGACCTCAAATTTCCGACCGTTGTTGTGCTACGCGCCAGCTGTCCCAAAATATCTTATCCCCTAACGGTCATATCAATGAAGGGCATTTATGTCTTATCATGTCGGGCTGCTCCCTAGGCTATAAATAGCCACCCCTTACAACCACTAGCTGGTTGGCTGCTCCGCGAGAAACTGACACTTGTCATATGAGAGCATCCCATCCTCCAAGGACTTTGAGCGAAAATCATCAAGTGAGGAAAATCCAAAACCCAAACCCAAACACCTACAAACCCAAAGTGATTGAGCATCACTGAAGAGATTGATCCTGCATGGATCTGACGCTTGTTACCTTTGAAGACTGTGCTTCTTCCAGACGGTTAGGTGTCATGGTCTACAGCATTCAAGAGGAATTGTGGATCACCGAGTGACCGAGTTTGTGAAGGTTCGGAAGTCACTTGAAGACTTACCACGAGTGATTGGACGAGGTCTGTGTGACCTTAGTTCAAGGAGAATACAGTGAGGACTGTGTGTCCTCAGGTTTAAATACCTAGCTGCTCCAACCAGATGTACAACTGAGAGAGCAGTTGGAACTGGTCTACCAAATCATTGTATTTACCAAGCCAACTGGTTCTATTTCCTCAACTCTTTCATTTCCTTAGTATTGTGTTGTGTGCTTGTCATATCTGTGTTTGAAGACTTTGACTAAAGACTTTCTCAATTTCCCCAGTTCAATTTCTTCAGTCTGTTTTGTCTTCATCTTGTGTTATCCTGTGATTACGCTTTTTGTACTCTGTGCTTGTCTTCATTTCATCATGATGATTATGCTTGTCTTCTGTTATGTTTACTTCTGAGTACTTATTCCGCTGCAAGTAGTTCTTAGCTAAGGAATTTTCTCACTAGAAAATTCCTCAGTGAAGAATTCATAAAAATCGCCTATTCACCCCCCCTCTAGTCGATATAACGCACTTTCATCGGCGGGAAGTGGCTTCGCTCGTGGTCGTCGTCCTCCGCACACACTACGGCAGCGAGCTTGGGGACGGAGGCCATCCCGCGCGGGCGCTAGGTCTGAGAGGACGACCTTGTCGTCAATGCGTGACCTCGCTCGCCGACGACGAGTGCGTCAACGTTGCACGTCCTTTTCTTCCCCGGCGGATCTGTGACAACCGGTGAGGAGGGAGAGAGGGGCTGTCTTTTTTAGATTTGGAGAGAGGGTGGTAGTCTGAGAAGCAAGTGGGCAGCCCTTAGCAAGAAAGCGCTGAAGCTCCAGCCTATATTTTTTTCTACTACTAGTACTGGAGGTAGGGTAGTGGTAGAGTAGTTTATATTTTCTCTGCGTACAGTACCAGTTAGTCGTGCTTCAAAACTGATCGGCGCGCCATTAAAAAAATAAAGGTCGATAACTAATGTGGCACCTCAGGCCAACGCGGCCAGATCGCATTTTGCACGAGAAATTACACACCATGTTTCGTTGACATGTGGTCCCGTTCCAACATATCAGTGAGACGACATCGAGTAGTAGGAGTATTTACGAATGGACGTGTAGTCCGGGGCGCCTCTTCGTGAACCATGGCAAACTCGCAACCGTCCACCAACTCTTCGCCTTTCCCTCTCGATTTGGAACTGTTGCCGCACGCTCTTCCTCTCCCTCCTCCATTTTCCTTCAGCCCTTCACCCTTTCTTCTGCCATTGTTCGATCGTCTTCTCCATTGAGGGAACAGGCTAGAAACGACCCCGTTATTCTTGCCCCGATCTGAAAGATGACGTGGTGGAGGAACTCATTGATTGGTGCGACGTCCTCACCTCGGCTAGCATGGCAGGTTCGTTCAAGCCCATTCTCGACACAACTAATAACATCATTGCAAGGAACCCAAGAGTCAAGGAGCAGTTTGATCTCCCCTATCTTCTTCGACGTGACCCTGATGACTAGCGTCGGCACGACGGAGGCCTCGCCCTGTGTAAGTTGATGTCGCTTGATAAAGATATGTATGATGTTAATATGCCATCGCTTGAGGGCAAGGCTTGGGCGGGCGCAAATGGAGATTGGGTTGTTTACATTGGGTCCAACTGCGAGTGGGAACTTGCGAATTTGTACACTCGTCACCGGGTTCCACTTCCAAAAACCTCAGCACACTGCCCAGAGGTTGAGCACACCGGTAATGTACGCACGTTCAAATACGATCATGGTGACTGTCTTCTACGGAAGATAGCAATTTGTCGAGTTCTCAACCGCTCTTGGAATTACCAAAACTATGATGTTGTTGCTATCTTCGACAAGCTTGTTGCCGTCCTTGATGGTTTCACTCGATGGATATTGCTCAAAAATCAGTTTCTGTACACGGATGAGTACTGTGATGCAATTCATTACGAGGGCCTTGTGTTTGCTGCCACCACTCGTGGCACTGTTTTTGCATGGCATCCTAGTAGTTTCGGTACGTTTGTCTTCCACTATAATTATAATTGTTTCATCCACATGCATGCGGGTTAGCAAGTTTCCCTTTACTAATTAACCTTCTTCTTGTATTTCCAAGGTCCTGTGAACATCCCACCACCTATACTTGAAAATTTTTATAACCAAGGGGGAGATGCCGATGGTGATGATCACGAGCAGCGCCCATATACTCTGTGGCGCCTGGCAACTAATTCCGATGGATCACCTCTTCTTGTGTGTATACAGCCCACTGATGATGTTACTGCTAAGGAAGCAGGTGTCTCCCATGGTCACACTCTCCGGACCTATTCCAACACCCGTTGCATGGTATTCGGGATGGATACTAGTGTGCTAGTGCCAACTCCTTCTCCCTGGCACAGAATTGATAGTCTTGGAGAAAACTAACTCTTCCTTGGACAAAACTATCCGATGATGGTGAAAGGTGATCCAACTGTTGTTGACACATTTATGAGAAGCAATTGTGTCTATACCTCGGACATTTGGGTGGTTCCCTACTCTGGTACTGATATAGTAGGTCGCTTCAGCCTGGATGATCAATCCTGCGTTGGTCTCCAGATCGACAATGGATGGCTCGTCCCAGAGAATCACTTGTGGTTCAAAGCAAGCATTTCCAACGCCGAGGAATGGTTGAGTTGAAGTTCATTTCATTGCTTGTTATTTGTTGTGTGGTGAAAACTTTAGTATTTATAATGTATCCTCGTTGTCGATGTGGGTTGATGACCTATTCTATGTAATAAAATGATATTCCTGTGATAAACTTACTAAATTTATGAATGGCTTACGAGTCGCTTCTCTGAGTGAGTGGTGCGACGAGGCAAAAAAATATTTTCCGAATACGTAATTGTACGTGCATTGCAACAGGTTATCGGATGAGGTCAATCAACAATAGTAGTAGTACACTATTTGTACTAGCTTCACATGCTTCGCGCGTCGGGCGGGTGTTTTTACTGTAGCCATATGTTAATGTGTTCGCAGTACGTAACCAGCACCTCGAATCCTCGATACTAGTACTCGTATATAGTAGGAGTAAGTAGTAGGAGTAGTAGGGTGGCATGGGCCAGAACAAGCATTCACGTCCAGGAGTACGGCACACGCCACCACCACAACATCCATCTGACACCATATTATTTCTTGGAGTCCGTGCTAGAGCAATCTCCTCAACCTCGTTGTTTCTCTAACTTCAGCCATCGTGCGGTGGGCGAGGTGGGGGTTTGCCGATAGTTAGTTTCCTTAACTGTGGTCCCACTTGTAAGGCCAACTCCAATGCACGACCCCAAACGCACCTCCGTTTTGCACGAACTCCAACGATAATTTTGACTAGAAAAGCAAGACCAAAGAAAACAAGAACCACAAGAATACATTTTACTACTCCTGTAAGTTAGATTAGTGCCTTCTCGATGCATTCACTGTTGATCTGCGGAGGCTCGATCTTGCGTCTGTGCTAGCTAAAAGTGATAGAACATCTACTAAATTGCGCTCTATCAATAAATGGATGTACTCTTCTTCCCAATACAAAAACTTGCATCCATTCTACTCCCTCCGTTGCACAATACATGCCTTCTATTTGTCAAAATATATATGTATCTAGACATGTCTTAGTATATAGGTACATCCATTTTTGGACAAATGGAAGTCAAGTATTTTGGAACGGAGGGAGTACACAATAATTTTTTTGAAGTTAGCACAACTAGTCTAATCCGAGAGCAGAACCGAAGATTTGGTCGGGTTCTTCCTCCTTTTGCCGACACGTGGGACATCCAGCATCCAGGTCGTGTCATGAAAGAAAATAGAGTGGTCGTTGAAGCCACGAGATGTGCATCTTGGGTTAAACTGTAAATAGAATCTTACTACTCTTGAGTAACTCCAAAAGCAGCCACCGAAGATCTTTATTGGATTTGTTTTTCATCACCAGCACGTCAAGGTGAAAGATGTGCAGGTTCAGTGGGTCCTCTTGCTTTTTCGCTGACATGTGGGGCCGCATGTGAGCAAACAGACGATGGGCTTCGCGCGTCCGTTGGCTGGCTGAGAAGAGTGATAGAGGAGGGCTGAGCACGGACTGCAGGAAATTTGTTCTACGTACCTCGATACAGAGGGAGTAGTACATTTTTGGTGACATGCATTACTAGATATTGCTAGTCAAATACTAAAATCCAGATGGACGTGGTAGTACTCCTAAATCCAGACGGTGATGCTACTAGTACTAGTAGTAGTACTACCAATGTAGTAGTAGGAGTACTAGCACTGTACTACATGTTGGTCAAATTATTACGTGCTGCTCCTCACAGTGAAGTGACAAGACCCTGCGCCGGAGATGACACCTGAGTATAGGCACCGTGTTCGGCATACCATAGTCAGCCTCACCGTCTACAGTCACTATCATCATGGCTGTAGAGCTAGCCTGCTTACAACTAGCCCTGTTCGACATAATTTCCCGTGCGTAGATGCCCGTGCATTGCACGGAACACCAAGATTGGGGGTGGACGGCTCTGGCAGCGGCCATCGCGCCAGATTTTTCCACGGCCTTCTACTCCTAGATGTGGTGGGGAGGAGATGAGGCTGATTGTGAGAGACAAGGAGTTGTTTGTAAATAGGGAACAAGTGCAGGCATCTTTTTGCAAAAATGGAGAAGCTTGGTTTGTATGCGTCAGATCTAGATCCGACGGCTATTGGTGAAAGATGGGAGGCACAACATCATCACCAACTCAGGACCTGTTTGACTCGCGGGATTTTGAAGATGCAGGAATAAGACACGGCAATATTACAAGTTTCAAACTGATATTACAAATGTTAGGAGTAATGCTGCACCTACGAAGAGGGAATTACTAGGAAGTTTACGTAAGAACTTTCGTTACTTTAGGTGGATGCAGCATTATCGTACAAACTAAAATCCACCGCCCTGACAAGTCACTAATGGGCAAATAAGTTTTCGAGTCTCTGGCCACTTGATGTTTCAAAAACAAATTCAGCTTCTGCGGAGACTTTGTCATTTAGGCTTAGACGCTTGCGGTGATCAGCACGCCATTCATTGTTGCGCAATAGAACGCCAAACCTCATTACCTTGAGCACACTTGCCTCCAGAACAAAGAACCTGGCCAATTTAATCTCAGATGTGCTGCCTCGGTAGTCGATCAAAATCAATTTCTGTAAGATGGAGATCAAGGCATTCGATGAGATTGTTATAGTGAAGCACATTTTTCACTTTCGGGTCTTTTTTTATCTGCAAAAGAAGAGAACATATTAGAGCAGTTGGCTGCATAATACTGCCGTGTCATCAAGAGGTACCAATATCATTCGCTCATACGATAGGGTTGGCTGGCTAGTGATATTTTTTCACTCTCTCTCTCTCTCTCTCTCTCTCTCTCTCTCTCTCTCTCTCTCTCTGTGTGTGTGTGTGTTTCCTCTCATTTAACTAGGACCACGTGAAGAGCTTGGGCATTTGTTGCCTTCCACTATGTGGCCGATGCCATATTTCGCAAAAGTATGCCACATAACATGCATCGATGTCAAATCAAAAGATTTTGGCACCACTCTCGCGATGTGAGAGAGTTTGCACCGCTGTGCACACAGACCCACATGTATAAACAAATCAATCAAACCAACTACACCAGCCTCTCACTCTCCCAAACAAGTGTTTTTTTATTGCCTCAGTCCTCTCTCTCTCTCTCTCTCTCTCTCTCTCTCTCTCTCTCTCTCTCCCACGCAGTGTTTTTTCATTGCGTGAGTTAATTTGCCACCGGAGCAAAGTAGGTGATCCAGATTGGGACACCAGGTGAGAAATGGAGGGGCATCGATGCCAAATGCATCACAAGTGAATTTGGCACATGTTTTGGCCTACATAGCCCACTTTTGTACTCCCTCCGTCCCAAAATTCTTGTCTTAAATTTGTCTAAATACGGATGTATCTAGTTACATTTTAGTGTTAGATACATCCGTATATAAACAAATGTAAGACAAGAATTTTGGGACGGAGGGAATACTACCTCGTATTTAGTATAAAATTTTGACCATAGATTTACCTAAGAAAATGCCAATGCACGTCACTAAAAATTACACCATTTAAAATTATGTTCAAATACGAATCCAACGATATAGTTCTTAGTGACATGCATTAACATTTTGTCAGTTAAATCTATGGTCAAATTTTGATACTACAAAATTGGAAGAGTAAACCAGGATGGAGGTAGTACTTGCTCTTAGGGTAACCATAGAGTTACTGGAGTAGTCTAACTTTCCACTATGACTAGCCTACGCTACTATAGTAGTACAGCATAAAAACGATGCAGGTGATCACGTGAGAAAAAATACTAAATTTTTTTTCTTTCGGTGCAGTGCGTAGATGCAGTTCTGAACACTACACTTGTGATCGTAACTTGGGAAAATTACAAAAAAAATTAAGCTACGTTGTGATTACCGTTTACTTATAGGAAAGAAGTTTCACCTCGGTGAGTAGCTTCTCCGTGCACGGAAAGCATGTAAGGAATCCAACAACTTGATCCAGATTGGGGCCGATAGATTTTAGTGCTAAGATCTTCACTGTGCGCATGGACTGGGTCAAGCTTGTGGGAATCATTTTCTGGAAGACGGTCGTAAATACATCAAGAAGAAATTTAAAAATGTGAATTTCAAGAAGACGGAGAAGAAGATGAGTGTTGTACCTGAACGATTACGGATCCAATAAAGAGTTCGGAGAATTTGGCAGACGAGTACACCAACGCTGTCAATTTTGGCGCGTCAATGACCCTAATTTTTGTTGGACCTTCTAGATTCGATACAAGCAATCTCTCAAGGAAAGGCGCATTCTCAATGACCATAACGTGGAAATGCTGGAGTGATATCTTCCCAATTGATGTCTTGTTGCAGGGCCAGCAAGACACATAAATCCATCGGAGATTCGTCGAGGCGATGTGGAGGCTAATGAACCCGTGGATCTGCTCAAGATGAAGGTACTCGAGCGCAGTACAGTTGCGGAGCAGGTGCTCCATAGCCTTCTTCGAGATGACAACGTCGAAGAGGTCGAGTTGCTTGAGTTGAGGGAGAAGAAGAGCGGGCGCGACATTAATCTAGGGAAGATAGCAGGAGCTGAAGCTGGCGCGGCGCAGCGTTGGCGTGAGGCGGAGCGCGGACGGCGGCAGAGAGCGACATTGTCCAGCTTCAAAGTTGAGCTCCTCGAGCTGATCTAGGGCGAGGGATAAGAACCACTCATCGAACTTGGGTTGGACCTTGCAGTTGGTACTGAACATGCAGATGTCAAGGCGTTTGGCTGGCCCAGGGTGCGATGAAAGGATCTTGGGGACTGCGGCCATGCGTTTGCAATCCCCGTCGCAGAGGCAGCTGTCGACGGTGAGGTTGAGGGGGACGCAGCGCCAGAGGGGGCGCCACCACCGGGAGAGCAGGGCGGTCCGCACGGCAGATTTGGTGGGGAGGAGGCCGATGATGACGAGCAGCGTGTCATCGGGGAGGCTGCTGATGAAGTCCAGGCTCGCCGGATGCGGTTTTGGCTCGAGCGGCCTCCGCTTGTTGGCTGCCTCACCGTCCATCTCAACCGGCGGCGACGCTGGTGTACACGTGTGCTGGTGTGTGTTGTGTGCTGGGTGTGCGCGAGTGCGTCCTTCTGTGCATGCCGCCGCACAGTGGTGAATTGTGCGCGAGTACGTCCTTCGCGCGCAAGAAGTTTGTCCTCAATGCACCCTCAATTTACTAGCGTGCGGGGTGCTACCCCGAGTGGTTTCAACTTTGTTTACTTCACCGCGTGTCAGATGGGCCTCTAGTTTACTTATTTTCACCCACTGCCACATGGGCCAGCACACGAAGATACAGAACACGAGCTGACAAGGCAGCATGTGGATTGGTTGACCGGTCAACTAAACAATATACGTAGCTATACGCTGACACGGTGAGCGTATAATCCGTCGGTATAGAG
The DNA here is from genome assembly GCA_032464435.1 of Aegilops umbellulata. Lineage (NCBI taxonomy): Eukaryota > Viridiplantae > Streptophyta > Magnoliopsida > Poales > Poaceae > Aegilops > Aegilops umbellulata. The sequence continues at coordinate 153,295,957 of CP136054.1, read as the reverse complement.
AGTTTGAGTGAGAGGGGAGGCCCGTGAGAGATAGCAGAGAGAGAGAGAGAAAGAGCTACTCCCTCCGTTTGATAATGCAGTTCCAACAATTTTTTAAGTCAAACTTTTGAAACTTTGACCAAGTTTATAAAGAAATTACTTATATCTACAATACCAAAGATAAATGATAGTATGAAGTAAGTACATGTTGTGATGAATCTAATGATCCTTCCAGATGTAAATGTTTTTCTCCACATATACCTGGTCAAACTTTTCTGAGGTTTGACTTTTCAAAACATCCATATGCTTATGGACGTGACAGAGTCCCTAACAAGAGAGAGAGAGAGAGAGAGAGAGAGAGAGAGTGAGTGAGTGAAAAAAGTGTGTGTGCGTGTGTGAAAGAGACATGGACAACACACGATAAAAGTAGAGAAAAAGCGTGTGTGTCCTATGCAAACATATCACACATGCATCTTCGACAACGGAGGCAAGGTGAGGAGATAGTGTGTGGTTGTTTGGAACCGAGAGAGCAAGACCCTAGCATGTGGCCAAGAGGGGTCTGACAAACAAGGGAGAGAGGTTGAGAGAGACGTACGGAGAAAATGCAGACATGGGAAGGAGAGAGTGTATGTTTGTCATAGAGAGATCCCCTGGAGATCGTGATGGGACTACATGGGTGGGAGCTCGAGTGACAAGGTGTGTGTGCGATAGAAGATGCCCCGAGAGATATCAAGATAGACGTATGGATGGAAGGAGACAATATGTGTGTTCCTGATGGCTAGTAAGAGATAATCATACTTAGGAGGGGGAGTGCTTGCGCCTATGATGGATTGAGGGATTATGGTACTTAGGGGGGTGCGTGTCACATGGAGACAGAACAAGGGCGGAGAGTGTTGGATGGGTCTATATGTATAGCGCGAGCGAGACATGTGTATGTGTGAACCAGGGAGATATAAGGCCAGTTTGGCTTGCGTCCTGAGCATCTTTTGCCTGGCCTGGGATTGTGGCTGGATTTCATGCACGCTTGTTTGGTTGCTACCCTGTGAAAAAGAAAGCCCGCCTGGCTTGGGTTCCCTTGCACTTTAATTAGCCTGGCTGAACTCCATACATTGCAAGTAGCCTGGCCCAGGCGACCGATTTCGAATGCCTCGCCGTGCCTGGTCGTGTGGCCACGAGGCTAACAACAACATGGATGGATATTAGCATTAAATAATTGATGGGACGTTGATGCTTTGCCTGGCCCAGGCATGAACCAAACGCTTCAGCACCACACAAGCCTGGCCAGGCAGAAATATTTTACATCTCACGTCCACACCAAGCAGTACCGGCCATCAACGCATGAGAGCAGGTCACGAACCAAACTGACCAATAAAGTTTGAAGAGATTGAGGAGCACCGATAAGGCTGAGTGGTGCGTCAGATAGCTGAGAGGGGGAAAGAGATATTCCATCCGCTCGATAATGCAGTGCATGTAAATTTTTTAGAAGTCAAACTTTGGAAACTTTGATCAGGTTTACGCAAATGTTATTTATATCTACAATACCAAAGATACATCATACAAAACTACATCTCATGGTGAATCTAATGGTATATGTTTGCCGTACTAGATGTAATTCTTTTTCTCCACGTACATGGTCAAACTTTGTGATGTTTGACTTTTCAATAAATCTATATGCTATGGACCGAGGAGAGTGCCTCAGTCGAGACAGATCAAGTGCGTGTGAAGGAGAATGAGTAAGTGTGCAAAAAGAGTATGTGTGTGAAAGAGAAAGTGACAACAAATGATAAATTAGAGAGAGAGAGAGTGTGTGTTTTTGTTTCTTATGCAAACATATCACGCATGCATCTCCGAGATGGAAAAGCAAGGCGAGGAGATACACGAAGATAGCTAGTGTGTGATTGTTTGCAACGGAGAGAGACACCCCTGTAGCACATGTCCAATAGAGGTGTGGCCAACAAGGAACAAAAGTCGAGAGGGACACATGGATGGCATGGACGCATGGGGAGGGAGAGAGGGTGTGTTTGTGATAGAGAGATCCCGTTGAGATCGTGAGGGGACTATATGGGTGGGAGACCGAGGGAGTGCATGCGCGATAGAAAGATGCCCCGAGAGAAATCGAGATAGACCATGCACATGTTTGTGATGGAGACTAAGATTAGCTAGTCATATACATATAGGGGGGGACTGCGTGTGCCTACAATTGAGTGAGAGACCATCATACTTGGCTAGCTGGGCATGAGATTGTGTGTGTGCGCATGTGAGATGGAGAGAGAATGAGGGGGAGAGATAGAGTTTTAGATGGGCCTATCGAGTGCGAGTGAGATATGCATGTGTATGTGTGACCCAGGTGGATGGAGAGTTTGAGAGAGGGGGGAAGAGCTCCGGGACGACATAGTGGTGTGTGAGAGAGTTACAGGCAAAGAGCCAAGAAATCTGTGTGCGTACGATGAGTGCACCCAAGATATCTAGCTTGGACTAGCTAGAGTATCATACATAGTGTGCGAGAGAGACCTATAGATGGTGTATATATGCATGCGAACTAGAAAGATCCCCCCCACACACACACAAAGAGAGAGAGAGAGAGAGAGAGAGAGATGGAGACAAAGGGAGAGGGACCAACAAGGTTTTTGTGTCGAATGCGTGCGACAGAATTGAAGATTGTCAGAGAGAGAGAGAGAGAGAGAGAGAGAGAGAGAGAGAGAGAGAGAGAGAGAGAACAGGAGTCTGGGAGAGGGGGAGGTCGCGTTTTATGCATCAAAGACTGATATAAACCATGTTTCGATATAAACTTGCATTCAAATATTTAAATTGGAGAACATGTTGTCTGCAATCCGCACATGAACGGATATATGCGTATATCAAACAAGTTCATTAATTTGACTTTCAACATGTTCATGGAGTACTATAATACTGTACAACATGCTACTCGATTGAGGTGCTCAATTTTGGATTTAGTTCACTATTTTGACCTACTGAACGAGCTATTTCATTGAATCGAGATATTTCATTTTGGGTTTGATTCGCGTTTTTGAGTGGGTCAACTATTTGTCATATAGTAAATCGCTAGCAACGAGCATGTAAAAAAACATTACTCCCGAGCATCATCTCTCCATCTAAAAAAGAAGTGGCAAGCTAATATTTCAAAATTTGATCCAAATCGACTTGGTAAGGTAGACGTGGATGCTCGTTCTCCCAAAATTTGAACGAATCATTAAACATCCTCTCTGCTCGGTGGAATTCGCCCGAGCAAATAAATGGGAGACGTGAACTTACCGTCCTATGTGGGACACGCATCAATTGGCTCGTTGTACATCGAGGGTAGTTTCATAACTTCATCCAAGTGCGCCTTCTCCTCGGCTGAAATGACATGTGCCGAATAATTCATAAACCATGGTCGGCAAAACACGCTCTCCACGCCCGAAATAGCTCACGCCCACTATTTCAAAACACGCTCTCCTCGCCCGAAATCGGTAACGCCCACTATAGTTCAAAAATGCCCTCCTCGCCCGAAATCGCTCCCGCCCAGAGAAGCAAAGTTACTCTACTATCCCCGACCCTCAGTACACAGACCCAAGCCGAGAAGCCTATAGGCAAGGGTAGAAATGTAACTCCCCCTCACATTTCAGACAAATGCGTCCATAAGACATGGTTCCACTCCCCTCCCAATCCCCCCCCCCCCGCCCGCCCCCATTCATACCTCGTGTGCGCCAAATCACCTTCTCCCCAGGAAGCTCCCTTCTCCCGAGCCGCGAAACCTCAGCCCAACCTCCATGGCACCCCCCACCGCACCAATTTCACAGCCGCCCTCCTCCCTAATGCCGGAGACGCTGTCCATTTGCCGCCGTGCACTGGGCCGTGTTCCTCTTACTTCGTGCTGCTGGGGTTGCCTCGACGACGGCCGCGTGAACCGTACCGGAGCCGATTCACCCCCGCCGTTGTTCACGGCGCCGGAGCGGCTCCAACTTCGGATCCGTCCAGAGTCCTGGCGCTGCTTCGGCGCAGCCGTCGACCGTCGTGACATCGCTCTTTCCATGCCGCCGGTCGCCACCGCAACCGCGCCGGCCTCACCGACTCGGCAGTTGGACCTGCCTACTTCACCATGCCGCCAGATAGGTCACACCCTCATCTCAAATCACTTTATTTAGGCGTCAGTTGTATGAATTTTTATTCTGGACCAATCGATTTGCAATGGGAAGCAGCACCCCACGAGGCGACAGAGCTCCTAGGCTGCCGGTTGGCTGGTGTCTAACGTAAGGGTGCGGGGCCGCAAATTCGCTGCGAAAGCAGCGCTTAGATGGCTATCTTTTAGAGTTGTGTGGGTTGAAGGTACTCCCGCCGCCGGATCTGGATGACGGGGAGTCTTTGTGGATTGGCCCGGGGGCGGCGCAACCACGGCAGTGCGGTGGGGCAGGGAGTGGGGTTTTGGCCGGGGCCACGGACGGCGGAGGCAGGCTGCTCTGCCGTTGGTCGCTGGCTCTTCGGGGAAGATTCCGAACAGTGTCAGCCGGGAGGAACAAGACGGTCAGCCATCCGACGTAGATCGGACAGTACCAAAATAAAATAAAATCGTGTGACCCCAATTTAGTCTTCAGTCAACAGACATGTGACCACTTCTCGTACCTTGCTGTTGATCTCTTAGTGTATGTCTTGAGATCAAAGAGATATGTCGTTCTTAACATTATGTGTTATCTGCATCTTCAGACACACCATCTTCCGACTCACCGCAGCTGCTCCAACAAGGGAAGCATACACCAGAAGGGAGCTATAGTCCCCACTCAACAGTTCCCTGCATCGAATGCGCGTGCCCGACATGCACAACCACAACAACTGCAGGGCCATCGACAAGTCAGCACATGATGCTCACTCCTATGGATGGCAGCCAGATAGGTTGTACCCTCATCTTACTTGTGTGCAACATTTATGGCTTTGTTATTCTAAGCATGGAAAATAGATCATCACATTTCACTGTATATTCATGCTGATCTCTTACGGGTCTTGTTCAGGAGTTAACGTTGTTCCATAGTTCAACTAAGATACTTGTTCTTTAGGTAACATTGTTCCATAGTTATCATCCATCAGCCAATGCTATCCCACAGGCTGGTGATTATAGTATTATACCACTACTAGTATTTCATATGTTGTTCTTTAATACTTTTGTGTGCCATCTAGTTAATCTTGAGTACAAACGATACATATTCTGTAGCTTTCATCTGTGTTCTCCCTTTAGTTTATGAGACCTATTGCTGCTAGTTAACCCCAGTCCTACTATTTATGTCGTCTCCTACAGGCACTCATTACATAAATCTAACTACTAGTTGTCTTCCATGCATGTCAGATATAATTGCACACACTGATATATCCACAAGAACCTCACGGAGCAATGTAAAGGCCAATAAACTTGATGTCAATGATACCACATGTAAAGGCAGTTCTTCAGAAGACTTGCAGAAAGATGATGAATCCTCTTCACCCCACAAGGTCCTTGCTCTAACTTGGCATGTGATATGGGTACAACATGCATATAATGTCCTGGAGTGTATCTACTCTTGTGACGCCCGGGTAATCAAGCTACAGTAAAACACTGCTAATGATGCCATGTCACCACCGTTACTGTTCCTAATCTCGGGTTAATTCAAAACCGATCCAAATTCAAAATTTAATTGCAGGATAAACAATAAAAGTTTTCAAACATTAAAATAAAAATGTTCGGGTTGTGCTAAATATTACCTAGATAATTATGGTGTAGAAGGTACTGTTTTATAAAATGCATAAATAATTTAAATTGAATTATAACAGAAAAGAAAGAAAATACAAAAAGAAAAAGAAAAAGAAAAAAAGACTAAACTAACAAAAAAACCAGAAGACAGAACCCCCCTTCCCCCGTGGGCCTTGTGGCCCAGCAGGCCACCAGGCCAGCCGGCCGGCCCAACCCCGCCTCCCTTATTCCCCACCCCCTGGCAACCCTAGCCGCCACCACTTTCTCCCCCCCCCCCCCCCGCACGATGCGCCCCACCTCCCCCCGATCCGATCTCGATCGGGGCCCGAACGGCCTCGCCCCCGTCGCCCGGATCGGACGCGCCCGCCGCCGCCGCCGCCTGGGGACCTCCCCACCGGCCTGCATCCTCGCCGCCGTCGTCCCCGGCATCTTCCCCGAGCCCGCTGCCACTGACCCCGCGAAACCCCCCCTGTGAGGCCTCGCCCCTCTCCGCTCCCCTCTGCTCCCTACGTTCGCGCCGTCGTCGCGCTCGGCCGCTCGGTCGCGCCCGTCGCCGCGCCTCCCTCTCCTCATCTCTCCCTCATCGCACCGTGCCCGCGCCCGTCTGCGCTCTCTCGCGCCCCATGCTCGCGCTCGCCCCTGGCCGCGCCCCGTGCCTGCGGCCGCCCGGGGCCTGCTGCCCGCTGCACCCCGCGTGCTGCGCCGCTGCCGCCGCCACTACTGCTACCTCGCTCCGCTGCATAGCCGCGCCACCGCGCTCCCGCCGACCGCCTCCCGCTGCAGCTCCGGCCACCCCAAGCCGCTCTCTGGCCGGGTACCAGCTACCCTGGCCTCGCCCTACCTCGCTCCGGCGCCGCACGGCGCTCCTCCCGTCCCTCCCGCTCCGGCCACTGGTGGCCGACCTCGCCGGCGGCCCCGACCCCCTCGCTGGCCACGGCCCGAGTCCGCCCCGTCCTGCAGCGCCCACAACCGCGCCCAACGCCCGCTTCCCCTGTGCCCGTTATGGCCTCTGGGGCCTATGACAGATGGGCCCCACACCCAGAATGTTTCTGATTTAAAGAAAATGAAATGAAAATTAATAAAATAATAATAATAATAATAATAATAATAAGTAATTAAAATTATTAATTAACTAGTTGGTTAGTTAATTAAGTTAATTAATCCTGTTAATTAATCTAATCAATTAGTTAGGTTAACTAAACCCTAATTAGACTAAACAGTCTATGACTGGTGGGACCCACACGTCAGATTTGACCAGTCAACGCCCCTGTTGACTGCTGACGTCATGCTGACGTCAGCGTGCACTGTTTTGGATAATGTTATATTTAAATAATTAATTAAATTCCAGAAATTAATAAAATCTTTAGAAAATCATATCTTTTGATCCGTAACTCGGATTAAAATATTTTCAACATGAAAGTTGCTCAGAACGACGAGGCGAACCCGGTTACACAGCCCGTTCGTCCACCACGCATCCCTAGCCTATCCAACTCGCAACTTTCCCCCTCCGGCTCCTTTGCCCGAAAACGCGAAACACCGGGGATATTTTCCCGGATGTTTCCCCCCTTCACCGGTATCATCCCATACCGCGTTAGGGCACCTCTAACGCCGTTACTTGTCATGTCATGCATCACTATGCACCTGCTTGCTTATATATTTATTGTTTCTCCCCCCTCTTCTCTCGTTAGACACCGAGACCGACGCTGCTGCTGCCCCGTTCGACTACGGAGTTGACGATCCCTCTCTCTTGCCAGAGCAACCAGGCAAGCCCCCCCTTTGATCACCAGATATCGCCTATTCTTCCCTATACTGCTTGCATTAGAGTAGTGTAGCTTGTTACTGCTTTCGTTATTCCTATCCTGATGCATAGCCTGTCTTTGATACTGCTGTTGATACCTTTACCTGCAATCCTACTGCTTAGTATAGGATGCTAGTGTTCCATCAGTGGCCCTACACTCTTGTCCGTCTGCCATGCTATTCTATCGGGCCGTGATCACTCGGGGGTGATCACGGGCATATACTGTATACTTTACACTGTTACATTACATGTGATACTGTTCGGAGATGGGGGCTGAAGGGGCAGGTGGCTCCATCCCGGTAGAGGTGGGCCTGGGTTCCCGACGGCCCCCGACTGTTACTTTGAGGCGGAGCGACAGGGCAGGTTCGGACCACCTAGGAGAGAGGTGGGCCTGGCCCTAGTCGGCGTTCGCGATACTTAACACGCTTAACGAGATCTGGGTATTTGATCTGAGTCTGGCCATTTGGTCTATACGCACTAACCACCTACGCGGGAGTAGTTATGGGTATCCCGACGCCGTGGTATCAGCCGAAGCACTTCGTGACGTCAGCGACTGAGCGGCGCGCGCCGGGTTGGACCGTGTAACGTGACTTCCTTTGAAATGGAGGTTGCTAGGTCTGCTCTCCGGCCGCGTACGCAACGTGCAGGTGTGCTCAGGGCGATGGGCCCAGACCCCTGCGCGCTTAGGTTTAGACCGGCGTGCTGACCTCTCTGTTGTGCCTAGGTGGGGCTGCGACGTGTTGATCTTCCGAGGCCGGGCATGACCCAGAAAAGTGTGTCCGGCCAAATGGGATCAAGCGTGTTGGGCTATGTGGTGCACCCCTGCAGGGAAGTTTATCTATTCGAATAGCCGTGTCCCTCGGTAAAAGGACGACCCGGAGTTGTACCTTGACCTTATGACAACTAGAACTGGATACTTAATAAAACACACCCTTCCAAGTGCCAGATACATCCCGGTGATTGCTCTCCAACAGGGCATCGAGGAGGGGATCGCCGGGTAGGATTATGCTATACGTTGCTACTTGGAGGACTTCAGTCTACTCTCTTCTATATGCTGCAAGACGGAGGCGACCAGAAGCGTAGTCTTCGATAAGACTAGCTATCCCCCTCTTATTCTGGCATTCTGCAGTTCAGTCCACTGATATGGCCCTTTACACATATATCCATGCATATGTAGTGTAGCTCCTTGCTTGCGAGTACTTTGGATGAGTACTCACGATTGCTTTCTTCCCCCTTTTCCCCTTTTCCTTTCTTCTGGTTGTCGCAACCAGATGTTGGAGCCCAGGATCCAGACGCCACCGTCGACGACGACTCCTACTACTCTGGAGGTGCCTACCACTACGTGCAGCCAGCTGACGACGACCAGGAGTAGTTAGGAGGATCCCAGGCAGGAGGCCTGCGCCTCGTTCGATCTGTATCCCCGTTTGTGCTAGCCTTCTTAAGGCAACCTTGTTTAACTTATGTCTGTACTCAGATATTGTTGCTTGCGCTGACTCGTCTATGATCGAGCACTTGTATTCGAGCCCTCGAGGCCCCTGGCTTGTATTATGATGCTTGTATGACTTATTTTATTTGTAGAGTTGTGTTGTGATATCTTCCCGTGAGTCCCTGATCTTGATCGTACACATTTGCGTGCATGATTAGTGTACGATTAAATCGGGGGCGTCACAAGTTGGTATCAGAGCCGACTGCCTGTAGAAATCCCCCTTCCACACTCCTTGGCCGAAGTCGAGTCTAGACATTGCAAAAACTTTTACTAACATGGCTGTGTGCCTTACGGGCACACGTCGCCATCGGGTGGTTGTAGGATCTTTTACTCCTTGACCTATACTCTGGGACCCTGACATCTCTTCTATTCGGGTTAAATGAATTTGCTAAAATCTAACTCTAGGTTCTCGTTACCATTTCATGCCGGAGAGCCCGTTAATACGGATGATCGGCTGCTTCAATGGAAGACTCTGACAATACTCTCGGATGTTCCCTCTATACTTTGTGCCATCCCTCTTGCAAATCCCCTTCCACCGTAAACCCTTAAGGATAACTACCTACAGTTGTTATTCTTACATTCATCCCCAGTTGGTCTTGATATTACAAGATACCCCGAAACACTCGTCGTTGTTTCGATAATCCTTTAAGCTTACTGCCTTACTGTTCTTTGTCACGTGAATACCCCTACGGATAATTCTCGCACTTATTGAGTATCCGCTTATCCCCAGTTGTTCATATGCTTTTCAAAATACTTGGAAATACTACCCGATCTTCCGAGTATCCTCCTCAAACTATTGCTCGGCAAATACTTGTCTGTTTGCAATATGGATGCTTTCCATATGTGTAGCAATATTCATTAGTATCCTTTGACACCATCATTTTGATCCTATCGATTCAACATGTGTGTGAAAGCACGCACTCATCAGTTGATTATTTTAAATTATCTTCCCGGCTCAGACGTCATTCTAAACATGAGCTGGTTCTTAACCAATCAATGCCTTGATCGTTTGTGCTTCTAAGTCTATTGAACTTATTCATTTTCGATCAGAACGATTTCTTCTGATCCCTTGATTTGGAAATCATAAAATTTCTTTGCATTATGCTTTGGATTAGTCAGTGGTTTCTATAATCCGATGCCTTGGCATTCCTTCTTCCTTTGATTGAGTACCGATACTCACATCAGCCCCGTTGTGGACCGCCATACCCGTTGCCAGGTTATTATCCGACAGTGTCCTTCACAACCAAAATTCTTGTGAGTTCTTTACCTGATACATAATGCCCTTGGTAAATTGTATCATCTGCTTGGCCAACCATGCCCTACTTTCGAGCTGGTGGTATTTACTATTGAAGCTTGTGGTATATGTTTCCACGATACCCCGACGGGTTGAACCTATGCCTTCCTTTTATATGAGTGAACTCGGGAGTTTTCACGAGTCATACTCTTCTGGTATTTTGCCAGATAAAATTTCAACAATACAACTTTATCGAACGCGAGAAGTGAATAAAAGATTATGCATTGGAGAAGTGGGAGTCGACCTTGAACTTTATGTTCATGCCCATGGACACGATGTACTTCTTCTCATCGATGCTTCTGATTAAAAATTAATCATTCCTTGATATAAGTCCATCTTATATCTAGGGTCTGGCCTTTTACAATCATGGTTCCGACCATATTTTCTCTTTGATCCCATTTCTCGGACAAGTTTAATCACTTGTCATCTATGGATCAATACACCAGTCCAACCTCTACTTTGATCTGTCGTCGAGTATTACCCCCTGGTATCTCGAGATTACCTTGGAACTACATAACTTCTTATGAGTCTTCATCAAGTACCACATTCTCACTGATTACAGTTTTCATGGGCTGTGAGTTATTAAACCCTCAAAGACACCGATAACTGAACCGAGTCTACCATACGGTTCAACAACTCTTGATAATCTTCTTTAAGTCCGAGTTTATACTCGATCATGTCATTCCTAGCCTGATCGGCTATATCATTAACTGTGCTACCGGGTCCTTCTTCCCGGAACACAATTTTCGACGCTGAGCTAAGCTTACGTTGATTTCCTTGTCTTATCATTCCACCTCAGATAACAAGCTTGGTTTCGAGTTTGTGTCGTACCCATGGTTCCAATAACCTCTTGCTTCATCATTCTTTTGACTTGATGTGATCGCGGATCGATTACATCTTCAGGTAATCTCTCGACAAATGTGTCGTGATCATTATCAACTTTCTGAGCTATTCCAGAATAACAATCAAATTCATGATAAGAATTACCATCCTCGCCCCTCGATGATTTGTGCGTCATCGACTACTTCCTTGCCTTCTTTCCAACACAAACTTGTTCGTGTTGTGGCTATACCTTGAATTCCTTGCTATCCAGGAATTGTTCTCCCTTACCTTGGAACATTAACATCTCTTGCGACATCAATGTTGTGAGGATTTCACCACCGCTTAAGAATTCTTGGTATGGTGATACTTCTCACCATCACCATTCTTCTTGGGTCCTCGTGTTGATTCCATCCGGGGTACCAACAAGTGAGCGGTGCTGTTTGGATTCTGCCCTTCTAGCAATCCTATTGCTTTGAAGTTAATGGTCGGCCGTCATTCTTAGACTATTGATTATTGAATCACCATTCCGACATTGGTCGTGCAACCCAACCCGTATTTCGGGTGCACCTATCAACCAATGCTTAAACTGGGTATGTTTCCTCGAGCATATCCCCTTATATCATTTCATCTGACTAATGATATCTCCTTGTTCACATACTTGTGGAAAACCCATCTTTTGGAAGACTCGATGAATTGTCGATGAATTCATTAGCTACCTCCTTCTCCCTTCATTGTTTTAATGATGAGCTTTTCTTTCGGAACTCGCTTCCGTAGTTAATTTCCCGAGAATCTTACAATGTCATCTCGACAATTTGTGTTGCACCTTTCTTCTCAGGCATCCTGAGTCCGAGGTATCCTGACGCCAATCAGATCTGAATCTCGGTCAGATATGATGGTTGGAACATATTTCCAAGAGTTATCACATTGGTCTTGATATGACCCGGTAAAGTGATGTCGTGCCTAGCACACCTGGTCGGAGGCCCTAATGTTATAGTTTTCCTTTTTAGCAAGGTTATCTATTCTTCCATGAGAAATGGTAAGACTTATTCTACGAGTTGTCCCTGATGAATCCTTCGTGTATCCAAAGTCCGATCTTTGCTTAAATACCTTGTCAATGCTATCTCGAAGCATGTCTGTGGTACTCCGATTTTCAATAAGAACATTTGAAGCCCAATGCTAAATGCTTCCTGCTCTATTATCCAAACACCGTTGTATGGGTAATGTCATGAAAATTCTTCCCCTTACCTAATGAGTTTTCTACATTATATCATGTCTTGGATATTATGCTCTGCTTGTCCTTGGGAAGGATATACCCCTGATATATGTGTTTAAACACATTTTCCTTTCCATTGTTCTGATTAATTTGATAACCATATTATCCTTTCCATTGTTTGGTTTAACCTTTCTTGAGGTTTATATGATCTAAGCAGTAATATTTCCCTGCTTACGAAAACACCTCGGTGCACCACCTTATCAGTCAGACCCTGTTACTATTGTTGATGACATTTCGGTAACCATCGACGGACGGGAACCTTGCCTATTGGTCCGCCTCGTTCAACGAGCAGGAAAATGGTTCTCTGCGTCCCTCGCCCTTGGTATCGATGTTGTTGCCGACATAACTAACAGGCTACCCTCTGGCATGCCTTGCTATTGTGACCGTACAAGATGTCAATCCCCCCTTCCTACCTTTAACCCACATGGTGGGCCCATAACCCACAGTTCCACAGGATCGTAACCTGACTCTCCTGTACACCCCTTGTTCCTAGAATTATTCCTCCCGCTTGGACTCGTATGTAATTCATGGGCCACCTTCCATGAGATCATCAATTCTGGCATCGGAAACAATAAATTTTCCGTTGCTTAAAACCCCTTTCACCTTATGGCTAAGCATTGAACGATTGCCTGGCTGCTTGAAACTTCTTGTCGGACCTTCCAACTTTACTCTCGATATATTCTGTTAGTTCAACTCGAGAGGTACTCATATGCTCATTCATGGGTTAATCCCCAGGTTATTACCCTTATAGCATTCTGTCGTTTCCGATCTACCCCGTTACCTATTCGTAAATACGATGAAGATCCCGAAGAAAGGATGTCGACTTCATCATAAGGACCTGAAGCAGAGAAATGAAGACATCAACGCTATGGATTGACCTCTTCGAGAAGAGCTACCAAGACCAAGAAGATTCGTTAGGATTTCGTACCCAGCCCTTTCCCCCTTACTCCCCTCTTAAATCTCGGGACGAGATTTCTTGTAGTGGAGGAGAATTGTGACGCCCGGGTAATCAAGCTACAGTAAAACACTGCTAATGATGCCATGTCACCACCGTTACTGTTCCTAATCTCGGGTTAATTCAAAACCGATCCAAATTCAAAATTTAATTGCAGGATAAACAATAAAAGTTTTCAAACATTAAAATAAAAATGTTCGGGTTGTGCTAAATATTACCTAGATAATTATGGTGTAGAAGGTACTGTTTTATAAAATGCATAAATAATTTAAATTGAATTATAACAGAAAAGAAAGAAAATACAAAAAGAAAAAAAAAGAAAAAAAGACTAAACTAACAAAAAAAACAGAAGACAGAACCCCCCTTCCCCCGTGGGCCTTGTGGCCCAGCAGGCCACCAGGCCGGCCGGCCGGCCCAACCCCGCCTCCCTTATTCCCCACCCCCTGGCAACCCTAGCCGCCACCACTTTCTCCCCCCCCCCCCGCACGATGCGCCCCCCCTCCCCCCGATCCGATCTCGATCGGGGCCCGAACGGCCTCGCCCCCGTCGCCCGGATCGGACGCGCCCGCCGCCGCCGCCGCCTGGGGACCTCCCCACCGGCCTGCATCCTCGCCGCCGTCGTCCCCGGCATCTTCCCCGAGCCCGCTGCCACTGACCCCGCGAAACCCCCCTGTGAGGCCTCGCCCCTCTCCGCTCCCCTCTGCTCCCTACGTTCGCGCCGTCGTCGCGCTCGGCCGCTCGGTCGCGCCCGTCGCCGCGCCTCCCTCTCCTCATCTCTCCCTCATCGCACCGTGCCCGCGCCCGTCTGCGCTCTCTCGCGCCCCGTGCTCGCGCTCGCCCCTGGCCGCGCCCCGTGCCTGCGGCCGCCCGGGGCCTGCTGCCCGCTGCACCCCGCGTGCTGCGCCGCTGCCGCCGCCACTACTGCTACCTCGCTCCGCTGCACAGCCGCGCCACCGCGCTCCCGCCGACCGCCTCCCGCTGCAGCTCCGGCCACCCCAAGCCGCTCTCTGGCCGGGTACCAGCGACCCTGGCCTCGCCCTACCTCGCTCCGGCGCCGCACGGCGCTCCTCCCGTCCCTCCCGCTCCGGCCACTGGTGGCCGACCTCGCCGGCTGCCCCGACCCCCTCGCTGGCCACGGCCCGAGTCCGCCCCGTCCTGCAGCGCCCACAACCGCGCCCAACGCCCGCTTCCCCTGTGCCCGTTATGGCCTCTGGGGCCTATGACAGATGGGCCCCACACCCAGAATGTTTCTGATTTAAAGAAAATGAAATGAAAATTAATAAAATAATAATAATAATAATAAATAATAAGTAATTAAAATTATTAATTAACTAGTTAGTTAGTTAATTAAGTTAATTAATCCTGTTAATTAATCTAATCAATTAGTTAGGTTAACTAAACCCTAATTAGACTAAACAGTCTATGACTGGTGGGACCCACACGTCAGATTTGACCAGTCAACGCCCCTGTTGACTGCTGACGTCATGCTGACGTCAGCGTGCACTGTTTTGGATAATGTTATATTTAAATAATTAATTAAATTCCAGAAATTAATAAAATCTTTAGAAAATCATATCTTTTGATCCGTAACTCGGATTAAAATATTTTCAACATGAAAGTTGCTCAGAACGACGAGGCGAACCCGGTTACACAGCCCGTTCGTCCACCACGCATCCCTAGCCTATCCAACTCGCAACTTTCCCCCTCCGGCTCCTTTGCCCGAAAACGCGAAACACCGGGGATATTTTCCCGGATGTTTCCCCCCTTCACCGGTATCATCCCATACCGCGTTAGGGCACCTCTAACGCCGTTACTTGTCATGTCATGCATCACTATGCACCTGCTTGCTTATATATTTATTGTTTCTCCCCCCTCTTCTCTCGTTAGACACCGAGACCGACGCTGCTGCTGCCCCGTTCGACTACGGAGTTGACGATCCCTCTCTCTTGCCAGAGCAACCAGGCAAGCCCCCCCTTTGATCACCAGATATCGCCTATTCTTCCCTATACTGCTTGCATTAGAGTAGTGTAGCTTGTTACTGCTTTCGTTATTCCTATCCTGATGCATAGCCTGTCTTTGATACTGCTGTTGATACCTTTACCTGCAATCCTACTGCTTAGTATAGGATGCTAGTGTTCCATCAGTGGCCCTACACTCTTGTCCGTCTGCCATGCTATTCTATCGGGCCGTGATCACTCGGGGGTGATCACGGGCATATACTGTATACTTTACACTGTTACATTACATGTGATACTGTTCGGAGATGGGGGCTGAAGGGGCAGGTGGCTCCATCCCGGTAGAGGTGGGCCTGGGTTCCCGACGGCCCCCGACTGTTACTTTGAGGCGGAGCGACAGGGCAGGTTCGGACCACCTAGGAGAGAGGTGGGCCTGGCCCTAGTCGGCGTTCGCGATACTTAACACGCTTAACGAGATCTGGGTATTTGATCTGAGTCTGGCCA
This sequence comes from Aegilops umbellulata, assembly GCA_032464435.1. NCBI lineage: Eukaryota > Viridiplantae > Streptophyta > Magnoliopsida > Poales > Poaceae > Aegilops > Aegilops umbellulata. The sequence goes on along the minus strand of CP136054.1, from coordinate 153,280,175 downwards.
TTTGGTCTATACGCACTAACCACCTACGCGGGAGTAGTTATGGGTATCCCGACGCCGTGGTATCAGCCGAAGCACTTCGTGACGTCAGCGACTGAGCGGCGCGCGCCGGGTTGGACCGTGTAACGTGACTTCCTTTGAAATGGAGGTTGCTAGGTCTGCTCTCCGGCCGCGTACGCAACGTGCAGGTGTGCTCAGGGCGATGGGCCCAGACCCCTGCGCGCTTAGGTTTAGACCGGCGTGCTGACCTCTCTGTTGTGCCTAGGTGGGGCTGCGACGTGTTGATCTTCCGAGGCCGGGCATGACCCAGAAAAGTGTGTCCGACCAAATGGGATCAAGCGTGTTGGGCTATGTGGTGCACCCCTGCAGGGAAGTTTATCTATTCGAATAGCCGTGTCCCTCGGTAAAAGGACGACCCGGAGTTGTACCTTGACCTTATGACAACTAGAACTGGATACTTAATAAAACACACCCTTCCAAGTGCCAGATACATCCCGGTGATTGCTCTCCAACAGGGCATCGAGGAGGGGATCGCCGGGTAGGATTATGCTATACGTTGCTACTTGGAGGACTTCAGTCTACTCTCTTCTATATGCTGCAAGACGGAGGCGACCAGAAGCGTAGTCTTCGATAAGACTAGCTATCCCCCTCTTATTCTGGCATTCTGCAGTTCAGTCCACTGATATGGCCCTTTACACATATATCCATGCATATGTAGTGTAGCTCCTTGCTTGCGAGTACTTTGGATGAGTACTCACGATTGCTTTCTTCCCCCTTTTCCCCTTTTCCTTTCTTCTGGTTGTCGCAACCAGATGTTGGAGCCCAGGATCCAGACGCCACCGTCGACGACGACTCCTACTACTCTGGAGGTGCCTACCACTACGTGCAGCCAGCTGACGACGACCAGGAGTAGTTAGGAGGATCCCAGGCAGGAGGCCTGCGCCTCGTTCGATCTGTATCCCCGTTTGTGCTAGCCTTCTTAAGGCAACCTTGTTTAACTTATGTCTGTACTCAGATATTGTTGCTTCCGCTGACTCGTCTATGATCGAGCACTTGTATTCGAGCCCTCGAGGCCCCTGGCTTGTATTATGATGCTTGTATGACTTATTTTATTTGTAGAGTTGTGTTGTGATATCTTCCCGTGAGTCCCTGATCTTGATCGTACACATTTGCGTGCATGATTAGTGTACGATTGAATCGGGGGCGTCACAACTCTGTTGCAATGCCATGTGCTTAGCATGCTGATCATGCATGTAAATATGTCATGCCTTCTTGTTTTTCAGTACCTATTCCATTCATGATAACATGTTTTCAAATTCAAGTACTGTCATTCTACTCTATCGCAATGGCATCTATTTAATTTGGACATCATGCTTCTGAATATCTTATACATTATTGTTCATCAGTATGTACTTCATCTGTCTACCATACCATGTTTTTTTACATTGAAGTGTTGTTCTACTGCTCTGTTGCAATGCCATCTTATTTTCCCAATCATACACGTGTATCTTGCCTTAGTTATTTCTGTACATATTCTGCTAGCATACAATTTTACATTCAACTAGTGTTTTTTTTGCTATGTTGTCCTGTCGTATCCCTGGCTCTTACACCATACTCCCTCCGTCCGGATTACATGTTGCCAAAATGGATAAAAAAGGATGTATCTAGAACTGAAATACGCCTAGACCCATCCATTTTTTCCGGATGGAGGGAATACATGTCAATATGTCATGCCTTTCTATTCTTCAGTACCTATTCCATCTCTCTGCTGCCGCATGTTTTATAATTAAAGCACCATTCTTCTATACAAGGCATGCAAGGGGAAGACGACTATGTTAGAATCTGAAGGGTTACAAACAAGGCCTTTGCAAAAGATCCAAATGCCAGGAGATAATAAACCAACTCCAGTTTTTATAGATACTGCTCCAGCACATAGAACCCCAGCTCCTACTGATAATAAGCAGATTCCAGTGGCCAAAGAACTAGTCTGCTCCAGTCCAGCAAAAATATGTCAACTCAATTCTAAGTAGCGTGTGTGTATCCTTGCATCATGAAATTTTATAGCATGCTGATCATATTTTCAACATGTTTCTTACCCATTTCTCTTTTAGAAAATAAGCTTAACAGATAGAAGATTTTCTGCAATGGTATCGTTTATGAGGAAAGATTCTTGCAGGAATTCTCTGTGCTCCAATGTAGATGTAAGTACCTGTTGTATATTACTATATTTTTACATCAGCATGTATTTTGTTAATCAGCGTGAATCCAACCTTTATCTGATCTAAATTTAGTTGTACCAAAATGTATGGTTAAAGGCCACAATGTTGATTTTTGCAAGGAAAACTGCATGGTAGTTTTGCATCCTGAGTTGCATGAGTGTACTATCTCATATCAGTGGGTTTGAATACTTTGGTTCTGCAGTGGGTTTTTCAGTGTGTGTTTTTACCGTGTTGTCCTGTCGTATCCCTAGCTCTTACATCATACTCCCTCCGTCTGGATTAAATGTCGTAGAAATGGATAAAACTGGATGTATCTAGAACTAAAATACGCCTAGACCCGTCCATTTATTTCCGGATGGAGTGAATACATGTCAATATGTCATGCCTTTCTATTCTTCAGTACCTATTCCATCTCTGTTGTAGCATGTTTTATAACTGAATCACCATTCTTCTATATAAGGCATGCAAGGGGAAGAAGACTATGTTAGAATCTGATGGGTTACAAACCAGGTCTTTGCAAAAGATCCAAACGCCAGGAGATAATAAACCAACTCCATTTTTCATAGATACTGCTCCAGCACAGAGGAACCCAACTCCCACTGATAATAAGCAGATTCCAGTGGCCAAAGAACTAGTCCGTTCCAGTCTAGCAAAAGAATGTCAACTCCATTCTAAGAAGCGTGTGCATATCCTCGCATCATGAAATTTATAGCATTCTGATCATATTTTCTACATGTTTCTTACCAGTTTCTCTTTTAGAAATAAGGTTAAACGATACAAGACTTCCTCCATTGGGATCGTATTCGAGGAAAATATCTTGCGGGAATTCTCTGTGCTCCAGTGCTGATGTAAGTACCTGTTGTATATCACTATATTTTTACATCAGCATGTATTTTGTTAATCGGCGTGAATCTAACCTTTATCTGATCTAAAATTAGTTGTAGCAAAATGTTAAAGGCGCCAATGTTGATTTTTGTAAGGAAAACTGCCTGGTAGTTTTGCGTACTGAGCTGCATGAATGTGCTATCTCATATCACGCACATTACTGAATTGTAGTGCTTCTCTGGTTGCCCATTCATTCATTGTGTCAATTTTGATTTCGTGTTACCTTACCTAGCTGATGATAGCTGTGCCATATTGTGTTAATTTGGTGTAGGCTAGTTGCCCAAATGTTCGTTGTGTCAATGTTGCTTTCCTATTATCTGACTTGGCCAATGATAGCAATGCTAGTGTGTTAATTTTGTGCAGGCTGCTGAAGATAAGAAGACCAACTCTGAAAACAGCAAGGCAACCCCATTGTTTCTTTCCAGTAAATCTAGGCCAGGTAATATGGCAATAACTCATGATTAATCTGTTTGGTGCCCATCCTAATTTATGTTATGATGCAGCGGTCAAGACACTCTCCACTATAATACAAGCCTGCCAAAATCGCCATCTGAATCTGTTCAGTATCCTTTGTCTCGAATGCAACGGAATAAATGTATGTTTGTGAACCAATTAATGGCTGAAGCGATGATGGAAATGGTGGATGAATTAGAGGTGCAGAGTCGTGCGACACAACAACTGATCAATGTTTTTAGAGACAGTGTGGCAAAGCAACAAGAACTTGCCCACATGCTTATGGGCATCATCTATGCTGAGGTTGCAGATTGTGACGTTGTAGATGGTTAGGTTCTGCTCATTTATTTGCACTGGCATCAATCTTTGATTGCCCAGTGGATGTAATTTCCTGTAATATATTCTGGATGTGCAATGTTATTCCCTGTATGCCGTACCTTTGCTCGTCGTAATGGGCTCAAATTATCTTATTTGGCCTAAAGACATGAACGAACTTTAGTGGGCCCATTAAGTTAATGGGCCGTTACTAGGCCGAAAGTTAATGGTCGGCCCTCTTACCTCTCGGGTCGTTAACAGGCCGACATCAAGGCGGGCAACAGGTGGCCCCAATTTATTTCACGGGCCGTTAACAGGCCGTTACTAAGTTTGGGCTACATATGGCCCAACTATACTGTAGGCCTTTAGCAGGCCGAAAGAGACAGCGGGCTTGTTTTGGACCATGAAGAGCATGGGCCGCTAAGAGGCCGAAAGTCAGGTCGTATTGTAAACAGCCCAACTGTGTTGTGGGCCTTTAGCAGGCCGAAAGAGAAACCGGGCTGGTATTGGACCATGAAGGGCATGGGCCGTTAAGAGGCCAAAACTAAGGTCCGACTACAAATGGCCCAACTCATTTATGGTCCATTAACAGGCCGAAAGGCACACAGGGCCGGGAATTGGCCCAACACTTAAATGGGTCGCTAAAAGGCCAAAACTCAGGTCCGACTACAATTGGCCCAACTGATTTATGGGCCGTCAACAGGCTGAAAGTGACACCGGGCCAGAAATTGGGCCAACACTTAAATGGGCCGCTAAAAGGCCAAAACTCAGGTCCGACTACAAATGGCCCATCAGATTTATGGGCCGTCAACAGGCTGAAAGACACACAGGGCCGGAAATTAGCCCAGCATTTAAATGGGCCGCTAAAAGGCCAAAAGATGTACATCCTAAAAATTGGCCCATCCATTAAATGGGCCGTTAATAGGCCGAAATCTCATCGGGCCGATATTGAGCCCAAATATATAGCGGGCTGTTAACGGGCTCGAACTGACGATGGGCTGCAATGGTATCAAATCTTTAACGGGCCGAATTGGCACATCTCGTATGGGCCGTGGGCTTAAATGGACCTGACACAAGTAGGCCTTATATGGGCCGGCCTCCTAATTTTTACTGGGCCGACCTTTTTCACCGGAATGGGCCACTGTTGGGCCGTGCCACGTGTCGACCTATCATAGGCACCTCATGTCCAATGAGTGGATGACATCTGTCCCAACGATGAGCCAACGCGTGTTTCCTCTAGCCAATGATGATTTTACACGTGGAAAATCCCCATTGGTCGGGGCTGTTAATGGGTTATCGGATCCAAAACCCGACCCAATAGCTTAACGGCGTTCCGTTACGGTGGATGCCACGTGTCGGTCACCCTTGATGAAAGCACTTCTGTGACGCGTGATTTATCGTCATGGAAGTGGACATTTCCGTGATGATAATTTTGGTAATGTCATGGTCACTTCTACGACGGCACAGGTATGACTATCTTGATTCTCTCATAAATTTGTCCTGGATGTACACGCATGACAAAAAACGCGACCTACTGTGACAAACACGTATCATCACGGAAGTGTATTTTTTTTGTAGTGCATGATCATACCTAGATATTCTCATAACTATGCTCAATTCTATCAATTGCTCGACAGTAATTCGTTTACCCACCATAATACTTATGCTATCTTGAGAGAAGCCACTAGTGAAACCTATGGCCCCCGGGTCTATTTTCCAACATATTAATCTCCCGTCAACAAGCTATTTCTGGCGCCGTTTATTTTGCTTTCTTTACTTTTAGTCTTCATCATAAAAATATAAAAAATATTATCTTATCATCTCTATCAGATCTCACTTTCGCAAGTGGCCGTGAAGGGATTGACAACCCCTTTATCGCGTTGGTTGCAAGGTTCTTATTTGCTTGTGTAGGTGCGTGGGACTTGAGCATGGCCTCCTACTGGATTGATACCTTGGTTCTCAAAAACTGAGGGAAATACTTACGCTACTTTACCGCATCACCCTTTCCTCTTCAAGGGAAAACCAACGCAGTGCTCAAGAGGTAGCATAGCCCAATCCTTTTTAAGGCAAAGGACGAGCCAAAACAGTCTCTTATAATAAGCAAAGCATTCTTGAGGGTACACGGGAATTTCATCTAGTCACTTTCATCATGTTGGTTTGATTTGTGTTCACTACTTTGATAATTTGATATGTGGGCGGACCGGTGCTTAGGTGTTTTTCTTACTTGAACAAACCTCCTACTTATGATTAACCCCCTCACAAGCATCTGCAACTACGAGAAAAGTATTAAGAATAAATTCTAACCATAGCATTAAACTTTTGGATCCAAATCAGTCCCTTGCGGAATAGCGCATAAACTAGGGTTTAAGCTTCTGTCACTCTCGCAACCCATCATCTAATAACTAATCCACAATGCATTCCCTTAGTCCCAAATATGGTGAAGTGTCATGTAGTCGACGTTCACATGACACCACTAAGGGAATCACAACATACATACTATCAAAATATCGAACACATATCAAGTTCACATGATTACTTGCAACAAGATTTCTCCTGTGACCTCAAGAACAATATTAACTACTCACAAATGATAATCATGCTCAAGATCAGAGGGGTATTAAATAGCATAATGGATCTGCACATATAATATTCCACCAAATAAACCATATAGTAATCAACTACAAGATGTAATTAACACTACTAGTCACCCACAAGTACCAATCTATAGTTCCGGTACAAAGATTGTAACATCCCAAATTTTCCATTTGGAATGTTATACATTAGATCATCATGCATATCATATTTTCTTGCATTTTGGTCGATCCTAGAAAATTTCACGCAACTCAAGGACCCTCGGAGAGAGTTGGAGATTTTGTTATTTTCATATTTGAGTTTTCTCAAATTTTGAAAAGAGGATCATTTGATTTTATTTATTTCATCTTCAATTATTTTTCCAATATCAAAGACATAAGAGAGGAATAATATGACTTTACCAAATTTAGGAAAAATGAATATTTAATAAATATATCAAATTTTGGATTTTCCGGAGTTTATTTGCATTTTATTTGCATTAGGGAAAAATGCGTGTTTTCAAAATATTGCATTTAGGCCCGAGTAAAAGTTCATTTTGTTCGACTCATTTTTAGGAGTCGGGGAAAATTACTTCGGGATTTTTGGAGCTTGTTTAGATTATTTTTTCTTCATTTTTCTGCGTGCGTAACTATTTTAAAAAAAAATCGCCGCGCCCCGCCTGGGCCAAGGGCCCAGCCGGCCCAGCCCCCCCCCCCCCCCCCCGCCTCGCGCGCGCGCTCGCGCGCAGCTCCGCCGCCGCCGCCGAGTCCGGTTCGGACTCCGCCGCCGCCGCCCCTCTTTCTTGCCCCCTCCCCCAAGTCTTCCATTCCCCCCCTTTAAATACCCAGCACCCCCCCTCTCCTCCCCACACCACCCCGCCGCCGCCGCCAGCCGCCGCCGCCTGCCGTGCCGCCTCGCCCCGCCCGCCCGCTGGAGCCCCTCGCCGAGGTAGCCGCCACGCCGCGCCACCCCTCCCCCTCGGTTCGGTTTTTTTATAAAAACCGTTCCAGTTTCTTTTCGTTTCGTTGTTTCGGTTTTTTTCAAAACCCTAGATCGGTTTTCCTTTTTTTTGGCTTAGTTGTTTAGCGAGACATTCGCTGGACCGTTCGTCTTAACGAACGTGATCACCGGTTATTCTCGGTTAACGAACGTCCGTTCGTTTAACCGTTCGTCGTTTTCTTTTCTCGTCGGATTTATTCCGCGATTTTTCTGATCGCGATTTCAGATCTGATCTTCTTTCTAGTTTATCTTCTCGCTCGTTTATCAGAATCAGATGATTCAAGCGCCTGGAGTTTCGTTTCGAAACTGCCGTTCCGACTAATCAACTTAAACAAGTTTTTGCTACTGTAAAATTTGGCCTAGTTTCAACTTGCTAGAACCAAGTTGTTTTCTTCCGCCATTTGTTTTCCGTTATTTTGTTCGGTTCGTTTTCTCTTTGTAACCGGAGTTCTTAAATTGAACTTTCTGGTTCGATCTCTTGTTCGAGTTTTACCTGTGCATTAATGAGTACTTATTGTATGCTTGTTGTTTGTCTGCGATAGATCACCCGGAGTGCGCCGCCTGTTATTTCAAATCTCTAGGTTTCGCGGATCATCAGCAAGGCAAGTAACACTTTGAGCATATCCCTTTTCATACCCAGTTTTATTGCATTAGATCCATCCTCAAACATTGCATGATTAGGATCTAATTAAATTGTGGGATGGGAAGTAGTTGAGGTAGTACCTATTACCTGTTTTACTTATGAAACCTTTGGGAGTTACTTCTACGTTTGCTTATTATGCCATGCTACGCTAGTAGACGTGGATTGGGTGAGTGATATCCATGACAGATGTGAGTATTGTTAATTAATGGTTTATCTAAGGTGGCAACTTAAACACACATCTGGGTGGATTGAGGCACCTGGTTTCTATCAGGACTTGCCTGTTTTTCTTTGGACCGCCACCCAGGCTCAAAGGGATCATAAGATCATTCATGCTAGTAACTTCCGTGTGCAGCCACAAGCCATTATGGGCTCTGGCATAGTTGATTAAGTCGTGCGAACTCTTACATGGTAGACTAGCAGATGTAGGGGAAAGTAGGTGTACCGGTCTATCCAACATAAGGTGCTAGCGCTTCTGAAAGACTATGTCTCGGTCATCCGTTTCTCAAACACCATGTAGTGCGAGAAACCAAATGGAGGCGATCGAGTCTTGTGGGGAAAAGTGCGCAAACCTCTGCAGAGTGTACAAACTAATCATGATTAGCCGTGTCCCCGGTTATGGACGACTTGAGTATCTAGTATTTGAATATCATGTGAATCTCATCATGTTACTTCTAATTAATATTGTTGGGTTTTAACTGTTCATTTAATTGGGATCGGAATGCTGTCAACCATTCTCGATGTTTAACAACCACCATGATAGTTAAATAAATTTATTCCTTTGTAGTAGGGAAAAACTGGCTTTACGCAAAACTGTAACCATAGAGCTTTCCACCAGTCATACATGCATATAGTATAGCTCAATACTGTTCATTACTCTCTATGTGTTACATTGCCAGCATATTCCATGTGCTGACCCGTTTCGGGCTGCAACTTTCATGTTGCAGACTTTTCAGACGACGAGTAAGGTGCTTTAGGTCGTGGCTCTATACTCAGTGATGCCGTTGGAGTTGATGGACTCACCTATCTTCCAAGTCTTCTGTTGTTATCGTTATTAGATGGCCTTAAGCCATATTTATTGTAATAAGTTCTCTTTGAGACACCGATGTAATAAGTGTGTGATTGCTACTCTGTTATAAATCCTTCGAAGTACTGTGTGGTGTCAGCATTACTGATCCAGGGATGACACCGGAGCACAGAGACTTGACCATCTGAGGTCGGGTCGCTACAGAGATGGTATCAGAGCACACGCTGACTGTAGGACACGACCACTAAGTTAAAGCCATAGATCACTATTCTCCTCTCATTTTCTAACACCTCATCTTTTCTACTCTTTTAGGATGACGGACGCGAAGATCAAGTACGCTCAACCGGATGAAGGCACACCTTTTGGATTTCACTTGAAGGAAGTCACCAAGTACCTGAACATTGGACTACCAAGCTTCACCGGGACCTTCAACGCCACTCTGCCTGAAGAGGAGCGCTGGAAGATTCAAGCTCACATTCCGGGAAGGACATTTACGCCAATCACGAAGCCCATAGATAGTATTTTCAGTGCACCAACCTGGAGTCTGGGAAAGAGCATGGCAGCTCATATCACCATGGGACGCATTGGATAAGTTTATCAAGAAGACCTCAAGGACACTATCTACCAGATTTGCGGACACCGAGATGAACAATGGGAGATAGTCAGCACCAAGAAGGATAGATCCATTGTAGCTTTCATCCAGGAGTTAAACCAGCACATTCGACGCCAAGAGAATCAGATGTGCAATGACATGATAGAGTTGAAGAATGCGAAGGCAAGGATCATCGAGCTAGAAGGAGAACTGAAGGGTACACGCAAGGACTACATGGACGAGATCGTAGCTCTAGCAAGGCACAATGGCGATCTTAAGCAGGAGATTGAAGAACTCAAGGGGAAATTAGCATCCAAGAAGGAAGACAAGTACGTCGCATGTTCGGACAACTACATCATCATCGACGACACCGATTCGGATCCAAGTGAACCCGACTTTGAAGACGAAGCTGGAGCAGACATCATGGAGTCTTCCACCGATTCAAATTTCTAGATGATCACCAAATATTAGTAGTATTTCCCCCATGTATACATTATAGTTCAAGCACTTTTTGCGATAGTTCTAGACCGTTTGTATGCCCTTGTTTGAATTGAATGAAGTGATTTTGTGTGCATTTTCTCATGTGCATTGGGGTAGTGTTTTCTCCTTAGACCTCACTCTATTCTTAATTCTCATCTTTTCTAAACCCTCAGATGCCTCCGAGACATGACGGATTCCCACCGGAGCTCACACAGTTGATCCAGCAGCAGAATCAATTGATGCAGTTGTTAGTCCAGAACCAGCAGAACAACAACAACAACAACAACAACAACAACAACAACAACAACAACAACAACAACAACAACAACAACAACAACAACAACAACAACAACAACAACAACAACAACAACAACAACAACCCTCCGCCGCCGCCACCTGTTGATCACCTAACCCGTTTCCTTAGGCTGAATCCGCCGGTGTTTTCCAGTAGCACCGAGCCAATAGTAGCAGACAATTGGCTCCACAAGACAGGAAGGGAGTTGACCACTGCAGGATGCACAGATGTTGAAAAAGTGAAGTTTGTCGCACATCAGCTTGACGGACCCGCGGCAGCATGGTGGGAAAATTTCACAGCCACTTACCCAGTTGACACTGTCACATGGGATCAGTTTCAGCAAGCTTTCCGCACTGCCCATGTTTCAGCAGGAGCTATGGCCATGAAGAAGCGTGAGTTTCGCAACTTATGCCAAGGAGGAAGGACAATTGGCCAGTACATTGATGAATTCAGCAAGTTAGCACGTTATGCCCCAGATGACGTTGCTACGGATGCAGCTAAGCAGGAGAAGTTTTTAGAAGGACTGAATGATGAGCTAAGCATGCAGATGATGGTAGCAAGTTTCAACAACTACCACGAGTTGGTAGATCGTGCCATCATGATTGGAGGGAAGCAACAGCAGATTGAGAACCGCAAGAGGAAGTATGGACAAGGGAAGTATACCTCTGGAGCCCAGCAGAAGCCCCATTTTACCCCTAAACCGGGAGTTCAGTTTCAGCATACCCATGGAGGAGGTAGTTCGCACAACCATAATGGCCACAAGAATGGTAATGGGAATGGAGGAAGCAACGGCCAGAACCATACCACCCCATCAACCCCAGCCAAGAGAGATCTGAGTCAAGTCACCTGTTTCAAGTGTTCCAAGACCGGACATTATGCCAATGAATGTCCCGAAGGCCAAAATGGAAATGGAAGCTCTGGAAAGAAGCCGAACCCTTTCAACAGGGGACAGGTGAACCACGTTAATGTGGAGGAGGTTGAAGCTCAGCCTGATGCAGTAATCGGTAAGTTTTTGGTTAAGTCATTTACTGCACTCGTTCTTTTCGATACTGGTGCATCGCATTCATACATATCAAGGGGATTTGTGGAAAAGTATAACCTGCCCACTAACATTCTTAAAACACCTATGCTAGTAAGCTCGCCAGGAGCAGAGTACATGGCCAGACAAGGATGTTTTCAAGTGCCATTAAGTATAGGAAGGCATGTTTTCCCAACGGATTTAATCATTCTAGAATCCCAAGGTCTGGATGTAATTCTCGGTATGGATTGGTTGTCGATGAATGGAGGAAACATCGATTGCGCCAGTAAGACAATTTTGCTTACAACGCCCGAAGGAAGAAGGATCAAGTATGTATCCCGACATACGCCAAACAGGACCCAAGTAAATTCTTTATCAGGAGTTGTGCAGGAAGAAGTACCAGTAGTAAAGTATTTCCCTGATGTATTTCCTGAGGAATTGCCAGGAATGCCACCTGATAGAGATATCGAGTTCTTAATTGAGCTTTTGCCAGGCACTGGGCCAATATCGAAGAGACCGTAGAGGATGCCAGCACAGGATTTGGTGGAAATTAAGAAGCAGATCAAGGAGTTACTGGAAAAAGGTTATATTCGCCCAAGTTCTTCACCTTGGGGATCACCCGTACTTCTAGTGGAGAAGAAGGATGGATCATTAAGGATGGTTGTTGATTACCGTGGATTGAATGAAGTAACCATCAAGAACAAGTACCCACTGCCAATGATAAATGATCTGTTTGATCGTTTGCAAGGAGCTAAAGTGTTTTCCAAGATCGATTTGCCATCAGGGTACCATCAGTTGAAGATTCGAGAGCAGGACATACCCAAGACAGCTTTTACCACGAGATACGGATTGTATGAGTATACCGTTATGTCATTTGGACTGACTAACGCACCTGCCTATTTTATGAACCTGATGAACAAGGTATTTATGGAGTTTTTGGATAAGTTCGTCGTAGTATTCATTGATGACATTCTGATTTTCTCAAAGAATGAAGAAGAGCATAAGGAACATTTGAGTTTGGTTTTGGAGAAACTAAGGGAACATCAGTTATATGCCAAATTCAGCAAATGTGAGTTTTGGTTAAAGGAAGTTGGATTTCTTGGACATGTTATATCCGGAGAAGGGATAGCAGTTGACCCCAAAAAGGTTGAGACCGTAACCGAATGGGAAGCACCAACGACAGTTGGAGAGATCCGGAGTTTTCTAGGACTCGCAGGATACTACCGGAGATTCATTGAGAATTTCTCAAGGATTGCAAAGTCCATGACTGAATTGTTGAAGAAGGATACCAAGTTCAATTGGACTGAGGATTGTGAGGCCAGTTTTTAGGAGTTGAAGAAACGATTGGTTTCTTCACCAGTATTGATTCTGCCAGATCAGAACAAGGATTATGAGGTGTATTGCGACGCTTCACGTCGAGGACTTGGAGCAGTGCTTATGCAGGAAGGAAGAGTTGTTTCGTATGCCTCACGACAACTGAAACCTCATGAATTAAATTATGCTACGCATGATTTGGAGTTGGCAGCCGTAGTGCATGCATTGAAAACGTGGAGACATTTTCTCATTGGGAATCATTGTGAGGTGTACACGGATCACAAGAGTTTGAAGTACATTTTCACGCAAAAGGAGTTGAACCTCAGACAAAGGAGATGGCTGGAGCTCATCAAGGATTATGATATGAGATTGCATTACCATCCCGGAAAAGCTAATGTAGTGGCTGACGCATTGAGCCGTAATAGCCATGTCAAAACACTAATGACGGGAGAAATACCAAGGGAGTTAGCAGAAGATCTTCGTGAACTATGTTTGGAGATAGTTCCGAGAGGCCATGTAGCAGCATTGGAGATTCGGTCAACATTGATGGATAAAATCAGAGAGGCTCATAAATCTGACAAGGAGATTGCTTCTATAAAAGAGAAAATGAGCGAAGGAAAAGCAAAGGGATTTCGTGAGGATGAGCACGATACCCTATGGTTTGAGGACCGTGTTTATGTGCCAAATGACCCGGAGATCAAGAAGTTGATTCTGCAAGAGGCACATGATTCACCCTATTCGATTCACCCCGGAAATACCAAGACGTATTTGGATTTGAAGGAAACATTCTGGTGGACCGGAATGAAGAAGGATATTGCAGCATATGTAGCAGTTTGTGATGTGTGTCATAGAGTGAAGGCAGAACATCAGAAGCCAGCCGGATTGTTACAACCATTGCCGATACCCGAATGGAAGTGGGATAAGATAGGCATGGATTTTATCACAGGACTACCCAGGACGAAGGCAGGCTATGACTCGATATGGGTAGTAGTTGATCGTTTGACGAAGGTAGCACATTTCATCCCAGTTAAGACCACTTACACCAGTGCTAAGTTGGCAAAGATATACATGACTAGGATCATTTGTTTGCATAGAGTTCCAAGGAGTATCGTATCAGATAGAGGAACCCAATTTACCTCAAAGTTTTGGAATCAGTTGCATGAAACTTTAGGAACCAGACTAGAGTTCAGCACAGCTTTTCACCCACGGACGGATGGACAGACTGAGAGAGTCAATCAGATTTTGGAAGATATGCTGAGAGCCTGTGCACTAGATTATGGATCTAGTTGGGACGATAACTTGTCGTATGCGGAGTTTTCTTATAACAACAGTTACCAAACCATTTTGAAGATGGCACCTTTCGAAGCTTTATACGGAAGGAGGTGCAGGACACAGTTGTCATGGGACGAAGTTGGAGACCATCAGTTCTTTGGACCAGATTTGATTAAGGAGACTGAACGGAAAGTTAAGTTGATTCGCGATAGGCTCAAGGTAGCCCAATCCAGGCAGAAGAGCTACGCAGATTCTAAACGCAAGGAGACAGTTTACGAAACCGGAGATAGAGTTTATCTTCGAGTATCCCCACTTCGAGGAGTTAAGCGCTTTGGAGTTAAGGGAAAGTTAGCACCACGTTTCGTTGGACCGTATAAGATTTTGCAACGTATGGGAGAAGTCGCTTATAAGTTGGAATTACCAGAGGGACTGTCAGGAGTTCATGATGTATTCCATGTTTCTCAGCTGAAGAAATGTCACGCCGAGATGGCGGAGGTACCGCTAAAAGATACAGTGCCGCTTGAAGCAATTCAGTTGAAGGATGACTTAACATATGAAGAAAAACTAGTCGAGATTCTCGATTATGCCAGTAGAGTTACCCGCAGCAAGGTTATCAAGTTTTGCAAAGTTCAGTGGAACCACCACTCAGAGGATGAAGCCACCTGGGAGAGAGAAGAAGATTTGCTCAAGGACCACCCTCACCTATTTTCTAGCCAACCCGAATCTCGAGGGCCAGATTCATCTTAAGGGGGGTAGGTTTGTAACATCCCAAATTTTCAATTTGGAATGTTATACATTAGATCATCATGCATATCATATTTTCTTGCATTTTGGTCGATCCTAGAAAATTTCACGCAACTCAAGGACCCTCGGAGAGAGTTGGAGATTTCGTTATTTTCATATTTGAGTTTTCTCAAATTTTGAAAAGAGGATCATTTGATTTAATTTATTTCATCTTCAATTATTTTTCCAATATCAAAGACATAAGAGAGGAATAATATGACTTTCCCAAATTTAGGAAAAATGAAGATTTAATAAATAAATCAAATTTTGGATTTTCCGGAGTTTATTTGCATTAGGGAAAAATGCGTGTTTTCAAAATATTGCATTTAGGCCCGAGTAAAAGTTCATTTTGTTCGACTCATTTTTAGGAGTCGGGGAAAATTAACTTCGGGATTTTTGGAGCTCGTTTAGATTTTCTTTTCTTCGTTTTTCTGCGCGCGTAACCATTTAAAAAAATCGCCGCGCCCCGCCTGGGCCAAGGGCCCAGCCGGCCCTGCCCCCCCCCCCCCCGCCTCGCGAGCGCGCTCGCGCGCAGCGCCGCCGCCGCGCCTCTTTCTTGCCCCCTCCCCCAAGTCTCCCCCTCCCCCCCCTTAAATACCCAGCACCCGCCCCCTCTCCTCCCCACACCACCCCGCCGCCGCCAGCGCCGCCCGCCGCCGCCGCCTGCCGCGCCGCCTCGCCCCGCCCGCCCGTCGGAGCCCCTCGCCGAGGTAGCCGCCGCGCCGCGCCACCCCTCCCCCTTGGTTCGGTTTTTTTTATAAAAACCGTTCCGGTTTCTTTTCGTTTCGTTGTTTCGGTTTTTTTTTTCGAAACCCTAGATCGGTTTTCGTTTTTTTTGGCTTAGTTGTTTAGGGAGACGTTCGCTGGACCGTTCGTCTTAACGAACATGATCACCGGTTATTCTCGATTAACGAACGTCCGTTCCTTTAACCGTTCGTCGTTTTCTTTTCTCGTCGGATTTATTCCGCGATTTTTCTGATCGCGATTTCAGATCCGATATTCTTTCTAGTTTATCTTCTCGCTCGTTTATCGTAATCAGGTGATTCAAGCGTCTGGAGTTTCGTTTCGAAACCGCCGTTCCGACTAATCAACTTAAACAAGTTTTTGCTACTGTGAAATTTGGCCTAGTTTCAACTTGCTAGAACCAAGTTGTTTTCTTCCGCCGTTTGTTTTCCGTTATTTTGTTCGGTTCGTTTTCTCTTTGTAACCGGAGTTCTTAAATTGAACTTTCTGGTTCGATCTCTTGTTCGAGTTTTACCTGTGCATTAGATGAGTACTTATTGTATGCTTGTTGTTTGTCTGCGATAGATCACCCGGAGTGCGCCGCCTGTTATTTCAAATCTCTAGGTTTCGCGGATCATCAGCAAGGCAAGTAACACTTTGATCATATCCCTTTTCATACCCGGTTTTATTGCATTAGATCCATCCTCAAACATTGCATGATTAGGATCGTGGGATGGGAAGTAGTTGAGGTAGTACCTATTACCTGTTTTACTTATGAAACCTTTGGGAGTTACTTCTACGTTTGCTTATTATGCCATGCTATGCTAGTAGACGTGGATTGGGTGAGTGATATCCATGACAGATGTGAGTATTGTTAATTAATGGTTTATCTAAGGTGGCAACTTAAACACACATCTGGGTGGATTGAGGCACCTGGTTTCTATCAGGACTTGCCTGTTTTTCTTTGGACCGCCACCCAGGCTCAAAGGGATCATAAGATCATTCATGCTAGTAACTTCCGTGTGCAGCCACAAGCCATTATGGGCTCTGGCATAGTTGATTAAGTCGTGCGAACTCTTACAGGGTAGACTGGCAGATGTAGGGGAAAGTAGGTGTACCGGTCTATCCAACGTAAGGTGCTAGCGCTTCTGAAAGACTATGTCTCGGTCATCCGTTTCTCAAACACCATGTAGTGCGAGAAACCAAATGGAGGCGATCGAGTCTTGTGGGGAAAAGTGCGCAAACCTCTGCAGAGTGTACAAACTAATCATGATTAGCCGTGTCCCCGGTTATGGACGACTTGAGTATCTAGTATTTGAATATCATGTGAATCTCATCATGTTACTTCTAATTAATATTGTTGGGTTTTAATTGTTCATTTAATTTTGATCGGAACGTTGTCAACCATTCTCGATGTTTAACAACCACCATGATAGTTAAATAAATTTATTCCTTTGCAGTAGGGAAAAACTGGCTTTACGCAAAACTGTAACCATAGAGCTTTCCACCAGCCATACATGCATATAGTATAGCTCAATACTGTTCATTACTCTCTATGTGTTACATTGCCAGCATATTCCATGTGCTGACCCGTTTCGGGCTGCAACTTTCATGTTGCAGACTTTTTAGACGACGAGTAAGGTGCTTTAGGTCGTGGCTCTATACTCAGTGATGCCGTTGGAGTTGATGGACTCACTTATCTTCCAAGTCTTCCGCTGTTATCGTTATTAGATGGCCTTAAGCCATATTTATTGTAATAAGTTCTCTTTGAGACACCGATGTAATAAGTGTGTGATTGCTACTCTGTTATAAATCCTTCGAAGTGCTGTGTGGTGTCAGCATTACTGATCCAGGGATGACACCGGAGCACAGAGACTTGACCATCTGAGGTCGGGTCGCTACAAAGATTGAACACAAGAGATGAACTAGGTTTTGAGAGGAGATGGTGATGTTGAAGATATTGATGGATATTTCCCTCCCCGAGATGGGAGAGTTGTTGGTGATGATGATGATGATGATTTCCCCCTCCGGGAGGGAAGTTCCCTCGGTGGAATCACTCTGCCGGAGGGAAAAAGTGCTCCTGCCCAAGTTCCGCCTCGAGACAGGTGCTCCGTCCTGAAAGTCCTCCCCTTATTTTTTTTCTAGGTCAAAATGACTTATATACCAGAAGAGGGGCACCAGAGGTGGGCTGGGCTGAGCACAACCCACCAGGGTGCGCCTGGGGGGCCTGGCGCACCCTGGTGTCTTGTGCTCACCAGGTGGCCCCCCTCCGGTAGTTATTTGCTCCAGTATTTCTTATTTATTCCATAAAAATTCCTCATGAAGTTTCAGCTCATTTGGAGTTGTGCATAATAGGTAGCCTGACGTAGCTTTTTCAGGTTCCAGATTTCCAGCTGCCGGAATTCTCCCTCTTTGTGTGAACCTTGCATATTATGAGAGAAAAGGCATTAGAATTACTCCAAAGAGCATTACTATGCATAAAAAATTATAAGTAACAGTAGGTAAACATGATGCAAAATGGATGTATCAACTCCCCCAAGCTTAGACCTCGCTTGTCCTCAAGCGAAAACCGAAATCGAAAAACATGTCCACATGCTTAGAGAGAGAGGTGTCGATAAAAGCAAAATCCGGACATAGAAGCATCATGTATATTATTATAACAGCAACAAACTTTAACATATAACTTTTATCATAGACTTCTCATGAATAAGTAACAATTCATCACAACATCGAAGTATAAAGCATAAGCTCTATTGGAAACCAAAAACAGTCAACTTTGCAACTACAATTCATCATCTTTTCAGGAAGGATCACGTATCGGAGCCTTTAGCCAAGTCCACATACTCAACCATCATATAGTCTTCTATGATTGTTAAAACTCACCGCATACACATGAGAAAAACGTTTCAACCGGACACATAGAAAGATAGGGGCTTATAATTTCGCCTCCCAACGCATTCACCTCAAAGGGTGATGTCAATAACAATAGCTCATGCTACCCATATCCAACTGGATATATGTGCCTAGATCTTTCCTCACCACATGATGCTTGCCAAAAGAGAAAAATAAAAAGGAATAGAGAGAAAAACTTTGACTCTTGCATGAAAGTAAATACATAAAAACTAAAATATAGGCCCTTCGCAGAGGGAAGCAGAGGTTGCCATGTGCTTTTTGTTTGTATGTGCAATCCCTTAGTGAAAAAGAACGTCACGTTATATTGCCCCTTATGATAGCAACCTTTATTATGCAGTCTGTCACTTTTATTCTTTGCCATCACAAGTTCATACAACGCTCAATTCTATCTTAAACTAAATGATATAACACTTTTAGAAGCAATTTTTATTTCCTTATTGTACCGATGACAACTTACTTGAAGGATCTTACTCAATCCTTAGGTAGGTATGGTGGACTCTTGAAAATAAGATTTGGGTTTAAGGGTTTTTGGATGCACAAGTAGTATCTCTACTTGGTGCAGAATTTTTGGCTAGCAAAGATGGGGGCAAACACCACATGTTGAAGGATTTATGACAATATAACTTCTATCTGAATATGAACAAACATAAATCATTACATTGTCTTCCTTGTCCAACGTCAACAATTTTGCCATATAATATTTTGATGGGGGCTCACAATCACAAAAGATTTCCAAGATAGTGTATTTGCATGTGAATCTTCTCTTCCCTTATTAATTCTTTGATGAATTGCATCATTAACCAATGCTATGTTTGTCAATCTCCAATAAAAGTTTCTACTTATACTTTTCCTTATGTGATGTCATAACTTACCATAAGATTAGCATATGATCTTTTTCATTTATTTCCTTTCTTTTTATTGAAACATGAAAGTAAAGAAATCAAAACTCAAACTAAACTTTATTATATACCTCGCATACGATTACAAAGATAGATCACTAAGAAAACTCTTGAAAAGAAAGGATCGAACTAAACTTTTATTCATCTAAAGGAAAAGATAACTATGGATCGAACTAAGATAACTAAAAGCAAAATATAGTGGAGGTGATATGCTACCGGGGCACCTCCCCCAAGCTTGGCACAAGCTAAGGGGAGTGCCCATACTTGACACTCAATTTTCTTTTGGTGATGTAGAAGGAGGTGGTGGTGATGATCTTGTCCTCGGGTTTCCATGGCAGAGGCTCACCATCATAAGAAAAGGAGTGAGTCTCACCAGTCCTGCAACTGGCAACCAAACTCATACCTTTAAACCTCGCCTCATATTCAAAGACTTGGTTTTGGAGATCGTAGATTTGGCTTTCGAGGAAGTTGATTTGCTCGTTGAAGGTGAAGATGATGTCCTTCATGGACTTGCCATCCACCTTAAGATCAAGGGTGTAGTCCGCGATCTTGAGGTGATTGGCATCGAGTCCATGTTCCACCATCCCCTTGCACTGGAAGACCTCCTGCTCCATAGCTTCAAGCATGGCCTCCATGGTTCCTGTCCCTTTGGGACCTTGCCCATTGCGGATGTGAAGCACCCCTCATGAATCTGGATAGCCTAAGGATGCTGCATCACCTCCCGCAAATATGGGTTGATGACGTTCTAGAAGAACTTGTCCTTGGAGGAGCGTGAAGCGGCCATGGTTGTAAGTGCATCTAGTGCCACTCCTAGTTGGTTTTGGAGTATTGACGACAAACTTGGTTGAGGGACTAATGTGTTTGTGAGAATCGCGGGATAACACAGGTAGTAGTCCCTTATTGATTCGGTTTACCTACCAGAGATGACCCCTGAAAATATGTGAAGACATTGAAGACAATGGTGGTTTGTGAAGACATTCACAGTGAAGATTATGACATGAGAAGACATTCATGTGAAGACTATGGAGTGTGAAGACATAGTTGTTTCATAGTTTCCTCTTCTTCTTTGATTGAGTCACAGGAACCACCGTACTGTTAAGTGGGGTCCAAGTGAACAAAGTCAGAGTGACTGAAGTGATGCTCAACCAAAATCCCATGTCTTCAAGCGAATACAATGAGAGCAAATCTTATCCAGAGCTAGATGAGTCAGCTTTACTTGTAGCCCAAGTCAAGCTGCCGCGTGTGTTTGAAATCCGACTGTTGGACACGTGTCGGTTCCTTAGTGACCCAGGGTCATTTCGGACAAATCAGGTCGGGTTGCCTCCTGGCTATAAATAGCCCACCCCCTACACCATAAATTGGTGGCTGCTCAGAGTTAGTGCACGACTTTTGCCGTTTGAGAGCAACCCACCTCCGAAGCATTTGAGAGAGAGATCCTTGCGAGGACAAAGCCCAAAACATCCAGAGCCAAAGAGTGTTAGGCATCACTCAAGTCTTTCTGTCCGCGTGACCTAAATACTTATTACACTTGAGGACTGTGTTTCCTCCAGCCGATTAGGCATCGCGTTCTGAGCATCCAAGAGCCATTGTGGATTGCCGGTGAATGAAGTCTGTGAAGGTTTGGAAGTCTACCTTGAAGACTTACTAGAGTGATTGGGCGAGGACTGGGTGTCCTTAGCTCAAGGGGAATAAGGTGAAGACGCGGTCTTCTGAGTTAAATCTCAGCCTCCCTAACCAGACATTCAGTTGTCACATCAACTGGAACTGGTCTACCAAATCCTTGTCTTCACCAAGCAACTGGTTCTATTATCCACTTCCCTTTTACTTTACAGTTTGTCTTCGTGAAGTCATTGCATGTTTGTTTGATCTGATTGACTACACTGAGTGAAGACTATTTACTATTTGGCTTCATACTGTCTTCCATCCTGATCCATACTACCTAGCTACTAATAGTCTTCGTGCTTTCACTTCATTGCTTACTTGACTATGTCTTGTCTAGAGGGTCTACCTTCCGCTGCATATAGATAGGTTCATTTCTACTATTTGTCTTCAAAGACCTTGGGTGAGGAGATTTCTCTGTGATACGATGGTCAATAGGTTCGGGGGTATATAAACATTTTTTATCTTTGGGAATAGTCTAGAACTCGTCTAGTAAATCCTTGTCTTCACCAAGATAATAGTTCTATCCTCCACTTCCCCTTTACTTTACAGTTTGTCTTCGTGAAGTCATTGCATGTCTGCTTGATCTGATTGACTTCACTGAGTGGAGATTATTTACTGTTTGGCTTTATACTGTCTTCCATCCTGATCCATACTACCTAGCTGCTAATAGTCTTCGTTCTTTCACTTCATTGCCTACTTGACTATGGCTTGTCTAGTGTAGTCTACCTTCTACTACATATCGATAGGTTCATTTCTATTGTTTGTCTTCAAAGACCTTGTGTTTTGAAGACTTTCATAAAAATTGCCTATTCATCCCCCCTCTAGTCGATAACTAGCACTTTCAATTGGTATTAGAGCAAGGTGCTCCCTTTTTCTGTGTGATTCGGTTTAACCACCTGGAGTTTTAGCTATGTCGACTGCAGGGATAATCAAGGTCTCCGCTGCGTGCCCAGTCTTCGATGGCATTGATTAACCCTACTGGAAGAATAAGATGTGCATGCATCTTGAAGCCATTGACGTCGACCTCTGGTATGTCATCAAGAATGGCGTTCCCAAGGTCGGTGAAGGTGTCGTCGCTGCTGATGTCAAGAGGTTCATTCAACTAGATTGGACTGCCAAGAACATCATCTGTGGTCATCTAACCAAAGGGCAGTACAGCCGTATGAGTGCACTGGAAACTACAAAGCCAGTCTGGGACTGGCTCTCCAAGGTCAATGAAGGCGTCTCAACTCAGAGAGATTCAAGGATTGATGTTCTTCGCAACCTCTTCAACCGCTTCAAGAGAAACGACAATGAGAATGTCCAACTCATGTTTGATCGCCTCATTGATATCAAAAATGAGCTTCGCACACTTGGCGCCACTGAGATCACCAAGCACGAAATTGTCAAGAAGCTACTGAGATCACTTGAAAGCTCATTCGACACCCTGGCCCTAATGATTCAAGAATTTCCTGACTTCAAAGATCTCGATCCGTCTGACATACTCGAGAGACTCAACACACATTAGTTCTAGTTATCTGAGAAGAGAGACATCTATGGCCCCAACTATGGCCGAACCAAGGCTTTGAAGGCAAAGGTTGTGTCCTCATATGAAGAAGAATCTGACTGCAGTTCTGGTGATCCTGAAGACATTGGAAAGGAGCTAGCTATGCTCGTGAAGAAGTTCCAGAAGTTCTCCAAGAAGAAAGGTTTCAGAAAGTCTTCAAGATCCAGCTCAAGAAATGATGAAGCTTCTACTCGTGACCATAAAAGAACATGCCACAAATGCAAGAAACCTGGTCACTACATCTCTGAGTGTCCTCAATGAGACAATGAGACCAAGAAGAATAAGAAGAGCAAGGAATATGATTCTGATGACAAGATGAAGAAGAAATCCTCAAAGTCTTCATCAAAGTCTTCATCTCACAAGAAGAGCTC
The DNA here is from genome assembly GCA_032464435.1 of Aegilops umbellulata. Taxonomy (NCBI): domain Eukaryota; kingdom Viridiplantae; phylum Streptophyta; class Magnoliopsida; order Poales; family Poaceae; genus Aegilops; species Aegilops umbellulata. The sequence goes on along the minus strand of CP136054.1, from coordinate 153,257,201 downwards.
ATCCAACAAGGCTCATGTGTTTGTTGGCAAGGAGATGGATACAAAGGAGGAGTCTGCTTCTGAGGAGGCAGAGGTGGAGTATGAGGAGGAGTCCGATTCAGGCGTGGCAAGCCTGGCTCTAGCTTCAGCTTATGTCGCCAAGTCCATCTTCAACACTAAAGACAATGGTCTCGTCACCGGCGCTGATGCTGATGATGAGATGACTCTGCTCCTATCTACTTCTTCATGGCACATGGTGCCAAGGTAAACTCACACGATGCTTACTTTCAAACATCCAGTGAAGATGACTCTGAATGTGAATCTAAACCTAGCTACAAAACACTTGCTGAAATTGCAATTGAACAACAAACTGCTATGGGACATATTCAAAAGTTGCTAGACAAAAGTGATGACCTGTTGGACGCGGAAATGACTTGAACTCAGTCCTTAATTGAAGGCATTAAAAATCTTCATGTTAAGTACGAAGAACTTGAAAGTCGCCATGAAACACTCCCAACTACTCATGAGAAGCTTTCTATAATTATCTTCAAAGGAAGCAAGAACTTGAGAACCTGAGAGCGACTCATGAAGATCTTCAAAAGGAGAACGAGTCACTCCGTGCTCAACAGATCAGTTCCGCTCAAGAAGGTTTTGAGACACCATGTCTAAAATGTCTTGAACGTGATAATGATGTCTCTATTGCTGAATGTTCTACTGCTGCTACTGTTGCAATATCTTCAACTGCTGATGTGGTAACTAACCCCTCTACTAGGGATACCACTACTATTGCTGATGAGGACGCCAGGTTGAAGAGATTGCTTGAAACAGGGATGTACAAAAGCCTCAAAGGGCATCATACACTATGTGATGTCCTCAAGAAACAGATTCTGAACTGAAACCCTAGGAAAGAGGGTGTTGGGTTCGAAAGGAAAATGAATGTTGATGGTTCATACTGGAAACCCGAGCAGTACCCCAAAACCACATGGGTTGCTGCAAAGGGACCTTCAGTGGATCTGTCTACCTTATCTGGCTTCACTTGTGCTAACCCGATGATCATTGATGAATCCTTTGATGCAAACTATAAACTGTTTAAGAATCAGAATGGTGAAGTGTTTGCCAGGTATATTGGTACTAACTGCAGGAATGGATCACCTTTGAAGAAGATCTGGGTGCCCAAAAGTTGTGTTGACAAGCTTCCTGTGAATGTCATCATGACACCACCTGGGAAGAAGGCAAACCCCAGACCAAAGGCTTCACATGGTCCAAAGGCTTCATACAGACAGAGGACTCACCAGATTCACCCTAACGCCAATGTTTTGCAGGGAAACCATACTCAAACTTGTGAATATGAGCGCGTTTCATCAAACCGCTATGTTCATAAGACCAAGAACTTCTCTGCTTATTCTTATGAGTATTATTCACCTCCTGCGAGGCTATTTGCTAGGTCTCCAAAGCCAAAGTTCTCAGATGTTGCACTTAGACTCATTGCTTCTAAGCCACCCCCGAAAATGTGGGTGGTTAAGAAAAATTAACTCTCTTTTGCAGGGAAAGGACTCCAGCCGAAAATCAAAGGCTTCTGATGCTTATGCTGGGGACCTAAAACATCTTGTGGGACGCAAGATAAAATGCCAGAATGGTCTTAATATGTATTTTGTCCCAGGATTTCTTGACAAACATCCTATCTACCCTAACCAGGATCTGAACTATCATAATATGCTTGTTCGTCAAATGTTTATGCTTCACATTTCCATTGGTGAAGCCTATCCCCCAAACTGCACTATAGGGTACGACACCAAAGGCTTCTAAGTGGATTATGGATAGTGGATGCACTAACCACATGACTGGTGATCAAAGTCTTCTTATGGATTCAACCCTACGTCCGTCTGACAGAAGTCACATCACATTTGCTGACACTGGTAAAAGCAAGGTATTGGGCCAAGGTAGAGTTGCAATCTCAAAGGATCAGCACATGGATAAAGTGATGCTTGTTGAATCCCTTGGTTTCAACTTAATGTTTGTCTCAATTCTTTGTGATCTGAATATGATCGTGATATTTGGAAAATACCGCTGCCTTGTGCTTATGGAATCTGACAAATCTCTGGTCTTCGAAGGATATCGAAAAGACGATATGTATATGGTAGATTTCTCTGCAGGACCACAACTGGTCGTATGTCTTCTAGCAAAGGCTTTAGAATGCTGGCTCTGGCATCGAAGGCTAGGGCATGCTGGCATGAGGAACTCGTACACTCTCGCGAAGAAGAAGCATGTCATAGGCATTGAGGGCGTCAAGTTCAAGAAGGATCATCTATGTGGTGCCTGCGAAGCTGGAAAGATAACTAGGGCCAAGCATCCCTCGAAGACAATCATGACCATGACACGTCCCTTTGAGCTGCTACACATGGACTTATTTGGCCCTACTCACTACTCTACCCTCACTACCACTCCTTGCCTCTATGGCTTCATCATTGTTGATGATTACTCGAGATATACATGGGTGCACATAATTCTCTACAAGACTGAAGTGCAGGATGTCTTCAGACGATTCGCCAGTCGTGCCATGACCAAATATGGCATCAAGGTCAAGCACATCAGAAGTGACAACGGCATAGAATTCAAGAACACTGGTCTCGACACTTATCTTGATACATTGGGCATCACACATGAGTTCTCAGCTCCATACACACCTCAGCAGAATGGCATCATGGAGCGCAAGAACAGAACCCTCATTGAGATGGCATGGACGATGCTTGATGAGTACAAGACTCCAAGGAAGTTCTAGCCTGAAGCCATTGATACTGCATGCCACATCATCAACCGTGTTTATCTTCACAAGTTTCTAAAGAAGACATCATATGAGCTCCTGGCTGGTAAGACGCCAAATCTCAGCTATTTCAGAGTATTTGGTGCTAGGTGCTGGATCAAGGATCCGCATCACACTTCAAAATTTGCACCGAAAAGCACATGAAAGTTTTATGCTTGGCTACGGAAAGGACTCGCACTCCTACAGAGTCTTCAACCTCTTTCAATACAAAGTGGTTGAAATTTTGGATGTGCGGTTCGATGAGACTAACGGCTCGCAAAGAGAGCACCTGCCAAGTGTGCTAGATGAAGCTACACCAAGTGAATCTATCAAGCTTATGGGTACTAGAGAAATCATACCTTCAAAGGCACAGGCTGAAGAGGAAATCATCATTTCTGCACCTAATCAGCCCAAAGACACTGCTCAGCCTGAAGCCAATGCTGAAGATGAAGACAATGATTAGCAAGGGCAGAATCTTCATCTAGTTCATCCTCGTGTTGCAAATGAAGTACAGATTGAGAAAATAATTGATAGCATCAATGCACCTGGTCCACTCACTCGTTCAAGAGCAACACAACTAGCAAATTTCTATGGACACTTTGCATTTCTTTCTATATCTGAACCCAAGAAAGTTGATGAAGCCTTCATGGAACCTGAATGGATACAAGCTATGCAAGAAGAGCTTCAACAGTTCGAGCTGAACAGTGTACGGGAGCTGGTTAAGCGTCTAGATCCTCGCAAGCACAATATTATCGGCACCAAATGGATCTATCGCATCAAACAAGATGAGAATGGACAAGTTGTCAGAAACAAGGCTCGTCTCGTTGCTCAAGGTTATACACAAGTTGAAGGGATTGACTTCGATGAAACATTTGCTCCTGTGGCTAGGCTTGAAGCCATTCGCATACTGCTAGCCTATGCCAACCACAACAACATTCTTCTGTACCAAATGGATGTAAAGAGTTCCTTTCTCAATGGCAAAATTGAAGAAGAAGTGTATGCTGCACAACCACCTGGTTTTCAAGACCCAAAGCATCCTGACATGGTATACAAGCTCATGAAGGCACCGTATGGCCTCAAACAAGCACCTCGGGCTTGGTATGACACACTCAAAGACTTCATGAAGAGCAAAGGCTTCAAACCGGGTTCTCTATATCCCACTCTCTTCACGAAGACATATGATGGTGAACTGTTTGTATGCCAAATCTATGTGGATGACATTATCTTCGACTGCACTAACAAGAGATACAGTGATGAGTTTGGGCATATGGTGCAAGAGCAATATCAGATGTCCATGATGGGTGAGCTGAAATTCTTCCTTGGTCTTCAAATCCGTCAGCAGAGCAATGGCATCTTCATTTCACAAGAAAAATATCTCAAAGATTGTCTGAAGAAGTTTGGAATGCAAGACCGCAAAGGGTACACAACGCCAATGCCAACCAAAGGCCAATTGGGTCCCGACGACAATGGTAAAGAGTTCGATTAAAAGGTATACCGCTCCATGATTGGTTCTTTACTATACTTATGTGCATCTAGGCCTAATATAATGCTTAGCGTTTGCATGTGTGCCTGATTCCAAGCGGCACCAAAGGAATCGCATCACTTAGTTGTGAAGCCAATTCTTCGATATTTGTCTTACACCCCAACACTAGGATTATGGTATCCAAAGGGATCAAATTTTGATCTAGTTGGATTCTCAGATGCTGATTATGCTGGTGACAAGGTTGATCGCAAGTCCACATCAGGCACATGTCACTTTCTTGGATGATCTCTTGTCTGTTGGTCTTCAAAGAAGCAGAACTGTGTATCACTCTCCACTGCTGAATCCGAATACATTGTTGCTAGATATTGCTACGCTCAGCTTCTATGGATGAAGAAAACCCTCAAGGACTATAGCATCCACCTGAAGCATGTGCCACTTTACCGCGACAATGAAAGTGCCATCAAGATTGCCAACAATCCAGTTCAGCACTTGAACACAAAGCACATTCAGATCCGCCATCACTTTCTCAGAGATCATGTCATGAAGGAAGATATTGATATCATTCACGTCAACACTGAAGAGAAATTGGCATATATCTTCACAAAGCCCTTGGATGAGAAAAGGATTTGCAAGTTGCGGTGTGAGCTAAATATCTTAGAATCCTCAAATGTCCTGTGATTGGACACACATCCTAACGCTTATGCATGTTGATGACTTAGATGTGCAACACACGAAGTAACGTATATCTTCAATCAATGAAGACATACACTCTAAGTGTGAATACATTAATGCAGAATTTGACTCCGGAGCGCCACGATAATTGTGCAACGTGTCTGGGTCTAATACTTCCTATACGGTGGGTAAGGCCACCACCAAACTTTCTCAAATATTTTCTTTTGGCATCATGATTGCATTATCTTCGCATTTGGTTTGTCTTCAACATTGATTTGACTTCAAGGTTTATCTTCGCAATGTTGACTTCAAGGTTTATATGCGTGGTCTGTCCTCTACAGCACTCACTTATAGCTATGTCTTCAAACTTGCCATTTTCTGAACTAAGTGAATGTAATCGGGAAGAACTGTGGTTCAAGTACAACTTTGCACTGCTGAATATGGTGAGAAGAATGCCATAAAGCACCCGTGGGGCGATATTCTTTACAAGAATCCGCAACCCAAGTCGAAGCCTGAAGCTATTACTCAAGGTTTCTATCCTTGAATGGTCTGAGGACCGCAGCCTGAGAATGATGACCCATCATCCTTGTTATGGTGTCGTGACGACAATCTCTTCAAGTGCAACTTTCAGTTTGCTAAGGAGTCAGCTACAAAGAATAGGAAAGCCTTCGGACTCAACTTCAACCCTGGCCCGTCTGCTCCAAAAAGAAGAAGAAGAAGAAGAAGACAAAAGCTTCAAAGCCCTCTGCTGCACTAACCACTTTGCCTATGAAGCCCTTAAAGGTTGCACCTCCTGAACCCAGTGTGTAGTCTGAAGATTTGTCTCGTGTCTCCAAGAGGACTAATAAGACCAAGAAGCCCAAGAAAATTTCAGGGCATAACCTGACTCCTGCTACCGTTCTACGCAACGAGGAAGACACTATTGATCTGTCAAGTGATGAAGCTCTAGAGATGCTGATCAAGACCAAGCAAGAGGCGGAGATCTTCAGTGATCTGCCCCTCTTTGATGTTGATATTTTGAACAACTTCATCGATGAATGGTTTGACGACCAGAGCATCAGTATTGATGACCTGCAGCTGCTCGTGGACATCAGCGTCACATTTCATGGAGCCATTGCCAATGAATTGGCCCTAGCTCAGAAAATCATTGAGCTCAAGAACAAGATTGATCATGAGAAGGCGCATTTCAAGAAGAACATGGCCAAGCTCGGTGTGGCTGATGTGCAGATCTTTAAGAAGATGTTGCATGATCTTAATGCCGAATTCCACAAGAAGCATGAAGAAGCCAAAGGCTCACGCGAGCGCATGAAGTACTATGCACAAAAATGTGTTCAAGCGCATAATGAAGTTGAGAAGAGAAAGGCTCTTGGGCGTCCTGGCATTGACCCCAGGATGGCTGCCAAGCAAAAGAAGACGTCTGCTGCGGCCCAATTCGAAGCTCAAAGGCAGGAAGAACCTAGCATTATCTTCCCTACCAGTATGACTGGCTCGAAGCCAAAGGTCACCTCAGCAGCTTCAGAGCTGAACAAAACCAGGCATGCTGAAGCCGAAGCCAGGAACAAGAAGCTTAAGGATACATCTGATGATGCTCCCTCCAAGAAGAAATTAAAGACAAAGGCTTCAAAGTCTTTAAAGAAAGAGCGTGCTGCTCCCCCAGAGCCCCTCATCGTTGAACCCATCTTAGTGGCTCTCCCTGCTTCGAACAACCAAGAACGTCACCTTGTGATTCATGAGACTGCTTCCATAGAGGCTCAAGCAAGTGAAGAAGTTCCAGCTGTTGACCCCAACACAACTAAAGACATTGGTCATGAAGACAATGTGCATAATGATGAAGTCCTTCCTCAGCTCGATCCCCAGTCGGTATCATCACCTGCTCCCACAAGTAGTGAACTTATTAGCATTGGTCGTCCTTTGACACCAATTGCTCAAGATGACTCATGGGCTGAGAGCCAACAACATGACACACTAGTTCAAGATGAAACACCCCATACTCCACCTGCTCAAGTCACCTCTTCGATGCTTGATGATGACAACTACATGGAGACCACTCCTCCAAAGGCGTCGCCAGCATTTTGCAGGCTTTGCAAAGGCCTCAAGCCACAGGTCTCCATGTTGAGCAGTCAGAAGAAGAAGTGCAACACACTAGCTCAGTAGCACGTCAAGTGTTTCCTGAAGCCACTCCTTATGCGTCTGCCAAGACTTGTGAAGACATTCCGGCTGCATCAGCTGAGGAAGAAAAATAAGATGATAAAGGAGAAGAAAGAGAAGCCACACCCCTGCCAGTGATCCAGTCATTCTTACAGAGAATGTGATTATGCCCGACCCTCCAGTCATTGAACAGATGGAGGTAGAAAACCCTAAGGCTGCCACCAATAACACCACTAAAGCCAATGACTCAGTCATGGCTGAAGACAATGTGGATCCTAAAGCCAATGTGAATGATAAAGCCTCTGTGTCGGCCAAGCACCTCAGATGGCGTTGTTCCACCCCCAAGGCCTCATACAATGGAAAACGCATTCAATCATGAAGGTCAGCTTGTCATAGTCAAATGGCCCATTATGGTTCCACCTACTGCTCCTGGGCTAAAGTATGATTATCATGTGGAGCAGAGGCCTCAAGTTCAGAAGCCAAAGCCACGTCTGCCAAGGCTTCCAAGTGTTGTCACAACACATGGCTCATTCAGCGTGCTAAGCTTCAGAGAGCACAATACTTTCTTTGACAGCGCCAAGAACCCATACACGAAGCCCAAGATCTCCTCTGACAGATTTTGGAGCCACCGGCAGCGAAGCTATTACTCTTGCATCCTGTACAACCAAGACTGGATCTTTCCACACAAGCGTCTGGATTGTGATGCTATGGCTAGGCTGCCATGTCTTGAAGAGGATCTTGACTGCTTTCGGGATGTTGGTCTTCTGCCCTTTGTGACTGACAAGGAACACTAGAATGAAGAGCTTCTGCTGTAGTTCTATGCCACTATACACATTTGAGGCTACAACAGGGATCCGAAGACTTGGATCCTTGAGTGGATGACAGGTAATGTTCATCACGAAGACAAAGCTCGGGATATCATCGAGCTTACTTCCTTGCCTACTCCAGGTGAGTTATACGAACCTGGTTGTCAGCTTCATCAGAATGAGCTGCAGAGCATTTTTCAGAAGCCTGAGCCAAATATGAGCCAAATGCTTAGCATGATGAAGCCATTGCCACAAGATGTTGAATACCCAAAGGAGTTCTTTGTCAAGGACCTTGAGTACTTGCCACGCACAGTATACCATATTCTGAGGCATACTCTCTGGCCTATCAAGGGAAATTCTTCTGAAGCCAAACTTGAAGGCGCCATGAAGACTTTGGTATTCTATATCATCAATGGCATCAGGTTCAACACTCCGGATTTCTTCATCAGACAACTTGCTGCTTCTAGAATTGATCTATTTGGTCTGAAATTCTATGCTCCATGGGTGATGCGCTTAATTAAGCTTCATTTAACCATTGACTATCAGCCTTCAGCGCGCAACCATATTGTCTTTCTGCCTGAAGTTGATATGTCTATTGAAGCCATCTACCCCGAGCCTGCCAAGAAGCCACTCCACCTTCAGAATGCCAAATTCCAGAGCTTCACGCAACCCATTGAAGGTATTCATGTGCCCAATGCTGCAACTCCTACATATCCTCTGGCTGGCAACCTGCTCATACCACACCGAGCCAATACTGAAGCCACTGCAAGCACCATAGCTCAAAGGCCTCAGAAGCGTCCTCGTGTCCTCAACGACCGTGAGCTTCTAGCGGCTTTACATCAAAAGCAGGATAGGCATCATGACTGGCTGAAGAGTTAGATGCAGAGTCTCTTGGTGGATGTTAATCGCATTCACAACTTGGCCACCAAGAACTCATTTGTTGCACATGAAGCCTGTAGGCAGTCCTGGAAGAGCCTCACAATGCTATGTCCTGAAGAAGATCTTCGCGAAGATGGCTTCACAGAGAACTTCAAGTTTGACTCTAGGCCTCCTCAAAATGCAAGCTGGCGTCGCACTCCCTCAATTGAAGATTCTGAGCATTCATCTTCGGCTGCAACTGTTGTTGCCAGAGTCGACGATGAAGAAGACGATGCCACTTCACCAACCCTTGGCTGCACTGCATCATGATACTACGCCAGGCCCGTCTGCACCACCAAACTCCAATGATGACCCTACTCCATCATCTACTCCAGCTGGGAATGAGTAGATACTCTATGTCTTCAAACCTTTTTGGTCATTACTGACAAAAGGGGGAGAGCATATGAGTTGATAGTCTTCAAGCGGGTCCATATGGGTGGTTGCTTTATTTTTGCTAAGTTCTTACAACTCTCGTTTTGTAACCATTTCGCTTTTGAGTTGTAACGCTTACACTTGATGGTCATCTGCTACTCTTGCTACTACTTTGTGATGCGATGATAAATTCCGCAGACGCCCATTTCTCATTATGCATGTCATTATCTTCGCTATCCTTACATATGCATGATGAATTGTCTTTGTAAGTTGAAGAGGATCTCCACAAAGTAAAACTTGCCATGTGCATTTGCATTCAAAAGCAAACTACTTATATGCACATCTTCAGGGGGAGCCTTTTGCAACTTATGAAGACTATGCCTTAATCCTTAAACTTTCACATACTTTTAACCGTGTTGAAAATTTCAACCAGTTTGTCATCAATCAGCAAAAAGGGGGAGATTGTAAGTGCATCTAGTGCCACCCCTAGTTGGTTTTGGAGTATTGACGACAAACTTGGTTGAGGGACTAATGTTTTGTGAGAATTGCAGGATAACACAGGTAATAGTCCTTATTGATTCGGTTTACCTACCAGAGATGACCCCTAATTAAAAATGTGTGAAGACATTGAAGACAATGGTGATTTGTGAAGACATTCACAATGAAGATTATGACATGAGAAGACATTCATGTGAAGACTATGGAGTGTGAAGACATAGTAGTTTCTTAGTTTCCTTTTCTTCTTTGATTGAGTCATAGGAGCCACCGTACTATTAAGTGGGGTCCAAGTGAACAAAGTCAGAGTGATTGAAGTGATGCTCAACCAAAATCCTATGTCTTTGAGCGAACACAATAAGAGCAAATCTTATCCAGAGCTGGATGAGTCAGCTTTACTTGTAGCATAAGTCAAGCTGTCGCGTGTGTTTGAAATCCAACCGTTGGACATGTGTCGGTTCCTTATTGACCCGGGATCATTTCGGACAAATTAGGTCGTGTTGCCTCCTGGCTATAAATAGCCCACCCCCTACACCATAAATTGGTGGCTGCTAAGAGTTAGTGCACGGCTTTTGTCGTTTGAGAGCAACCCACCTCCAAAGCATTTGAGAGAGAGATCCTTGCGAGGACAAAGCCCAAAACACCCAGAGCCAAAGAGTGTTAGGCATCACTCAAGTCTTTCTGTCCGCGTGACCTAAATACTTATTACACTTGAGGACTGTGTTTCCTCCAGCCGGTTAGGCATCGCGTTCTGAGCATCCAAGAGCCATTGTGGATTGCCGGTGAATGAAGTTTGTGAAGGTTTGGAAGTCTACCTTGAAGACTTACTAGAGTGATTGGGCGAGGACTGGGTGTCCTTAGCTCAAGGGGAATAAGGTGAAGACGCGGTTTTCTGAGTTAAATCTCAGCCTCCCTAACCAGACATGCAGTTGTCACAGCAACTGGAACTGGTCTACCAAATCCTTGTCTTCACCAAGCAACTGGTTCTATTATCCACTTCCCTTTTACTTTACAGTTTGTCTTCATGAAGTCATTGCATGTCTGTTTGATCTGATTGACTACACTGAGTGAATACTATTTACTGTTTGGCTTCATACTGTCTTCCATCCTGATCCATACTACCTAGATACTAATAGTCTTCGTGCTTTCACTTCATTGCTTACTTGACTATGGCTTGTCTAGTGGGTCTACCTTCCGCTGCATATAGATAGGTTCATTTCTACTATTTGTCTTCAAAGACCTTGGGTCAGGAGATTTCTCCGCGATACGATGGTCAATAGGTTCGGGGGTATATAAAGATTTTTTATCTTCGGGAACAAGCAAACGGAAGAAAAACGGAGTCCAGAAGGTACCCTAGGTGGGCAATGGCAATCCGGGTGCGTCCTGGTGTCTTGTGCCCACCAGGGGTGCCTTCCTGGTTGTTTCTTATTTTCCTAATTTTTGTTATATTCCAAAACGGACAGAAAATACTTTTGCAGATTTTTCGGAGTCTGTTCATTACCGTATCACGTACCTCCTCTTTTTCACGATTCTGGAGTGTTCCGGAAGGTTTCTTTTATGTGTACCTGAGATATAATGTTTTATTCGTTGCCCATTAATAACCTTCGGGTTAAAACCTTCAGCATATTTATTTTGACAGCTCCAGATCGATAAACCTCCTTGATAACATAGTGTCCTTCCCACTTGGAGAGGAGTTTTCCAGCAAAGAATCTGAAACGAGAGTTGTACAAAGAACATATTCTCCAACTTTGAACTCACGCTTTTGGATTATTTTATCATGCCATCTTTTAACTTTTTCTTGAAATAACTTGGCATTTTCATAAGCTTGGGTTCTCCATTCATCTAATGAGCTAATATCAAATAACCTCTTCTCACCGGCAAGTTTGAAATCATAGTTGAGTTCTTTAATTTCCTAATAAGCTCTATGTTCTAACTCAAGAGGCAAATGGCAAGCTTTTCCACAAACCATTTTATAAGGAGACATACCCATAGGATTTTTATATGTTGTTCTATAAGCCCAAAGTGCATCATCTGATTTCTTAGACCAATTCTTCCGGGACCTATTGACAGTCTTTTGTAAAATTAATTTTAATTCTCTATTGCTAAGTTCAACCTGACCACTATACTGAGAATGATAGGGTGATGCAATTCTATGGTTACCATCATACTTGGCAAGCATTTTACGGAAAGCACCATGAATAAAGTGCGAACCACCATCAGTCAATAAATATCTAGGGACTCCAAACCTTGGGAAAATAACTTCTTTAATCATTTTAATAGAGGTGTTGTGATCAGCACTACTAGTTGGAATAGCTTCTACCCACTTAGTAACATAATCAACAGTAACCAAAATATGAGTATACCCATTAGAAGAAGGAAAAGGTCCCATGTAATCAAATCCCCAAACATCAAATGGTTCAACAGCAAGTGAATAATTCATAGTCATTTCTTGACGCTTACCGATATAACCTATTCATTGACATTCATCACAAGATAAGACGAACTTACGAGCATCCTTGAAGAGAGTAGGCCAATAAAACCTAGATTGCAATACCTTGTGAGCAGTTCTGTCTCCCGAATAATGTCCTCCATAAGCTTTGGAGTGACATTTCCGTAGGATTTGTCCCTGTTCATGCTCAGGTACACAACGTCTAATAATACCATCTACTCCTTTATAAATATGTGGGTCATCCCAAAAGTAATGTCTTAAATCATAGAAGAATTTTTTTTATTTTGTTGGTATGTGAAACTAGGTGGTAAATATTTAGCAACAATGTAATTAGCATAGTCAGCATACCAAGGAGTGTTATGAGAAACATTTTTGCAGCTAATTGTTCACCAGGAAAACTATCATTAATAGGTTGTGGGTCATCAAGAATATTTTCAAGCCTAGACAAGTTATCAACCATGGGGTTCTCTGCTCCTTTTCTATCCGTGATATGCAAATCAAATTATTGTTGCACGAGAACCCATCAAATAAGCCTAGATTTGGCATCTTTCTTTTCCATAAGATACTTTATTGTAGCATGATCAGTGTGAACAATTACTTTTGAATCTACAATATAGGATCTAAATTTATCACAAGCAAACACCATTGCTAGAAATTCTGTTTTAGTAGTAGCATAATTTCTTTGTGCACTGTCTAGAGTTTTACTTGCGTAGTGAATAATATTCAGTTTCTTATCAACTATTTGTCCTAGAATAGCACCAACATCATAATCACTAGCATCACACATAATTTCAAAAGGCAAGTTCCAATCAGGTTGTGGAACAATAGGTGCAGAAATTAAGGCTTTCTTGAGTATTTTGAAGGCTTCTAAACAATCATCATAAAAAACAAATGGAATATCCTTTTGCAAAAGATTTGTAAGAGGCCTAGAAATTTTAGAAAAGTCTATGATAAATCACCTATAGAAACCATCATGACCAAGGAAACTACGAATACCTTTGATATCTTTAGGACATGGAATTTTCTCAATTGCATCAACCTTAGCTTTGTCCACCTCAATACCTCTTTCAGAAATTTTATGGCCCAAAACACTACCTTCGTTAACCATAAAGTGGCACTTCTCCCAATTCAAGACAAGATTTATTTGCTCACATCTCTGCAAAACTCGATCAAGATTGCTTAAACAATCATCAAAAGACTTCCCATAAATAGAAAAGTCATCCATGAAAACCTCAACAATCTTTTCACAAAAGTCAGAGAATATAGCAGTCATACATCTTTGAAAGGTAGTAGGTGTGTTGCATAAACGAAAAGGCATACGTCTATAAGAATAAGTTCCAAAAGGACAAGTAAAAGTGGTCTTTTCTTGATCAGGTTGAGAAACGGGTATCCGTGAAAAACCAGAATATCCAACAGGGAAGCAAAAATGTGTGTGATTAGATAATATTTCTAGCATTTGATCAATAAAAGGTAGAGGGTAATGATCTTTTCTAGTTGCTTTGTGTAATTTTCTAAAATCAATTACCATTCTATAGCCTGCAACAATTCTTTGTGGAATAAGTTCATTCTTATCATTAGGAACAACAGTAATACCTCCTTTCTTAGGAACACAATGGACAAGACTTACCCATCTACTATCAGCTATAGGATAGATTATACCTGCTTCCAGAAGTTTTAATATTTCTATTCTTACCACTTCTTTCATCTTTGGATTTAACCGATGTTGGTGATCAACAACGGGTTTAGCATCAGGTTCCATATTAATCTTGGGCTAACATAGAGTGGGACTAATGCCCTTTAAATCATCAAGAGTATATCCAATAGTAGCTCGGTGCTTCCTTAGAACTTTCAATAATCTTTCTTCTTCATGTTCTGAAAGGTTAGCACTAATAATAGTAGGATATATATTCTTCTCATCAAGATAAGCATATTTCAAAGTGTCTGGCAATTGTTTTAATTCAAACACAGGATCAACTTTAGGTGGAGGAGGACCTCCTAGAGTTTCAATAGGAAAATTGTGTTTAAGCAGAGGACGTTGTTCAAAGAAATATTATTTGTTTCATTTCTTCCGTGCATATGTATGTCATTCTCATGGTCTAGCAAATATTGTTTTAAAGGATCAGTAGGAGGTACAACAATAGAAGCAAGACCAATAATTTCATCATTACTGGGCAATTCTTTCTTATGATGCTTTCTACTAAAGTTGGAAAAATTAAACTCATGAGACTCATCACCAAAGCTAACACCGACAGTTTGTTTCTTACAATATATTTTAGCATTAACCGTGTTCAAGAAAGGTCTACCAAAGATAATGGTACAAAAGTCATCTTGTGGGGAACCAAGAACAAGAAAATCAGCAGGGTATTTTATTTTCCCACACAAGACTTCAACATCTCTAACAATCCCAAGTGGTGTGATGGTGTCTCTATTAGCAAGTTTAATAGTTCATCAGGTGCTATGTCATTCATAATTTCTTGATATAATGTAAAAGGAATAACACTCACGCGCACCTATGTCACATAAACCATGATAACGGTGATCTCCTATCTTAACTGAGACAACAGGCATGCCAACAACAGGTCTATGTTTATCTTTTTCATCGGGTTTGGCAATTCTAGTAGCTTCATCATAGAAGTAAATAACATGGCCATCTATATTTTCAAACAGGAGATCCTTAACCATAGCAACACTAGGTTCTACTTTGATTTGTTCAGCTAGTTTAGGTGTTCTAATATAACTTTTATTGACCACAGTTGAAACTCTAGCATGTTCCTTCATCCTAACAGGGAAAGGTGGTTTTTCAATATAAGCAGTAGGAACAACTGGATCAACATTATAAATAATAGTTTCATCTTTAGCTATTACCGGTTCTTTAATTTCTTCTTTAATAGATGGGTGATATTTAAACCACTTCTCCTTAGGGAGATCAACATGAGTAGCAAAAGATTCACAAAAGGAGGCTACTATCTCAGAGTCAAGTCCATATGTAGTGCTAAAATTTTGAAAAGCATCGATATTCATAAAAGATTTAACACAATCAAACTTAAGCCTAATACCTGACTCTTTACCTTTGTCGAGTTCCCAATCTTCGGAGTTTCGTTTAATCTTTCTAGAAGATCCCACTGGAATTCAATAGTCTTCTTCATAAATGAACCAGTACAAGAAATATCGAGCATGGATCGATCATTACGAGAAAGCCCAGCATAAAAATTCTGAATAATAATTTATCTTGAGAGCTCATGGTTGGGGGCGCATATCAGGATGTTCGGGTCCATCTCCTACATAAGGATTAGCTAGTAGTCATTCTATCATACCTCGAAGGAATTTCATATTCAATATTTTCAATAGGTGCAGTAGGTTGAGGGGTGACTAATTGTGGTTCCGGTCAAGGTGAAGATACCCCGAACAACCCCCTCAAAGGATTGTTCTCCATAGTAACAAGTGACAATAAATTTCAGCACGTAGTAATATTTTTTCCTTACCAATTTCCACTTACCAAGAGCGCTTCACTCCCCAGCAACGGCACCAGAAAAGAGCCTTGATGACCCACAAGTATAGGGGATCAATCGTAGTCCTTTCGATAAGTAAGAGTGTCGAACCCAACAAGGAGCAGAAGGAAATGACAAGTGGTTTTCAGCAAGGTATTCTCTGCAAGCACATAAATTATAAGTAACGAGTAGTTTGATATCAGGATAATTTGTAACGAGCAAGTAATGCTAATAGTAACGAAAGTGCATCAAGGTAGCCCAATCCTTTTTTAAGGGAAAGGACAGGCCAAAATGGTCTCTTATAATAAGCAAAGCGTTCTTGAGGGTACACGGGAATTTCATCTAGTCACTTTCATCATGTTGGTTTGATTTGTGTTCACTACTTTGATAATTTGATATGTGGGTGAACCGGTGCTTAGGTGTTGTTCTTACTTGAACAAACCTCCTACTTATGATTAACCCCCTCGCAAGCATCTGCAACTACGAGAAAATTATTAGGAATAAATTCTAACCATAGCATTAAACTTTTGGATCCAAATCAGTCCCTTACGGAATAGCGCATAAACTAGGGTTTAAGCTTATGTCACTCTTGCAACCCATCATCTAATAACTACTCCACAATGCATTCCCTTAGGCCCAAATATGGTTAAGTGTCATGTAGTCGATGTTCACATGACACCACTAAGGGAATCACAACATACATACTATCAAAATATCGAACACATATCAAGTTCACATGATTACTCGCAACAAGATTTCTCCTGTGACCTCAGGAACAAAAGTAACTACTCACAAATGATAATCATGCTCAAGATCAGAGGGGGTATTAAATAGCATAATGGATCTGAACATATAATCTTCCACCAAATAAACCATATAGTAATCAATTACAAGATGTAATCAACACGTACTACTAGCCACCACAAGTACCAATCTATAGTTCTGGTACAAAGATTGAACACAAGAGATGTAGTAGGGTTTGAGAGGAGATGGTGTTGTTGAAGATGTTGATGGAGATTGCCCTCCCCAAGATGGGAGAGTTGTTGGTGATGATGATGACGATGATTTTCCCCTCTAGGAGGGAAGTTCCCCTGGCGGAATCGCTTTGCCGGGAGGGCAAAAGTGCTCCTGCCCAAGTTCCGCCTTGAGACGGCGGTGCTCCATCCCGAAAGTCATCCCCTTATTTTTTTTCTAGGTCAAAATGACTTATATACAAGAAAAGGGGCACCAGAGGTGGGCTGGGCTGGGCACAACCCACCAGGGCGTGCATTGGTGTCTTGTGCTCACCAGGTGGCCCCCCTCCGATAGTTATTTGCTCTAGTATTTATTATTTATTCCATAAAAATTCCTTGTGAAGTTTCAGCTCATTTGGAGTTGTGTAGAATAGGTAGCCTGACGTAGCTTTTTCAGGTCCAGATTTCCAGCTGCCGGAATTCTCCCTCTTTGTGTGAACCTTGCATATTATGAGAGAAAAGGCATTATAATTACTCCAAAAAGCATTATTATGCATAAAAACATTATAAATAACAGTAGGTAAACATGATTCAAAATGGACGTATCATGGCCTATTATGACACCTCCTGAAGCTCCTGGTCCCCAATATGACTACCATATCGAGCAAAGGCCTCACACGCAGAAGCCAAAGCCACCACTCAGGGCTCATTTGGTGTCTTAAGCTTCAGCGAGCACAACACATTCTGTGACAAGGCCAAGAATCCCTGCAAGAATCCCAAGAAATCTTTTGACAGGTTCCAGAGTCATCAGCAAAGAAGCTATTACTCATGCATCTTGTACAACCAGGACAGGATCTTCCCTCACAAGTGCTTGTGTTGTGATGCCATTGCTGGACTGTCATGCCTTGAAGAAGCCCTTTATTCCTTCCGCGAATTTGGCTTGCTCCCTTTTGTTATCGACAAGGAGCACTGGAATGAAGATCTCTTGCTTCAATTTTATGCCACCCTTCATATCTCAAGCTACAACAGGGATCCGAAGACATGGACCCTTGAGTGGATGTTGAAGGAAATATGCCCTAGAGGCAATAATAAAGTTATTATTTATTTCCTTATATCATGATAAATGTTTCTTATTATGCTAGAATTGTATTAACCGGAAACATAATACTTGTGTGAATACATAGACAAACAGAGTGTCACTAGTATGCCTCTACTTGACTAGCTCATTGATCAAAGATGGTTATGTTTCCTAGCCATTGACATGAGTTGTCATTTGATTAACGGGATCACATCATTAGGAGAATGATGTGATTGTATTGACCCATTCCGTTAGCTTAGCACACGATCGTTTAGTATTCTGCTATTGCTTTCTTCATGACTTATACATGTTCCCATGACTATGAGATTATGCAACCCCCGTTTACCGGAGGAACACTTTGTGTGCTACCAAATGTCACAACGTAACTGGGTGATTATAAAGGTGCTCTACAGGTGTCTCCGAAGGTACTTGTTGGGTTGGCGTATTTCGAGATTAGGATTTGTCACTCCAATTGTCGGAGAGGTACCTCAGGGCCCACTCGGTAATGCACATCACTATAAGCCTTGCAAGCATTGCAACTAATGAGTTAGTTGCGGGATGATGTATTACGGAACGAGTAAAGAGACTTGCCGGTAACGAGATTGAACTAGGTATTGAGATACCGATGATCGAATCTCAGGCAAGTAATATACCGGTGACAAAGGGAACAACGTATGTTGTTATGCGGTCTGACCGATAAAGATCTTCATAGAATATGTGGGACCCAATATGAGCATCCAAGTTCCGCTATTGGTTATTGACCAGAGACGTGTCTTGGTCATGTCTACATAGTTCTCGAACCCGTAGGGTCCGCAAGCTTAAAGTTTGATGACGGATATATTATGAGTTTATGTGTTTTGATGTACCGAAGATAGTTCGGAGTCCCGGATGTGATCACGAACATGACGAGGAGTCTCAAAATGGTCGAGACATGAAGATTGATATATTGGACGACTATATTCGGACACCGGAATGGTTCCGGGGGTTATGGGATATTTATCGGTGTACCGGGGGTTACCGGACCCCCCTCCCTGGGAAGCTATTGGGCCTTATGGGCCTTAGTGGAAAGGAGAGAGGGAGGCCAAGAGGTGGCACGCGGCCCCCCTTGCCCCAATCCGAATTGGGAAAGGGAAGGGGGCGGCGGGCCCCCTTCTCCTTCCTTCTCTCCACCTCCTCCTTCCCCCTTCTCCTAGTTTGAATAGGAAAGGGGGGGCAAACCTACTTGGAGTAGGATTGCCCCCCCTTGGGCGTGCCTCTCCCCTTGGCCGGCCCTCTCCTCCTCCCCCCCTTTATATACGAAGTAGGGGGCACCCCATAGACACAACAATTGATCATTGATCTCTTAGCCGTGTGCGGTGCCCCCCTCCACCATAATCCACCTCGATAATATTGTAGGGGTGCTTAGGCGAAGCCCTGCGTCGGTAGAATATCATCATCGTCACCACGTCGTCGTGCTGACGGAACTCTCCCTCAAAGCTCGGCTGGATCAGAGTTCAAGGGACGTCATCAAGCTGAACGTGTGCTGAACTCGGAGGTGTCGTACGTATGGTACTTGGATCGGTCAGATCGTGAAGACGTACGACTACATCAACCGCGTTGTGCTAACGCTTCCGCTTTCGGTCTACGAGTGTACGTGGACAACACTCTCCCCTCTCGTTGCTATGCATCACCATGATCCTGTGTGTGCGTAGGAATTTTTTTGAAATTACTACGTTCCCCAACAGTGGCATCCGAGCCTGGTTTTATGCGTAGATGTTATATGCACTAGTAGAAAACAAGTGAGTTGTGGGCGATATAAGTCATACTGCTTACCAGCATGTCATACTTTTGTTCGGCGGTATTGTTGGATGAAGCGGCCCGGACCGACATTACGCGTACGCTTATGCGAGACTGGTTCTACCGATGTGCTTTGCACACAGGTGGTTGGCGGGTGTCAGTTTCTCCAACTTTAGTTGAACCGAGTGTGGCTACGCCCGGTCCTTGAGAAGGTTAAAACAACACTAACTTGAAAAACTATCGTTGTGGTTTTGATGCGTAGGTAAGAACGGTTCTTGCTCAGCCCGTAGCAGCCACGTAAAACTTGCAACAACAAAGTAGACAACGTCTAACTTGTTTTTGCAGGGCATGTTGTGATGTGATATGGTCAAGGCATGATGCTATATTTTATTGTATGAGATGATCATGTTTTGTAACCGAGTTATCGACAACTAGGAGGAGCCATATGGTTGTCGCTTTATTGTATGCAATGCAATCGCCCTCTAATGCTTTACTTTGTCACTAAGCGGTAGCGATAGTCGTAGAAGCATAAGTTGGCGAGACGACAACGATGCTACGATGGAGATCAAGGTGTCGCGCCGGTGACGATGGTGATCATGACAGTGCTTCGGAGATGGAGATCACAAGCACAAGATGATGATGGCCATATCATATCACTTATATTGATTGCATGTGATCTTTATCTTTTATGCATCTTATCTTGCTTTGATTGACAGTAGCATTATAAGATGATCTCTCACTAAATTATCAAGGTATAAGTGTTCACCGTGAGTATGCACCATTGGGAAAGTTCTTCGTGCTGAGACACCACGTGATGATCGGGTTTGATAGGCTCTACGTTCAAATACAACGTGTGCAAAACAGTTGCACACGTGGAATACTCAAGTTAAACTTGACGAGCCTAGCATATGCAGGTATGGCCTCGGAACACTAAGACCGAAAGGTCGAGCGTGAATCATATAGTAGATATGATCAACATAGTGATGTTCACCATTGAAACTACTCCATCTCACGTGATGATCGGACATGGTTTAGTTGATTTGGATCACGTGATAACTTAGAGGATTAGAGGGATGTCTATCTAAGTGGGAGTTCTTAAGTAATATGATTCTTAAATTTATCATGAACTTAGTACCTGATAGTATTTTGCTTGTCTATGTTGATTGTAGATAGATGGCTCGTGTTGTTGTTCTGTTGAATTTTAATGCATTCCTTGAGAAAGCAAAGTTGAAAGATGATGGTAGC
Organism: Aegilops umbellulata; assembly: GCA_032464435.1. Taxonomy (NCBI): domain Eukaryota; kingdom Viridiplantae; phylum Streptophyta; class Magnoliopsida; order Poales; family Poaceae; genus Aegilops; species Aegilops umbellulata. Next base: position 153,236,539 of record CP136054.1, on the reverse strand, counting down.
AATTACACGGACTGGGTCCGTAACTTGAGGATTATCCTCATTGCTGCACAGAACAATTACGTCCTGGAAGCACCGCTAGGTGCCAGACCTGCTGTAGGAGCAACACCAAATGTTATGAACGTCTGGCAGAGCAAAGCTGATGACTACTCAATAGTTCAGCGTGCCATGCTTTACGGCTTAGAACCGGGACTTCAACAATGTTTTGGACATCATGGAGCATATAAGATGTTCCAGGAGTTGAAGTTAATATTTCAAGCAAATGCCTAGATTGAGAGATATGAAGTCTCCAATAAGTTCTACAGCTGTAAGATGGAAGAGAATAGTTCTGTTAGTGAGCATATACTCAGAATGTCTGGGTATAACAATCACTTGATTCAACTGGGAGTTAATCTTCCGGATGATAACAGCATTGACAGAATTCTTCAATCACTGCCACCAAGCTACAAGAGCTTCATGATGAACTATAACATGCAAGGGATGGATAAGACGATTCTCGAGCTCTTTGCAATGCTAAAGGCTACGGAGGTAGAAATCAAGAAGGAGCGTCAAGTGTTGATGGTCAACAAGACCACCAGTTTCAAGAAAAAGGGCAAAGGGAATAAGAAGGGGAACTTCAAGAAGAACAGCAAACAACTTGCTGCTCAGGAGAAGAAACCCAAGTCTGGACCTAAGCCTGAGACTAGGTGCTTCTACTGCAAACAGACTGGTCACTGGAAGCGGAACTGCCCCAAGTATTTGGCGGATAAGAAGGATGGCAAGGTGAACAAAGTTATATGTGATATACATGTTATTGATGTGTACCTTACTAATGCTCGCAGTAGCACCTGGGTATTTGATACTGGTTCTGTTGCTAATATTTGCAACTCGAAACAGGGACTACGGATTAAGCGAAGATGGCTAAGGACGAGGTGACGATGCGCGTGGGAAATGGTTCCAAAGTCGATGTGATCGCGGTCGGCACGCTACCTCTACATCTACCTTCGGGATTAGTTTTGGACTTGAATAATTGTTATTTGGTGCCAGCATTGAGCATGAACATTATATCTGGATCTTGTTTGATGCGAGATGGTTATTCATTTAAATCAGAGAATAATGGCTGTTCTATTTATATGAGTAATATCTTCTATGGTCATGCACCCTTGAAGAGTGGTCTATTTTTTGTTGAATCTCGATAGTAGTGATACACATATTCATAATATTGAAGCCAAAAGATGCAGAGTTGATAATGATAGTGCAACTTATTTGTGGCACTGCCGTTTAGGTCATATTGGTGTAAAGCGCATGAAGAAACTCCATACTGATAGACTTTTGGAACCACTTGATTATGAATCACTTGGTACTTGCGAACCGTGCCTCATGGGCAAGATGAATAAAACACCGTTCTCCGGAACTATGGATCGAGCAACAGATTTGTTGGAAATCATACATATAGATGTATGTGGATCAATGAATGTTGAGGCTCGCAGCTGGTATCATTATTTTCTCACCTTCACAGATGATTTAAGGAGATATGGCTATATCTACTTAATGAAACATAAGTCTGGAACATTTGAAAAGTTCAAAGAATTATCAGAGTGAACTTGAAATCATCATAATAAGAAAATAAAGTTTCTACGATCTGATCGTGGAGGAGAATATTTGAGTTACGAGTTTGGTCTTCATTTGAAACAATGCGGAATAGTTTCGCAACTCACGCCACCTGGAACACCACAGTGTAATGGTGTGTCCAAACGTCATAATCGTACTTTACTAGATATGGTGTGATCTATGATGTCTCTTACTGATTTACCGCTATTGTTTTGGGGTTATGCTTTAGAGACGGCTGCATTCACATTAAATAGGGCACCATCGAAATCCGTTGAGACGACGCCTTATGAATTGTGGTTTGGCAAGAAACCAAAGTTGTCGTTTCTTAAAGTTTGGGGCTGCGATGCTTATGTGAAAAAGCTTCAACCAGATAAGCTCAAACCCAAATCGGAGAAATGTGTCTTCATAGGATACCCAAAGGAAACTGTTGGGTACACCTTCTATCACAAATCTGAAGGCAAGACTTTTGTTGCTAAATTTGGATCCTTTCTAGAGAAGGAGTTTCTCTCGAAAGAAGTGAGTGGGAGAAAAGTAGAACTTGATGAGGTAATTGTACCTGCTCCCTTATTGGAAAGTAGTTCATCACAGAAACCGGTTCCTGTGACACCTACACCAATTAGTGAGGAAGTTAATGATGGTGATCATGAAACTTCAGATCAAGTTGTTACTGAACCTCGTAGGTCAACCAGAGTAAGATCCGCACCAGAGTGGTATGGTAATCCTGTTCTGGAGGTTATGTTACTAGACCATGACGAACCTGCGAACTATGAAGAAGCGATGGTGAGCCCAGATTCTGCAAAATGGCTTGAGGCCATGAAATCTGAGATGGGATCCATGTATGAGAACAAAGTGTGGACTTTGGTTGACTTGCCCGATGATCAGCAAGCCATTGAGAATAAATGGATCTTCAAGAAGAAGACTGACGCTGACGGTAATGTTACTATCTATAAAGCTTGACTTGTTGCGAATGGTTTTCGACAAGTTCAAGGGATTGACTACGATGAGACTTTCTCACCCGTAGCGATGCTCAAGTCTGTCCGAATCATGTTAGCAATTGCCGCATTTTATGATTATGAAATTTGGCAAATGGATGTCAAAACTGCATTCCTGAATGGATTTCTGGAAGAAGAGTTGTATATGATGCAGCCGGAAGGTTTTGTCGATCCAAAGGGAGCTAACAAAGTGTGCAATCTCCAGCGATCCATTTATGGACAGGTGCAAGCCTCTCGGAGTTGGAATAAACGCTTTGATAATGTGATCAAAGCATTTGGTTTTATACAGACTTTTGGAGAAGCCTGTATTTACAAGAAAGTGAGTGGGAGCTCTGTAGCATTTCTGATATTATATGTGGATGACATATTGCTGATTGGAAATGATATAGAATTTCTGGATAGCATAAAGGGATACTTGAATAAGAGTTTTTCAATGAAGGACCTCGGTGAAGCTACTTATATATTGGGTATCAAGATCTATAGAGATATATCAAGACGCTTAATTGGACTTTCACAACGCACATACCTTGACAAAGTTTTGAAGAAGTTCAAAATGGATCAAGCAAAGAAAGGGTTCTTGCCTGTGTTACAAGGTGTGAAGTTGAGTAAGACTCAATGCCCGACCACTACAGAAGATAGAGAGAAGATGAAAGATGTTCTCTATGCTTCAGACATAGGCTCTATCATCTATGCAATGCTGTGTACCAGAACTGATGTGTGCCTTGCTATAAGTTTAGCAGGGAGGTACCAAAGTAATCCAGGAGTGGATCACTCGACAGCGGTCAAGAACATCCTGAAATACCTGAAAAGGACTAAGGATGTGTTTCTCGTTTATGGAGGTGACAAAGAGCTAGTCGTAAATGGTTACATCGATGCAAGCTTTGACACTGATCTGGACGATTCTAAATTGCAAACCGGATATGTGTTTACATTGAATGGCGAAGCTGTCAGTTGGTGCAGTTCTAAACAAAGCGTTGTGGCGGGATCTACGTGTGAAGCGGAGTACATAGCTGCTTCGGAAGCAGCAAATGAAGGAGTCTGGATGAAGGAGTTCATATCCGATCTAGGTGTCATACCTAGTGCATCGGGTCCATTGAAAATCTTTTGTGACAATACTGGTGCAATTGCCTTGGCAAAGGAATCCAAATTTCACAAGAGAACCAAGCACATCAAGAGATGCTTCAACTCCATCTGGGATCTAGTCCAGGTGGGAGACATAGAAATTTGCAAGATACATATGGATCTGAATATTGCAGACACGTTGACTAAGCCTCTTCCACGAGCAAGTCATGATCAGCACCAAGGCTCCATGGGTGTTAGAATCATTACTGTGTAATCTAGATTATTGACTCTAGTGCAAGTGGGAGACTGAAGGAAATATGCCCTAGAGGCAATAATAAAGTTATTATTTATTTCCTTATATCATGATAAATGTTTATTATTCATGCTAGAATTGTATTAACCGGAAACATAATACTTGTGTGAATACATAGACATACAAAGTGTCACTAGTATGCCTCTATTTGACTATCTCGTTGATCAAAGATGGTTATGTTTCCTAGCCATTGACATGAGTTGTCATTTGATTAACGGGATCACATCATTAGGAGAATGATGTGATTGACTTGACCCATTCCGTTAGCTTAGCACACAATCGTTTAGTATTCTGCGATTGCTTTCTTCATGACTTATACATGTTCCTATGACTATGAGATTATGCAACTCCTGTTTACCAGAGGAACACTTTGTGTGCTACCAAACATCACAACGTAACTGGGTGATTATAAAGGTGCTCTACAGGTGTCTCCGAAGGTACTTGTTGGGTTGGCGTATTTCGAGATTAGGGTTTGTCACTCCGATTGTCGGAGAGGTATCTCTGGGCCCACTATAAGCCTTGCAAGCATTGCAACTAATGAGTTAGTTGCAGGATGATGTATTACGGAACGGGTAAATAGACATGCCGGTAACGAGATTGAACTAGGTATTGAGATACCGACGATCGAATCTCGGGCAAGTAACATACCCATGACAAAGGGAACAACGTACGTTGTTATGAGGTCTGACCGATAAAGATCTTCGTAGAATATCTGGGAGCCAATATGACATGAGTTGTCATTTGATTAATGGGATCACATCATTAGGAGAATGATGTGATTTACTTGACCCATTCCGTTAGCTTAGCACACAGTCGTTTAGTATTCTGCTATTGATTTCTTCATGACTTATACATGTTCCTATGACTGTGAGATTATGCAACTCCCGTTTACCGGAGGAACACTTTGTGTGCTACCAAACGTCACAACATAACTGGGTGATTATAAAGGTGCTCTATAGGTGTCTCCGAAGGTACTTGTTGGGTTGGCGTATTTCGAGATTAGGATTTGTCACTCCGATTGTCGGAGAGGTATCTCTGGGCCCACTATAAGCCTTGCAAGCATTGCAACTAATGAGTTAGTTGTGGGATGATGTATTACGGAACGAGTAAAGAGACTTGCTGGTAACGAGATTGAACTAGGTATTGAGATACCGACGATCGAATCTCGGGCAAGTAACATACCGATGACAAAGGGAACAACGTATGTTGTTATGCGGTCATACCGATAAAGATCTTCGTAGAATATGTGGGAGCCAATATGAGCATCCAGGTTCCGCTATTGGTTATTGACCGGAGACGTGTCTCGGTCATGTCTACATAGTTCTCGAACCCGTAGGGTCCGTACGCTTAAAGTTTGATGACGATTATATTATGAGTTTATGTGTTTTGATGTACCGAAGATAGTTCGGAGTCCCGAATGTGATCACGGACATGACGAGGAGTCTCTAAATGGTCGAGACATGAAGATTGATATATTGGACGACTATATTCGGACACAGGAATGGTTCCGGGGGTTATCCCATATTTATTAGAGTACCGGGGGTTACCGGACCCCCCCCCCCAGGGGGAAGCTATTGGGCCTTATGGGCCTTAGTGGAAATGAGAGAGGGAGCCCAAGAGGTGGCGCGCGGCCCCCCTTGCCCCAATCCGAATTGGGAAAGGGAAGGGGGCGGCGGCCCCCTTCTCCTTCATTCTCTCTACCTCCTCCTTCCCCTTCTCCTAGTTGGAATAGGAAAGGGGGGGGCAAACCTACTTGGAGTAGGATTGCCCCCCCTGGGCGCGCCTCTCCCCTTGGACGGCCCTCTCCTCCTCCCTCCCCCCCCCCTTTATATACGGAGGAGGGGGCCACCCCATAGACACAACAATTGAGCAGTGATCTCTTAGCCGTGTGCGGTGCCCCCCTCCACCATAATCCACCTCGATAATATCGTAGCGGTGCTTAGGCGAAGCCCTGCGTCGGTAGAACATCATCATCGTCACCACGCCGTCATGCTGACGGAACTCTCCCTCAAAGCTCGGCTGGATCGGAGTTCGAGGGACGTCATCGAGCTGAACGTGTGCTGAACTCGGAGGTGCCGTACGTTCGGTACTTGGATCGGTCGGATCGTGAAGGCATACGACTACATCAACCGCGTTGTGCTAACGCTTCCGCTTTTGGTCTACGAGTGTACGTGGACAACACTCTCCCATCTCGTTGCTCTGCATCACCATGATCCTGTGTGTGCGTAGGAAATTTTTCGAAATTTCTACGTTCCCCAACAGATGTCAGGTGATGTATACCATGAAGCCAAAGCTCAAGAAATCATCGAGCTTACTTCCCTGCCCACTCCTGGAGATCTCTATGAGCCAGGTTGTCAGCGATATGCATAGGAACTTGAAAGCATCTTCTAGAAGCCAGAGCCGAACATGAGTCAAATGTTGAGCATGATGAAGCCATTGCCAGTAGAAGCTGAGTACCCCAAGGACTTCCTTGTAAATGACCTCAAGTACCTGCCCCGCACCATATACCATATTCTGAGGCATACTCTATGGCCAATCAAAGGGCACTCTCCTCATGCCAAGGTTGAAGGCACCATGTAGACATTAGTCTTCTACATTCTCAATGGCATCTGCTTCAACACTCAAGATTTCTTCATCCGTCAGTTGGCGGCTTCAGGCATTGATCTCTTTAGCCTCAAATTTTATGAACCATGGATAATGCGCCTGATCAAGCTTCACTTATCAGTCAACTATCAGGCTTCAATGCGCAATCATGTTGTCTTCTTACCTGAAGTTGATATGTCTCATGAAGCCATTTATCCCGATCCTGCCAAGGCACCAGTTCGTGAACACAATGCTACATTTCAAAGCTTCTCGTCACCACTTGAAGCCATTCATGTGCCAAATCCAGCTACTGTTGTTCGTCCTCTCATTGGTCGGCTTAGGCTGCCGCATCGTGCTCCCACAGATGCAACAACCAGCATAGTAGCTCAGAGGCCTCAGAAGCGCGCTCGAGTTCTAAATGACAGAGAACTTCTAGTTTCTCTTCATCAGAATTAGGATAGGCATCATGAATGGATGAAGCGTCAGATGCAAAGTCTTCTTGTGGATGTCAATCGCATACGCAACCTCTCCACCAAGATTTCTTTTGTTGCTCATGAAGCCTGTTGGCGTGCCTGGAAGAGCCTCACTCTGTTATGCTCTACAGATGAACTCACTGCAGATGGCTTCACTGAAAGATTCAAGTTTGACTCCAGGCCTCCACAATCAGCAAGTTGGCATCCTACACCATCCATTGAATATTCTGACTACTCATCTTCAGCTCCAACAGTTGTTGCATGAGTCATTGATGAGGAGGATGACGCCACTTCACCAGCTATGGCTTCACTGCATCACAATTCTGCATCAGGCCCTTCTGCACTTCCCAACTCCAACGTCGCCCCGGCTGCCCCAACAACTTCAGCAATACCTTCTGGGAATGCTTAGACACTATATGTCTTCACTCCTTTTTTGGTCATTCCTGACAAAAGGGGGAGAAGCATATGAGTTGATACTCTTCAAGCGGGTCTATATGGGTCGGGTGCTTACTTTTGTTAAGTTTTGCAACTCTCGTTCTTGAACTGTTGGTTTTGAGTTGTAACACTTAAGTCTTGATGGTCATCTGCTACATTTGCTGCTACCTTTATTGCGATGATAAATACCGCATGAAGTCATTCTGCAGACGCCCATATTTCATTGTGCATGTCATTATCTTCAATACATTTTTCATTGTATTCATGAATTGAAGGAGATCTCCACAAAGCAGAACCTGCCATGTGCATTTGCATTCAAATGAAAATTACTTATATGCACATCTTCAGTGGGATCCCTATCAACTTCATGAAGCCAATGACCGCGCTCTTTAACTTTCACATATTTTTATCCCCATTGAAAACTTCAACCAGTTTGTCATCAATCACCAAAAAGGGGGAGATTGCAAGTGCATCTAGTGCCACCCCTAGTTGGTTTTAGAGTATTGACGACAAACATGGTTGATGGACTAATGTGTTTGTGATAATTGCAGGATAACACAGGTAGAAGTCCCTCATTGGTCCGGTTTACCAACCAGAGATGACCCCTAAAAATGTATGAATACATTGAGGACAATGGTGGTTCGTGAAGACATTCACGTCGAAGATAATGATGTGTGAAGACATTCACTTGAAGACAATGGAGTGTGAAGACATAGTTTCTTTTGTAGTTTCATTTTCTTCTTTCTTGAGTCATAGGAACCACCGAAACTATTAAGTGGGGTCCAATTGAATAGAGTAAGAAAACTGATGTGGTGCTCAACCCAAATCCTATGTCTTCGAGTGAAGACAATGAGAAAAAAAATCTTATCCAGAGCTAGATGAGTCAGCTTTGCTTGTAGATCAAGTCAAGCTGCCGCGTGTGTTTGAAATCCGACCATTGGACACATGTCGGTTCCTTAGTGACCCAGGGTCATTTCGGACATATCATGTCAGGTTGCCTCCTGGCTATAAATAGCCCACCCCCTACACCATAAATTGGTGGCTGCTCAAAGTTAGTGCACGGCTTTTGTCGTTTGCGAACAACCCACCTCCGAAGCCTTTGAGAGAGAATCCTTGCAAGGATAAAGCCCATAACACCCAGAGCCAAAGAGTGTTAGGCATCACTGAAGTCTTTCTGTACGCGTGATCTGGAGACTTTTTACACTTGATGATTGTGTATCTTCCAGTCGGTTAGGCGTCGCATTCTGAGGATCCAAGGGTCATTGTGGATATCTGGTGAACGAAGTCTGTGAAGGTTTGGAAGTCTACCTTGAAGACTTACCAGAGTGATTGGGCGAGGACTAAGTGTCCTTAGCTCAAGGGGAATAAGGTGAAGACACAGTCTTCTGAGTTCAATCTCAGCCTCCCTAACCAGACGTACAGTTGTCACAGCAACTGGAACTCGTATACCAAATTCTGAGTTCTATCCTTTCACCTTTACATCCTATTAAGCTTCGTTAAGTTATTGCTTGCTTGCTCTGTTTGACTTCACTGTGTGAAGATATTCTCCCTGATTGCTTAGTTGGCTTCACACTATGTTACTATTCTGATCCACTTTACCTAGCATCTATTTGTCTTCGTGTTTACTTCATACTATTTACTAGACTATGACTTTGCTAGTGTAGTTTATCTTCCACTGCATACTGTATAGGTTGTATTTGGTTGTCTGATAACCCACAAGTGTAGGGGATCGCAACAGCTTTCGAGGGTAGAGTATTCAACCCAAATTTATTGATTCGACACAAGGGGAGCCAAAGAATATTCTCAAGTATTAGCAACTGAGTTGTCAATTCAGCCACACCTGGATAACTTAATATCTGGAGCAAAGTATTTAGTAGCAAAGTAATATGATAGTGGTGGTAACGGTAAAAAAAGAGTAATGAAAGCAAAAGTAATATTTTTGGTGTTTTGTAGTGATTGTAACAGTAACAACGGAAAAGTAAATAAGCGAGAACCAGTAGATGGAAAGCTCGTAGGCATCGGATCAGTGATGGATAATTATGCCGGATGCGGTTCATCATGTAACATTCATAACATAGGGTGACACAGAACTAGCTCCAATTCATCAATGTAATGTAGGCATGTATTCCGAATATAGTCATACGTGCTTATGGAAAAGAACTTGCATGACATCTTTTATCCTACCCTCCCGTGGCAGCGGGGTCCTAATGGAAACTAAGGGATATTAAGGCCTCTTTTTAATAGAGAACCGGAACAAAGCATTAGCACATAGTGAATACATGAACTCCTCAAACTATGGTCATCACCGGGAGTGGTCCCGATTATTGTCACTTCGGGGTTGCCGGATCATAACACATAGTAGGTGACTATAGACTTGCAAGATAGGATCAAGAACACACATATATTCATGAAACCATAATAGGTTCAGATCTGAAATCATGGCACTCGGCCCTAGTGACAAGCATTAAGCATAGCAAAGTCATAGCAACATCAATCTCAGAACATAGTGGATACTAGGGATCAAACCCTGACAAAACTAACTCGATTACATGATAGATCTCATCCAACCCATCACCGTCCAGCAAGCCTATGATGGAATTACTCATGCACGGTTGTGAGCATCATGAAATTGGTGATGGAGGATGGTTGATGATGACGATGAATCTCCCTCTCCGGAGCCCCGAACGGACTCCAGATCAGCCCTCCCGAGAGGTTTTAGGGCTTGGCGACGGCTCCGTATCTTAAAACGCGATGATTCCTTCTCCTCTATTTTTTTCTCCCCGAAAGCAAATATATAGAGTTGGAGTTGACGTCAGAGGAGCTCCAGGGGGCCCACGAGGTAGGGCGCGCCCTAGGGAGGGGCGCCCCCACCCTCGTGGACAGGGTGTGGGCCCCCTGGTCTTCATCTTTGGCAAGGATTTTTTATTATTTTTAACTTGATGTTCCGTGGAGTTTCAGGTCATTCCGAGAACTTTTGTTTTCTGCACATAAAACAACATCATGGCAATTCTGCTGAAAACGGCGTCAGTCCGGGTTAGTTCCATTCAAATCATGCAAGTTAGAGTCCAAAACAAGGGCAAAAGTGTTTGGAAAAGTAGATACGACGGAGACGTATCAACTCCCCCAAGCTTAAACCATTGCTTGTCCTCAAGCAATTTAGTTGACAAACTGAAAGTGATAAAGAAAAACTTTTACAAACTCTGTTTGCTCTTGTTGTTGTAAATATATCAAGCCAGCATTCAAGTTTTCAGCAATAATTTTCAGGGCCCATGATTACTCATATCAATAGCATAATCAACTAGCGAGCGATAATAATAAATCTCGGATGACAACACTTTCTCAAAACAATCATAATATGATATAACAAGATGGTATCTCGCTAGCCCTTTCTGAGACCGTAAAACATAAATGTAGAGCACCTTTAAAGATCAAGGACTGACTAGACATTGTAATTCATGGTAAAAGAGATCCAGTCATAGTCATACCCAATATAAATTAACAGTAATGAGTGCAAATGACAGTTGTGCTCTCCAGCTAGTGCTTTTTAATAAGAGGGTGATGACTCAACATAAAAGTAAATAGATAGACCCTTCGCAGAGGGAAGCAGGGATTTGTAGAGGTGCCAGAGCTCGGTTTTAAAATGGAGATAAATTATATTTTGAGCGGCATACTTTCATTGTCAACATAACAACTAAGAGATGGCAATATCTTCCATGCCACACACATTATAGGCGGTTCCCAAACAGAATGGTAAAGTTTATACTCCCCCTCCACCAACAAGCATCAATCCATGGCTTGCTCGAAACAACAAGTGCCACCAACTAACATCAGGTCCCAGGGGGAGTTTTATTTGCAATTAATTTTGATTTAGTTTGCATAAAGCATGGGACTGGGCATCCCGGTGACCAGCCATTTTCTCGTGAGTGAGGAGCGGAGTCCACTCCTCTTGAGCCGCCTAACATGGAAGATAAGGGCAGCCCTAGTTGATACATGAGCTATTGGAGCATACAAAACAGAATGTTTATTTGAAGGTTTAGAGTTTGGCACATACAAATTTACTTGGAACGGCAGGTAGATACCGCATATAGGAAGGTATAGTGGACTCATATGGAATAACTTGGGGTTTGAGAGATTGGATGCACAAGCAGTATTCCCGCTTAGTACAAGTGAAGGCTAGCAAAAGACTGGGAAGCGACAAACTAGAGAGCGACAACAGCCATGAACATGCATTAAAATTAATAAACACTGGATGCAAGCATGAGTAGGATATAATCCACCATGAACATAAATATCATGAAGGCTACGTTGATTTGGTTTCAACTACATGTGCCAAGTCAAGTCACTTAAATCATTCAAAGGAGGATACCACCCCATCATACCACATCACAACCATTTTAATAGCATGTCGGCACACAAGGTAAACCATTATAACTCATAGCTAATCAAGCATGGCACAAGCAACTATGATCTCTAATTGTCATTGCAAACATGTTTATTTATAATAAGCTGAATCAAGAACGATGAACTCATCATATTTACAAAAACAAGAGAGGTCGAGTTCATACCAGCTTTTCTCATCTCACTCAGTCCATCATATATCATCATAATTGCCTTTCACTTGCACGACCGAACGAAGTGAATAATAATAAGAGTGCACGTGCATTGGACTAAGCTGGAATCTGCGAGCATTCAATAAACAGGAGAAGACAAGGCAATATGGGCTCTTGGTTAAATCAACACTAATGCATATAAGAGCCACTTCAACAATTTAATCATGGTCTTCTCCTATCAACCCCCAAAGAAAAGAAAAGAAATAAAACTATTTACACGGGAAAGCTCCCAACAAGCAAAAGAAGAACGGGAAATATTTTTGGGTTTTATTTTTACTAAATACTACAGCAAGAAAAGTAAACTACTAGTAATTTTTTTTGTTTTTCTCAAGGTTTAACAGACACACAAGAAGAAAGCAGGAAAAAGAAAATAAACTAGCATGGATATTACAGTGAAAGAGTATGAGCACCGACACCTAGCAATGAGTGTGTGTGAACATAAGTGTAATGTGTTGGGGAACGTTGCAGAAAATTAAAATTTTTCCTACGGTTTCACCAAGATCCATCTATGAGTTCATCTAGCAACGAGTCATGGGAGAGAGAGATTGCATCTACATACCACTTTGTAGATCGCGACAGAAGCGTTCGAGTGAACGTGGATGAGGTAGTCGTACTCGTCATGATCCAATTCACCGATAATCTAGTGCCGAACGGACGGCACCTCCGTGTTCAACACACGTATGGAAAGCGTGACGTCTCCTCCTTCTTGATCCAGCAAGGGGGAAGGAGAGGTTGATGAAGATCCAGCAGCACGACGGCATGGTGGTGGATGCAGCAGAACTCCGGCAGGGCTTCGCTAAGCAACTACGGGAGGAGGAGGAGGTGTTGCAGGGAGGAGGGAGGCGCCAGGGCATAGGGTGCGGCCACCCCTCCCTCCCCTCCCTTTATATAGGCGCATGAGAGGGGGGAGGGCGCAGCCTTGCCCCTTCCTCCAAGGAAGGGGTGCGGCCAAAGGGGGGGAGGAGTCCATCCTCCCCAAGGCACCTCGGAGGTGCCTTCCCCTCTTTGGACTCTTCCCTCTCCAAGTCTCCTTGGCGCATGGGCCCTTGGGGCTGGTGCCCTTGGCCCATATAGGCCAGGGCGCACCCCCTATAGCCCATGTGGCCCCCCGGGGCAGGTGGACCCCCCCCCCCCGGTGGACCCCCGGTACCCCTCCGGTGGTCCCGGTACAATACCGATAACACCGAAACTTGTCCCGATGGCCAAAATAGCACTTCCTATATATAATTCTTTACCTCCGGACCATTCCGGAACTCCTCGTGACGTCCGGGATCTCATCCGGGACTCCGAACAACATTCGGGTTACTGCACATACATATCTTCACAACCCTAGCGTCACCGAACCTTAAGTGTGTAGACCCTACGGGTTCGGGAGACATGCAGTCATGACCGAGACGGCTCTCGGGCAATAACCAACAGCGGGATCTGGATACCCATGTTGGCTCCCACATGCTCCACGATGATCTCATCGGAAGAACCACGATGTCAAGGATTCAATTAATCCCGTATACGATTCCCTTTGTCAATCGGTATTTTACTTGTCCGAGATTCGATCGTCGGTATCCCAATACCTCGTTCAATCTCGTTATCGGCAAGTCACTTTTCTCGTACCGTAATGCATGATCCCGTGATCAAACACTTTGATCACATTGAGCTCATTATCATGATGCATTACCGAGAGGGCCCGGTGATACCTCTCCGTTAAGCGGAGTGACAAATCCCAGTCTCGATCCATGTCAACCCAACAGATACTTTCAGAGATACCCGTAGTATACCTTTATAGTCACCCAGTTACGTTGTGACGTTTGGCACACCCAAAGCACTCCTACGGTATCCGGGAGTTACACGATCTCATGGTCTAAGGAAAGGATACTTGACATTGGAAAACTCTAGCAAACGAACTATGCGATCTTATGCTATGTTTAGGATTGGGTCTTGTCCATCACATCATTCTCCTAATGATGTGATCCCGTTATCGATGACATCCAATGTCCATAGTCAGGAAACCATGACTATCTGTCGATCAACGAGCTAGTCAACTAGAGGCTCACTAGGGACATATTGTTGTCTGTTATTCACACATGTATTACGATTTCCAGATAACACAATTATAGCACGAATAAAGACAATTATCATGAATAAGGAAATATAATAATAATGCTTTTATTATTGCCTCTAGGGCATATTTCCAACATAACGTTGGTGGGAAATACGTACTCCCCCAAGCTTAGGCTTTTGGCCTAAGTTGGTTTATTGCCAGGGATAGCCTGGCTGATACCCATAGGTGTAGCTGGGGTCGTACTGTGATGAAGAGGACTCTGACTGCCACTGGCTGACAGCCATCTCCAGATCCCAAGAATAAACAGACTGTCGTGGAGGCTCATCTTGCGGTTCCGGTTCCGGGGCTGGTGCAGGATTCCGGTAGGCTTGGACGGCAGCCCACGTAACGAGATAAGGTCCTTCAAAATTAAACAAGGAAGGAGCAGGCAAGGTAATAGTTTCAAGATGATGTTTATGAAAGAATAATTTATATTTGAGCTCTCCTTCCCTGCCCTTAACAATAAAATCATGCGCTATCATACTCTTATAATCTAAACAAGCACTGAGCAGCAATTTTTCTTCTTTCTCATAAAGCCTAGTAGGTATGTTAAAATGTGCAGCGAGGCGTGAAGCATAAATGCCTCCAAAGATGGCCCTTAGTACGGTTCAGACTTAACCATCTAGCAATAATTCCACCCATGCTAATAGTGTTATCGCGGTATGAACCATGGAACAAAATAATAATATCAGGAACACTAAGGTTTCAACAGTTTCCACGACCGATCAAGCAACGACTAGCAAATATGGCAAAGTAGCGTAAAACAGGAAAATGTATGCTAGTGATTCTTGCATCAAAAACCTTCCTGGTTTCCCCCACAGTGATGGTGTCAATAAATGCTTCCACATCTTTACGGTGTGGTTCTTCTAAGGTGCCCTCAGGGGGTATTTTGCAAACCTTGCAAAATTCAGCTAATGGCATCTTCTTAACAACATCATATAAATGAAACTCTACTGAAGGAGGTGATTCCTTAGGGAAAAAGTAGAAGTTTTGCACAAAAGTATTTGTGAGTAAGAGATACTGATGACGTTGGTCGCGGAGGAAGTCGGTGAGGCCGGCATTTTCAATCAATGAATAGAAATCCTCATAAATCCCGACTCATCTCAAGAAGTCATCAGAAGGCCATTCACACGGCCGGACTTCCGCAGTACGAGGCAAATTATATTTGGGCCTCTGTGCTTCTTCATTTTGTTTTTCCTTCGAGCTTCGGCTCGATGAGCCCCTCAAAAGTCTCTTCATTATTTTCTGAAATATTCTGAAATTTTTAGTAACTTCAAACAAAAGTGAACCAAGCTCAACAAAATTGATAGCAACTACTCCTACAAGTGCCTAGAGTCTATATCAAGCATTAGAACTACTTGGGACCATATAAATTTGACATGCAAGCTCAAGAACATGGTCACCTATGCAGCACAAATTTGCAATGAATAAAGCATTAGAACAAAAACTAATTGGACCAATGGAGGAGTCACATACCAAGGAACAATCTCCCCAAGCAGTTTTGCGAGAGGTGCTTTGAGCAAGGAGATCAAAAATCACAGCAAAGTGAGCTAGAACTCGTGCTTGAACCAGATATTCGTGTTTGTGGGAGGAAGAAGAAGAGGATGGGTGCAAGAATAAGTGGAGGAGGGCCACCATGGGCCCACGAGGCAGGGCGGCGCGCCCTGGGGGGTAGGGCACGCCCTCCACCCTCGTGGCCAGGTGGCAGCTCCCCCCGCGGTGTTTTCAGTACCAAAATCCTCAAATATTCCCGAAAAAATCATATTGAATTGGCATGGCATTTGGAGGACTTTTATTTTCGGGGTATTTTTATATTGCATGGATAAATCAGGAAACAGACAGAAAAATACTATTTTTACTTTATTTCAACTAAATAACAGAAAGTATAAAGAGGGTACAGAAGGTTGTGCCTTCTAGTTTCATCCATCTCATGCTCATCAAAAGGAATCCACTAACAAGGTTGATCAGGTCTTGTTAACAAACTCATTCTGAATAACATGGAACCGGAGAAATTTCGAATAACACTATGTTACCTCAGCGGGGATATGCACATCCCCGATAATAAGAATACCATATTTCTTCTTGACAGTAGGAAGAGGAAATTCAAAACCTCCAAATATAATCGATGGAATTTTTCCAATAGAGTTGATACTATGAACTTGAGGTTGTTTCCTCGGAAAGTGTACCGTATGCTCATTACCATTAACATGAAAAGTGACATTGCCTTTGTTGCAATCAATAACAACACCTGCAGTATTCAAAAAAGGTCTTCCAAGAATAATAGACATATTATCGTCCTCGGGAATATCAAGAATAACAAAGTCCGTTAAAATAGTAACGTTTGCAACCACAACAGGTACATCCTCACAAATACCGACAGGTATAGCAGCTGATTTATCAGCCATTTGCAAAGATATTTCAGTAGGTGTCAACTTATTCAAGTCAAGTCTATGATAATAAAGAAAGAGGCAAAACATTAACACCAGCTCCAAGATCACATAAAGCAATTTTAACATAGTTTCTTTTAATGGAGCATGGTATAGTACGTACTCCTGGATCTCCAAGTTTCTTTGGTATTCCACCCTTAAAAGTATAATTAGCAAGCATGGTGGAAATTTCAGCTTCCGGTATCTTTGTTTTATTTGTAACAATATCTTTCATATACTTAGCATAAGGATTCATTTTGAGCATATCAGTCAATCGCATACGCAAAAAGACAGGTCTAATCATTTCAGCAAAGCGCTCAAAATCCTCATCATCCTTTTTCTTGGATGGTTTCGGAGGAAAAGGCATGGGTTTCTAAACCCAAGGTTCTCTTTGTTTACCATGTTTCCTAGCAACAAAGTCTCTCTTATCATAACGTTGATTCTTTGATTGTGGGTTATCAAGATCAACAGCAGGTTCAATTTCTACATCATTATCATTACTAGGTTGAGCATCATCATGAACATCATCATTGACATTTTCATTAGGTTCATGTTCATTACCAGATTGTGTTTCAGCATCAGACATAGATATATCACTTGGATTATCAAGTGGTTCAGCAATAGGTTCACTAGAAGTTTGCAAAGTCCTATCATTTTTCTTTTTCTTCCTTTTAGAAGAACTAGGTACATCAATATTATTTCTCTGAGAATCTTGCTCAATTCTCTTAGGGTGGCCTTCAGGATACAAAGGCTCATGAGTCATTCTAACAGTTCTAGTAGCCACTCTAACAGCATAATCATTTTTCTTACTATTCATTTCATTAAGCAATTATTTTTGAGCCTTAAGTACTTGTTCTACTTGAGTGGTAACCATAGAAGCATGTTTGCTAACAAGTTTAAGTTCACCTCTAATATTAGCCATATAATCACCCAAGTGTCTAATCATGTAAGCATTTTGTTTTAATTGTCTACCAAAATAAGTAATAAAACTTTCTTGTTTGACAATAAAATTATCGAACTCATCAAAGCATTGTCTAGTACACTTATAATGAGGAATATCACCTTCATAAAATCTATAGAGAGAATTTACCTTTACTACCTGTGTCGGGTTATCAAGATTGGGAGGTTCTTCAATAGGTAACGGATTAGGATCATAAGTTTCTTCAATAGGTGGTAAATTAAGACCATGTATTTCTTCAATAGGAGGTAAATTCTTAACATCTTCAGCTTTAATACCTTTTTCTTTCATAGATTTCTTTGCCTCTTGCATATCTTCAGGACTGAGAAATAGAACACATCTCTTCTTCGGAGTTGGTTTGGGGATAGGCTCAGTAATTGGCTCGGGGGCTGGCTCACGAGGTGCCCAATTATTTTCATTTGTCAACATATTATTCAATAGAATCTCAGCTTCATCCGGTGTTCTTTCCCTGAAAAGAGAACCAGCACAACTATCCAGGTAATCTCTGGAAGTATCGGTTAGTCCATTATAAAAGATATCAAGTATTTCATTTTTCTTAAGAGGATGATCAGGCAAAGCATTAAGTAACTTGAGAAGCCTCCCCCGAGCTTGTGGGAGAGTCTCTTCTTCAATTTGCACAAATTTGTATATTTCCTTTAAAGCAGCTTGTTTCTTATGAGCAGGGAAATATTTAGCAAAGAAGTAATAAATCATATCCTAGGGACTACGCACACAACCAGGATCAAGAGAATTAAACCATATCTTAGCATCACCCTTTAATGAGAATGGAAATATTTTAAGGATATAAAAGTAGTGAGATCTCTTATCATTAGTGAATAGGGTGACTATATCATTTAATTTAGTAAGATGTGCCACAACAGTTTCAGATTCATAGCCATGAAAAGGATTAGATTCAACCAAAGTAATTATATCAGGATCAATAGAAAATTCATAATCCTTATCGGCAACACAGATAGGTGAAGTAGCAAAAGTAGGGTCAGGCCTCATTCTATATCTAAGAGATTCCTTGCTCCATTTAATTAATAGCCTCTTGAGTTCACGGCTATCTTTGCAAGCTAAAATAGCTGCAGAAGCTTCTATATCAAAAACATAACCCTCAGGAATAACAGGCCTATCTTCATCATCACTTTCATCATTATAATTAGTTTCAATAATTTCTTTCTCTCTAGCCCTAGCAATTTGTTCATCAAGAAATTCACTAAGGGGCACAGTAGTATCAAGCATAGAAGTAGTTTCATCATAAGTATCATGCATAGCAGAAGTGGCATCATCAATAACATGCGACATATCAGAACGAATAGCAGAAGCAGGTTTAGGTGTCGCAAGCTTACTCATAACAAAAGGTGAATCAAGTGCAGAGCTAGATGGTAGTTCCTTACCTCCCCTCATAGTTGAGGGATAAATTGTTGTCTTAGCGTCTTTCAAGTTCTTCATAGTGACCAGCAGATATAAATCCCAAGTGACTCAAAGAATAGAGCTATGCTCCCTGGCAACGGCGCCAGAAATTAGTCTTGATAACCTACAAGTGTAGGGGATCGCAACAGCTTTCGAGGGTAGAGTATTCAACCCAAATTTATTGATTCGACACAAGGGGAGCCAAAGAATATTCTCAAGTATTAGCAACTGAGTTGTCAATTCAGCCACACCTGGATAACTTAATATCTGGAGCAAAGTATTTAGTAGCAAAGTAATATGATAGTGGTGGTAACGGTAACAAAACAGTAATGAAAGCAAAAGTAATATTTTTGGTGTTTTGTAGTGATTGTAACAGTAACAACGGAAAAGTAAATAAGCGAGAACCAGTAGATGGAAAGCTCGTAGGCATCGGATCAGTGATGGATAAACATGACGGATGCGGTTCATCATGTAACAGTCATAACATAGGGTGACACAGAACTAGCTCCAATTTATCAATGTAATGTAGGCATGTATTCCGAATATAGTCATACGTGCTTATGGAAAAGAACTTGCATGACATCTTTTGTCCTACCCCCCTGTGGCAGCGGGGTCCTAATGGAAACTAAGGTATATTAAGGCCTCCTTTTAATAGAGAACCGGAACAAAGCATTAGCACATAGTGAATACATGAACTCCTCAAACTATGGTCATCACCGGGAGTGGTCCCGATTATTGTCACTTCGGGGTTGCCGGATCATGACACATAGTAGGTGATTATAGACTTGCAAGATAGGATCAAGAACACACATATATTCATGAAAACATAATAGGTTCGGATCTGAAATCATGGCACTCGGGCCCTAGTGACAAGCATTAAGCATAGCAAAGTCATAGCAACATCAATCACAGAACATAGTGGATACTAGGGATCAAACCCTAACAAAACTAACTCGATTACATGATAGATCTCATCCAACCCATCACCGTCCAGCAAGCCTACGATGGAATTACTCATGCACGGTTGTGAGCATCAGGAAATTGGTGATGGAGGATGGTTGATGATGACGACGGCGACGAATCCCCTCTCCAAAGCCCGGAACGGACTCCAGATCAGCCCTCCCGAGAGGTTTTAGGGCTTGGCGGCGGCTCCGTATCGTAAAACGTGATGATTTCTTCTCCTCTATTTTTTTCTCCCCGAAAGCAAATATATAGAGTTGGAGTTGGCGTCGGAGGAGCTCCAGGGGGCCCACGAGGAGGGGGCGCCCCCACCCTCATGGACAGGGTGTGGGCCCCCTGGTCTTCATCTTTGGCAAGGATCTTTTATTATTTTTAACTTGATGTTCCGTGGAGTTTCAGGTCATTCCGAGAACTTTTGTTTTCTGCACATAAAACAACATCATGGCAATTCTGCTGAAAACAGCGTCAGTCCGGGTTAGTTCCATTCAAATAATGCAAGTTAGAGTCCAAAACAAGGGCAAAAGTGTTTGGAAAAGTAGATATGACGGAGACGTATCATTGTCGATCTTCAAGACTTCCATAAAAATTGCCTATTCACCCCCTCTAGTCGATAACTAGAACTTTCATAAACTCACAATTCATCGCATCCCAACAAACACACCGCAAAAGAAGATTACATCGAATAGATCCCCCAGAACATAGATGAGAACATTGTATTGAAGATGAGAGAGAGAGAAGAAGCCATCTAGCTACTAGTTATGACCCCGTAGGACTGTTGTAAACTACTCACACATTATCGGAAGGGCAGCAAGGTTGATGTATAGGACCTTTGTGATCGATTCCCCTTCCGGCAAAGTACTAAAAAAGGCCTCTGGATGGGATCTCCGAAGAACAGAAAAACTTGCGGCGGCTGAAAAAGTTTGTTGGGTGGCTCTCTTTTGGTTTCCCAATTTTAGAGAATTTGTAGAGGTGGAATTAGGTCAGACGGAGCCATGAGAGACCCACAAGGTATTTTGGGCGCCCATCCCCCTGGGCGCGCCCAAGTGCCTTGTCGTCTACTCGTTGCATGTATGGTCTCCTCCCAAAGCTTCTATGGTCTCTTTTGTCTAGAAAAAAATCATCAAAAAGTTTTGTGGCATTTAACTTTGTTTGGTACCGTTTTCCTGGAAAACCAAAAACAGGCAAAGAAATAGCAACTGGCACTTGGCACTAAGTTAATAGGTTAGTCCCAAAAAATGAAATATAATTGCATATAAAAAATCCAAGATTGATACTATAATAGGATGGAACAATAAAAATTTATAGATAGGTTGGAGACGTATCAATGACTTAACAATAAATGTAATAACATGGAAGTAAATAGAAAGGCCCTTCGCGGAGGGAAGCAGAGATTTGCAGCAATGCCAAAGCTGAGAGCTAAAACAGAGATGATTACATTTTTGGGTGGTGTGCTTTCTCCTATCAACGTCGCGACAAAGGATTTCAAAATCTTCCATGGTAAACACATTATTGGCGGTTTCCATGCAGAAAGGAAAAGATTTACTCCCCCACAACCATACAGACACAATCTGTGGCTAGCCGAATCCTCAGGTGCCCTCCAACAATCAACTGTCCAGGGGGAGTTTGTTTTATCATATTTTTATTTGTTTTTTCTTTACGGGACTAGGCATTACAAATACCGGTCTCTCTCATGCAACACAAGTCAATAAACTCTCGTTGTAAGAACAACCCACTTAGTATGGAAGATATTGGCCGCTCTATTGCTTCATAAGCGCTAAGGGCACACAAAACAGGTGTTTATTTGAATGATTAGAGTTGGCACATGTAAATTTACTTGGGACCGAAGGGTAATACCGTATATAGGTAGATATGGTGGACTCTTTCGGGATTACTTTAGGTTTCATGAATTTGGATGCACGAGCAGTATTCTCGCTTAGTATGGGCGAAGGCTAGCAAAAAGATTGAGAAGCGACCAACTAGAGAGCGACAACAATCATAATCATGCATTGCAAATATTTAACATTGGACATGAGAATGAGTAGGATATAAATACCCTGAATATCAATATCATGAAGTTTGCATTGGTTTTGAGTCAACTACATGTGTGAACATGTGCCAAGTCTAGAATTGTTCAGAGGAGGATACCATCCAAACATACTACATCATGATCATTTTAATGCATGTTGACACTCAAGATAAATCATTATCCACTCCTAGATACTTAAGCATGGCATGAGCAACTATTACCTCTAATTGTCATCCAAACATGTTTACTCATAATGTGCTGAATCAGGGCTTCTGAGTTAAACATATTTACAAAAATAGAAACAAGAAGAGTTCATACCAGCTTTTCTTCACCACAACCACTTTATCAAATCATCGTCACTATTACCTTACACTTGCACGACCGAATGATGTGAAGATAGTAATGGTGGAAGGCTGCATGTGGACTAAGCTGAAATCTGCAAACACTTTATTCAAAGGAGAAGACAAAAAAATTTGTCCCTTCCGTTAGATCAATAATAAAGCATATATAAGAGCCACTCGACAATTCTTACGAAGTCTTCTCCTAAAGACGACTCAAACAAAAGAGAAAAAAATCTGAGAAACACACTGAAATCTTTTTGGAGTTTTTAATTTTTCTGAAGAAGGCAAACGAAAAGTGAGAGAAACTATTTACATCGAAGAACTCCCAACAAACAGCAAAATAAGAAACGAGAAATATTTTTGGGTTTTCTTTTAAATACCATGAACTAACTAAACACGGAAGAAAAACCAAAAAGAAGTGAGAAATGATATTAGGTTTTCAAAATTTTCCAAACACATAAAAGAAACAAATGAAAGCAAAAGCGAATAAACAAAGGAAACGATGAACAGCGACATGAATGTGTACATGAAATTTCGGCGAGAATACATAATCCTCCAAGCTACACCCAAAAATATGTCTATATACATCCGTATGTAGTCCATATTGAAATCTCCAAAAGGACTTGTATTTAGAAATGGAGGGAGTACATCATTCTTCCTCTTGGGGAAATCCCAACACCTATCACAAGTAGCAAAATTATTCCTGGCGTCGTTGTCGGGGAGACTTCATCAAACAAATAAAGGTCCCTCCACACACATTTACCATTTACTTGTTTTACTTTTTATTCGCTTTTATTTGCCTTCATTTGTTTCTGCTAAAAAAATAAAAAAATCCAAAAATATCTTGTGTGCTATCTTGCTTGAATTGCCATTGTGTCTACTCAAGAGAACACTAAGTTGTGTGACTTTTCAAATACTAGTAATAATGATTTTATTAGTACAACAATTGCTCCTCCCGCCACTAGTGCAGAATATATGATATAAATGTTGCATTATTAAATATTGTTAGGAAAGAATAATTTCCTGGGAATCCTAGTGAGGATGGTGCATCACAATTTAATACCGAAGGAAATATGCCCTGGAGGCAATAATAAAGTTGTTATTTATATTTCCTTATATCATGATAAATGTTTATTATTCATGCTAGAATTATATTAACCGAAAACTTAGTACATGTGTGAATAATAAGGCAAACAGAGTGTCCCTAGTATGCCTCTACTCGACTAGCTCGTTAATCAAAGATGGTTAAGTTTACTAATCCTAGACATGTGTTGTCATTTGATGAACGGGATCACATCATTAAAGAATGATGTGATGAACAAGACCCATCTGTTAGCCTAGCATTATGATCGTTTAGTTTTATTGCTATTGCTTTCATCATGACTTCTACATGTTCCTCTGACTATGAGATTATGCAACTCCCGAATACCTGAGGAACACCTTTTGTGCTATCAAACGTCACAACGTAACTGGGTGATTATAAAGATGCTCTACATGTGTCTCCGATGGTGTTTGTTGAGTTGGCATAGATCGAGATTAGGATTTGTCACTCCATGTATTGGAGACGTATCTCTGGGCCCTCTTGGTAATGCTCATCACTATAAGCCTTGCAAGCAATGTGACTAATGAGTTAGTTGCGGGATGATGCATTATGGAACGAGTAAAGAGACTTGCCGGTAACAAGATTAAACTAGGTATGATGATACCAACGCTAGAATCTCGGGAAAGTAACATACCGATGACAAAGGGAACAACGTATGTTGTTGTGCGGTTTGACCGGTAAAGATCTTCGTAGAATGTAGGAGCCAATATGAGCATCCAGGTTCCACTGTTGGTTATTGACCGGAGATGTGTCTCGATCATGTCTACATAGTTCTCGAACCGGTAGGGTCCGCACGCTTAACGTTCGATGACGATTTGTATTATGAGTTATGTGATTTGATGACCAAAGATTGTTCGGAGTCCAGGATGTGATCACGGACATGACGAGGACTCTTGAAATGGTCGAGAGGTAAAGATTGATATATTGGAAGGTTATATTCAGACACCGGAATGGTTCTGAAGTGTTTCGGGTATTTTTCGGAGTACCGGGAGGTTACCGGAACCCCCCGGAGAAGTAGTGGGCCTTAATGGGCTTTAGGGGAAAGGAGAGATGGGCCCCAAGGGGTGGCCGCCCCCCCCCCAAGGCTGTTCCAAATTGGACTAGGAGGGGGCGGCGCCCCCCTCTTTCCTTCTCCTCTCTTCCTCCTTCCTTCCTTCTCCTAGTTGGAATAGGAAAGGGGGGGGCAATCCTACTTGGACAGGGAGTCCAAGTAGGACTCCCCCTTTGGCGCCCCCCCCTTGGGCCGGCCTCCTCTTCCCCCCTCCTTTATATATGTGGGAGGGGGCACCCCAAAGGCACACCACATCTTCTCTTAGCCGTGTGTGGTGCCTCCTCCATAGTTACACACCTCGGTCATATCGTCGTAGTGCTTAGGCGAAGCCCTGCGCCGGTAACTTCATCATCACCGTCGCCACGCTGTCGTGTGACGGAACTCTCCTCATCCTCAACTGGATCAAGAGCTCGAGGGACGTCATCGAGCTGAACGTGTGCAAAACTCGGAGGCGCCGTACGTTCGGCGCTTGATCGGTTGGATCGCAAAGACGTTCGACATCAACCGTGTTAAGCTAACGCTTCCGCTTTCGGTCTATGTGGGTACGTGGACACACTGTTCCCTCTTGTTGCTATGCATCACCTAGATAGATCTTGCGTGATCGTAGGAAATTTTTTGAAATATTGTGTTCCCCAACAGTGGCATCTGAGCCAGGTCTATGCGTAGATGTTATATGCACGAGTAGAACACAATGAGTTGTGGGCGATAATAGTCATACTTCTTACCACGAACGTCTTACTTTGATTCGGCGGTATTGTTGGATGAAGCGGCCTGGACCGACATTACATGACCGCGTTCATGAGACTGGTTCTACCGATGTGCTTCGCACACAGGTGGCTGGCGGGTGTCAATTTCTCCAACTTTAGTTGAATCGAGTTTGACTACGGTCGGTCCTTGTTGAAGGTTAAAACAACACACTTGACAAAAAATCGTTGTGCTTTTGATGCGTAGGTAAGAACGGTTCTTGCTAGAAGCCCGTAGCAACCACGTAAAACTTGCAACAACAAAGTAGAAGACGTCTGACTTATTTTTGCAAGGCATGTTGTGATGTGATATGGTTAAGACGTGATGAGATATAAATTGTTGTATGAGATGATGATGTTTTGTAAAAGTTATCGGCAACTGGTAGGAGCCTTATGGTTGTCACTTTATTGTATGAAATGCAATCGCCATGTAATTGTTTTACTTTATCACTTAGCGGTAGCGATAGTCGTGGAAGCAATAGTTGGCGAGATGACAACGATGCTACGATGGAGATCAAGGTGTCAAGCCGGTGACTATGGAGATCATGACGGTGCTTTGGAGATGGAGATCAAAGGCACAAGATGATGATGGCCATATCATGTCACATATTTTGATTGCATGTGATGTTTATCCTTTATGCATCTTATTTTGCTTAGTACGGCGGTAGCATTGTAAGATGATCTCTCACTAAATTTCAAGGTATAAGTGTTCTCCGTGAGTATGCTTCGTTGCTATAGTTCGTCGTGCCGAGAAACCATGTGATGATTGGGTGTGATAAGCTCTACGTTCGCATACAACGGGTGCAAGCCAGTTTTGCACGTGCAGAATACTCGGGTTAAACTTGACGAGCCTAGCATATGCAGATATGGCCTCGGAACATTGAGACCGAAAGGTCGAACGTGAATCATATAGTAGATATGATCAACATAGAGATGTTCACCATTGAAAACTACTCCATCTCACGTGATGATCGGACATGGTTTAGTTGATTTGGATCACGTGATCATTTAGATGACTAGAGGGATGTCTATCTAAGTGGGAGTTCTTAAGTAATATGATTAATTGAGCTTTAATTTATCATGAACTTAGTACCTGATAGTTTCTTGCATGTCTATGTTGTTGTAGATCAATGGTCCGTGCTATCGTTCCTTTGAATTTTAATGCGTTCCTAGAGAAAGCTAAGTTGAAAGATGATGGTAGCAACTACACGGACTGGGTCCGTAACTTGAGGATTATCCTCATTGCTGCACAGAAGAATTACGTCCTAGAAGCACCGGTAGGTGCAAGACCCGCTGCAGGAGCAACTCCGGACGTTGTGAACATCGGCAGAGCAAAGCTGATGACTACTCGATAGTTCAGTGTGCCATGCTTTACGCCTTAGAATCGGGACTTCAAAGACGTTTTGAACGTCATGGAGCATATGAGATGTTCCAGGAGTTGAAGTTAATATTTCAAGAAAATACCCGGATTGAGAGATATGAAGTCTCCAATAAGTTCTATGGCTCCAAGATGGAGGAGAATAGTTCTGTCAGTGAACATATACTCAGAATGTCTGGGTACCACAACCACTAGATTCAACTGGGAGTTAATCTTCTTGATGATAGTGTCATTGACAGAGTTCTTTAATCACTGCCACCAAGCTACAAAAGCTTCATGGTGAACTATAATATGCAAGGGATGGATAAGACAATTCCCGAGCTCTTCACGATGCTAAAGGCTGCAGAGGTAGAAATCAAGAAGGAGCATAAAGTGTTGATGGTTAACAAGACCACTAGTTTCAAGAAAAAGGGCAAAGGGAAGAAAGGGAACTTCAAGAAGAATGACAAGCAAGTTGCTGCTCAAGCAAAGAAGCCCAAGTCTGGACCTAAGCCTGAGACTAGGTGCTTCTACTGCAAAGGGACTGGTCACTGGAAGCGGAACTGCCCCAAGTATTTGGCGAATAAGAAGGATGGCAAAGTGAAAGGTATATTTGATATACATGTTATTGATGTGTACCTTACTAATGCTCGTAGTAGCGCCTGGGTATTTGATATTGGTTCTGTTTCTCATATTTGCAACTCGAAATAGGGGCTACAGATTGAACAAAGATTAGCTAAGGACGAGGTGGCGATGCACGTGGGAAATGGTTCAAAAGTCGATGTGATTGCCGTTGGTACGCTACCTCTACATCTACCTTCGGGATTAGTTTTAGACCTGAATAATTGTTATTTGGTGCCAACGTTAAGCATGACCATTATATCTGGATCTTGTTTGATGCGAGACGGTTATTCATTTAAATTAGAAAATAATTGTTGTTCTATTTATGTGAGTAATATCTTTTATGGTCATGCACCCTTGAGGAGTGGTCTATTTTTGTTGAATCTGAATTGTAGTGATACACATATTCATAATATTGAAGCCAAACGATGCAAGGTTAATAATGATAGTGCAACTTATTTGTGGCATTGCCGTTTAGGTCATATTGGTGTAAAGCGCATGAAGAAACTCCATGTTGATGTACTTTTGGAACCACTTGATTATGAATCACTTGATGCTTGCGAACCATGCCTCATGGGCAAGATGACTAAGACTTCGTTCTCCAGAATAATGGAGCGAGCAAGTGACTTATTGGAAATAATACATACTGATGTATGCGGTCCGATGAGTGTTGAGGCTCGCGGCGGGTATTGTTATTTTCTGACTTTCACAGACGATTTGAGCAGATATGGGTATATCTACTTGATGAAACATAAGTCTAAAACATTTGAAAAGTTCAAAGAATTTCAGAGTGAAGTGGAAAATCATCGTAACAAGAAAATAAAGTTTCTACGATCTGATCGTGGAGGTGAATATTTGAGTTATGAGTTTGGTCTTCATTTGAAACAATGCGGAATAGTTTCGCAACTCACGCCACCTGGAACACCACATCGTAATGGTGTGTCCGAACGTCGTAACCGTACTTTATTGGATATGGTGCGATCTATGATGTCTCTTACTGATTTACCGCTATCGTTTTGGGGTTATGCTTTAGAGACGGCTGCATTCATGTTAAATAGGGCACCATCTAAATCCGTTGAGACGACACCATATGAACTGTGGTTTGGCAAGAAACCGAAGTTGTCATTTCTTAAAGTTTGGGGCTGCAATGCTTATGTGAAAAAGCTTCAACTTGATAAGCTTGAACCCAAACCGGAGAAATGTGTCTTCATAGGATACCCACAGGAGAGACTGTTGGGTACACCTTCTATCACAGATCCGAAGGCGAGAAAATCATTGCTAAGAATGGATCCTTTCTATAGAAGGAGTTTCTCTCGAAAGAAGTGAGTGGGAGGAAAGTAGAACTTGATGAGGTAATTATACCTTCTCCTGAATTGGAAAGTAGTTCATCACACAAATTAGTTCTAGTGATTACTACACCAATTAGTTAGGAAGCTAATGATGATGATCATGAAACTTCAGATCAAGTTACTACTGAACCTCATAGGTTAACCAGAGTACGATCCGCACCAGAGTGGTACGGTAATCTTGTTCTGGAGGTCATGTTACTTGACCATGATGAACCTACGAACTATGAGGAAGCGATGATGAGCCCAGATTCCGTGAAATGGCTTGAGGACATGAAATCTGAGATGGGATCCATGTATGAGAACATAGTAGACTTTGGTTGACTTGCCCGATGATCGGCAAGCCATAGAGAATAAATGGATCTTCAAGAAGAAGATTGACGTTGATGGTAATGTTACTGTCTACAAATCTCGACTTGTTGCAAAAGGTTTTCGACAAGTTCAAGGAGTTGACTCTAATGAGACCTTCTCACCAGTAGCGATGCTTAAGTCTGCCTGAATCATGTTAGCAATTACCGCATTTTATGATTATGAAATATGGCAAATGATGTCAAAACTGTATTCCTTAATGGATATCTTAAAGAAGAGTTGTGTATGATGCAACCAGAAGGTTTTGTCGATCCTAAAGGTGCTAACAAAGTGTGCAAGCTCCAATGATCCATTTATGGACTGGCGCAAGCCTCTCGGAGTTGGAATATACGCTTTGATAGTGTGATCAAAGCATATGGTTTTATACAGACTTTTGGAGAAGCCTGTATTTACAAGAAAGTGAGCGGAGCTCTGCAGCATTTCTAATATTATATGTGGATGACATATTGTTGATTGGAAATAATACATAATTTCTGGATAGCATAAAAGGATACTTGAATAAGAATATTTCAATGAAAGACCACAGTGAAGCTGCTTATATATTGGGCATCAAGATCTATAGAGATAAATCAGGACGTATAATTGGACTTTCACAGACCACATACCTTGATAAAGTTTTGAAGAAGTTCAAAATGGATCAGCCAAAGAAAGGGTTCTTGCCAGTGTTACAAGGTGTGAAGTTGAGTCAGACTCAATGCCCGACTACTGAAGAAGATAGAGAGAAAATGAAAGCCATTCCCTATGCCTCAGCCATAGGTTCTATCATGTATGCAATGTTGTGTACCAGACCTGATGTGTGCCTTGCTATAAGTTTAGCAGGGAGGTACCAAAGTAATCCAGGAGTGGATCACTGGACAGCGGTCAAGAACATCCTGAAATACCTGAAAAGGACTAAGAATATGTTTCTCATTTATGGAGGTGACAAAGAGCTCGTCGTAAATGGTTACGTCGATGCAAGTTTTGACACTGATCCGGATGACTAAAGTCACACACCAGATACTTATTTATATTGAATGGTGGAGCTATCAGATGGTGCAGTTCCAAGCAGAGCGTCGTGGCGGGATTTACGTGTGAAGCAGAGTACATAGCTGCTTTGGAAGCAGCAAATGAAGGAGTCTGGATGAAGTAGTACATATCCAATCTAGATGTAATACCTAGTGCATCGGGTACAATGAAAATATTTTGTGACAATACTGGAGCAATTGCCTTGGCAAAGGTATCCAGATTTCACAAGAGAACCAAACACATCAAGAGACGCTTCAATTCCGTCCGCGATCAAGTCAAGGAGGGAGACATAGAGATTTGCAGAATACATACAGATCTGACTGTTGCAGACCCGTTGACTAAGCCTCTCTCACGAGCAAAACATGATCAACACCAAGACTCCATGGGTGTTAGAATCATTACTATGTAATCTAGATTATTGACTCTAGTGCAAGTGGGAGACTCAAGGAAATATGCCCTAGAGGCAATAATAAAGTTGTTATTTATATTTCCTTATATCATGATAAATGTTTATTATTCATGCTAGAAATGTATTAACCGAAAACTTAGTACATGTGTGAATACATAGACAAACAGAGTGTCCCTAGTATGCCTCTACTTGACTAGCTCGTTAATCGAAGATGGTTAAGTTTCCTAACCATAGACATGTGTTTTCATTTGATGAATGGGATCACATCATTAGAGAATGATGTGATGGACAAGACCCATCCATTAGCCTAGCATTATGATCGTTTAGTTTTATTGCTATTGCTTTCATCATGACTTATACATGTTCCTCTGACTATGAGATTATGCAACTCCGGAATACCGGAGGAACATCTTGTGTGCTATCAAACATCACAACGTAACTGGGTGATTATAAAGATGCTCTACAGGTGTCTCTGATGGTGTTTGTTGATTTGGCATAGATCGAGATTAGGATTTGTCACTCTTTGCATCGGAGAGGTATCTCTGGGCCCTCTCGATAATGCTCATCATTATAAGCCTTGCAAGCAATGTGACTAATGAGTTAGTTGCGGGATGATGCATTACGGAATGAGTAAGGAGACTTGACTGTAACGAGTTTAAACTAGGTATGATGATACCGACGATCAAATCTCAGGCAAGTAACATACCGATGACAAAGGGAACAACGTATGTTGTTATGCGGTTTGACCGATAAAGATCTTCGTAGAATATGTAGGAGCCAATATGAGCATCTAGGTACTGCTGTTGGTTATTGACTGGAGATGTGTCTCGGTCATGTCTACATAGTTCTCGAACCCATAGGGTCCGCATGCTTAACATTCGATGATGATTTGTATTATGAGTTATGAGATTTGATGACCGAAGATTGTTCGGAGTCCAGGATGTGATCACGGACATGACAAGGAGTCTCGAAATGGTCGAGAGGTAAAGATCGATATATTGGAAGGTTATATTCGGACACCGGAATGGTTCCGAAGTGTTTTGGGTATTTTTGGAGTACCGGGAGGTTACCGGAGCCCCTCGGGGAAATAGTGGGCCTTAATGGGCTTTAGGGGGAAGGAGAGAAGGGCCTCAAGGGATGCCCCCCCCAAGGCTGGTCCGAATTGGACTAGGAGGGGGCGGCACCCCCCTCCTTCCTTCTCCCCTTTTCCTCCTTCCCTCCTTCTCCTAGTTGGAATAGGAAAGCGGGGCGAATCCTACTTGGACCGGGAGTCCAAGTAGGACTCCCCCCTTTGGTGCCCCCCTTGGGATGGCCTCCTCTTCCCCCTCCTTTATATACGTGGGAGGGGGCACCCCAAAGGCATACCAAGTCTTCTCTTAGCCGTGTGCTTTGCCCCCTCCACAGTTACACACCTCGGTCATATCGTCGTAGTGCTTAGGCGAAGCCCTACGCCGGTAACTTCATCATCACCGTCGCCACGCCATCGTGCTGACGGAACTCCCCCTCGTCCTCAACTGGATCAAGAGCTCGAGGGACGTCATCGAGCTGAACGTGTGCAGAACTCGGAGGCGTAGTACGTTCGACGGTTGATCGGTTGGATCGCGAAGACGTTTAACTACATCAACTGTGTTAAGCTAACGTGAAGGAAATATGCCCTAGAGGCAATAATAAAGTTGTTACTTATATCTCCTTATATCATGATAAATGTTTATTATTCATGCTAGAATTGTATTAACCGGAAACTTAGTACATGTGTGAATACATAGACAAACAGAGTGTCACTAGTATGCCTCTACTTGACTAGCTCGTTGAATCAAAGATGGTTAAGTTTCCTAGCCATAGACATGAGTTGTTGTTTTATTAACGGGACCACATCATTAGAGAATGATGTGATTGACTTGCCCATCCATTAGCTTAGCACAATGATCGTTTAGTTTGTCGCTATTGCTTTCTTCATGACTTATACATGTTTCTATGACTATGAGATCATGCAACTCCCGAATACCGGAGGAACACTTAGTGTGCTATCAAATGTCACAATGTAACTGGGTGATTATAAAGATGCTCTACAGGTGTCTCCGATGGTGTTTGTTGAGTTGGCATAGATGGAGATTAGGATTTGTCACTCCGAGTATCGGAGAGGAATCTCTGGGCCTTCTCGGTAATGCACATCACTATAAGCCTTGCAAGAAATGTGACTAATGAGTTAGTTGCGGGATGATGCATTACAGAACGAGTAAGGAGACTTGCCGGTAACAAGATTGAACTAGGTATTTAGATACCGACGATCGAATCTCGGGCAAGTAACATACCGATGACAAAGGGAACAATGTATGTTGTTATGCAATTTGACCGATAAAGATCTTCGTAGAATATGTAGGAACCAATATGAGCATCCAGGTTCCGCTATTGGTTATTGACCGGAGACGAGTCTCAGTCATGTCTACATAGTTCTCGAACCCGTAGGGTCCGCGCGCTTAACGTTCGGTGACGATCGGTATTTTGAGTTTATGTGTTTTGATGTACGAAGGTTGTTCAGAGTCCCGAATGTGATCATGGACATGACGAGGAGTCTCTAAATGGTCGATACATAAAGATTGATATATTGGACGGCTATGTTCGGACACCAGAAATGTTCCGGGAGGTTTCAGATAAAACCGGAGTGTCGGAGGGTTACCGGAACCCCCCCCCCCTCGGGAAGTTATTGGGCCCTTTGTGGGCTTTAGGGGAGAGAGAGGGCAGCAGCCAGGAGGTGGCGCCCCCCTTCCAAGGAAGTCCGAGTTGGACTAGGGGAGGGGGGCGCGGCCCCTGTTTCCCTCTCCCTCCCCCTCTCCTTCCTTCCCCCTCCTAGTAGGGCTAGGAAAGGAGGAATCCTATTCCTACTAGGAGGAGGATTCCCCCCCCCCCCACCTTGGCGCGCCCTCTAGGGCCGGCCGGCCTCCTCCTCCCCTCCTTTATATACAGGGGAGGGGGCACCCCATAGACACACAAGTTGATTGTTTAGCCGTGTGCGGTGCCCCCCTCCACAGATTTCCACCTCGATCATATCGTTGTAGTGCTTAGGCGAAGCCCTACATCGGTAACTTCATCATCACCGTCATCATGCCGTCGTGCTGACGAACCTCTTCCTCGACACTCAGCTGGATCTAGAGTTCGTGGGACATCACCGAGCTGAACGTGTGCAGATCGCGGAGGTGCCGTACTTTCAGTACTAGGATCGGTCGGATCGTGAAAATGCACGACTACATCAACCGCGCCGTTATAACGCTTCCGCTTTCGGTCTACGAGGGTACGTGGACAACACTCTCCCCGCTCGTTGCTATGCATCACCTAGATGGATCTTGCGTGTGCGTAGGGATTTTTTTCAAATTACTGCGTTCCCCAACAGTGGCATCCGAGCCAGGTCTATGCGTAGATCTTATATGCACGAGTAGAACACAAAGAGCTGTGGGCGATAATAGTCATACTACTTACCAGCATGTCATATTTTGATGCAGCGGTATTGTTGGATGAAGCTGCCCGGACCGACATTACGCGTACGCTTACGCGAGACTGGTTCTACCGACGTGCTTTACACACAGGTGGCTGGCGGGTGTTAGTTTCTCCAACTTTAGTTGAATCGAGTGTGACTATGTCCGGTCCTTGTTGAAGGTTAAAACATCACACTTAATAAAAAATCGTTGTGGTTTTGATGCGTAGGTAAGAACGGTTCTTGCTCAGCCCGTAGCAGCCACGTAAAACTTGCAACAACAAAGTAGAGGACGTCTAACTTGTTTTTGCAGAGCATGTTGTGATGTGATATGGTCAAGACATGATCCTAAATTTTATTGTATGAGATGATCATGTTTTGTAACAGAGTTATCGGCAATTGGCAGGAGCCATATGGTTGTCGCTTTATTGTATGCAATGCAATCGCCCTGTAATTGTTTTTACTTTATCACTAAGCGGTAGCGATAGTCGTAGAACCAATAGTTGGCGAGACGACAATGATGCTACGATGGAGATCAAGGTGTCGCGCCGGTGACGATGATGATCATGACGGTGCTTTTGAGATGGAGATCAAAGGCACAAGATGATGATGGCCATATCATATCACTTATATTGATTGCATGTGATGTTTATCCTTTATGCATCTTATTTTGCTTAGTTCGGCGATAGCATTATAAGATGATCTCTCACTAAATTTCAAGGTACAAGTGTTCTCCCTGAGTATGCACCGTTGCAAAAGTTCGTCGTGCCGAGACACCACGTGATGATCGGGTGTGATAAGCTCTACGTTCACATACAACGAGTGCAACCCAGTTTTGCACACGCAGAATACTCGGGTTAAACTTGACAAGCCTAGCATATGAATATATGGCCTCAGAACATTGAGACCGAAAGGTCAAGCGTGAATCATATAGTAGATATGATCAACATAGTGATGTTCACCACTGAAAACTACTCCATCTCACGTGATGATCGGACATGGTTTAGTTGATTTGGATCACGTGATCACTTAGATGATTAGAGGGATGTCTATCTAAGTGGGAGTTCTTAAGTAATATGATTAATTGAACTTTAATTTATCATGAATTTAGTACCTGATAGTATTTTGCATGTCTATGTTGTCGAGGATCAATGGCCCGTGCTACTGTTCCTTTGAATTTTAATGCGTTCCTAGAGAAAGCTAAGTTGGAAGATGATGGTAGCAACTACACGGACTGAGTCCATAACTTGAGGATTATCCTCATTGCTACACAGAAGAATTACGTCCTGGAAGCACCGCTAGGTGCCAGGCCTGCCGCAGATGCTGCTGATGTCGTTAAGAACGTTTGGCAAAGAAAAGTTGATGACTACTCGATAGTTCAGCGTGCCATGCTTTACGGCTTAGAACCGGGACTTCAACGTCGTTTTGAACGTCATGGAGCATATGAGATGTTCTAGGAGTTGAAGTTAATATTTTATGCAAATGCCCGGATTGAGAGATATGAAGTCTCCAATAAGTTCTACAGCTGCAAAATGGAGGAGAATAGTTCTGTCAGTGAACATATACTCAGAATGTCTGGGTACCACAACCACTTGACTTAGCTGGGAGTTAAACTTCCAGATGATAGTGTCATTGACAGAGTTCTTCAATCACTGCCACCAAGCTACAAGAGCTTCGTGATGAACTATAATATGCAAGGGGTGGATAAGACAATTCCCGAGCTCTTCGCAATGCTAAAGGCTGAGGAGGTAGAAATCAAGAAGGAGCATCAAGTGTTGATGGTCAACAAGACCACCAGTTTCAAGAAAAAGGGTAAAGGGAAGAAGGGGAACTTCAAGAAGAACGACAGGCAAGTTGCTGCTCAAGTGAAGAAGCCCAAGTCTGGACCTAAGCCTGAGACTAAGTGCTTCTACTGCAAAGGGACTGATCACTGGAAGCGGAACTGCCCCAAGTATTTGGCGAATACGAAGGATGGCAAAGTGAAAGATATATTTGATATACATGTTATTGATGTGTACCTTACTAATGCTCTCAGTAGCGCCTGGTTATTTGATATTGGTTTTGTTGCTCATATTTGCAACTCGAAACAGGGGCTACGGATTAAACGAAGATTGGCTAAGGATGAGGTGACGATGCGCGTGGGAAATGGTTCCAAAGTCGATGTGACCGCCATCGACACGCTACCTCTACATCTACCTTCAGGATTAGTTTTAGACCTGAATAATTGTTATTTGGTGTCAGCGTTAAGCATGAACATTATATCTGGATCTTGTTTGATGCGAGGTGGTTATTCATTTAAATCCGAGAATAATGGTTGTTCTATTTATATGAGTAATATCTTTTATGGTCATGCACCCTTGAAGAGTGGTCTATTTTTGTTGAATCTCGATAGTAGTGAAACACATATTCATAATATTGAAGCCAAAAGATGCAGAGTTGATAATGATAGTGCAACTTATTTGTGGCACTGCTGTTTGGGTCATATTGGTGTAAAGCGCATGAAGAAACTCCATTCTGATGGACTTTTGGAATCACTTGATTATGAATCACTTGGTACTTGCGAACCATGCCTCATGGGCAAGATGACTAAAACTCCGTTCTCCGGAACAATGGAGCGAGCAACAGATTTATTGGAAATCATACATACCGATGTATGTGGTCCAATGAACATTGAGGCTCGCGGCGGGTATCGTTATTTTCTAACCTTCACAGATGATTTGAGCAAATATGGGTATATCTACTTGATGAAACATAAGTCTGAAACATTTGAAAAGTTCAAAGAATTTCAGAGTGAAGTGGAAAATCATCGTAACAAGAAAATAAAGTTTCTACAATCTGATCGTGGAGGAGAATATTTGAGTTACGAGTTTGGTCTTCATTTGAAACAATGCAGAATAGTTTCACAACTCACGCCACCCGGAACACAACAGCATAATGGTGTGCCCGAACGTCGTAACCGCACTGTATTAGATATGGTGCGATCTATGATGTCTCTTACTAATTTACCGCTATCATTCTGGGGTTATGCTTTAGAGACAGCTGCATTCACGTTAAATAGGGCACCATCTTAATCCGTTGAGACGACACATTATGAACTATGGTTTGGCAAGAAACCCAAGTTGTTGTTTCTTAAAGTTTGGGTCTGCGATGCTTATGTGAAAAAGCTTCAACCTGATAAGCTCGAACCCAAATCAGAAAAATGTGTCTTCATAGGATACCCAAAGGAGACTGTTGGGTACACCTTCCATCACAAATCCAAAGGCAAGGCATTCGTTGCTAATAATGGATCCTTTCTAGAGAAGGACTTTTCTCTCGAAAGAAGTGAGTGGGAGGAAAGTAGAACTTGATGAGGTAACTGTACGTGCTCCCTTATTGGAAAGTAGTTCATCACAGAAATCAGTTCCTGTGACTACTACACCAATTAGTGAGGAAGCTAATGATGATGATCATGTAACTTCAGATCAAGTTACTACTGAACCTTGTAGGTCAACCAGAGTAAGAACCGCACCAGAGTGGTACGGTAATCCGGTACTGGAGGTCATGTTACTTGACCATGACGAACCTACGAACTGTGAGGTAGCGATGATGAGCCTAGATTCCGCGAAATGGCTTGAGGCAATGAAATCTGAGATGGGATCCATGTATGAGAACAAAGTGTGGACTTTGGTTGACTTGCCCGTTGATTGGCAAGCCATCGAGAATAAGTGGATTTTCAAGAAGAAGACTGACGCTGACGGTAATGTTACTGTCTATAAAGCTCGACTTGTTGTGAAAGGTTTTCGACAAGTTCAAGGAGTTGACTACGATGAGACCTTCTAACCCGTAGCGATGCTTATGTCCGTCCGAATCATGTTAGCAATTACTGTATTTTATCATTATGAAATTTGGCGAATGGATGTAAAGACTGCATTCCTGAATGGATTTCTAGAAGTAGAGTTGTATATGATGCAACCCGAAGGTTTTATCAATCCAAAGGATGCTAACAAAGTGTGCAAGCTCCAGCGATCCATTTATGGACTAGTGCAAGCATCTCGGAGTTGGAATAAACATTTTGATAGTGTGATCAAAGCATATGGTTTTATACAGACTTTTGGACAAGCCTGTATTTACAAGAAAGTGAGTGGGAGCTCTATAGCATTTCTAATATTATATGTGGATGACATATTGTTGATTGGAAATGATATAGAATTTCTGGATAGCATAAAAGGATACTTGAATAAGAGTTTTTCAGTGAAAGACCTCGGTGAAGCTGCTTATATATTGGGCATCAAGACCTATAGAGATAAATCAAGACGCTTAATTGGACTTTCACAAAGCACATACCTTGATAAAGTTTTGAAGAATTTCAAAATGAATCAAGCAAAGAAAGGGTTCGTGCTTGTATTACAAGGTGTGAAGTTGAGTCAGACTTAATGCCCGACCATTGCAGAAGATAGAGAGAAAATGAAAGTAATTCCCTAGCTTCAGCCATAGGTTCTATCATGTATGCAATGTTGTGTACCAGACCTGATGTGTGCCTTGCTATTAGTTTAGCAGGGAGGTACCAAAGTAATCCAGGAGTGGATCACTGGACAACGGTCAAGAACATCCTGAAATACCTGAAAAGGACTAAGGATATGTTTCTCGTTTATGCAGGTGACAAAGAACTCATCGTAAATGGTTACGTCAATGCAAGCTTTGACACTGATCCGGATGACTCTTAAGTCACAAATCGGATACGTATTTATATTAAACGAAGGAGGTATAAGTTGGTGCAGTTCTAAGCAAAGCGTCATGGCGGGATCTACGTGTGAAGCGGAGTACATAGCTGCTTCGGAAGCAGCAAATGAAGGAGTCTGGATGAAGGAGTTCATATCCGATCTAGGTGTCATACCTAGTGCATCGGGTCCAATGAAAATCTTTTGTGACAATACGGGTGCAATTGCCTTGGCAAAGGAATCCAGATTTCACAAGAGAACAAAGCACATCAAGAGACGCTTCAATTCCATCCGCGATCAAGTCAAGGAGAGAGACATAGAGATTTGCAAAATACATACAGATCTGAATGTTGCAGACCCATTGACTAAGCCTCTCTCACGAGCAAAACATGATCAGCACCAAGACTCCATGGGTGTTAGAATCATTATTGTGTAATCTAGATTATTGACTCTAGTGCAAGTGGGAGACAAAAGAAAATATGCCCTAGAGGCAATAATAAATTTGTTACTTATATTTCCTTATATCATGATAAATGTTTATTATTCATGCTAGAATTGTATTAACCGGAAACTTAGTACATGTGTGAATACATAGACAAACAGAGTGTCACTAGTATACCTCTACTTGACTAGCTCGTTGAACCAAAGATGGTTAAGTTTCCTAGCCATAGACATGAGTTGTCATTTGATTAACGGGATCCCATCATTAGAGAATGATGTGATTGACTTGACCCATCCGTTAGCTTAGCACGATGATCATTTAGTTTGTCGCTATTGCTTTCTTCATGACTTATACATGTTCATATGACTATGAGATTATGCAACTCTCGAATACCGGAGGAACACTTAGTGTGCTATCAAACGTCACAACGTAACTGGGTGATTATAAAGATGCTCTACAGGTGTCTCCGATGGTGTTTGTTGAGTTGGCATAGATGGAGATTAGGATTTGTCACTCCGAGTATCGGAGAGGTATCTCTGGGCCCTCTCGGTAATGCACATCACTATAAGCCTTGCAAGCAATGTGACTAATGAGTTAGTTGCGGGATGATGCATTACGGAACAAGTAAACAGATTTGTCGGCAACAAGATTGAACTAGGTATTGAGATACCGACGATCGAATCTCGGGCAAGTAACATACCGATGACAAAGGGAACAACGAATGTTGTTATGCGGTTTGACCGATAAAGATCTTTGTAGAATATGTAGGAACCAATATGAGCATCCAGGTTCCGCTATTGGTTATTGACCAGAGACGAGTCTCGGTCATGTCTACATAGTTCTCGAACCCGTAGGGTCCGCACGCTTAACGTTTGGTGACGATCGGTATTATGAGTTTATGTTTTTTGATGTACCAAAGGTTGTTCGGAGTCCCGGATGTGACCACGGACATGACGAGGAGTCTCGAAATGGTCGAGACATAAAGATTTATATATTGGACGGCTATGTTCGGGCACCGGAAATGTTCCGAGAGGTTTCGGTTAAAACCGGAGTGCCGGAGGGTTACCGGACCCCCCCAAGAAGTTATTGGGCCCTTAGTGGGC
This sequence comes from Aegilops umbellulata, assembly GCA_032464435.1. Classification (NCBI taxonomy): domain Eukaryota; kingdom Viridiplantae; phylum Streptophyta; class Magnoliopsida; order Poales; family Poaceae; genus Aegilops; species Aegilops umbellulata. The sequence goes on along the minus strand of CP136054.1, from coordinate 153,196,545 downwards.
TTTAGGGGAGAGAGAGGGTAGCAGCCAGGAGGTGGCGTGCCCCCCTCCCAAGGGAGTCCGAATTGGACTATGGGAGGGGGCGCGGCCCCTCTTTCCCTCTCCCTCCCCCTCTCCTTCCTCCCCCTCCTAGTAGGACTAGGAAAGGAGGAATCCTACTCCTACTACGAGGAGGATTCCTCCCCCCTTGGCGCGCCCTCTCGGACCAGCCGGCGTCCTCCCCCCTCCTTTATAGATAGGGCGGGGGGCACCCCATAGACACACAAGTTGATTGTTTAGCCGTGTGCGGTGCCCCCTCCACATATTTCCACCTCGGTCATATCGTTGTAGTGCTTAGGCGAAGCCCTGCGTCGGTAACTTCCTCATCACCGTCATCATGCCGTCGTGCTGATGAAGCTCTCCCTCGACACTCAGCTGGATCTAGAGTTCGTGGGACGTCACCGAGCTGAACATGTGCAGATCGTGGAGGTGTTGTACTTTCATAACGCTTCCGCTTTCGGTCTACGAGGGTACGTGGACAACACTCACCCCTCTCATTTCTATGCATCACCTAGATGGATCTTGCGTGTGCGTAGGATTTTTTTTTTGAAATTACTGTGTTCCCCAACATAACGCTCCCGCTTTCGGTCTACGAGGGTACGTGGACACACTCTCCCCTCTCTTTGTTATGCATCACCTAGATAGATCTTGCATGATCGTAGGGATTTTTTTGAAATACTGCATTCCCCAACAAATACTTTCATTGAATTATATGATATTCAAAATATAAAAAAAGATGTGGATAATGATATTGTGAAGTTAAAATTATTTTCTTTCTCGCTAAACGATCGAGCTACAACTTAGTTTTCATCCTTACCTCCCAATAGTATTGATTCATGGAATACATGTAAGAATGCTTTTATTGCTAAGTATTTTCCTCCCGCTAAGATAATATCTCTTAGAGATCAAATCATGAATTTTAAACAACTTGAGCAAGAACATGTTGCACAATCTTGAGAGAGAATGAAATTTATGATTAAAAATTGTTCCATGCATGGATTAAGCTTATGGATGGCATCCCCGAGGTTAATCTCTACTTGTCCCTCAGTAGGCAGATGATAAAATAAAAATAATTTTTTGATGTGAAATGCCATCTAACATAACCGAGAACAGAGGTTCTATGTCGGTCCTGATTATCGGATGCCTATGGGGCGGAAGTCCGAAAAACCGCAAATCTTCTTTCGATTTGTGAAATTTTGGACTACGATAAGACCATGGACATTTGATGCACGACGCTAAAAGAAAAAACTTCAAACCATGCCATTCAAACATTTGGAGGCGTTTTGATGTACGACTTTCCCTCGCACCGGGCACCGGCGATCGTTCTTATCATTTTCTCCAACAGCGACCCTTCATAATTCACAACCCTACGACACCGCATTGCAGTCAATCAACGAAAGGAAAAGAAACTAGTAACTCTGTTCCACTGGCGTCGGCGTATTTGGCTTGCAGAGATAACGCCTACATGCAAGTCCCGCATGTAGTAGAAGCCCTACTACCTTGGACCAGTATACACCACGGTAATGTGAAATCGGTCTCGTAGGGCTTATGGGAAAAGATGTCTAACCGGTGAGGTCAAACTCAAAAGTGATGCGACATACAAATAGGGAAGGCAAAACGGAATGCAACTACCGGTAGGTATAGCTAGGGTCACTGACAATGTGACCTACGCCGGCCCACCCCACGTGTCAGTGACTTACGCCGACCCGCCCCACATGTCAGTTAAACAACACTTAAGGCGGACACACTTAAGGCGGGTCCGACCACGTACTGAGGGTGTTGGGAAGTATCAGAATTCATAGAAAAATGGGCGAAAAGCTGTGCCAAGGGGCTCCAGACGGCTGGCCCACGCAGGCCACCTCCTGGCTGCATCGCCTGGGCGTCTGGGGGCCTAGGTGCCCCCTGCATCTTTCGGTGCTTTCTAGATTCTTCTTTGCCCAAAAAATTCCTAGTTATTTTGAGCTCCGCAAATATGGATTTTCTGTAAAATCAAAAACATGCAGAAAACAACTACTAACTCTGGACACTAAATTAATAGTTTAGTCCAAACAAATATAAATTACTATAAAAATATTAAAATATAATACCATGAAACAATCAAAAATTGTAGATAAGTTTGATACATATCAGCATCCCAAGGTTAATCTCTACTCTTCCACAAGTAGGTAGATGATAAAACAGAAATAGTTTTGAAGTGAAATGATACCTAGCATAACCGAGAATGGAGTGTCAGTTGAAGAGGAACCAGAGGGGGTGGGGGTGGGGGGTTGTTCTATGCGTGTCCTAATTGTCGGATGCCTATGCGGTGGAGGTCCTGACGATCGCAAATCTTCTTCTTTCAATTTGTGAAATCGGACAACGATAAGACCATGGACGACGTTTGATGCAGGATGTTGAAAGAAAAAAATTCAAACCATGTGGCCCAAACATTTGGGAGGGTTTTGATGTAGTACGACTTTACCTCGCATCGAGCACCGATGATCCTTCTTATCGTCTTTTCCAACTACGACTCTTCATAATTCACAACCCGACGGCACCATGTTGCAGTTAAAAGGGTCAAATGTTGATGGAGCAGGGGAGCATCCACAGCTGAGCGGGTTCGGATGATCGTTGACGGAGCACCACTAGGCACAAAGAAGGGAACCAGATCGATGCTCTCCTTGGTCATCTGGCACATCTGGATCAAGCGTAATGCATGCACCTTAGGGGGGAGACCCCAAGTGTCAACAACTTCACTGAAGCCTGTCGCCGGACATGGAGCAATGGAGGATCGCCGGAGCCAAATGCATTGCACACCCTTTTGGGGACGTGCCATGAGAGATAGCGATTAGTCCGACGGGCTACTTCAGGAGCCCGCTAAGCTGGCAGTGTACCTTTTCTATTTCACCCCATTGATCACTTGATCAACCACTCTCTCCTGCTTAATGTAATGAAAGCCAGAAATGGCCACTTTCAAAAAAGGGTCAAATGTGTGAAATCTTTTCAAACACGGTTCAGTTGTGAAATACTTTCGTCCACATGCCAAATTTGTCATTTTTGCCATAATTTACAACCCGACGGCACCGCGTTGCAGTCAACGAAAGGCAAAAAGGAACCAGGACCTCCGTTTTTTTGCGGGCAATAGTGAGAGCTTTATTCAAACAAAAGCATTCGCTAGATTGTCAGCCAACAGACTACTCACCAGGAAGCTAGGGGTCTCTTCCAGCCAACTTTCAGTCATACTCAATGTGCAAGCACGCTTGGCACAGAGATGAGCTGGATAGTTCGCTGACCGGATTACATGAATAATATCAAATAAAGAAAAAGCAGTAGCTAGCTCTCCTATCTCATAAAACAACGGTGCCACAACCGCAAAGGAATTGTGACGATTCTTCCAGAGTTCCACAACCTCCAGACAATCTGTTTCGATGATCACCTCCTAAAAACCTCTGAGATTCGCAAAGCGCACGCCTTCCCGTACAGCCATTGCTTCAGCAATAAGGGGATCCGTGACACCCACAAGGGGTTTGCTCCATGCTCCCAAGAGGCGACCCGCTGATCGCGCCACCCCCCTGCTCCACCATTGCCGCCATCCAGATGAATTGATGCATCGGTGTTTATTTTGATGATCGTTCCATCAGGGGGCCGCCACACATAACCTGGCAGGATTTTTAGGTCTGACCGAGGTATATCCAAGATCGCTAGATCTTATTTGATGCGTCTCACAGAAGTAGCCGGGTCAAGTTTCTCCTGATCATGTGTGAAACGGTTCCGAGAGTGCGAGATCGCCCACATCACTGTGACTATGATCGCTCGCTTCTTCTCTGAGAAAAGCTGGTCACATAAAATTGTTGGGGAACGTTGCAGAAAATTAAAAAATTTCCTACGGTTTCACCAAGATCCATCTATGAGTTCATCTAGCAATGAGTCATGGGAGAGAGAGATTGCATCTACATACCACTTTGTAGATCGCGAGCGGAAGCGTTCAACGAACGGGGATGAAGTAGTCGTACACACCGTGATTCAAATCACCGGAGATCCTAGCACCGAAAGCACGGCACCTCCGCGTTCAACACACATACGGTCAGCATAACGTCTCCTTCTTCTTGATCCAGCAAGGCAAAGGAGAGGTTGGGGAAGAAGACTCCAGCAGCAGCACGACGGCGTGGTGATGGTGGAGCCGCAGTACTCCGACAGGGCTTCGCCGAGCTCTACGGAGGAGGAGGAGGTGTTGGAGAGGGAGAGGGAGGCGCCAGGAGCAAGGGTGCGCAGCCCCCCCTCCCCTCCCCCCTTTATATAGGCCCCTGGGGGGGCGCCGGCCCTGGGAGATTGGATCTCCCAAGGGGGCGGGGGCCAAGGGCTGGAGTGGCCCCCAAGCCAAGGTGGGGCGCCCCCCACCCCTAGGGTTTCAACCCTAGGCGCATGGGGTGGGCCTAGGGGGGCACACCAGCCCACTATGGGCTGGTTCCCCTCCCCACTTTGGCCCATGGGGCCCTCCGGGATAGGTGGCCCCACCCGGTGGACCCCCCGGGACCCTCCGGTGGTCCCGGTACAATACCGATAACCCCGAAACTTGTCTCGATGGCCAAAACAGCACTTCCTATATATAATTCTTTACCTCCGGACCATTCCGAAACTCCTCGTGACGTACGGGATCTCATCCGGGACTCCGAACAACATTCGGGTTACTGCATATACATATCTTCACAACCCTAGCGTCACCAAACCTTAAGTGTGTAGACCCTACGGGTTCGGGAGACATGCAGACATGACCGAGACGACTCTCGGGCAATAACCAACAGCGGGATCTGGATACCCATGTTGGCTCCCACATGCTCCACGATGATCTCATCGGATGAACCACGATGTCGAGGATTCAATTAATCCCGTATACGATTCCCTTTGTCAATCGGTATTTTACTTGCCCGAGATTCGATCGTCGGTATCCCAATACCTCGTTCAATCTCGTTACCGGCAAGTCACTTTTCTCATACCGTAATGCATGATCCCGTGATCAAACACTTTGATCACATTGAGCTCATTATGATGATGCATTACCGAGAGGGCCCGGTGATACCTCTCCGTCAAGCGGAGTGACAAATCCCAGTCTCGATCCATGTCAACCCAACAGACACTTTCAGAGATACCCGTAGTATACCTTTATAGTCACCCAGTTACGTTGTGACGTTTGGCACACCCAAAGCACTCCTACGGTATCCGGAAGTTACACGATCTCATGGTCTAAGGAAAGGATACTTGACATTGGAAAACTCTAGCAAACGAACTATGCGATCTTATGCTATGTTTAGGATTAGGTCTTGTCCATCACATCATTCTCCTAATAATGTGATCTCGTTATCAATGACATCCAATGTCCATAGTCAGGAAACCATGACTATCTGTCGATCAACGAGCTAGTCAACTAGAGGCTCACTAGGGACATATTGTTGTCTGTTATTCACACATGTATTACGATTTCCGGATAACACAATTATAGCATGAATAAAGACAATTATCATGAACAAGGAAATATAATAATAATGCTTTTATTATTGCCTCTAGGGCATATTTCCAACAGTCTCCCACTTGCACTAGAGTCAATAATCTAGTTACATTGTGATGAATCGAACACCCATAGAGTTCTGGTGCTGATCATGTTTTGCCTTAGGGAGAGGTTTAGTCAACGGATCTGCGACATTCAGATCCGTGTGCACTTTACAAATTTCTATGTCTCCATCTTGAACATTTTCACGTATGGAGTTGAAGCGACGCTTGATGTGCCTGGTCTTCTTGTGAAACCTGGGCTCCTTTGCAAGTGCAATAGCTCCAGTGTTGTGACAGAAGAGTTTGATTGGCCCCGACGCATTGGGTATGACTCCGAGGTCGGTGATGAACTCCTTCACCCAAATTGCTTCATGTGCTGCATCCGAGGCTGCCATGTACTCCGCTTCACATGTAGATCCCGCCACGATGCTTTGCTTGCAACTGCACCAGCTTACTGCCCCACCATTCAAAATATACACATATCCGGTTTGTGACTTAGAGTCATCCAGATCTGTGTCGAAGCTAGCGTCGACGTAACCTTTTACGACGAGCTCTTCGTCACCTCCATAAACGAGAAACATTTCCTTAGTCCTTTTCAGGTACTTCAGGATATTCTTGACCGCTGTCCAGTGTTCCTTGCCGGGATTACTTTGGTACCTACCTACCAAACTTACGGCAAGGTTTACATCAGGTCTGGTACACAACATGGCATACATAATAGAACCTATGGCTGAGGCATAGGGGATGACACTCATCTCTTCTATATCTTCTGCCGTGGTCGGACACTGAGCTGAGCTCAATTTCACACCTTGTAACACAGGTAAGAACCCTTTCTTAGATTGATCCATATTGAATTTCTTCAATATCTTATCAAGGTATGTGCTTTGTGAAAGACCTATGAGGCGTCTCGATCTATCTCTATAGATCTTGATGCCTAATATATAAGCAGCTTCTCCAAGGTCCTTCATTGAAAAACTCTTATTCAAGTAGGCCTTAGTGTTGTCCAAGAGTTCTATTCATTTCCCATCAAAAGTATGTCGTCTACATATAATATGAGAAATGCTACAGAGCTCCCACTCACTTTCTTGTAAACGCAGGCTTCTCCATAAGTCTGCGTAAACCCAAACGCTTTGATCATCTCATCAAAGCGAATGTTCCAACTCCGAGATGCTTGCACCAACCCACAAATCGAGCGTTGGAGCTTGCACACCTTGTCAGCATCCTTAGGATCGACAAAACCTTCCGGCTGCATCATATACAATTCTTCCTTAAGGAAACCATTAAGGAATGCCGTTTTGACGTCCATTTGCCATATCTCATAATCATAGTATGCGGCAATTGCTAACATGATTCGGACGGACTTCAGCTTCACTACCGGTGGAAAGTCTCATCGTAGTCAACCCCTTGAACTTGTCGATAACCCTCAGCGACAAGCCGAGCTTTATAGATGGTCACATTACCATCCGCGTCTGTCTTCTTCTTAAAGATCCATTTATTTTCTATGGCTCGCCGCTCAACGGGCAAGTCAGTCAAAGTCCATACTTCGTTTTCATACATGGATCCTATCTCGGATTTCATGGCTTCTAGCCATTTGTCGGAATCCGGGCCCGCCATTGCTTCCTCATAGTTCGAAGGTTCACCGTTGTCTAACAACATGATTTCCAAGACAGGGTTGCCGTACCACTCTGGTGCGGAACGTGTCCTTGTGGACCTTCGAATTTCAGTAGGAGCTTGATTAGAAGTATCTTGATCATCATCATTAATTTCCTCTCTAGTCGGTGCAGGCACCTCAGGAACGTTTTCTTGAGTTTCGCCATTTTCCGGTTCAAGAGGTAACACTTCATCAAGTTCTACTTTCCTCCCACTTACTTCTTTCGAGAGAAACTCTTTCTCTAGAAAGGATCCATTCTTGGCAACAAAGATCTTGCCTTCGGATCTGAGGTAGAAGGTATACCCCATAGTTTCTTTAGGGTATCCTATGAAGACGCATTTTTCCGACTTGGGTTCGAGCTTTTCAGGTTGAAGTTTCTTGACATAAGCATCGCATCCCCAAACTTTTAGAAACGACAGCTTAGGTTTCTTCCCAAACCATAATTCATACGGTGTCGTCTCAACGGATTTCGACGGAGCCCTATTTAAAGTGAATGCGGCAGTCTCTAAAGCATAGCCCCAAAAAGATAGCGGTAAATCGGTAAGAGACATCATAGATCGCACCATATCTAATAGAGTGCGATTACGACGTTCGGACACACCGTTACGCTGAGGTGTTCCAGGCGGCGTGAGTTGTGAAACTATTCCACATTTTCTTAAGTGTGTGCCAAATTCGTGACTCAAGTATTCTCCTCCACGATCTGATCGTAGAAACTTGATCTTTCTATCACGTTGATTTTCAACCTCACTCTGAAATTCCTTGAACTTTTCAAAGGTTTCAGACTTGTGTTTCATTAAGTAGATATACCCATATCTACTCAAGTCATCAGTGAGGGTGAGAACATAACGATAGCCACCGCGAGCCTCAACACTCATTGGACCTCACACATCGGTATGTATGATTTCCAATAAGTTGGTTGCTCGCTCCATTGTTCCTGAGAACGGAGTCTTGGTCATTTTTCCCATGAGGCATGGTTCGCATGTGTCAAATGATTCATAATCAAGAGACTCTAAAAGTCCATCTGCATGGAGCTTCTTCATGCGTTTGACACCTATGTGACCAAGGCGGCAGTGCCACAAATATGTGGGACTATTGTTATCAACTTTAACTCTTTTGGTATTCACACTATGAATATGTGTATCATCACGTACGAGATTCATTAAGAATAAACCATTAACCATCGGAGCATGACCATAAAACATATCTCTCATATAAATAGAACAACCATTATTCTCGGATTTAAATGAGTAGCCATCTCGAATTAAACGAGATCCAGATACAATGTTCATGCTCAAACTTGGCACTAAATAACAATTATTGAGGTTTAAAACTAATCCCGTAGGTAAATGTAGAGGTAACGTGCTGACGGCGATCACATCGACCTTGGAACCATTCCCGACGCGCATCATCACCTCGTCCTTCGCCAGTCTCCGTTTATTCCGCAGCTCCTGCTTTGAGTTACAAATATGAGCAACTGCACCGGTATCAAATACCCAAGAGCTACTACGAGTACTGGTAAGGTACACATCAATTACATGTATATCACATATACCTTTTGCTTTGCCAGCCTTCTTGTCCGCTAAGTATTTGGGGCAGTTCCGCTTCCAGTGACCACTTCCCTTGCAATAAAAACACTCAGTCTCGGGCTTGGGTCCATTCTTTGGCTTCTTCCCGGCAACTTGCTTACCGGGCGCGGCAATTTCCTTGCCGTCCTTCTTGAAGTTCTTTTTACCCTTGCCCTTCTTGAACTTAGTGGTTTTATTCACCATCAACACTTGATGCTCCTTCTTGATTTCTACCTCTGCTGATTTCAGCATAGCATATACCTCAGGAATGGTCTTTACCATCCCCTGCATATTGTAGTTCATCACAAAGCTCTTGTAGCTAGGTGGAAGCGACTGGAGGATTCTGTCAATGACCGCTTCATCCGGGAGATTAACTTCCAGTTGAGTCAAGCGGTTGTGCAACCCAGACATTTTGAGTATGTGTTCACTGACAGAGCCATTTTCCTCCATCTTACAGCTAAAGAATTTATCGGAGACTTCATATCTCTCGACCCGGGCATGAGCTTGGAAAACCATTTTCAGCTCTTCGAGCATCTCATATGCTCCATGTCTCTCAAAACGCTTTTGGATCCCCGGCTCTAAGCTGTAAAGCATGCCGCACTGAACGAGGGAGTAATCATCGCAGCGTGACTGCCAAGCGTTCATAACGTCTTGTTCTGCAGGGAGAATAGGTGCGTCACCCAGCGGTGCTCTTAGGACATAATCTTTCTTGGCAGCTATGAGGATGATCCTCAGGTTCCGGACCCAGTCCGTATAGTTGCTACCATCGTCTTTCAGCTTGGTTTTCTCTAGGAACGCGTTGAAGTTGAGGACTACGTTGGCCATTTGATCTACAAGACATATTGTAAAATTTTTAGACTAAGTTCATGATAATAAAGTTCATTTAATCAAATTTAATGAACTCCCACTTAGATAGACATCCCTCTACCAGTCATCTAAGTATTACATGATCCGAGTCAACTAGGCCGTGTCCGATCATCACGTGAGACGGACTAGTCAACATCGGTGAACATCTTCATGTTGATCGTATCTTCTATACGACTCATGCTCGACCTTTCGGTCTTCTGTGTTCCGAGGCCATGTCTGTACATGCTAGGCTCGTCAAGTCAACCTAAGTGTTTTGCGTGTGTAAATCTGTCTTACACCCGTTGTATGCGAACGTAAGGACCTATCACACCCGATCATCACGTGGTGCTTCGGAACGACGAACCTTAGCAACGGTGCACAGTTAGGGAGAACACTTTCTTGAAATTATTATGAGGGATCATCTTATTTACTACCGTCGTTCTAAGTAAACAAGATGCAAAACATGATAAACATCACATGCAATCAAATAATAAACGTGACATGATATGGCCAATATCACATAGCTCCTTTGATCTCCATCTTGGGGCTCCATGATCATCTTGTCACCGGCTTGACACCATGATCTCCATCATCATGATCTCCATCATCGTGTCTCCATGAAGTTGCTCGCCAACTATTACTTCTACTACTACGGCTAACGCGTTTAGCAATAAAGTAAAGTAATTTACATGGCGTTTCTCAATGACACGCAGGTCATACAAAAAATAAAGACAACTCCTATGGCTCCTGCCGGTTGTCATACTCATCGACATGCAAGTCGTGATTCCTATTACAATAGCATGAACATCTCATACATCACATATAGATCATTCATCATTCATCACAACTTTGGCCATATCATATCACAAAGCACTTGCTGCAAAAACAAGTTAGACGTCCTCTAATTGTTGTTGCAAGTTTTACGTGGCTGAATTAGGGTTCTAGCAAGAACGTTTTCTTACCTACGTGAAAGCCACAACGTGATTTGTCAACTTCTATTTACCCTTCATAAGGACCCTTTTCAACGAATCCGCTCCAACTAAAGTGGGAGAGACAGACACCCGCCAGCCACCTTATGCAACTAGTGCATGTTTGTCGGTGGAACCGGTCTCACGTAAGAGTACGTGTAAGGTTGGTCCTGGACGCTTCATCCCACAATACCGCTGAAGCAAGATAAGACTAGTAGCGGCAAGAAAGTTGACAACATCTACGCCCACAACAAATTGTGTTCTACTCGTGCAATAGAGAACTACGCATAAACCTAGCTCTGATGCCACTGTTGGGGAACGTTGCAGAAAATTAAAAATTTTCCTACGGTTTCACCAAGATCCATCTATGAGTTCATCTAGCAACGAGTCATGGGAGAGAGAGATTGCATCTACATACCACTTTGTAGATCGCGAGCGGAAGCGTTCAACGAACGGGGATGAAGTAGTCGTACACACCGTGATCCAAATCATCGGAGATCCTAGCACCGAAAGCACGGCACCTCCGTGTTCAACACACGTACGGTCAGCGTAACGTCTCCTTCTTCTTGATCTAGCAAGGCAAAGGAGAGGTTGGGGAAGAAGACTCCAGCAGTAGCACGACGGCGTGGTGATGGTGGAGCCGCAGTACTCCGACAGGGCTTCGCCGAGCTCTACGGAGGAGGAGGAGGTGTTGGAGAGGGAGAGGGAGGCGCCAGGAGCAAGGGTGCGCAGCCCCCCTCCCCTCCCCCCTTTATATAGGCCCCTGGGGGGGCGCCGGCCCTGGGAGATTGGATCTCCCAAGGGGGCGGCGGCCAAGGGCTGGAGTGGCCCCCAAGCCAAGGTGGGGCGCCCCCCCACCCCTAGGGTTTCAACCCTAGGCGCATGGGGTGGGCCTAGGGGGGCGCACCAGCCCACTATGGGCTGGTTCCCCTCCCCACTTTGGCCCATGGGGCCCTCCGGGATAGGTGGCCCCACCCGGTGGACCCCCCGGGACTCTCCGGTGGTCCCGGTACAATACCAATAACCCCGAAACTTGTCCCGATGGCCAAAACAGCACTTCCTATATATAATTCTTTACCTCCGGACCATTCCGAAACTCCTCGTGACGTCCGGGATCTCATCCGGGACTCCGAACAACATTCAAGTTACTGCATATACATATCTTCACAACCCTAGCGTCACCGAACCTTAAGTGTGTAGACCCTACGGGTTCGGGAGACATGCAGACATGACCGAGACGGCTCTCGGGCAATAACCAACAATGGGATCTGGATACCCACGTTGGCTCCCACATGCTCCACGATGATCTCATCGGATGAACCACGATGTCGAGGATTCAATTAATCCCGTATATGATTCCCTTTGTCAATCGGTATTTTACTTGCCCGAGATTCGTTCGTCGGTATCCCAATACCTCGTTCAATCTCGTTACCGACAAGTCACTTTTCTCGTACCGTAATGCATGATCCCGTGATCAAACACTTTGATCACATTGAGCTCATTATGATGATGCATTACCGAGAGGGCCCGGTGATACCTCTCCGTCAAGCGGAGTGACAAATCCCAGTCTCGATCCATGTCAACCCCACAGACACTTTCAGAGATACCCGTAGTATACCTTTATAGTCACCCAGTTACGTTGTGACGTTTGGCACACCCAAAGCACTCCTACGGTATCTGGGAGTTACACGATCTCATGGTCTAAGGAAAGGATACTTGACATTGGAAAACTCTAGCAAATGAACTATGCGATCTTATGCTATGTTTAGGATTGGGTCTTGTCCATCACATCATTCTCCTAATAATGTGATCTCGTTATCAATGACATCCAATGTCCATAGTCAGGAAACCATGACTATCTGTCGATCAACGAGCTAGTCAACTAGAGGCTCACTAGGGACATATTGTTGTCTGTTATTCACACATGTATTACGATTTCCGGATAACACAATTATAGCACGAATAAAGACAATTATCATGAACAAGGAAATATAATAATAATGCTTTTATCATTGCCTCTAGGGCATATTTCCAACAAAAATGTCACGAGACCAAGTGCTTGGGTGTAGCTTCGGTAGAGAGAAGTCAAGTAGCTGTTGAGCTTGCACCCAGAATTGCTTTGCATGCGAACAATGAATGAGTGTGTGTGCTAAATCCTCATCCATGGCCATGCAGATTTTGCATCTTCCGATCTCCTGGATATGACAATGCTTTAAGGTACATTCCACCGGACTAATTCCTCTCAAGACTCGCCAGTAGAAGACCCGAACTTTAGGGATCACATTGAGTTTCCATAAGGCACGCCACAGCTCTGTATTGTCAGTTGAAGACCCGATAGTCGTCCCTTCTTCGAGAGCAGAACGCTCTTTTTTGTTCACTAGAGATCGGTACGCCGATTTAACTGTGCAGATGCCAGATTTTTCATGTGCCCATGCCATAAATTCATCACCACCCCCCTGGCGCAAAGGTATATTCAAAATGGCTTGTGCATCGGGGCCGATAAACAGCTCATGTACTAACTCCGTCTTCCATGTCCAGTTGTCAGTGTCGATCAGCTCACTAACCAACTCAACAGATGCATTTTGAGGTCTCAGCATGGGAGTCATAGATACTGTCGACAGGATCCATCGGTCCTCCCATATAGAAATCGTTGAACCGGTGCCCACGCATTTAATAAGGCCAGCGTCGAGCGCCTCTCGACCGGCAACGATGGCTCGCCAAGTAGCAGATGCGGCTTTTGGTACTGTGGCGAGCTGAAACTCACAATCTGGGAAATAACAGCCCTTCAGAACCCGGGCACATAGAGAGTTGGGATTAGTCATAAATCGCCATCCGTGCTTCCCCAAAAGAGCTAGGTTGAACAAGCGCAGATCGTGAAAGCCCATTCCACCCTTGCATTTTGGTGTAGCTAATTTATCCCATGATATCCAATGCATACACCACCGATCAATAGAACTGCTCCAAAAGAACTTTGCCATACCTGATGTCAGAGTCTTGCATACTTTCTTAGTCAGGAGAAAGCACGACATGCTGAAGGTAGGAATTGCTTGGATCACGGATTTTAGGAGCGCTTCTCTCACAGCACAAGCTAGTAGTCGCCCCGACCACCCCTGCATGTGTGCGCGCGCCCGTTCAGCCATATCAACGAATGTGCCACTCGTGATCCTGCCTATTGCTGTAGGCAGGCCAAGATAGCGCTCGCCAAAAGCCTCGATAGGAACACCCAGCAAAAACTTGACTGCCTCACATAACTGATGGGGAGTATTGGGACTGAAAAATACTGAACTTTTTTCACGATTTACACCCTGTCCCGATGCCTCCCCATAGATGAGAAGAATATCGTTGAGTCTTGTTGCACTTTGACTGTCCGCTTTCATAAAAATCAAACAGTCGTCAGCAAACAGTAAATGGTTGACCCATGGTGATCTGAAGCTCACACGGATGCCCCTACCGATATAGCCACCATACGAGTTGAGCAATAAGGACAGTCCTTCTGCATACAGAAGAAACAAAAACGGTGATGCAGGGCACCCCTGCCTCAAGCCCCGTGAAGGGGTGAAGTATGGTAGAAGTTCTCCACTGACTCGAACTGTGAAGCGCACTGAAGTGACACACTTCATTATCAGTCGAACAAAAACGACGCTAAAGCCCAATTTCAGTAGAATGGATTTGAGATAATGCCATTCCACTCGGTCGTAAGCTTTCATCATATCTAGTTTAACAGCACACATATAATTCTTCCCCTTCTTCCTCCGCTTCATTGTATGAAGCAACCAATATATTGTCCATTATCAGGCGGCCGGGGACAAAAGCGCTCTGTTCGTCACTAATCAGCTCATCCATCAAGCTCCGCAAATGGTTAGTAATAACCTTGGCTGCTATCTTGTAAAGTACGGGACAGAGAGCGATGAGTCGATATTGAGAGATAGGCTGGGGTTGTCGTACCTTAGGTATCAATGTGATCGAGGTGTCATTTAGACCTGTTGGAAGATCTCCCCCATTTGAAAATCCGAGGACTGCTTGTGTTACATCATCATGAAGCAAGTCCCAATGCCGCTGGAAAAAGCCCGTTGTGAAGCCGTCTACACCCGGTGCCTTAGACGGAGACATCTGGAATAATGTTGTGCGCACCTCATCAGCTTCATATGGTCTGTCCAGAAAACCGCTCATGGCCGGTGTTACCCTGCTAGGAACATGTGATAACAACACGCTACAGTCTGATGCCCCTTGGGACTCATATAGCTGTTGATAGAAATTCTGAACCTCAACTTTATCCTCCTCTGCGTTTTCACACATCGAGCCATCAGCTCGTTGCAAACCAGCAATACGATTCATTCGTTGCCGCTTTTTCCTTTGAGCGTAAAAAACCCCGTGTTGCGGTCGCCCTCTCGTAACCAAGGTACACGAGATCGTTGCCGCGCCCAAATTTCCTCCTGCCTGAGCGCTTCTCTTAGCTTGGTAATTGTTTTCTTCTCTTCTTCAGAGGGGCCCCGGCCAACAGATTGCCGTCGCAACCTGTCAAGGTGCTGCTGTAGCTGTCGAACTGTCCGAGCTGGACATCCGAACTCCCTTGCTCCCCATGGTTCAAGTGTTCTTTGGAGATCGCCAAGTGAATCAGCCACACCCAGTAGTCCCAGTCCCCGTTGGCTCCGGCGCCAAGTTTCAGTAACTAGGCGTTCATAATCAATATGTGTCTGCCAAACGTTCTCGTACCGGAACTGGCGCTTTGAGCGAGACCTGTTTGGCAGCTGATTCAAATTTACAACGATGAAGCAGTGGTCCGACTCAGCTGCACAAACATGCCTTACTCCAATCTGATCGTAAAGCCACCTGAAATCTTCATTAGCTAATGCTCGATCCAGACAGGCTTTAACATTTGAATTTCCCCCCTGCCGGTTATCCCAGGTGTAAGGCACCCCGGACCAGCCAAGGTCTTGGAAGGAACACTCATCGATGACCTCTCGGAACCTCATTTGCCACTCCGCCCTGGCCGAGATACTGAAGTGTTCAATGGCGCAGAGAGTCTCGTTGAAATCACCCATGCATAACCACGTGGAGTGTTGTATGGCATGCAGGGTCCAAAGAAACCGCCAGCTATGGTGGCGATTCTCCACTCTTGGGGCTCCATAGAACCCCGTAAACCGCCATATTGGCGAAACTTGGTCTGTCCTCCGCACCATCACATCAATGTGGGCGGAACTGAAATTTTTTAGCTCGACATCCACATCCCGAGACCAAAATAGTCCGATGCCGCCGCTCAATCCCGTGCTGTTAACTGCAAAACATCCTGCAAATCCCAGCGAATGTTGCAGGCTCTCTACTCTTTTCGTTGATATTTTAGTTTCCATGACAAAGAGTAGGAGGGGTAACTCTTGCTTCACAATATTGCGAAGCTCTCGAACTGCCTCGGGGTTCCCAAGCCCCCGGCAGTTCCAGCTTATGCAGCTCATTGGGACGGGCAGGACTGCCCTGCAGTCTCTGGCGAATTCTCAGGTGTGGGTTTCTTCTTCTTTGCTTCCCGCTCTAACTGTTGTCCATCTCCGGGTGCTAATGCATTTGCTTCCTCATCTTGCATATGGTCAATGTTTCCAGGAGCTACACCATCCGTTAGCATGAGAGCAGGGTGTTCCACCCGCCGGTAGACGTGCTTTGGGGCTCCCTTCCTCTTGATGTATGCACGTTCCTTTGCAGGGGAGGTCACCTCATCACCTTTGCCGGCGTTGGAAGAATTCTTGGACTCTCGGTGACTACTCGGCTCCGTGTGCTGCTCATGACTCGAGCTGTCCGCCGACGTAGCCTTCCCCCGGTGCTCTGGTGCCCTCAACTTTGGTCCAAAAGGGAGATTTCCTTTGTCATCGCGAGGACCCGGTGTAGGGCACATGATCTCAGAATGACCCAAACGGCCACAAGAAAAACAGAAGTGAGGAACTTGCTCGTACTGTATATCGTAGAGATCAACCTTCTTTATCTTTGCCGAGTCTATCAAAATCCACCTCCTAAGAGGTTTGCTGACATCAATGGATACCCGCGCTCGCAAGAAGCCACCCACATGATCAAACTGGATTGAAGTGGCATCCTTATCGATCTGCTGCGCGATCAGTTTCCCCCATGTGTCATCACGCAGGTTGTATGGGAGATTTGGAACCCTAGCCCATAGATGGAGCCGCTCAAACTTAACTTCGTCGGGCCGCATGCAATCTTCAAAGTCCGCCAGAATTACAGCGTTCTTGCTCACGTGCCATGGCGATCCCTGCCAGATGCGATCATGATCCCGTTGATTCTCAAACTCTGCCATGAACATATTCTCCCCCATCGATCTAAATTGTAGACCTCGGGGGTTGCCCCATGCAGGCCGAAGAGCGCCGGCTATGGTGTTGGTATGGAGCAGATTCCGGTGTAGAACCTTGCCGGCGATGAGCCATCTCTTCGGTCTATCGTCCTCTCGATCATCGATGACCAACGGTGTTGCCTCTTCATCGGTGATTCCCATCTTACCCAGAGCCTCCTCCAGACGATCTCTCGCCGCCCTGGGTGACTCCGGCGTCTTTCCCGTGCCCGCGCCCTGGGAGGATGAGGCCATCCCCGCGCCGGGATCTCAAGCGCGGCCTGCCGGTGTGGAAACTAGCGGCCGCCGCAGTTCCACTTCGAAGCCCTAGTCGCCGCCGCCAGAGGGGTTTTTAGGGTTTCGGGGAAAAAAGAAAGCTCTATCTCGCTTGACCTAGCCAGGACCTCCGTTCTACTGGCGTCAGCGTATTTGGCTTGCAGATATTACTCTGATGGGCGGGGGTCCGCATGTAGTATACGCCGCGGTAACGTGAAACCAGTCTCGATGGGCTTACAGGAAAGATTTTTTTTTCAAAAGTAGCACGTTTTTTATAGCAATTTCGGAAACTAGCAGCGTCGACACGTTATTTGCAAAACTAGCAGCCCGTCGGTGAACGGTTGGCCGAAGTCGACCTTTTCGGCATGCGGAAGCCCGAAGTGGCGTCTTCGGTTAAGCCAGGCCGAAGTGTGCGCGAAGTGGGCCGAAGACGGGCCTCTTCGGCCAGCCAGCGACCGAAGTGGTCTTCGGCTAACCAGTGGCCGAAGAGTTATGGATAAGGCCTGAACGGGTCTTCTTTCTCCTCTCGCTGTTCTTCCTCTGTCTCTCTTGTTCCTCTCTGTACATCGCCCCCCTCCCTGATCTCTTCGTTTCTCCACCTATTTTCGAATCCAAAGCACAGAAATGGTAGATCGGCCTACGGTCATTTTTTCCCAATGGGATAGCTATTTGTGCGTACAAGTGAGGTGGAGTCATGATGGGGTGAGGAGGAGGAGAAGCCATGGTGGGATGAGGAGGAGGAGGCGGTTTGGCTGGTGAGGAGGAGGTGCAGCTTCGTGCCGCCGAGGGGGTGGCATTGGTGTTGTCTGTTGGTGCAAGTTCTTCGTGAGGTGGCCACACGCGTCGAAGGTATAATAACGCGTCACATTTTATTAGTGTTAATTGGTTTGTGTTGGCATTTTAGCGGATAGTTAGTGTAGCCGGTAACAATTTGTTCATTGCGATTAATTAGAAGGTGGCAATGTCTGACAGGTGAAAATGTTTGTATCAGTAAATTTGATTGTTTACTATGGCCCTGGTAATGTTCGATATAATGAGTTGGGGGTTGATCTTAGCGAGTTTAAAAATGGCGTCATGACACTTTCAGACCCGGACAGAGTGGACATTAGACAGTTGAAGCACTGGTTGACTACTAGTTTTGGGTTGGATTCTGAAGTATGTTCCGTCAGTATTCATGCATTGTGGACCAAATCCTGTAAAAAAGTCAAGTGGGAGTTGATGCCGATAGATAGGAGCCAGCATTGGTTGACCCTATTAAGTCATTGCCGAGACCGAAGAATCCACCCATATGTCCTAGTGCAGCCAGTGGCGAAGGAGGAGAATACCGTACAACTCCATGTGGGGTATGAACCCGGCCAGGGTAGTCGAGTTGCTAACGAGATTCATTTATCCGGGTCACAGCCACCGGATGTGGATCCTAGCCAAACCGAGAAGGAGTCAGACTACATGTTGGACAATGTTTGTGGTCATGATACTGGGCAGAATATTCAGTCGACAATATTAGTTGGTTCTGGTGTTGCTGATGGGGATGAGGAAGGCGATGAAATGCAGAGGGTGATGGAGAAAGAGGACGAGGATGGATATGCAGAGGATCTGGATTCTGAAAATTCTGAGGATGAAGTGGAGGTACCGATTCCTTATGCATGGAATAAGGACATATCCACCAGCCTTACTATGAACGATGGCCATGAGACTCCATGGCAATATAATCTGAACCAAGTCCAGATAGGGGCTATGTTTGATACAAAGAAAAAATTGAAGTATGCAGTGATAAAGTGGTCTATGTCTACTCAGAGGGTTTTCCGGACAGACAGATCAAACCCAACAAACTATACCGTGAAGTGTGTTGAAACAGGTTGTCCTGCGAAGGTGCACGGGCACGTGTCGAAGTATAACATCCACTGGGTTGTCACGAATGTGGTCCCACATAATTGTGTGAGGAAAAACTTGTTGGTTCGTCATCCAAACCTGACTTCAACTCTCATTGCGCAACTCATGTATACTGAGATAGTGGAGAAAAAAGATATGGAAGCAAAACACATCCAGACAGCAGTGAAGGTCAGATGGAATTATAACATTCGTTATGGGAAGGCTTGGAGGGCTAAGCAGAAGGCTATGGAGGAAAGGTTTGGGACGTTCTTTGACTCATATGATAATGTTGTCCGTCTCCTGGATGTACTGAAGGAGAGGAATCCCAGCACTTATGTTAACGTACAACATACAAGGTTGCTGAGTATACCAGGTTTGAAGGTGTTGAAACGAGTATTCTTCTCTTTCGTTATGTGCATTGAAGCTTTCCGGCATTGTCCTCCTGTGATGTTTGTGGATGGTACATTCCTGACTGGTCAGTACAAAGGGCAAATCCTGACTGCCATTGGTGTGGATGGAAACAATCAAATCATTCCACTTGCCATGGCATTTGTGGAGGGTGAGAACTTTCTGAGCTGGGTGTGGTTCTTTCGGCAAGTGAAAATTGCCATCGTGAAGGATCGACCAAACGTGTGTGTCATTCATGATAGGCATGCTGGTATATTGAAGGCTGTGAAGACACTAAGGAATCCAACAGTAGACGAACCAACACCTTGGAAGGATTTGCAGAGCCGGTGGTGCATGCGCCATCTTGGGGCTAACTTTTTCTCACAGTTCAAGAACAAGCGGTTGATGAACTTGTTTAAAAAATTGTGCAAGCAGAACCAAGAGCATAAATACCAATTTATTTGGTCCAAACTTGATGAGTTTACTAAGAAGCAGGTCCGTGCCAGGAAGAAAATGGAAAAATACCAACAACAATTAGCAACACTCATGGCAGAGCTAGAGGAGCCAGTTGGTCTTTGTGACTTGCCAGCAATTGACCCTCCTAATACTAAGAGAAAGAAGGGGAGGGCAATAAAGGATTTTTCAGAGTGGATAGAGAAAGAGCCTCCCGTGAATTGGTCTTTGCTGCATGACACCCATGGAGCTAGGTATGGCCACATGACAACCAACCTTGCAGAGGTGTATAACTTTGTACTCAGAGGGAATAGAGCATTACCACTCATAGCTATTGTGGAGGCTGTATTCCATGGCACTTTGAGATATTTCAGAGACCGACACGAGTTAGCAAAGAAGCATATTATAGATAATCAGAACACACCTTACTGTAGCCGTGTCATGGAGTATATGGCAGAGAAGATAGAGAAAGCAAAGAAGCACACTGTGAGACTCGTAGGTAATCAGGAAAGGAGGTATGAGGTTCAGCTACCTACAGATGGTTTTGGTTCTGCGAATGAGGTGAAGACGCATGAGGTAAAAATTGGAACGGAATTTTATCCAACATGTGAGTGTACATGCAACAAACCAAAGTTGTTGCACCTGCCTTGCTCACATGTGTTGGCTGCCTGTGGCCAAATTGAGTTGGCTGCCGTCTCCTTTGTGTCGCCATACTACTTAAAAGAGGTTGTATTGAACACATGGACCGGTGAGATGACAGGGTTTAGAGTCGTTGGCAATTTCAACAAGGTTAACGACGGTGAGAGAGTATACATCCCGGATCCAGAACTTCGCCGAACAATAGGGGTCGACGTAAGGCCCGTCGAATCCGAAACGATATGGACCAATCTGAAGCTGGTGGAGCAACCAGACAATGTTTGCTATGCACGGCTTATGGGCATAGGATGAAATATTGTCCTGACCTGAACAAAGTGGTGCTTCCACATCGATGAGTGCTTCCACATCGATGGCTGCAACAACAGGAGCAAGAGGCGGACGTGGTCGTGGCAGTCGAGGCCGAAGGGGAGGACGAGGAAGGAATAACTCAGAAGCTATATAATGTGGGGGAGAATGTTTTAATTTGTAATATCGTCTAGACTATGTTTTACTTTGCAATGTCTGAACTATGTATTAATTTGTAATGTCGACTGGACTATGTTTTACTTTGTATGTCCGAACTATGTATTAATTTGTAATGTTGACTGGACTATGTTTTACTTTGTATGTCCGAACTATGTATTAATTTGTAATGTCGACTGGACTATGTTTTACTTTGTATGTCTGAACTATGTATTAATTTGCAATGTCTGGACTATGTTTTGATTGCAGATATGTCTTTGTATCCGTTGCTTAATGGTACGATTGATAGAGGTCACCGGGCTGCACTTATGCAAGGGGGCAAGAACTTAGACGTTTTGGTCACTCGCACCCCGAAGACTAACTGGATGATACACCCTTCATGGGTTGATAGGTATTGATACATATAGTGCCTTACATGTTTGACATAGGTATTGAAACATATAATTACTTACTTTTCATGCTACATTCTCTTTTTTTTGTAGGTTAAGTTGGGCTGGACTTCTACCCTTGGCACGGCTGGTTGAGGGTACGTTGGAAGAGTGGGTTGACCATACGAGGAAGGTGAACCAATGCAGTTGAAAAAGAGGCAAGTGAAACGATTCTCTTACGATAGGTCACTCCTTACTTGCTTAGTAGATAGATGGAGACCAGAGACACATACCTTTCACTTTCCCTGGGGAGAGATGGCGCCTACTTTACAGGATGTCTCCTGCTTGTTGGGATTACCTTTGGCCGATGATGCCATAGGTCCTTTAGAGGCAGAACCTGGCTGGCTTGCAAATACGCAGGCCCGTTTTCTAGCTGCGGTGCCAACTGCTACGGGCTTAAACGATGATCCTCACGGGCCACGTTTTAGGTGGTTGAGCCAGTATCAGGTAACCTTCGTGGCCACATGACTATGTTTTTTTAGTTACCAATAGTACATCGTTCACACAATCGTATGTTTTCTATGTAGATTGTCTCATTAGGATACCCCGCAGTAGATTTGTCAGACGCACAGATTAATCGATCCCTAGAGGCATATATTCTATGGTTGTTCGACAAGACGATGTTCACGGAGAACCACGTGACCACTGTTGATGCACGATTCATCGGTATTGCACGAGAGATAGCTAACGCACGTTGCCCTGCGGATATTGTCCAGAGGAGTTTTGGTTCTGCCGTGTTAGCAGCTACGTACAGAGGCTTGTGCAAAGGTTGCTTGTTGAAGTCTAGAAAGTCAGGTCTGGTTGGATGTCCACTATTGTTGCAGCTCTGGTCATACGAGAGATTCCCTATTGGACGACCCTATGTCTCCATTGACACACCGTTTGGGTTGGAGGACATAGCAGGGGCTTACGTGCCTGCTATCGGCGACTTGCCTACTATGGGATCTGTTTGGGCACGGAGAGAGGTACTTTTAAATTATGTAATTCCTTCGATTATTTTTGCCGTGCAATAGTATTACTAATGTAAATTTGTTGTCATGTATAGAGACAGTTTGCACATACCCAGGTGAAGGGCTGCTACCCGTCCTTCACGGTGCAGTTTGATAGTTTGCACGAGGATCAAGTTATCTGGGAGCCCTACTCGTATCAGACTATAACATCCAGGTATCCAGTTGGGATCTCTGCCTTATGCACTAGAGATCAGCACTACTGGATGACCAAGGCCAAGTTGGTGTTCGACGTGACGGTTGAGGAGATGGCTCTTCATAGGGTGATGAGACAGTTTGGTCTATGTCAAGAGCCTGCAATTCCAGATATTCCACGGATACCAGACCACGTTCACAAGTAAGTAATAATATTAAAGTTGTCAGCACTACATTCAGAATATATCTAACCATGCAACACGCATGTCAATCTCAGGTACAGTCGCGTAGGAGGAAACAAGTCCATGGTTGTTTGGCTTCAGAGCATTAGCCCTTACGTTCAAGAATGGACTACGGCATCGACAAATATCTGGAATGAGGTTCAGCCCTTTGACTGGGACAAGTTTGGGTTGTATTTACAAACTTACCGGCATACAACGAGGATCTACTTGGTTCCATCAGCTGCTCTTGATCAGATTGAAGCCCCTCTCACCAGCGATATGTACCCAACTACCTCTATTGTGGGAACGAGACACCACGCGATACGTGTCATGCTTCTCATATGTGTACTTCTATCATAACCTTATCATATACAATGGCTTAACTCTTCATGTGCAGAGTGACTTGACAGTCCAGGCGCGAGAGGAGGTTTCCGCTTTAATGCGGCAGGTTGGGAGGGGGGATACTATCCCACAGCCAGAGCACCTCTCATGGTTGAGGCGTATGGATGAGAAGTTAAGAGGGATTTACGCATCACTTACATGTAGGCGATCTACGGATGTTGTCGTTCCTCGTCCGGCACATCGTCCCCCACGTCCCTCTGTCCATCGTTCAGAACCACGACACTTTGTGCAGCGTTCAGAACCATGACACTCCGTGCAGCAACCACGCCTCTCTGTGCATCAGCCATCTCCTTCACAACCAGGGAGCTCTTCCTGGAATCAGCCATCGCCTTCTCAACCAGGGACCTCTTCCTGGTCTCATCAAATGGAAATAGGTAACACTACTTTGTACATTCTTTTCAACATTGTAGGTTCGCAAATTAATTTTACCCGTTTTACTATATTGCGGTAGGCAACCAGTCTCAACTGTTCATGCATTCAGTGCAATCACCGATACTTAGTGCTGCTGGATGTGGATTAGAGGGCTATGGCGATGACGATGACCAAGCTAAAAGCACTTATGACTTCTCGCACACGGTGTTTCACACTCCACCACCACCACCGTCGCAGGAGACACAGACAGTGACAGACGAGGTTATCTATGGTCGTGGTTATCGTGAGCATCGTCCACCGCCTCAACGCTTATCGCCTTCCGGTCCTCGCCCGAGGAAGACCCAGATTCATCGTCGACCCCCGCAGTGATATGATTATCTATGTATGAGTCATTATCTATGTTAGTTTCAGACTATTCGCATATGTGAGTCAGTATTTATGTATGAGACATGCTTCATGTACGTGTTACTATTGCACTTGCTTCTATCTGATCAGGAGACATATATCGTTTTATGTATGCGAGAGACATATTACTATTAATTCGCATTGTTATTCCAGTTACATTTCCAAAGAGACTACAACCGATAATTAAGATACAAGCACATCTGAATTAAACGGTGCGGTTGAACTTAATAAATACAGCTTACATACTACAAAATGAATTTAAGGTAGAACATAATGCCCTACTTGTTGAGGTACAACTGGAATACAGCTTACATACTACATGAAGTCATCATCGTCATCCTCCGTTGATGCAGAACTCTTGCCCTTCGACGATGAAGAACTTTTGCCCTTCGACGATGCAGAAACCTTGCCCTTCGACGATGAAGAACTCTTGCCCTTCGACGATGAAGAACCCGGAAGCGGCGGCATGAAGATATCATCTTCGTCCTCGCTCTCCTCAGTCCATAAACATGGATTATTTGCTGCACTCCTTCTGAAAGTTTCACTCTTCGGCACCACTACCTTCTTCCACCTTTCATCCAACCTAAGAAGTTCTTTACGTACCTCCTCATAGGTCCTTTCAGGTCACCCAGACCTACGTAATTGGTGAGCCAACTCATTCATTATGGTGTCACTACCGGTGAGTTCTTCCCATGGAACTATCCTATTGTCCATCCTGAAATCGGTAGCTAGCCTCAAAAGAGTGCTGCTCATCCCAGGGTGAAAACTACGATCGAAAGGATAATGGGACATCTCGATTACACTGGACTGCTTATTCACCTCCGGGTCAAGGGGGTTTTGTAGGTAGAGAGGAGAGAAAATGGCGGGAAAGAACGACTGGGTTATGGAGGGAAAGAGTTGGCGGGAACATATGGCGGGAAAGGGTTGGCGGGAAACGGGTGGCGGGAACATATGGCGGGAAAGGGTTGGCGGGAAACGGGTGGCGTGAACATATGGCGGGAAAGGGTTGGCGGGAACATATGGAGGGGAAAGAGTTGGCGGGAAAATATTTACGGAAAGGGCTGTGCAATTTTTTTTTCATTGCAAAATGGTTACACAACATTCGTAAGTCATAATAAAAAAACCTTTTCAGCCTACAGTAAGCAGAAGAGCGCGACCATGCAACTTCGGTCAACCGTTCACGCCAAAAGGTGGGGCCCGGGGACTCTTTGGCCTACGGTTGACCAAAGAGTTCTCTTCGGCCTATGGGAGACTGAAGAGTCCTTTTTGGCCTAGTTGGGGCACACTTCGGCCAACGGGAGGCAGAAGTGCCCTCTTCGGTCAACTGCTGGCCGAAGAGCCACTCTTCGGCCAATGAGAGGCCGACGGGGTGCTAGTTTTGCAAATAACTTGTTAGCACTGCTAATTTCCAAAATTGCTCTAAAAACATGCTAGTTTTGAAAAAAAATCTACGGGAAAAGACGTCTAACCGGCGAGGTCAAACTCAAGAGCGACGCAGCATACATACAGATAGAGAAGGCAAAACCCCAACGCAACCACCGGAAGGCATCGCCAGGGCCACTGACAACCCGACCCTCACCGGCCCGCTCCACATGTCAGTTAAGCAACACAATTCCCGCCGCGCATCCGGTGGCCCCACCGGCACGCACCTAAGGCGGGGCCGACCACGTCCCCGCTGTCACCGCGGCCTTTCCGAGCGAGCCATCCCTTCCCTTACAGGTTCCAATTCCCTCCTCCTTTTAACTCCCCCGCTCCACTGCGCAGCACTACTACTACTACTACTGACTACGCTTTTCTTCTCCGATCTCACCACCTCAAAGGCGCAAAGGGAGCGTCGTCTCCCACCATTCTTAGGCGCTAAGCAAAGCGGGAGCAACCCTAGCTCCAGCTCCGCCTCCGGAGCCGGGCGCCTTCCGCGCGGCAGATGTCGTCGCCGACCGCCGCGCCGGCGCCGACTACGCCCCCGGCGCCTCCGGCTAACGCCACCGCGCCTCCCCCGGCCACCCCGTCGGCGCCTCCCCCAGCGATCCCATCCCCCTCGCCGCCGGCCCCCGCCAACCCGCCCCCGGCCTCCGTCCCGCCGCCGGCAGCGCCCGCGGCCTCCCCTCCCGCGCCGTCCTCCACACCAGCCACCCCATCGGCACCATCTCCGTCACCCCCTGCCACCCCTTCCCCGCCCTCGGACACGCCCTCTCCGCCCTCGCCAGAAGGGAGGTCCCCGCCCTCGCCCGGTGGCGGGGGAAGATCGCCGTCCACGCCAGGCCACAACAACCCGTCGCCCAAATCGCCGTCTCATTCCTCCGGTGGCGGTGGCGGTGGCGGTGGCTCCGGGGTGTCCACGTCGGTGGTCGTCGGCGTAGCCGTGGGTGGCTTCGTGCTGCTGCTGCTCGCTACCTTCGTGTGCCTCTGCTGCCTCCGGAAGAAGCGCCGCCGCCAGCCTCCACCCCCGCACTATGGTTACCCGCCGCCTCCTCCTCCGCAGTACAAAGGTTTGCACCTCCCGAATACTAGCTGTCGCTGTCTAGATCTAGATCTGGTGTGCGGGTATCGTGTGCAAGCAACCAGTCACGGTGCTGTCGGTTGGAATCCTCCTATTCTCGGCAAATTTGGCTGCAATTCGCACTTGTTATGCTTAGGCACGGGCTAGGTGTGTTTAGCTGCATGTGCCGTGTCGTGTAAGCACTTCGGAAAATTTCAATTTAGCTAGTGCCGCACTTGAATTTTACTAGTAGTAGTACTTCTCAATTGTCACGGCTCATCTTGTGTCTGTACTGATGCTCAAAAAAAAATTGTCACGGCTCATCTAGGAAAATCCGTGTTTTTGTTACATTCAAATTATCTGTATGTGCTAGGCTATCGGTAGTGTTAAGTACTCCTAAATGATTGCATGATGGCATCATGCCTGTTGTCTGTGTTAGGTGTCATAATTTACTTTGTTCATCATTTCTTTTGTTTGGAACAGAAAAGCAATTGCATATGTTGCATCTCGATATCTTATGATGAGCTTAATTCTTCCAACTTGCAAAACGGAAACACTTTTTCTAATCCTAACAATATTCTGTCTTACTGCAGAGGATCATTATGGAGCAACATACCAGAATTGGCAGAATAATGCTCCTCCTCCTCCACCTGATCATGTGGTTAAGATGCACCCATCACCTCCTCCGGCATATGCCAATCGTCCTCCACAGGCACCACCGCCGCCTCCACCCCTTATGATAAACAGCAGCGGTGGGTCAGGTTCTAATTACTCAGGTGGTGAGATCCTGCCTCCACCATCCCCTGGCACTGCCCTTGGCTTCACGAACTCTAAGAGCACATTCACTTATGATGAGCTGGTGAGGGCAACCGATGGGTTCTCTGATGCTAATCTCCTCGGACAAGGTGGTTTTGGATATGTTCACAAAGGAGTGCTGCCTAATGGCAAAGAGATTGCTGTGAAGCAATTGAAACTTGGGAGTGGCCAGGGAGAGCGTGAGTTCCAGGCGGAGGTTGAGATTATCAGCCGTGTTCATCACAAGCATCTTGTGTCTCTGGTTGGTTACTGCATCTCTGGGGGGAAGAGGTTGCTTGTATATGAGTTTGTCACCAATAACACATTGGAATTCCACTTACATGGTATGCCTTATTGCCTCATTGATCTATCTTCTGTATGCATGGTTTATCCATGAGACTTTAGATAATAGCTGAGTGTATAAATACATCTATCCCACATCCCATAAAACAACAACTTTAGAAACACATCTATTCACATTTCACAAAGAAAATGTTAAAACTAGATAACAACTGAAACTATATGATTTAATTTTCTAGCTTGTTCCCTTTTACCATAGTAACTACTAACTTGTAAAATTGTCATTAGAAACTCTGCATTTGCGGGAAAGAACCAAGTAGAATCAAAAGCCCTTTGTCCATTTCGCTAGTTACTTTGTGTTTTACTTGGTTGAAATGGCAACAGACAGTAATATGCCCTATCATAGTGAAGTTCATGGATGAAGTTTTGTATCTCCTTCATTTTTTATTTTATTTTTTACTTTTAATTTGAGGCTTGTATGCTACAAGTTAGTCGCTATATGATATGTTATACGCCCTAAGTTTTGTTGCTGATTGTTAAGACTGCTTTCACCTTCCACAGGAAAAGGCCGTCCAACGTTGGAGTGGCCCATAAGACTAAGGATTGCCCTTGGTGCTGCTAAGGGTTTGGCATACATTCACGAAGATTGTGAGTTTACCACAATGTGTACCTTTTTTTGTGCAATTATATTTCAAAACTAGCATAGAAGATAGGCGTGTAACCAAAAACAGGTCCTTAAAATAATGTTTGTTTTCATAATTGACAGGCCACCCGAAGATCATACATCGTGATATAAAGTCATCAAACATTCTTCTTGATTTTAAATTCGAAGCTAAGGTAGGTTATACTTCTCCATTTCTGCTTCCTTTCTATCGTGTCTGTTAACAACATTTGCTTAACCATTTATTTAATTTAACATTACCATCTTCATTAGAGTTCTGACATAAATAATTTACATGCTTTGGGAGTAAACATGTGGTGCAATTATCTTTGTGTATTTGTTGTTGAAATTTGAAATGCCATCCTAAGGTGTTTATTGATGTAGCTGTGTAGACAACAACTTTGAGTTTATCCAATTTCAGTGTCTTACTCGTTTTGTTTGTGCATAACCAGGGCTAATTGTAATCCTCTCTACAGGTTGCGGATTTTGGTCTGGCAAAGTTCACCTCTGATAACAACACACATGTGTCAACAAGAGTAATGGGCACTTTCGGGTATGTGATATGTTTAAATTTCTTTACGGGAAAACCCCTAGTTTTTGTGTCATTTATATTGTTTCAGTATTTTAGATAGAAACTAAATCATCATTCAATTTGCTATGCTGTAGTTGCAGTTACAGTTTCCTGAGACCTTTTTTATGGTATTAGGTATCTAGCACCAGAATATGCGTCTTCTGGAAAGCTAACTGAGAAATCAGATGTCTTTTCCTTTGGAGTGATGCTTCTTGAGCTGATAACTGGGCGCCGGCCTGTTGATTCAACCCAAACATATATGGATGACAGCTTGGTTGATTGGGTAAGTATTTTAATAGCCTACTTAAGTTTGGTGTTACCCATGATACTTCGACTAGATAAGTCAGGAAAGTTTGGTAGTTTCTTATGTACGTCAGGCAAGGGACATTTTGGGTACATGATCATTTTCATGATTTGTTTTTTAAAATGCTTTAATATTATGTGCTGTCATTGTCATTACTGATCATGCCGTTTGTAGATTTAATATTATGTGCTGTAAGTACATTTGCATACTTATGTTTGAATGCTTTAAGAATACAACCTCGAGTCAAAAATTGTTTTAGCTTTTGACTTATCATTGTCTTGTAGAAGCAAATTGCTTTGCTAGTTTTGATCATTGTATGTTAATAAGTTGTAAGAAACTATATGATCATTGAACATTTTTTTGACAAAGCTATTGTCTGTGTGTCATTTCTTTGTAGTCAATTTATATACTTAATTATTTGTAAGCCTTCTGTTAGAATTGTTTCTTCTATTGAATTAATGTTGTCGATGGAGTAACATATTTGACCATCTATAGGCAAGACCTTTACTGATGCGAGCACTTGAGGATGGTAACTATGATGAGTTAGTGGATGCTCGTCTGGGAAAGGATTTCAATCCTAATGAGATTGCCAGAATGATAGCATGTGCTGCTGCATGTGTACGCCATTCAGCACGTCGTCGCCCTCGAATGAGTCAGGTAACTTGTATATGAAAATCAATTCGACATCTACTTCGGGCATTTTAGATGTTAATAGAGCTGTAATCTGCTTATAGCACAATAATGCTTTCAGCCCTTAGTATTGTGGCTACAAGTGAGAATTATGTGGTTGCTCATACCTGATATGATTGCCAGGTTGTTCGGGCCTTAGAAGGTGACGTCTCTTTGGAGGATCTTAACGAAGGTGTTCGGCCTGGTCATAGCCGCTTTTTCGGATCATACAGCAGCTCTGACTATGATTCTGGGCAGTACAACGAGGACATGAAGAAGTTCAAGAAGATGGCCTTTACGACGAATGGCTACACGAGCAGCCAATACAGTGCGCCGACGAGCGAGTATGGTCAGATACCATCTGCATCAAGCAGTGAGGGCCAACAAACTCAAGAAATCGAGACAGGGACAATGAAGAAAGGTGGCCACAGTGGCTACAGTTCAGGATACAGCGGGCCGTCGTGAGGGAATTCTTTTTTACCCCCCTTTTTTTGACTTTCTTGTCTATGCAATTTGTAAAGTCCGGTTGAATTTATATGCTGACTTGACTTGTGTGCGAGGAAGGGATGTTTGACCCAAGTATAGCTTCTGGTAGCTGCAGCCGTTGATTCTTTCATATGTTGTTGACCGATCTGCCCACCGCCGTTTGCTATGTAATTCAAAGAGCTAATTGAGTGCTGTACTGTTCATACCCACTCAGGGTTGAGTAAGAGTAACCCAACGATTCTTTTTACCACTTGCTCGCGTGCCTTTGATGCGTCTCTTTTACCATGCGCGGCAACTTACATCATTATGGGGGCTATCTTATTCTTATCTTATTGTTGAGTGTGGATGGAATATGTGCTAGGCAGGATGCAACTTGTGAGTTGTCTTGCAAGCCAAATCCCGTGAGCTGTTCATCGGAAGCACGGAACATGGACGACGGGACAGCTCACGGGAGGAGGTTGTCTCGCGTTTCTTTCCAGTTACCCAGGGATGGCTCGCGACGCGTGACCCTCCTCCAGGTCCCAGGTTTGGAAGGAAGCCAGCGCAAGGCAACGCAACGCAGTGCAGGTGTGTGTGAGGTGTTGGGGGTGGGAGGTTGAGTAGTACAAGGTGTCAAGATTGGAAATGTCGGTCCAGGCTGTACTACTAACCGTTGCTGGGTTTGGCCGGTGGCTCCCTCGTCGTGTTCTCTCTCCCGGTGGCGTGTTCTGCTTGAATGATTCCATCTGACGGTTTGCTCGGGACAGACGAACCTAGCAACCTGGCCTCACTGTCATCATCCCTGTTGGATAGATTGTCCGATCTTCTCTGGCAAATCATTGTTGGACTGCCAGCAGGTGGCAACCACATGACTGAAACGTCCACCCACATTTCAGTTTAAAACTGAACTAGAAGGACAAATTTCATGCAAACTGAACCTAATTCATACAAAGTTCAACATATTACATTAAAATTCATGAACTTTTTTCCCTCGCAAAAAAAAATCATGAACTTTTTTAAATTTCACAACATTTTTTTTTGTGTGCTATCAACAATTTTTTGAATCAAGCTATTTTTTTACATTGCATTAAGCTAATATGTTGGTTTTTTTAATCAAGATAATTTTTTTACATTGCATTAATTTTATGTTTTGAAACATATGTATTCACAATATTAAAAAAAATAAAAAAAAGAACGATGGAAAAAACTGGGGAAAGAATAACTTACTTGCAACCTTAGGCTGGCCCATTTATAGCGACGGCCTGACGCGAGTGCACTCTCCGTCATAGGCCCACGCCCCACCCCTAAAAAAAACATAGGCCCACGCCACACCCCTAAAAAAAAAGAACATAGCCCCACGCCCCACGCCCCACGCGATGTCCTCCTTCCCCTCCCGCCGTTGCCGCCGGCTCCGCCGCTGCGGCGAGGTGCGGCCGTCCGCGGATTGGGCGGATCTTCCTATAGACGCGCTACTGTTGGTGCTCCAATACCTGGAAACCATCGAGCTCATGGTGGGCGGAGCGGGGCGAGTATGCCGCTCCTGGCGCCGGGCCATACGCAATGAACCCGAGCTCTGGCGCCGCATCGACATGCGCATCCACAAAGATCACAACTACCGGATTGACGAAGGCATGGCGAAGGAAGCCGTCCGGCGGGGGTCGGGCCGGTGTGAGTCCTTCTGGGGCGAAGACGCCACCGACCACTTCCTCCTATTCCTCACCGAGCAGTGAGATTTCTTTATTTCTCCCCTCCCCTCTCGATGGAAGATTGGGCTTCATGCCTGGCTTCGATTTTCCTTATTCTGCAATTAGGGTATTGTAGATAGATCATTAGCGCAACTTATGATTTACTAGTCGCGTGCATTTTTCTTAAGGTGCTAAGGAGAAAGAAGTCCACATACCCCCCTGAACTATCAGATTTCGAGCACATCACCCCCCCCCCCCCAACTGTGAAACCGGGTTCTTAATCCCCTGGACTGTCCAATACCACACAAATCACCCCCTGATGGCGTTTTGGGTGGTTTGAGACGCCGGTTTTGCAGACGTGGCAGATGCTTTGCCAGGTAGGATTGACCGAGGCCTCTGTTTCGCGCGGGAATCGGCAGTGAGAGTTACTAAGTCTGAATATTTTTCTGAAATGAGTACTACTGTATCTGTTTGTCTGAATTTTGTCCAGAAGTGAACATATGCAGAGCAACAGTTTTGTTTACGAGTGAACACGTGCAAAGCTAAAATTTTGTCTAAAAGGGAGCACTTGCAAAGCAACAGGGGTACATGGATTTTGTCCGAATTGCATAAACCTGAATATATGTCTGAAACTGGCAGCAATCTCACTATAAAAATACAAAAACACATAAACCTGAATATATGTCTGAAACCTGAATATATGTCTGAGTTGCATAAATTTGACCATATCATTTGGCACTTTCATTCATCATCCATCAGAATAAAGTTCAACATGACCAAAAGCACAAAATGCAGTAGTTTTGCACTGTTATTCATCATCCACTAGAGCTAGGTTTAACATGACCAAAACACATAATTTAAGATGATGTTTTACATCAACAAAAGCTCAAGCTTGTCACTGATGCTACACATCACCACTGCTCATAAGTAAGCATAAGCACACTATCCCCTCCTTCCTGTTAGAAGCCACTCGAACCTCCCATCACCATAAGCTGGAACTTGTGACGAAGATGTGCTTGGCTGAGAATTTGAAGTCCTTGGTGCCCTAAATGGCCTTGGTGCCCTTGTAGCTGCAGGAGCTCTTGGAGGTGTTGGTACCCTTGTAGCTGCTGGAGCCCTTGTTGGTGCCCTTGGAGCTGCTTGTGCCCTTGGAGCTGCTTGTGAACTTGTTGTTGGCTGAGAGCATGGCCCTGCTTGCTGAGGTGTGTTCTTGCCTTTTTTCCTGGTTGTTTTTGCTGGTTGATCCTACAAAACATCAACAGTGCAATGGTCCTTTGAGTGAATATGTCCATAGTGCAAGATTCTTTCCAGAGGACATCATAGTGCAACATGACAAGATGGAAAGGTATTTATCATTATAAAAAATGGAATGTGTCCTAGCTTTATGACAAGACCGTCGAGGCCATCCGACAACGTCTCCGACACATTTATCATTAAAAAAATGGAATGTGTCCTAGCTTTATGACAAGACCGTCGAGGCCATCCGACAACGTCTCCGACACATTTATCATTATAAAATGTAATGTGTCCTAGCTTTATGACAAGACCGTCGAGACCATCCAACAACGTCTCTGACACATTTATCATTATAAAAAATGGAATGGGTCCTAACTTTTTGACAAGACCGTCGAGGCCATCCGACAATGTCTCTGACACATTTATCATTATAAAAAATGGAATGGGTCCTAGATAGAAAATTACCTGAGCCATTCCTGCGGCTTCTGTTCTTTTCCTGCTTCTCTTTGCTGCCTTCACATAGCTGCTGTCCTGAGGGTTTTCTGAATGCTTCCTCTTGTTGTGTTGTGTACTACCACATACTGAACATCTCATCTTGACTCCTTTCCTTGAAATTTTGCTGCTTTTGGGCTTCTCCTGCTCCTCTCTAGTTCTTTCTGTCTTCTTTCTCCCAGGTTTATTATTAACCCTTACAGGAGGTTCTGGTCTAGGGTTGTGAGAAACAGGCCAGCTTTCTTTGCCCTCCACTGGTTGCAGCACATGGTCATATAGTTTGTTGTATGTGTTGATGGAGTAACAATCTGCTATGAAATCATCAAGTACCAAACCACATCTGTATATTGAACTGATTGCATGAGCACAAGGCAGTCCAGAGAGCTCCCAATATCTGCAAGAACAAGTCCATTTCTCCAGATCAACTGTGAACCTTCTATACTCACCTTCTTGCACTTCAAAGCCATCTTTGCCATTCCACAGCACTCTGCATCTTCCTGATATCTTTATGTTGAGCTGCAACTTCTTGAACACATTAGGGCATATAGTTCCACTCCACTTTGTAGGCTCTGCTCTGTTATCTTGAATTCTAGCCATGACCTTTTTTCTTATGATCTCATGACTAGTAATAACAGGATAAAATCTTGCTCCAATGATGGAGTTGTTGAAGGACTCACACATATTGTTTTCTACAGAATCACAATATGAGCCAAGTTTGAAAAAAGCTCTGCTCCAATGTTCAGGATTGGTTTTCATTACATCTTTTGCCCCTTCTTCTGTTTTTTGAGCAAGCTTTGCTCGATGATAGTTGAATCCTGTTCTGTCAGAAGCTTTTGCACATGCCCAAAATATTTTCTGATATATCTTCTCCCTGTGTTGCTTTCTCCAATTTGCATAGATGTGCCTAGCACACATTCTATGTTCTGCTGCTGGACATATTTCATTCACTGCTCTTATGAGACCCTTTTGTTGACCAGAGATGAAAACCCAGCCCTCACCATTATTGTTTATCTGAATGTCCTTTTGAAGAAATGATAGAAACCAGTACCAACTATCATAACTCTCAACCTCAACAGTTGCCCATGCAATGGGGTACATCTGGTTGTTGGCATCTCTCCCAATTGCACACAATATTTGTCCATGCACAGCACCCTTCAAAAAACAGCCATCTAACCCAACAACTCTTCTACATCCAGCCATAAACCCCTTCTTGCAGCCATCTAGACAAACATACATCCTTTCAAACACATTCTTCTCATGCTCATCAGGGTCTAATGTAACTGCAACAGTACTACCAGGATTGCTCCTAATTAACTCGAGGTGGTAGTCAAATACTCTAGAATATTCACCATTAGTTGAGTCTATGAGCTTTTCCATCACAAGTTTCTTTGCCCTCTTGCATTTGGATATGGTCACATATGCTAGCAAATCTTCTAGTACTGCTTCTTGCATCTTCTCCACCCTCCATGTTGGATTGTCTCTGATCTGTCTGAAATATTTCTTTGCAATGATAGAACTAGTCACGAGTTTATTATCTCTCCTAGGCACACATGTATGGACATTGTTGTACCTTTGCACCAACAACCAGTCAGACTTGCTATTTATTGAACCATAAATGCTCCATTGGCATCCAGTCCAGCTGCACTTGGCACTCACTCTTCTTTTCTCATCCTTGGGAAATAACAAGTGATGGAAATTCTTTAATCCATATTTCACTAGTGCTTGTTTGAATTCTCTGCTGTCAGTAAAAGCCATCCCAACTTCAAACTGTGGGTTATCTGTACTGTCATCATACACTTTATGAGTGGTCTTTCTCCTTCTGACAGCATTGACCTCTTCATCACTAGCCTCATCATAAGAAAGATCATCATCACTCTCAAAGTAGGGGGTGTCATCTGCATCATCATCCAACTTACATGTTTCTGGTACAATGAAATCATCAGTAACATTGCAAGCTTGTGCTTCTTCCTCCCCGAGCATCTTCTTTCTCCTTTTCTCCTTGAATTCTTTGGCATTTCTTCATCTTCAGCTGAACTGTTGCTCTCTGCAGGAGGCACAACATAGTCACTGTCACTGTCACTGTCAGATTCACCTGAAAACTGCATCTCCTCAGTTGCAACCCCTTTTCCTCTGTCAGAAACTGAACTTGCTGCCCTGAACACTGCCATTTTGACCCTACATTGTACATCCTCTGCATTTCTTTGCTCTGCCTGCACCTCCTCTGCATGCCCTTCATCTACATGAACTTGCTCTGCATAACAATGCTCTGCCTGCAACTGCTCTGCAAATTCAAACTCCCAATCAATGCCTTCAAGACTTTCATCAGCAGGAATGACAGCATATATATCAATAACACCAGCATCAGTTACATGTTTAGCCATCATCTCCACCGATTTTTGATCATCCAGTACAAGCAAAGCATTTGCCAAGTCACCATCTGGATATTTCCAATGCAGTTTAGTATTTTGTAGGGCTAAATCAGAACATGTAACAAAATCTGCAAGGTTCTTCTTCAGCCCAGATACTGACAGCTCTGGAAATTCAATTGTGGACAACCCAGTTTTTCCTCCAACATAAACCCAATCATTTCCATCATGCTCAAAGTCGCCTCTGTAGTGAAATCTGACAGAAAGGTAGTCAAGAGGATCCATGGCTGTACCCTAAACAAAATAAGAGACAATTAACAAGCCTAAGTCAGTAACAAGCATAGGTCAATTACTAACAAAGTAACAAGTCTAATGTACTGAACTTTTCTGAACTTCTCTAAAAAAACTGTCTTTTTCTTCAGATCAACAAAACCCTAGATCATCTCATCATATAAAAGCATATGCACAGCGATCTGAACTACAGAAGGCCCTAAAAAGAGGCCATCTAATAACTACTTCAACCATTCTCTCAAAAATTTGAACTAAACCCTAGTCCCCAAATCAAATCCCCTGAAAACCCCAAACTGACGGCCCTAATGTGGGCAAAAAACCAAGATTTTCAGCACAAAGTTTGAGCGCACAGACCTGATCGTCGCCGCCGGTCGAGCTATTCAGCACATGCCGCTGACCATCGCCCGCGTCGCCGTGGTCGCCCCAGTCGCCGCTGTTTCGTCAGAGGCAGAGGAGAGGGGAGCGGGAGGTGAAAAGGCAACGCGGAGCGCTCGAGGCAAGGCGAGGGGGTGCAGTAGACCGCGTCCACAAACTATTAACGACGTGGCCGCCACGTCTGCAAAACCGGCGTCTCAAACCACCCAAAACGCCATCAGGGGGTGATTTGTGTGGTATTGGACAGTCCAGGGGATTAAGAACCCGGTTTCACAGTTGGGGGGGTGATGTGCTCGAAATCTGAGAGTTCAGGGGGGTATGTGGACTTCTTTCGCTATAGGACGTAGCGCAGAGGAAGCAGAGGAAGAGAACTGAAATGAGAATCAGAAACGAGCTACAACAAACAACCACCACCAACAGCTCAGCAACCATCGCCATTAGATCAGACCGAGAAACTAGCATAGTTGGATCAGTGGAAAGGAAATCTGACACTGAGAAGACGCAGAGAAGAAGTCGCTGCCCCTGGGATCACTCTTCACCTTCAAGACATAGGAGAGTGTCACATCTATTGTCGAAGGGCTTCCCACCACCTAGCCACGTTGTGACAAAGAGAGGCAATGATCCGCCGAGACAGCCCCTGCACCTCCTCTTGGCCACCCCATGTAGAGTGAACTAGAGCCCTATGCAAGGCAACGAAACCTCAAGCGCAATTGAAGGTCACTGAACTTTGAGACATCACCAACGTCGCGAGCACCCATGAGAGGAGGTCGATCAACAACACCAGGATGACCAAGGCACCCCAGACGCCCCAAGAAGTGCCAGCAAACCAACCGGGACCCCTAACGACTGACCGCAAATCAACGGCTCGAAGGCGACGCCCCCAAGGGGGAAAACGACATCGATGGCGTCTTTGTCGTTGGATCCAATATGGATCTAAGGCTTTTGCCCAGAGCATACCATGGAACAAAGACGGAAGCTTCTCGATGACACCTCCGAGGAAAAAATGTGGCCCATAGGTGTCGCCGTCATTGTTGCCGACTAGGTCGGCACAAGGCTTTCGTCCGAAGCATCACGTTCCCACCTCACCGCATCACACTCGCCGCCGAGTCCTGCAAGCACATGAGCGCGAGACCTTCCCCACCTCTTGCTGCTCGGCGGCGAGTATCCTCGCTGGATCGAACAAGAGGGCCACCTTTGATGCAAGCAAACCTGGCTTTGGTTCGCATTCAAGTTTAAAGAGAATCCGCTCTATATAACAAGAAATTTGCATTCAAGTTTAAAGAGAAATCGCTAGTCCGCTCTTATATAACAAGAAACGAATTTAGAACCCTTGAACCCCTTGCAATTGGCCTGCAGAAACCAAATGGATTCCTTCATCAGTATATATAAAATAAAACTAAGATGCACT
Source organism: Aegilops umbellulata (assembly GCA_032464435.1). Classification (NCBI taxonomy): domain Eukaryota; kingdom Viridiplantae; phylum Streptophyta; class Magnoliopsida; order Poales; family Poaceae; genus Aegilops; species Aegilops umbellulata. The sequence continues at coordinate 153,158,460 of CP136054.1, read as the reverse complement.
TAAGTACCATAATTGAACTATACTGTTTGACATAGAGAATAATCGTTCTTGCAGAAGAAACAAAAAAGAACCAATCGTCTTGTGAAAGAAGTTTGCCTAGATTGGCTGTATGCTTTCATGTTGCTGGCTTGCTGCTCTTATCTCTGGATATTCCATAGGCTGGCATGAATGGATGACTGCAGAGCACAGTCATCATTTCCAGCAGTGTATTGAATACTGATGCTGCATGTTTCTTTGGTGAGAGGAGGAGATCGCATTATCATGTCGTAGCAGTGCATGGAAATGAGTGCCTTATCATGCAGCATTAAGTTCATATTTTGCACATGTACATGGAAACAGAAGTAGCAAACTGCCTTTTATTCTTTGCTTCAACAGATACCATCACTTAGCCCCACTTCAGTCAGTATGTCCTTAGCTTACATAGCAGCTTTATGTTCTTTCCCGGCAGTTTGATCTATTTCGTTCCTTCTATTAGCTAGCTGTTCTTCCAGGACAGTACAATGGATATTGGTTATTAACATCAAAGCTCTCTGTTTCCAGGGCACCATCTCTAAAGAGCCTTCGCCTCATATCTTCTAAGCACATCACTAACGAAGGGTTGTTGGTGGCACTTAATAAGTTTCCTGTGCTTGAGGAGCTTGAGCTTTCACTTTGCAAACATGTTTTCGGAAAGGTATACGAGGGTATTGGCATAGCCTGTCCACGCCTCAAATGTTTAAAGGTCAGCTATCCTTGCTTCTATAGCATCGAAGATATCGAGTATAACAAGGATGAGGAAGCTCTGGGGATTGCAACAATGTTTGTGCTACGCTCTCTTCAACTGTTTGGCAGCGAACTCACCAACGCAGGATTGGCAACAATCCTTGATAACTGCCCTCACCTTGAGTATTTGGACATTCGCCATTGTTTCAATATCCACATGGACATCACCCTGCGTGCAAAGTGTGCTGGAATAAAGACGATGAAGCTTCCTCATGGCTCAACTGATGACTATGAGTTCCAGATTGGAAACCCAGTTCGAACACGTGCAAGGAAACCTAGGCGAGATTACAAACCCTACGTCTGATGGAAATCCGAAACTTGACTTCTTTCATGCCAGCTTTCGGGTTGAGGCTGCAAGAGTACTGTTTTTTCTTGGTGCAGTTAGGAGTTTAACATCAAATGCTTGCAGCCTGCTGTCAATAATCACTGTGAAATCTGAAGGCGACGATGACCAATGTGATTCTTATCATTACTACCTGTATCATCTATGTGTACTGACATGAACGTGCGAATATGAAAGACTGCCCCCAGGCGCTGGGGCACTTCCCATGTGTTATAACTTAATTAAGCATGTTGCCCAAACCGGCTTAGGCTGTGCCTGGTTCAGCTGTAGATTATGAAAAGGCTACTAGGAGCTGTGGGAAAGCAGCAGCTGTAAGCTGGGGAAAAGCTGGAAGTTGTTTGGTTGGAGCAACTGAAACTGTGGATTTGGTAGGAATTGTATGTAACGTCCCTGAGGGCTTGATTATATGGTGAATGGCTTGATTATATGCTAATTCACCGTAAAACACTGATCTGTAAATTAATTACGGTATAAATGACCAATTTGGAAAGGAAAATCCCATATTTTAGATGTTGCATATGTAGACCTGAAATATCAATGAAATGCCTCACATTTGCATCAAGTACTGCCTTCTCACACATACTTAAATCAAGCAACATATTTGTCAAACTCGAATTGGTTTGAAGAACAGAATTCAGGAACAGAAACTGGATTTAACTCGAACTAGTCAACTTTATTGGAAGAAATCAAGAGTTTTGCTGCGAATTAACTATTAAGAGGAACCTAAGGTCTGCCAAAAACACTGGCGGCCAAGAGGGAAATCCTAACACAAGAAATGGTTCTCCATCTGTCAGGAGGATGACCCCCGGGATAGGAGCGCCACACACGCAATTTTCAAAACATCGGGGCGGCAAGCACCCCTCAGTCTGGCTAGCCCTCCGGCCGGCCTGGCACGACGGAGAGAATGTGGTAACTGCCCTGTGACGCGGAGGACGACATGCCACAGTGGCGACCTGCCGGCAGGTCCCGCAGCCGACGGGCCCCACTGGAAGACAGAGCTAATGACACTAGGGCCCCCCGTCTTTTTTATCACTTGTAGCCTGGGAGGCCAGGCTATAAGACCTCCCAGGAGCCCCCGTGAGGAGGGGGTCGGCCTCATTCTACACGCACACACCCACTCACATGCAAGGAGAAGAGATCTAGTTCCTTCTTCCTCCTCCACTCATACAACTCAAGGAGAAACATTGTAGTTCTTGTGATCCTCATAGACGATCCGGTGACTAGGGGTGTTACCTCCCTCAGAGGGCCCTGGACCTGGGTTCATCGTGTGTCTCGCACCGCTTGTCCCCAATCTCATTTTCGGAACCCACCGAAGTCCTTTGACCCCAACCACACTAAATAAGCCTACTATGGCATCTGTCGTGAGAGCACCACGACAGTTGGCGCCCATCATGGGGCGGTCCACGGCGTCAGCCGGAGTCATGTTTCGGACGAGACCCTTCGCTCCCTCCAGCGAGCGCATCACGCGGTCTGATCAGCCTGCCCGGTGCAGCCGCCAGCCGGCTGCGACGGCTCTGGCGCAATGCTTGGCGCGGGTGTCGCCTGCCCTGCAGGCGGCTTCATCGTCCCCTTCGGCGAGCTGTGCGTCTTCGTCGCGCTCGTTCCCGACGAGTGCCCTAGCAAGCCGGCTCCGGGCCGACCGGGCACGGCGCGACGGCTCTGGCTGGTCAGTGCCTGTCCCATCCAACCGTATGACAAGACCGCTCCCCATGACGGAGAGAGCGTGGCAATAGTCCACCCCTCACCGCTGACCAAGGGAGGCGTGGCTATAGCGCGAGCGGCTCCACTGACCAGGGCGGCTGACATCAACACGGCCCGACACCATGCCAACTGCCCTGCGACGCGGAGGACGACGTGCCACAATGGCGATCTATCGGCGGCTCCTGCACTCGGCGGCCCCCACTGGAAGACAGAGATAATGACTCCAGGGCCCCGCCCGCCTTATTTTATCACTTGTAACCTGGGTGGCCAGGCTATAAGACCTCCCAGGAGCCCGGGGGGGGGGGTGTCGGCCTCATTCTACACACACAGCCACTCACATGCAAGGAGAAGAGGAGAGCTAGTTCCTTCTTCCTCCTCCACTCATACAGCTCAAGGAGCAACATTGTAGTTCTTGCGATCCTCATAGACGATCCGGCAGGACTAGGGGTGTTACTTCTGTCGGAGGGCCCCGAACCTAGGTACATCGTGTGTCTCGCACCGCTTGTCCCCAATCTCGCTTCCGGAACACACCGGCGTCCTTTGACCCCAAACACACTCGATAAGCCTACGCATGGCATCTGCCGTGAGAATACCACGACACCATCGATCCAGAAAGTGAGCTTTATAGCCTTACAAGATACAAAATGAAGGAAAAAGTAAGAAAGTAAAAACTGGTAGACACTGTTCTCTTTGCCGGAGAGGTAAACAGTGACGCGCGCGATCTTCAGCCGTCCGATGCGGGATGGACGTGATCCAGAGCTTTAAGAAGCCGTGGAGCGGTACGGGCGTCGGAGAAGCGTCAGATTGCAGATGGACGATACTGGGAGCTTGGCGCCAACAGCTTCAAATTCAAACTTAAATGAATCTTTGTCTGCAGTGTTCTAAATCTTCAGATGCTCGCCGTTAGGTCCTGATAAGAATGCAATGACTTCAGTTATCACAACAACACAATCTGCAGTACCTATCTGCATAATTATATGTATATCTCATCGCATTGCCCATTGCTCTTTTATTTGCTCATCCAGAATTAGCCAAAATTTTCGCAACTGTTGCGAAGAATTTTTGTCAGTGTTCAGGAGAATTTTGACACAATTCAGAGCGATTTTACCAAAGCTATTTGCAGTAGTTGATGTCAATTCAGGAAAAGCTGGGGAGAACAAATTACCTCCAGGAACACCTAACTCTCAGAACAACGAAACTCCCAGTGTCAACCAAGGAACACTTATATTCATATTCCTGTGATAACACCACCGCCTGATCTGGGTAAATCCCCTGTCATTGGATCAGCAGTTGTAAGAGATCACACTGGCAAGGAAGTGAATCTGGATGGCACACAGAAATTGCCCTACAGACCCTCAAATTTTTTTTTTGCCCTACAGACCTGAAGACTTAGCAAACATGCAGCACACTATTGCTGTTCAGAAAATGGTTAACAGAGAACCTGTTGAACAGTTAGCTGAAACTAGCAGACAACAAGAGAGAATGGGAAACACTGGGCAAATGAAGCTTGGTAGAAACACACCAATTGTTAAACCTGCAAAGCTCAACATCCCTGAATTTGCAGGGCAAGATGCAGACTCATGGATACAGACAATTGAGCAATATTTTGACTCTGCTAGAATCCCTCTTGAACAGAGAACTGAAATTGCTATTATACTTGCTTAAAAGGGAGATGCTATGCAATGGTGGGGAGGTACTGGTTTCTATGCTGGCAAATTACCATGGTACAGGTTTTGCAGATACTTGTGACAGATTTGCATGGCACAAATTACACGCAGCCTGCATGGTTCGAAATAAAAAAGGGCATCACTGCAAGCAAATTTTATTATAACAAAACATCACACCATTCGAATCAAGGTTCTCGATCTGACAAGTTAACAAAAACACAATACATGAGGTATATCCTTGCTGGTCTGTCAAGTCAACACGCAAAGTCAAATACAGCTTTCCGTATATCATACAAGGATGAACATATATCCCTCAACAACAACAAAACAAGGAGGAACATCTACAATTATGTTCTTTGAATCAAAACTTACAGCTGTACACAAATACAGCGGTTATAACCAGGCACTGAGGAACATATATCCCTCAACAACAACAAAATATGAAGGAACATCTACAACTGTGTTCTTTGAATCAAAACTTACAGCTGTACACAAATACAGCGGTTATAACGAGGCCACTGCTCAGTGGCAAGTAGGTACACAGCCGAAAAGCAGAAAGGCAAACACTTAGGGGGTATCGGATTGGAAACATCAGCATTTCGCTCAATTTGCGAGCATAAGGTCTGACAACAATTATTATCTCATCCATGTCCATCTCAACCAAAACAGCATGAGTGAGGTTATCTTGAAGTAAGTTGGTTTTGGAGTGGATGGGCACCCGAGTGATCTGATGAGCTCTTCGACAGGCAAGATCTTGAACTTCTTTCGAGAATTCGTGGCAACATTGTCCACCTTATGCTGGTAAATCTTCCCATTCTTATCCAACTTATACTCTGACATGCCATCAAAGCGGCTATGACCATCCTGTAGGAATCTAGGGATGCCATGAACGATCCACCGGACCATAATTACGTTGTCGACTGGTTGCCATATAGCAGCAATGTCAATCCACAAGGCCTTGAAGAAAATCTGACCAGTAAAGCGCAGCGCCCAGAATATCCTTTTATAGCTATCAATACCCACGAATTTACTGAGACGATCTTTGAAGACAATATCTTCTCTGGAGATAGTGGCATATGGTTAGGAAAGAAGAAGACAGGAGTTGAATAAATCTTGAGAAATGAATATACCATGGAGTATAATTCTCATGAAGGTATACCCCACTACAAAATAATATCAAGACCATACAGATGGTGCAAAAAGCTGAGGCCCTCGAAAGCTGCCAGCAAAAAGCAGAAGTACTATACTATACAAAACTAGATTGCAATCCAATCAAAGGTATGGTTCAAGCTTCTCCACACAAGAAACAAAGAAAGTTATAGTTAAGTTTTACCCGAATTATTGGCGCATTAGGCCTGACGGTTCTGTGGCTATCAAGAGCCAATAATGTAATATGAAAGCAATTTCTCGTAACTGGAGTTGGTAAAGTTTTTGTGATGTATAGATTTTACCGTTACATGTCTTCTTTTATCAGTTTCGACTAACAAATTTGCTCATAACAAAGAGATAGTATCAAGTATTGTTCCAGCCTTGTTTTGGAGCAGAATGATGGAAGTCTTGCAAATGGTTCAATGATAATTAAGATCCATAGAAGCCAACAGAACAAAGATTTTGCTAATAAGATCATTTTTAGGGGGAGACTGTAGGGGAGGCTCTGACAGTATATTATAATACAAAAGAGAACATGTTTACAAGAGCGAGGGGCCGGGGATATAAATGAAAGATGGACTCCTAAGACAACTTTGTTCTACCTCCTAGATCAATTCCACCTCCCTAGGCAAGCCTTTGCCAATGCCATTTCTGTAAGATGGGCCGGGAACAGATCTAGAAGTTCTTACGCTTCAGCAGCCTCAGCAACTGAAATACTATCATAAAGAGGGAAAGAACGATCTCCCGCAAGGCTGTAGGCTAGTGGATCATTATTCCAGGAGTCGTGGCAGTCGTGCCATAGGAGGGTGGTATCCCCGTGGGCGACTTCCCAGTGTACAATGCTCCTGCAGCTAGTGTTGAGCTTCATTATGCTTTTCTTATCCAGAATAAACCAATCGGACCGGCAGCAAGCGGCTCCTAGTTTTGGAAATATCTCCAAGTAAGTTTGACCCATGGAATGTCTTTGCTGTAGATGGAAAAATTTGAGCAGCAAGGCCTCATTCAGAATAGATCGATGCTGCTGCAGGGATTGGCAATATCCTGTTGCCTCATATTTACCCCAGAGGCATATGCGTCGGGCTCGGCCGATATACTCTTTAACACCGTCCGGGAGCTTGAGGGTGCCGAGATAGTAGGTGAGTAGAGAGCTAAGGACCAACTTAACTACTTTAATCTTAGCACCAAATTGTACAAATGAGAAATAGGAGGCAAGCCGCTGTTCCATCTGGTTCAAGAGAGGCGTGGAATCCCTAATAAGATCATTACAGGAATTTGTGTGCTCACATGTATGTATAGAGATGAGTTCAAATAGACTAGTCTAGATTTTGCATGATTTATCTGTAGTTCTGCATGGAAGTTCGTAAGTTAGTATGTGACTACACAAACAACGAAGTAGCAAACAAACAAGGAATTCTCTGTTTAAGAGTTAAGATATTACACACGATAGAAACTGTTGATGCTATTAAAAGATTGAGCTTCATTTATTGACTAGTGTACGTTCTACAAGAAATAAGTAATACTAATAAGTTACCAAATTCATGAACCCCAGAATTCAAGTGTAGGAGGTGTTTGATTGGGCTTTTAGCTGGTTTTCCACGCTTATAAGCCAGCAGTCGAATCAAACAGCTGGCTTTTATTCGGCTTATTCATAGAACCAAGCTAATACTCTATTCCATACAACCGTTGGGCAGGGTTCCACTATCTCATGATAACGGAACAAAGCCTCCAGGAAGATTCAAACATAAAAGTAAAGAGGGTTTTAACTACCATCTACTGCTAACAGAGTACAGAGTCCAAAAATGAAATCTTCGGAGGGTACAGTTTCCAGCAAACCAGAAAAACCAACAGGTACCAGAAAGGACCATTTGTGGCTTGGGCAACTGCATGAACCCATATGTAACATTGATCAATAAAGCTTGGCAAGATAAAAGAAAAAGTACCAGAAAGGAAACCAGAAAAGCATTACAGCAGCGCCCAGGGCTGGACGACAGCACAGGTCCAAACAGCACCCAGGGCTGGAGATAGCACAGGTTCAAACAGCACCCAGGGCTGGACAATAGACTAAGGGCATCTCTAACTGATCCCCTAAAAACCTTTAGAGGAGGATAAATCTGGTTTTCCTCCTCTAAACTGGAACTAACCAGAGCCCAAAAATCGTTAGTGGGGTAAAAGAATTACTCCGAGCCGGCCGCAGTGCTTAAATATACTCGGCCGAGTAGTCGCGGAGTAAAACTCCCCCACCCCACTTTGCCTCACTTACCACCACCCAATCCACGTCAGCGCGCCCCCACCCTTACCCGCATCCACTGCGCCGCCGGACCGCCACCGATAATGGCCGGATCCGGCCGCCGCCGCTCCCCGCTGCCCATCCCCAGCACTCGGCCCGCGGATCCAGGCCGCCACGAGTGTCGCCGCACCGGTGCTTCCTCCTCCTCCGGCGCCGGCGCATCCCGCATCCCCGACTAGCCGCCGCCGCCGCAGCCAAAATATAGGCGTGCGACAACGCCTGTGGGGGATGTGGGTCGCGAAGATCACCGACCGCGGCACCGGCAAGCGGCATTGGATTGGCTCCTTCCACTCCACGGTGCAGGCGGCGCACAAACACGACATCAAGTCGGTCCACGATGGCGCCGCCCAGGGCAACTTCCTCGCGGCCTGCCGTGGTTTGAGCCGGTTGACCCCCAGGTGGCCACCCCACAGGAGATGCGGGAAGACCGGGAGGCCAGCGAGCACCTCGAGGCAGAGTAAGCCAGTGAGGCCTACATGGCGGAGCTCCGCCGCCGCTACCCGGAGCGCGTCGAGGCAGAGCACCGGCTGTACGAGCAGTACGCGGCCGGGATGACGGAGGTCATCTACCTCTCCAGCAACTCTGAAGGTGACGAGGGCGGTGCCGGCGAAAAGGGACATGACCGTCTCATCGGAGAGTTAACCGAATCAGAGTGGGAGAGGATCGAGAACGAGACCAATAGTGAGTAGTTTAGTTAGTTTTTATGCAATCTTAGTCTAAATTTCATTTAATTTATGTAAAATATTTCGAATCAAGTTCAAATCTAGTCTAAATTTGCACCAAATTTGTGTTGATTTTTTTACTCCGTTAAATTTAGGAGATCAGTTAGAAACGGCACTTTTTTTAGAGGAGCAAATATCCTGCACTAAAGAATACTCGGCCACATGATCGGTTAGAGATGCCCTAAGACCCTAGCTATTAGGTACTCCCTCCATTCACAAATATAAGATGTTTTAACTTTTTTTGTGATCGGATGTACATAGACACATTTTAATGTGTTTGTTCACTCATTTCAGTCCGTATGTAGTCCATATTGAAATATTCAAAACATGTTATATTTGTGAACGGAGGGAGTATGTTGCATTTCATGCAGCAATTAACTGGACCGATGGTTGGTACAAGGCTAGTAGCAATACTGGGAGCACTACCACACTAGATTGGATAACCCAAGTAAGCCTTCAACTGGACTAAACTAGGACCGTGTTTCTCTAAGCTAAACCACCGTCCCCATCTTTAATACAGTAAGATTTTACCCAGTTCAACATATGACTCTCTCGAGAAATTTCACATCTTTTTACCATTGTTTCGCCAACTGAAAAAGAAAATCCCACACATGGAAAAGGATAGAACTTTTGCTAAGACTGGCTGCAACTATCGATTCATATCAGGCACGCAGAGTCAATAACATCGTAAGAAACCTGTAGATGTCGAGGCTGGGTTCCTCGCAGAATACGTCAGGGAGCTCCTCCCTCAGCGTCCGGATGGCGTACCCCATGTTCACGTAGTACCTCCGCCTTTCTTCCCCGTCCTCTTCCGGGCGCCGAATCGCCGCCGGGGACTCTGCCGGAGCCTCTGGGGCCGAGAACAGAGGCGGCGGCAGCCTCCTCTCCCGAACGGGGTCCAAGACTCTAATCACTATCTTCTCCTTCTTCCCGGTCCCCTTCTCCTCCTCCTCCTTCACAGAACCACCGGACGCCGCGGCGGTGACCTTGAACCGCCCGCCGCGGTTGCTCCGGAGGACGCGAACGCTCGGGCGCCGAGCGCCGGCGAGGTTAGGGGCCTGGACAAGGAGGCCCATATGAGGAGGAGGAAGGATTTCACTTTCCCTTTTCCTCTATCTTTTATACGCTAGTGTCAAACACGGAGTAGTATATAATACTGGTGCATAATTATTATTCTCTTGGTCCGAAAATATTTGTAGGAGAAATTTCTATGACAAGTATTTTTAGATTGAGAGAGTATTTTTTTAGTTTTACGATGAAGCTTATACTGCCGTAGAGTGGAAGTTGCCAACGGACCGTCGTTTTCTTGTCTCTTTTTTTTGTCGAATTTTCTGTGCTCATTTTCATTGTCTAAATTTCAACCGGAAGAAAGGAGCTAATTTTTTTAAATAATACATTTTTTTATTAATTTACAGAAATATTACGCTGAAAAAAGAATTTTCAAAAATAATACACCGTCGGCCCACTGCTGGCCGAATGAGCCCAGTCAGCCCACAGCAGGCCGACTGGTGGCCCATCAGCTTGCTGCTGGCCGATTGGGCTGTCGGCCACCAGATGAAGCCCAGTCGGCCTGCAGCAAGCCGACAGGGTCCAGTCGGCCTGCAGTTGGCCGATAGGCCTGCAGTGGGCCGACTATGCTCAGTTGGCCTGCTGTGGACCGACTGGTGCATGCCTATTTTAATAATACATGATGATATTTTTTAAAAGTATATATTTTAACACGTTATGAATACATGATAACATTTCTTCAAATACATTTTTAATGGAAATACCATTTTTTCAAACCACACAACATTTTTTAAAATTGTATAGCTTTTCTGAAATTTCCACAAACTTTTTTTAGAAACACGCGAATATTTTCTTAAAATGTCATGATCTATCTAAACATTTTTTAACCCACGTGATATGTGAGTATATTGATTGTAATATCATCTTATATTATGGGATGAAGGGAGTACCATTTTTTACAATGTCATGGATATTTTTTGGAAACACGAGAATATTTCGAGCAAAGGTGACGTACATTCTTTAAGTGGCACGAACCATTTCTTTTACATTATGCAAACATTGTTTAACATTCTTTTCATATTTTCCAAAAAAATTGCATGCATTTTTTGAAAGGCGGGAACCTTTTTCCATTGTGATGAACATTTGTTTTGAAAGTTATCGACATTTCCAAACTGCGCTTTTCCCGCCACCCATTTCCCGCCAACCCTTTCCCGCCACCCATTTCCCGCCACCCATTTCCCGCCAACCCGTTTCCGCCACCCGTTTCCCGCAGAAATATGATCATAGAGTACTAAATATGATCTTGTAGTTCCGATAACAGAGTACTAAAATAGAGTAGGCATATGTCTCGTACATAAGTACATAGTCATTTGTCTCATACATATAATAGACATAAGTCTCACACAGAAATAGATGGTAATGTCTCTACTGATAGATAGGAGCGTCAATGACGACGTCTGGCCTGCCGGGGAGGCGGATCTCGAATGACAAATTCATCACATATAACTCGGTTTCCTGTAGCAATGCAACTCAACAACCCTTTTCCATTGCCATTCGCTCAGCATTTCTTGAATCTTGCCATCATCAGTTATGTCAATCAATTTTCTTTCCCCAGGGCCATCTGACTGCTTCCTGCTGACGTAGTACACAAAATCGTCTTCCTTCAACCCTTGCTTCAACATGAATTTAGTCTTCAACCAATCAAAAGTGAGGTCCACTTCACTAACTTGCACAACACTTGGAGAAAAGCCTTGGACATGAACAATAGGGCTAAGCACCCACTGAGTACCCTCAGCCATCTGCAACACACAAATCGCATTGAGTACCTAACCTACCCCTTAATATCCCCACTAATTAGTTGACATCTAAATATATGAACAAATACTACCGGAGCACCTACGAAAAATAAAATGTGTGCTGAAATATACCCTTGAAGCGTGCCTGCGAAGGAAGAACGACGAACGACGGCCACCAAACTGCCGGTGCTCCGGCTCCAACAAAGAACGACGAACAACAGCTTCACCTCCACCACAGTGCCCCAACTTGACCAGCAGCACACTGCAATGCTTATCCAGCTCCGTCTGAAGGGGGTTTTATAGGTAGAGAGAAGAGAATGGCGGGAAAGAACGACTGCGGTATGGCGGAAAAGGGTTGGCGGGAAATGGGAGGAGGGAAACGGGTGGCGGGAAACGGGTGGCGGGAAACGGGGCGGGAAACTTCACCTCCACCACACTGCCCCAACTTCACCCCCACCAACTCTTTGCCACCACCCGTTTCCCGCCATATGTTCCCACCACCCGTTTCCCGCCATATGTTCCCGCCATACTGCTGTCGTTCTTTCCCGCCATTTTCTCCTCTCTACCTATAAAACCCCCTTCAGACGGAGGTGGATAAGCATTCAAGTGTAGCGTAGTTGAGATGTCCCATTATCCTTTCGATCGTAGTTTTCACCCTGGGATGAGCACGACTCTTCTGAGGCTAGCTAGCGATTTCAGGATGGACAATATGATAGTTCCATGGGACGAACTCACCGGTAGTGACACCATAATGAATGAGTTGGCTCACCAATTACGTAGGTCTGGGTGGCCTGAAAGGTGAAGGAAATATGCCCTAGAGGCAATAATAAAGTTATTATTTATTTCCTTATTTCATGATAAATGTTTATTATTCATGCTAGAATTGTATTAACCAGAAACATAATACATGTGTGAATACATAGAAAAACAGAGTGTCACTAGTATGCCTCTACTTGACTAGCTCGTTAATCAAAGATGGTTATGTTTCCTAACCATGGACAAAGAGTTGTTATTTGATTAACGGGATCACATCATTAGGTGAATGATCTGATTGACATGACCCATTCCATTAGCTTAGCACCCGATCGTTTAGTATGTTGCTATTGCTTTCTTCATGACTTATACATGTTCCTATGACTATGAGATTATGCAACTCCCGTTTACCGGAGGAACACTTTGTGTGCTACCAAACGTCACAACGTAACTGGGTGATTATAAAGGTGCTCTACAGGTGTCTCCGAAGATACTTGTTGGGTTGGCGTATTTCGAGATTAGGATTTGTCACTCCGAATGTCGGAGAGGTATCTCTGGGCCCTCTCGGTAATGCACATCACATAAGCCTTGCAAGCATTGCAACTAATGTGTTAGTTGTGAGATGATGTATTACGAAACGAGTAAAGAGACTTGCCGGTAACGAGATTGAACTAGGTATTGGATACCGACGATCGAATCTCGGGCAAGTAACATACCGATCACAAAGGGAACAACGTATGTTGTTATGCGGTCTGACCGATAAAGATCTTCGTAGAATATGTAGGAGCCAATATGGGCATCCAGGTCCCGCTATTGGTTATTGACCGGAGACGTGTCTCGGTCATGTCTACATTGTTCTCGAACCGTAGGGTCCGCACGCTTAAGGTTTCGATGACAGTTATATAATGAGTTTATGAGTTTTGATGTACCGAAGGAGTTCGGAGTCCCGGATGTGATCACGGACATGACGAGGAGTCTCGAAATGGTCGAGACATAAAGATTGATATATTGGATGACTATATTCGGACACCGGAAGGGTTTCGGAAAGGTATCGGATAAAAACGGAGCACCGGGGGGTTACCGGAACCCCCCGGGGGGTTAATGGGCCTCATGGGCCTAATGTGGAGAAGAGGAAGGGGCTGCCAGGGCAGGCCGCGCGCCCCCTCTCCCCCTAGTACGAATTGGACAAGGAGGGAGGGGCGGCGCCCCCCCTTTCCTATTCTCCCTCCACCTCTCCTAGTTGGACAAGGAACGGGAGGGGAGTCCTACTCCCGGTAGGAGTAGGACTCCTCCTGTGCGCCACCATAGGGCCGGCCGCACCCCCCCTGGATCCTTTATATACGGGGGCAGGGGGGCACCCCATGACACACAAGTTGATCTTCGTGATCATTCCTTAGCCGTGTGCGGTGCCCCCCTCCACCATATTCCACCTCGATCATATCGTTGCAGTGCTTAGGCGAAGCCCTGCGCCGGTAGAACATAATCATCGTCACCACGCCGTCATGCTGACGGAACTCTCCCCGAAGCTTTGCTGGATCAGAGCTAGGGGTGCGTCATCGAGCTGAACGTGTGCCAAGAACTCGGAGTTGCCGGAGTAACGGTGCTTGGATCGGTTGGATCGGGAAGACGTACGACTACTTCCTCTACGTTGTGTCAACGCTTACGCTTCGGTCTACGAGGGTACGTAGACAACACTCTCCCCTCTCATTGCTATGCATCACCATGATCTTGCGTGTGCGTAGGAAATTTTTGAAGTTACTACGTTCCCCAACAAAAGGACCTATGAGGAGGTACGTAAAGAACTTCTTAGGTTGGATGAAAGGTGGAAGAAGGTAGTGCTGCCGAAGAGTGAAACTTTCAGAAGGACTACAGCAAATAATCCATGTTTATGGACTGAGGAGAGCGAGGACGAAGATGATATCTTCATGCCGCCGCTTCCGGGTTCTTCATCGTCGAAGGGCAAGAGTTCTTCATCGTCGAAGGGCAAGGTTTCTGCATCGTCGAAGGGCAAAAGTTCTTCATCGTCGAAGGGCAAGAGTTCTGCATCAACGGAGGATGACGATGATGACTTCATGTAGTATGTAAGCTGTATTCCAGTTGTACCTCAACAAGTAGGGCATTATGTTGTACCTTAATTTCATTTTGTAGTATGTAAGTTGTATTTATTAAGTTCAACCGCACCATTTAATTCAGATGTGCTTGTATCTTAATTATCAGTTGTAGTCTCTTTGGAAATGTAACTGGAATAACAATGCGAATTAATAGTAATATGTCTCTCGCATACATAAAACGATATATGTCTCCTGATCAGATAGAAGCAAGTGCAATAGTAACACGTACATGAAGCATGTCTCATACATAAATACTGACTCACATATGCGAATAGTCTGAAAATAACATAGATAATGACTCATACATAGATAATCATATGTCTCATACATAAGTACATAGGCATTTGTCTCATACATAGAATAGACATAAGTCTCACACATAAATAGATGGTAATGTCTCTACTGATAGATAGAAGCGTCAGTGACGACGTTTGGCCTGGCGGGGAGGCGGATCTGGAAGCGGCGTCCATCCCCACCTGTCGGGTGGCCTAATGTGACGAGGAGGAATCTCAGACTCTACCTGGTCATGCTGTGTATCCTGTGTGGGGCCTGGTGGAGGAGTCGAATACATGTTCATCCACTGGGTGTGCTGCGACATCTGAGCCTGTATGTTCTCCTCGGGATGTTGATCACTCCCCCACATATCATGTGATGCCGACATAGACGCCTGATATCCGTAGGCTCCTGCGCGATGGAACGTTTCATCATGAAGAATGAGGTCGCGTCAATTAATATTGAAAACAATAAATATGAAGACACATACCTGCTGGCTGTGACGGCTGCTCTGGCTCAAACACGAAGCTAGACGAGGGACCGTGCTGTTGTGGCTGTGGAGAAAACACGAAGCTCGACGATGGACCGTGTTGCTGTGGCTGTGGAGAAAACACGAAGCTCGACGTGGGACCATAGTGCTGTGGTTGCTGCCACGTTGAACTGCCAGGTTGATCAGGACGGGGTGGCCTGGTTGTCGGCTGAAGTGCTAGACGTGGACGTGGTTGATGTCGGTGCGTGGAGTGATGCGGCTGCTGCTGCTGGTGCTGAACAACGTCGGTTCTCCGGGTGCACGTGATAGCCTCGTACACAGTCCGTATCTTGTTCTGAATTCGTTCCAAGAAGGTCTGTAGCAGTGGACGGTGCTGAAGAAGAGGTCCAGACGACAGTGATCGTCCAAAGGTGGTCACGTCGTTGTAGATATCGTGCGTCAAGGAAGCCTGCAAATTTCCATGACGATTAATAATGTTTGTCTATCGCACGTCAAAGTATGTGACAACATTACTTAAAGAAAATATATCTTACCGCGTACTGCCTAGAGCCCGAAGTGTCATAGCTCGGGTACATATCCCACGGAGTAGGATCCGGTATCTCCTCTGGGTGGGAGTGCTCAACGATGCGTAACCGTGTTCCGGTCATGTAGCGCCGCAAATAGAGATTGAATTCATTGAGCTCAAAATTGTGATTCTCGTGCCATAGATTTATGTTTGCTGTCTCCCATTCTGTAAAACTGTATGCATGAGAACTTGAAGATAAGAGGTAGGGGAAATTACCCGGAAATTGAGCAACCACTCATACTTAGGTCCGTGATGCTCCCATACCGGATCCGGAGCATCCGGAAAAACACCATGAAAACATTGTGTAAGAGCTCGCTCCCAACCAGCCGGTGCGTCCAACGGTCCTATGGCATGACCTGCCAACGGTAGTCCGAGCAAAAGTGACACATCCTCCAGAGTAGGGGCCATCTCTCCCCATCGGAAGTGAAACGTGTGGGTCTCTGCCCTCCAACGGTCCACTAAGCAGCTCAGCAAGGGCCCATCGATGGCGAGGCGTTTCTCACCCGGGATAGACTCAACCAGATGCGCCAAAGGTAAAAGGCCGGCCCATTTCAACCTTCATCAGAGAACATTTCGGTTAGTGTCTCCCATTAATATGCATGTCAGTGTGCAAATTAACGAAGCACGTACCGCTGAAGCCATCCTTGATGTATCATCCAATTTTCCTTAGGAGTACGAGTGACCAGAGGCTCAAGCTTGCGCTCAGACCATATCGCAGCACGATGACCCCTATCAATGTCCCCATTCAGCAACCACATTCCCGACATTCCTGCACATAAAAATTCAGAACATAGTGCCACACTTAATAAAAATTCAGAACATAGTGTCACACTTAATAAAAATTCAGAACATAGTGCCACACTTAATAAAAATTCAGAACATAGTGCCACACTTAATAAAAATTCAGAACATAGTTCACACTCAATAAAAGTTCAGAACATAGTGCCACACTCAATACAAATTCAGAACATAGTGCCACACTTAATACAAATTCAGAACATAGTGCCACACTTAATACAAATTCAGAACATAGTGCCACACTTAATACAAATTCAGAACATACTGCCACACTTAATACAAATTCAGAACATACTACTGCTAGCTTAGCTTCTTCCTCTCGCCCTTACTCCTCTACTGGCTCTACCTCCTCTTCTTCCCCAGTTGCCTCGTCCACGCCCAGTGACGAAAGTGGGACAATTAGTATCCCTATGGCCAAATTCATTGCATAGAATGCATTGCCTAGTCGGACCTCCTGCTTCAGATTCATCCATATCATTCCGGATGCGCAGACACTGTCATCTGCCTCTACTTGTACGCATATGCTCTGGGTTTGGAATGTAACGCCTTTCAGCGGGGTTAACGGTGTTGAAATTACCCATTGATCGAAAACCCATCAGCTCACCGGTCCAGGTATTGACGACAGACTCTTTCAGAAAAAATGGAGACACAAACGATATTGCGTCCATTCCAAGCTGCCCGCAAGCAGCAAGTACATGTGAGCAAGGTAGGTGAAGCAATTTTGGCTTGTTGCATGTGCACTCACACGTTGGCCAGGCTTCATTACCAATTTTCACCTCATGCGTCCTCAACTCATTTGCACATCCAAATTTTTTGTTGGCTAAGCGGACCTCAAACCTTCTTTCTTGATTACCGATGGCGACTACAGTGTGTGACCTAGCTTTTTGCATCTTGTTGTCCATATACTTTGTGACTCTTTCACAATACCGTGTATTCGGATTGTTGAAGATATGCTGCTCTGCTTTTTGACGTCTATCTCTAAAATACTTGACGGTGCCATAGAAAATACCCTCAACGATAGCTGTAAGTGGCAATGCCCGGTTTCCTCTGAGGATAAAATTGTATGTTTCCGCGAGGTTCGTTGTCATGACACCGTACCTTGCTCCATGTGTGTCATGTAGCAAAGACCACCTCTCCAGAGGCTCATGCTCTATCCACTGCTCGAAGGTTTTAATCGACCTCCCAAGCCTTCTCCTAGTACCAGGTGGGTCAAAACCTGGCAAGTCACATAGCCCAACAGGCTCCTCCTCCACGGCCGCTGTTCCTGTTGCCAACTGTGCAGCTACTGCTTCAACATGTGCCCTCACCGCTGCATCTCTTGCAGCTTTCCTGTCCCTCACGTGTCTCTGCGTGCACACATTAAGTCTATCGCGTATCAAATTGTACTTCCATAACTGGTTCTGCTTGCAGAGTTTCTTGAACAGATTCATCAGGTTCTTATTTCTAAACTGCGAGAAGAAATTAGCCCCCAGATGGCGCATGCACCAACGGCTCTGCAAGTCCTGCCATGGAACTTGTTCCTCAGGGCCTGGGTTTGTCAGTGTCCTTATCGCACTGAGTATACCTGCATGCCTGTCATAAAGGATGCACACATTGGGCTTCTCCTTCACAACTGATACTTTCAACTGCCTGAAGAACCATGTCCAACTTTCAATGTTCTCACTCTCCACAAAAGCAAATGCGAGTGGGACGACTTGATTTTGGCCGTCTTGACCTATGGCTGTCAGGATCTGACCCTTGTACTTGCCTGTGAGGAAAGTACCGTTAACACATATCACCGGTCGGCAATGCCTGAAAGCTTCGATGCATACACCGAAAGAGAAGAAGAGACGATGCAGCACCCTCACAGTTGGGAACTCTGGCATGAACATGTCTTGGATATCGATATAGGTGCCTGGATTCCGCTGCTGCAGGGTGTGGAGGAGCTGGACAACAGAGTCATATGCATCAAAATAAGAACCAAATCTCCTCTCAAGCGCCGCATGCTTAGCCCTCCAAGCCTTTCCATAAGAAATTCTGTACTTGAACCTGGCGAAGACTTTTGTCTGGACTGCCTTCACTTCCATAGCTTTGCCCTGCACTATCTCATCGTAAAACAACCGTGCAATAAGCGTGGATGAAAGGTTGGCATGATCTTGAGGGATGCAGGGAATAAGACAAGTGTGATTAACTAAGTCACTTATCACCCAACTTGTGCCATACTTAGGGAGAAATCCGTGCACCCTGGCGGGACAATCTGCGTTCTTGCATACCATTGTCAGGAATTTCTGACTAGACACCTGAGCTGTGAAAACCCTTTGCGTGGACATTGCCCAATTAATTATTGCCCAATTAATTGTTGCATCCTTCAGGGCTTGCTTGTTCGGATACATAGCACCCGTTGCAATATTGTTCTGGTGATATTGCCAAGCTGAATCATGTCCATCATTCACGGTCATTGCAGATGAGAAGTCATGATTCCACCATGCAGGATTCGGGACCTCATCTGCATTTTCTTCTTCATCTGACTCATCAGAATCATGGGCATGACCCCTTTCAACATCGGTGTCTTCTTCTTCCATCTAGTCCTGCATGTGCCCATCTACCTCGTCAGTGTCCACCTCGCCATTGTAATCACCATCGACATTTCCTCCTTCTACCTGACTACTCTGCCATGGTTCATAACCATAAGCATTTCCTCCTTCTACCTCACTGCTCTGTCCTTGTTCGTAACCATCATCTCCAGCATTTGACATAAATAACTGCCTCCCTACACTGCTATGACCAGGATCGTAGCCACCCTCGCCTTCATGTGCAGTGACCTCCTTCACGACGGGAAGCACTAAAGCAATAGGATTGCATCCCCTTCATTCACAACCTTGTAACCACCGCACCCAATCGGAGTCTTGCTCTATCGGCCTCAAATAAAAGTAAATTATTGTACTTGACCGTGTCCATAATGCATGAACACCGACGGTGTGTGTTTCAGTATCAAGACCTAAACTTGCCGCAATCCATTCTTTCACCTGACTGACTGACCATGTTTGAGGTGCGCTCATTGGCACCTCTATGTGAGTAAATTCACTCAGATCTGCTCCCATCTCAGTTGTTTGGACAGTACCAGGACCGTAGTAAAATCTGACCTTCACTACATCAGACATCTCGGCTCACCTATTTTTTTTCAACAACGAAATACAATTCACTATCAAATATTACACATGTCTATATATATATTACAGAATATTAACGGAGCAACTAATACAATTCACACACCTACAAGTATATTACAAATATTTGCCGGAGCAACTACAAATATTTACAGATTTTAATATTTGACTGCCTACAACTACAACTATATTACGGATTTTACCGGAGCTACTCCAAATATGTTACGGATTTTACTGGAGCTACTGCAAATACTGACACTACTAAATACTTCACATCCACATATAGTACGGAATATCACCGGAGCAACTACACATTTTTACATAAATAATTAGTTGACATCTAAATATATTTACGTATACTACGGGGCAAATAACAATAATCGCACACCTAATTCATTTCACATCGAAACATATTAACAAATAGTACCGGAGCACCTACAAAAAATAAAATGTTTGCTGAAATATACCCTTGAAGCGAGTGTGCGAACGAAGAACGACGAACGGCGAATGACGAACGACGAACGAAAAACTGCCGGTGCTCCGGCTCCAACGAAGAACGACGAACAACAGCTTCACCTCCACCACACTGCCCCAACTTCACCACCACCACACTGCCCCAACTTCACCACCACCACCTCCACCAAAATGCTCACCACGACCACCACGAGCTACCCCGTCAGTAGATTGACACATCTTTTGGCTGCCCTAAATGAGTTGAACCCATTCACGGTGCCAAAATCGCGAAAATGTTGCTCATTTAGGTGTACAAATGTGTGCCATTTTTTTGTAGAGAGAGGAGAAGGAAGAACACAGAAGAAATGAGCAACGGGAGAAGAAGAATGGAGGAAGGAGAGGATAAGGCCGGGCCGGCCAGCGCGTCAGGTGGCAGCACCCTGTCGGCCAGCAGCTGGCCGATCGGCGGGCGGTAGGCCGACAGGGGCGCACCACGCCGACAGCCCACTGCCTCCACCCTCGCGACGTGGCCCGACCAACCACAGGCCGCCGCATGCCAGCCGGGCCTGCAGTCAGCTTGCTGCTAGCCGATCGGCCTGCTGTGGGCCGATTAGGCCCACTCAGCCTGCAGCGGGCCGACGGTGTATTATTTTTGAAAATAATAATTTCGGCGTATTATTTCTGTAATTTATAACAAAAAAGTATTATTTAAAAAAAATTAGCAGGATACCTTTTGGGACATCCTACTACAGTAGGTGATATGATATTGTGAGGGTGTTTTTGTGCTTATTTTCATGTGAATATCCCTGGGGTGATTTTGCTATCATGCCTCTAACTTTTAGCATGCAAACTACGACAAAATTGAAGTGTTATGGTGTAATAAAAGCCAGCAATTTTCAATATTTTACATATCAACCTATGGCACATTTTCAAAATTGATCACATTGTGCACAAATACTCGAACAATTATGATGAAATAAACAAAGGGCGATATTGTAAATGATGATAGCGCCGCATAGTGTGATCATTTTTTTCGGGAAAATATGTTCTTTATTTAAACAAAGTGCTCAGAAATTTCTCAGGATATAATTTGCAAAATATAGTACGGGGGTGCACCGTCCCAAATCAAACTACCTTCTACAGAAAGACCCGCCCTCGCTAGCTCGAGTGCAGCTCCATTGTCGAGCGATGAGCCCACATGACCTTGATCTCCCGGAAACCCTTCAACTTGTCCTCCGTGTCTCCTATTAGAGGTCAATAAGCCGAGAGATTCTTCATAGGATTATTTAGCACTATTACTACTCCATAGCAGTGAAGCTCAATGTGAACCTTTGCAATGTTCATCTCCTGAGCTAGCTGCAGCCTCGACTTACAGGCAGCAATCTCCGCAGCCTCCGCTTCTGCTATTGTACGGTAACAATAGCTTGCCCTCCATTGTGATCCCGCATCACCACCCCTCCACCATCCCTTGTTTGCTGCAAAGGGCGATATTATAAATGATGATAGCGCCGCATAGTGTGATCAATTTTTTTGGGAAAATATGTTCTTTATTTAAACAAAGTGCTCAGAAAATTCTCAGGATATAATTTGCAAAAATATTGTCCGGGGTTGCACCATCCCAAATCAAACTAACTTCTACAGAAAGACCCGCCCTCGCTAGCTCGGGTGCAGCTCCATTGTCGAGCGATGAGCCTACGTGACCTTGAAATCCCGGAAACCCTTTAAATTGTCCTTCATATCTTCTATCAGAGGTCAATAAGCCGAGAGATTCTCTTCACAGGATTATTTAGCATTGTTACTAACCTCGACTTACGTGCAACAATCTCCGCAGCCTCCGCTTCTGCTATCGTCGGGTAACAGTAGCTTGCCCTCCATTGTGATCCCGCATTACCACCCCTCCACCATCCTTTGTTTGCTGTTTAGAAATTGTTCCATCTGGATTTCATTTTACCCAAACTGTATCAGGTGGTGTCCATAGCTTCCTCAGCTCAGGAGCCTTTATTTTGTTGGGTCGAGCGATTTGCGCCTCCTCCCATTCCTTTGCATATTCCAGTACAACCTTCACAACCATTTGAGGTTTAGAAATCCTTTTCCCCTTCTGCGCTCCATTTCTCGCTAGCCACGATCCATAAACCGCATTAAGCATCAGACCACTTTCTTCTTCTCCTGCCTCCGTAAGCCATGTAAGTAACCATCTCACAGTGGCGCTCTGAGAGCAATCCAATGCCAGCGGGGTCGCCACCGGTGCTCCTGATGCCGAGCGCAACATCCTCCGGCAACACGCCGAGTGAGGGCATGGTCAAAAGGGATGATGTGTTGTTCTTCCCTGCCACATGCAGTACAGTATACACCTAGCTTTATTCTTCCTCTATGCAGTTAACCGATGGCCAATCCATTCTTCAGCATGCACCAGAAGTGGACTTTTACCTTGTTTGGAACATTTGAATCCCACATATTAAGCCAACCCTTGTCGGTAGCTGCTGAAGAGGATGACTCCGGTTGTCCGGATTTTATCTTATTTAGTGTCATCCTTAAGTGATAGCTAAACCTTACCGAATACTCACTAGATTTTGTGAAACTCCAGGCCATGTAATCATCAATGCCCGGTCCACCTACTGCAGTTTGCATGATGTCATTTGTATCATCAGTCGAGAGCATTTCTTTGATTCTTGCCTTGTCCCATGTTAGCAACCTTGGTCACACCCTAAATGTATATCTCGCCCAGTGGCTTGCGACTACCACGATGTGAAATCCAATTATTGTTGGAAGTATGCCCAAGAGTCAATAATATTGTATTATTATATTTCCATGTTCATAATTAATAGTTTATATTCTATGCTATAACCGCTATGATCCTCGAAAACTCACATGCACGTGTAGAACGATAAACGACAAGACAAGATTCCTAGTCTCGCCTCTAAGACTGTCTCAAGTATTGTTGGTGATCACGTTTTCTGGATCTTAGGATATCGTTAAGTGTAACAATAGTCCTAAAACAACACTGAGAGTACGACGTTAGAAGAGCGATCATACTGAATAGACCCTAACTTGTTTGTTATACTTTGAAATGATATCGTCACAACTCAATTATTATAACACGGAGTGTTAACTTGTGGTTTTGCTCCTTAGATCATGAGAGTATCATATACTTCTTACAGTGGGCTTTGGGGTTGCTCAAACTTCACTTGTAACACGGTGATCATAACGAAAACTTACAGGTTCATCGGAAAGTTTGACAAGGAACTTGATAGCTCGAGAGTGGAATTTGCTCCTCCAACGATAGCGATATATTCTTAGGGCCCTTTCAGCGTGACGACATCCATCATCGGCTGGCCAAACACAGGTGACTACATCACGGGGATGCTGGAACATGTTAACGAGAAAGAAGAACAAAAGCAGTAACGAGGAGACCGGTATAGTGAGCATGTATATGACTTAAGAGGATACCAACACATCTCACCTCGGGTTTTGTAAAGTATGGTGAAGCAAATTGGAACATCAGATGATAACCAAACACTAGTGCAGGCGACTCCTATACAAACAGTTTTACCCCCTTTCTGTGAGAGAATTTTAAACCGTCACCTTGCCTGTGTGTGCAATATGGGGGGTCCATCCCACACGAATGAGAAAACATCGGCGATAGGTTCTACGGTCACACACGCGGGGCAAAAAGAGCTCGCGTGTGATCGCGTGAGCCATCGTTGACAATTATATAGGCGCAATCATTTCGGTTCGTATGTACATCCCACATAGTGAATCCTAGACAAACGATTTCGTTCGTATGTACATCACATACAATTTTCCGCATCACATTGTTTGTGAAAGCGTTGCCATTGCAGATGATATTTATAATTTTATCGTTTGCGTTATTGGATGCATCATGCACGATGGTACCTAGAAGAAATTGTGTGGCATAGGTTGGCCATCACACACATTTGTTATGTGGAAAACGTTTGTGCAAGGTGGCCTAACGCAAACAGTTGTCCATAGGAAGTCGTGTGTGATTGTTGATTGATCCAACAGGTTTACTTCCTAGAAGCTATGTGGGCTGTCTGAATTCATCGCCCATTGTGTTGTCTCAGTAACCGTATGTAGTAGAAAATCCCAATAAGCGGGCTAATTGGCCTATTATTTTTAATACATTTAGTAATCAAATTGAATTTTTATATTAAACAAACAATATATTTCATTTTTGTATTACGGCAACCAAGATTTCGTAATTGAAATACATCAAAGTACAACATGACTCACATATCACATCATCATATCTCAAAACTATTACTAAGAATCAAGTTTATTTTGTCCAATGATCTTCACGAAATTTTTTATTATATCCTTTTTGGATATCTATCACTTTGGGACTAATTTTCATGTGTTTCTTTTCATAAGCTCAAGCAAATATATGTGAAGATCATGAGCATAATTTTTTTTCTTTCTTCCAAAATAATTTAAGTGAAGCAAGAGAGAATTTCTTGAAAAATACTAAGCACACCGTTCTCAAAAAGATATAAGTGAAGCGCTAGAGCAAGTCCATAGCTCATAAAAATTTAAGTGAAGCATAGAGAGCAATTTTAACAAGTCATGACATAATTTTGGCTCTCTCAAATAGGTGTGTCCAGCAAGGGATCAAGACTTAAAACAAAAAATAAAACAAGCAAAGACTCATATCATACAAGACGATCCAAGCAAAACACATATTATGTGACGAATAAAAATATAGCTTCGAGTAAAATACCGATGGTCGTTAGAAGAAAGAGGAGATGCCACTCGGGGGCATCCCCAAGCTTAGTTGGTTGCTCATTTTTGGATAATAGCTTGGGATGCCGGGGCATCCCCAAGCTTAGGATCTTCTACTCCTTATTCCTTCATCCATCGTAAGATAACCCAAAACTTGAAAACTTCAATTACACAAAACTCAACAAAACCTTCGTGAGATCCGTTAGTAAAAGAAAGCAAATCACTACTATAAGTATTGTACCAAACCAATTCATATTTTGTTTTTGCATTATATCTACTGTATTGCAACTTTTCTGGCAAAAACTCATCAAAGAAAATCATAAAGCCATCAAAATAAGCACACAATGCAAAGAAAACAGAATCTGTCAAAATAG
Source organism: Aegilops umbellulata (assembly GCA_032464435.1). Taxonomy (NCBI): domain Eukaryota; kingdom Viridiplantae; phylum Streptophyta; class Magnoliopsida; order Poales; family Poaceae; genus Aegilops; species Aegilops umbellulata. The sequence continues at coordinate 153,133,325 of CP136054.1, read as the reverse complement.
AACAGTCTGTAGCAATCTGACTATTTCGAAAACTTCTGGAACTCCAAAAGTTCTGAAAAAATAGGACGACCTGAGCAATTTGTATATTAATCTTCAGCAAAAAGAATTCGCATTTTATCACGCTCTGGTAAAACATAATAATTGTTTTCGTGAGCGCAAAAGTTTCTGTTTTTCAGCAAGATCAAACAACTATCACCCAAGAAGATCCTATCGGTTCTACTTGGCACAAACACTAATTAAAACACAAAATACACAATCATAATAGTAGCATAATTGTGCTAACACTCAAGAACAGAAAGCAAAAAAACAAAAATAAATTTTATTTATTGGGTTGCCTCGCAACAAGCGCTATAGTTTTACACCCCTAGCTAGGCATAAAGCAAGGATCTAAGTTTTGTCATCCTTCTTCTTAACTTTCTTAGAGGTGTTTTCATCATGGGGTTTTGTAAACACAACATAAAACATATTATCCATAGAAACCTTAGCGTTCCTAAGTTGGTGTTCATCATAACCTTTTTGATTCCCCGCAAAAATCCAAGAGTAATGTTGATTAACATTATTGAAAACTTGTTGGATTATATCTAAAACGGGGACTTCCTTTTTAAGATTCTTGATGCGGAGCATCCCAAGGTCATCCCCATGGACCTACCTACGTCTCCCACGACACCACTTGGACCAATGACAAGAGCACGAGCAAAGGCTATTGAAGATAAGGTGAACTCGCTCCTTTCCGAACTACCACTTTATATGCATGAGATATGGTTGCTACCTCAAGCGGAAACACTATATATGATTAGGTACTTGGAGGAAAGCCACGGAACATCTACATCCAATGGACAAGATGGCGAGGACACCAAGTGTGAAGGACAAGTAGAAGAGCTGCCACAGAAGCTACATCCACCGGACGACCTGTCGGGACCGGACGCCCGCCACTTGAAGGCCAACCTGCCCAAGTCCCAGCCAACGCAAGCTACAGCGAGCGGACGTTCGGCCAGGACCGAACGACCGGCCACACCTTCCAGCCAGCGGACAACCGGCCAGGACCGGACATCCGGCGCCACTCCAACCGAGCCAAAATTAGCGGAAGTCCGAGGCCACGGGACTTCCGGCGTCACCTTCACAGAACAAAAAAAGCGGAAGTCCGGCGACCACGGGACGTCCGGAAGCCCGCGAGCCACCGCACGACCGGTCCCTAGCGGATGTCCGATACCTGTCTGCGTACAGAGATCAGACCCGAGGCCCATGTATCCCTCTCCCACTTACCCCTTCGTGGACCTAGACTATATATACTCCTCCACCTCCTCCTAGTTAAGGTCAGCATTGTGATAGCTCATTTGTGAGATAGAGCCTCGCTCATCCATACAAATCTACTCCTTGAGAGAGACTGCGGCCCCTCTTCGGAGAAGATCCACGTTGGATTCAAGACCCCCTCTCTGGTGGCCCCATCAAGACCTCCTCACGGAGAAGAACTGGTTACCCTATGTATCGTCCCTTGTTGGATTTGGACTGTGTGATCTCTATGTGTACTCGGATCTAGCATATGTGTGACTATATCTTGTTGGTTTGAGTGTTTCTCTCGTGTTTCCCCTCGTGTTCTTCGTGTTCTTAGTTGGGATCCACTCCTTTCCTGAAAGATCGGCCGTATAGGGTTCCACCCTACATCATCTTGGTATCAGAGCCACATTGATCACGATTTCGGAGCCTCCCCTCTTTGTTTTCTAGCTTTTTGTTGTGTTCTTCCCCAATTTCGAAAATCCCCACCAAAAATAGCCCCAATTTTTTTTGTGACTTGTTGGTGTGATGAAGTTTTGTTGGATTTGATCCATGGATTTGCTTTGCCTTGGGTGGATCTAGCTTTCCCCCTTCATCTCCACATTTTTCATCCATAAAATTGCCCAGATTTGACCAATTTCGCCACATCCACCTCGAACCCTAGCAGTTCATCCCGTGCCCGAAATCGCCCAGGCACCGGACGTCCGCCAGCCACCGGACATCCGACGACCGGACGACCGCTCCACCACCGGACGTTTGACGTTTCCTGGCAAAACTGAAAAAGTTTAGTTCGGCCACCACAACCTCTCCACCTCGACTCCCGCATACGCACTCCATTACACATTGCACCTTCGCATACGCACTCCGATACCTCCACCACTTTCCGCAACAACCATCGACTACTCGTTTCCAACTCTGACACAATTTTGACATGTTTTGCTTTGAGAATTTGAGTTGCAGTTCCCGTGTCCTATTGTGTTTCGGCCATTTAGGTATGGTTCAACATCAACATCACCGCCGCACATCTTCGCCACGGACTCATCATCAGCAACGACAAATCCACCATTTTGACACCTACCGTAAGGAAGAACGGTAACCTCATCTTGGTATCATGATATCAGTCTACATGCTTGCCATTGCATTGATAACCCCATAGCCCATTTTGCGTAACTTACCCATCGAGACTAGCCTTTGAGTATTGCCGGCAACGTGACTTGTGCACATTAGTGATCATACTTCCCATAGCATACATACCATACCGTTGTGGTGCATATCTTGGTATCATCTCCTGTGTCACAAGGTTGTAATCGCATATACACAATTGCTATCTTGGTTTGTTAAGTTTTGCATGAGAAAAGAGCTCAAACGACAAAGAGCCAAACAAGCTTTTAAGCAAAAGGGAAAGATAAGCAAAGAGCTTATAAGCAAGAACCATAGCATCATACAACATTAAGATTGTCATACTCGATCATCTTGGATCATATCATCGGAATACCATACATATAGCATACTTGGGATAGAAGTCGTTGCATTTTTGCTAAGTAGGTTGTGCACAAGTTTCGTATCCGCCTATTGTGCAATCGTGCTAGCGTCTCTCTAGTGTTGTGCAACAAGAGCATTTTTGTGGATTCCACAGTTTGGCTCATTCCTTGGTTGCATGAACCCAATTATCTATTTGCGTGTGTGTTTCCGTGTACCATATCTTGCTATTGGTCTACTTGTTGCATTTGCAAATTTGTGAATCTTTTCCAACATTATTGAGTCTCACTAACAACGGCATCAAATTTTGTTGCCACATGGTAGGATCTTGTACCCTACCGGGCCTGGGACGTAAGCGGTAAGGGAAGGAGGGGGCTGGGCAAGGCGATGAGCGGCCGCGCTGGTGGCTGGGCGCCGTCGCGGAAGAGGAAGATGGCGGCAGCGGCACAAGAGGCAGGGGGCGGCTAGGGTTCTGGCTCCTCTGGGAGCCGGACAATAGAGATAATATTCTTATTGCTTAATCTGAAAAAGAGTCTTACAACATATATTTATAACCTAGATAAGTTGCATACGAATTAACCTAAGATAACTTGTGGGCTAAGATTGCCCGGTGGGCCTTCTACGGCTGTAAGTCAGGCCGGTCATAACATCTCTCCCTGCCTGCGCAAACAGCTCGTCCTCGAGCTGAAAGTCTGGATAGTGTTGGCGGAACTCATCACACTGCTCTCAAGTGGCCTCGTCCTCCAGAAGTCCAGCCCACTGAATCAGCACGTACCACACCCCGCGACGGAGCTGGGCCTTCCAGACCTTCTCCGATCCCGGAAGGATGTGCCAGTCGAAGGTGGGAGGCAACACGGTAGGGGCCGCAGGTGGCTCCCCACGGAAAGGCTTCAACAGCCCCACATGGAAGACGTCGTGGATGCGGGCACCGGCAGGAAGCTGAAGGCGGTAAGCCACCTTCCCGATGCGCTCCAAGACAGGAAAAGGCCCGCGTAATGAGGGCCCAGCTTGCGCTTCGCACGCGGGTCCAGTGACTGCGTAGAGCGGTGAAGAAGACGCAGCCACACCCAATCTCCCACCGCGAACTCCGCTTCACGATGGTGGTCGTCGTAGTAGTGCTTGGCCAGCTGCTGGGCTTGAAGAAGGCATTGCCGGACTTCGGCCAACATCTCGTCCCAGCGCCGCGGAAGCTCACCCGCCACCTCTGTCCAAGCCGTGGCCGAATCAACCGGAATGATGGCCGGGGGCGGTCGGCCATATACCACCTCAAAAGGAGTGGCGCGCATGGTGGAGTGGTAGGAGGTGTTGTAGCCGTACTCCGCCCATGAAAGCCAGTCCACCCAAGCGCGAGGACGATCACCTGTGACACAACGCAAATACATGGCAATCACCTTGTTGACAACCTCGGACTGGCCGTCCGTTTGAGGATGGAAGGCCGTGCTCAGGCAGAGTTTCACGCCCGCCAACCGGAAGAGATCGCGCCAGACTTGGCCGGTGAACACTAGGTCCCGATCGCTGACGATCGAAGAGGGAAACCCGTGGAGGCGAACTATCCAGTCAAAGAAGGCGCGGGCCACGGAGGTAGCAGTGTATGGATGAGCGAGCACAATGAAGTGAGCATACTTGGAGAAGCGGTCCACCACCGTGAGAATGACTGATTTGCCGCCCACCTTAGGGAGGCCCTTGATGAAGTCCATGGAAATATCCGCCCAGACCTGAGATGGCACCTTCAACGACTGGAGCAGACCAGCTGGCCGTAGTGTCTCCGTCTTGTTGCGCTGGCACGTCACACAAGACCGGACCAGTCCCGGATAAGGGCCCGATCACCAGGGATGTGGAAGTCGGCACGGAGACAATGGAGGGTTTTCTAGACCCCCTCATGGGCCGCCGAGTGGGCCAGCAGCAGCACCTGGTGACGGAGATCGTCAAGCGTCGGCATGAAGATGCGGCGCCCGTGAAGGAGCAACCCATCGGCGAGGCCCCAAGGCTCCTCCAGCTCGCCCGCAGCCAACTGCTGCTGAAGAAGAAGAGCGTCGGGCACAGCCGCCGTCGCTCGACAAATGTCGGTGAAGAGGCTGAAGGTCGGCCCCGAGCAGATCCAGAGCGCCATCCCTTCCGAGTCGCCGCCGGTGGTGTCGTGGTCGGCGTTGCGGCGAGACAAGGCGTCGGCGACAGTGTTAAGGCGGCCCAGACGATACTCGACGGAGAAGTCGAAGCCGAAGATCTTGCTAATCCACTGGTGCTACGGCATGGTCGAGAGCCTCTGGTCCAGCAAGAACTTGAGGTTGTAGTGGTCCGTGCGAATCTGGAAAGACCGACCCCACAGATAGGGCCGCCAATGGCGCACAGCCTGCACCAAGCCAATGAGCTCCCGCTCATACGCCGCGAGCTTAAGGTGGCGCAGAGCGAAAGGCCTGCTGAAGAAGGCGAGAGGCCCATCGCCCTGATGAAGCACGGTGCCGAACCCTGCGCCCGAGGCATCACAATCCACCAAGAACGGGCAGTCAAAGTCCGGCATCTGAAGAACGGGGCCTATCGTGAGGGCCCCCTTGAGGGCCTCGAATGCCGCCGTCGCCTCCTCGTCCCATGCGAAGGCGCCGCGGCGTAGCAAACGCGTGAGTGGCGATGCGATGAGGCCAAACTCCCGGATAAACTTCCGGTAGTATCCCGCGAGGCCGAGAAAACTGCGAAGAGCCCGCGGGGAGTGCGGCGTCGGCCAGGCTGCGACGGCCGCCACCTTGTCAGCATCCATAGCAACCCCGTCGGCCGAGATGACATGGCCGAGGTAGGTGACCGAAGGAGTCCCGAACGAGCACTTCGAGCGCTTAAGATGAAGATGGTGCGCTCGAAGCTCGTTGAAGATGATGGCGACGTGCTGGAGGTGCTCCTCCCACAAGGCGCTGTAAATAAGAATGTCATCAAATAAAACGAGCATAAACCGACGTAAGTAGGGCCATAGGACGTCGTTCATCAGAGCCTGGAAAGTCGTCGGAGCGTTGGAGAGGCCAAAGGGCATGAACTCGAAGTGGCCGTGGTGAGTCCGAAACGTCGTCTTGGCGATGTCGTCCGGGTGCATGCGCACCTGGTGGTACCCCGAGCAGAGATCAAGCTTGGTGAAGAAGCGCGCCCCATGGAGCTCATCCAGGAGCTCATTGACCACTTGAATAGGAAACTTGGCCTTGAGTGTGAGAGCATTAAGGGCGCGGTAGTCGATGCAGAAGCGCCATGTGCCGTCCGACTTGCGGATGAGGAGAACCGGCGCGGTAAACGGCGACGTGGATATCTGAATGATGCCCGCGACGAGCATGAGTGCACACTGTGGCTCCAACTTGTCCTTCTGCAGCTGCGGGTAGCGGTAAGGACGCACTGCCACCTGTGCGGAGCCCGACTGGAGATGTATACGGTGATCATAAGCCCGGGCGGGCGGAAGGCCCTGTGGATCGGTGAAGAGGTCGCCGTGCTGCTGCAGAAGGTGCTCCAATAGTGGGTGCTCGGCCTCGGAGGTAGCCGCGGCCAGCTGAAGGTGCGGCGTTTCCGGTGCGGCGCCCCCAACGCCGTCCCACCGGATGCAGCGGCCGAGCCGCCAGAAGGTCATCGTCAGTGCGTCGAAGTCCTAAAGTATGGGACCGAGGGTCCGCAAGAAGTCGACGTCGAGGATGAAGTCAAAACAGCCCAAGTCAATGCCCGCACATGTAACGGAGAAGTGTTCATCACCGACAATGATGGGTACGTCTCGTGCGAGGCCATGACACCGGAGGCGATCGCCGTTGGCCACTGTGACCTGAAGTTGCTCCCCGCCCATCGGCTGTAGTGCTAAGTGACGCATGGTAGCCTCGGGTAGGAAGTTATGGGTGGAGCCTGTATCCACCAAGGCCACCAAGCGCTCGCCGTGGATCATCACCGGCAAGAGCATGGTCCGCTCGTCGCGGATGCCAGCGAGCGCGTGGAGGGAGACCACTAGGGTCGTCGCTGGGCCAGCCGCGGGGGGGGGGGGGGGTAGTGCATCGGCCCTATCGGCCAGGGTGTCCTCCTCGATGAAGTCGACCATCTCCAAGTAGAAGAGGCGCGGGCAGACATGGCTCGGCGTATAGGGATCATCACAGTTAAAGCAGAGGCCCTTGCGCCTTCGCTCCATCTGCTCCGCCGGAAGGGTCACATCATGGTCGGGGTAGTAGACGCCGTAGCAACCGGAGGTGGCCGGACCGGCGCAGGGGCCAATCGGGCGGCCTGCCGGGCTCCTCGAGCTGGGGCGGCCGGCTGCATGGCCTGGGCGCGAGCCTCGTAGGCGCGGGCATAATACATGGCCGTCTGGAGATCCTGAGGGCCGCGAAGCTCCACGTCCATGCGAATGTGATCGAGAAGGCCACCAACAAAGAGGTCGGCGCGCTGCTGCGCCGTCACACCCGACGCATGGCACGCCAGGGCCTGGAAACGGTCGACAAAGTCCTGCACTATGGAGGTGAATGGGAGGTGGCCGAGCTCCGCCGGGCGGCTCCAAGAGCCGGCGGCCCAAAGCGAAGGAGGCAGAGCTCGCAGAAGCGCTCCCAAGGAGGCATGGCACCCTCGTTTTGCTCGAGAGCGTAATACCAGGTCTGTGCCGCGCCGCGGAGGTGGTAAGAGGCGAGCCAGGTACGCTCCGATGCGAGGGTGCGCTGCCCGCGAAAGAACTAGTCGCACTGGTTGAGCCAGTTGAGGGGGTCCTCCGTGCCATCATATGTGGCGAAGTCAATCTTGGCGAACCGCGGCGGTGCCTGTGTCGGAGCGCCGTGTCGAGCTGGCTCGGAGGTGCGGAGCAACGAGGCGGGTGGCGCCTGGTCGGGGGACTCCGGGTAGGGACCCGCGGAGCCGGACGACACGCTGATACATCTCCAACGTATCTATAATTTTTGATTGCTCCATGCTATGTTATCTACTGTTTTGAGCAATATTGGGCTTTATTATCCACTTCTATATTATTTTTGGGACTAACCTATTAACCGGAGGCCCAACCCAGATTAGCTGTTTTTTGCCTATTTCAGTGTTTCGAAGAAAATGAATATCAAACGGAGTCGAAACGGAACGAAATCAACTGGAGAAGTTATTTTTGGAAGGAAAGCTACCGGATGGACTTGGACCCCACGTCAGGAGCCAGGGAAGGTGCTCACGAGGTTGGGGGGCGCGCCCACCCCCTAGGGCGCTCCCCCTGCCTCGTGGGGCCCCCGAAGCTCCACCGACGTACCTCCTGCACCCATATATACCTACGTACCCTAAAACTCCCAGAACAGAGATTAGATCGGGAGTTCCCCCGCCGCAAGCCTCTGTAGCCACCAAAAACCTCTCGGGACCCTGTTCCGGCACCCTGCCGGAGCGGGGGGGGGGGGGGAACCCTCGACGGTGGCCATCTTCATCATCCCGACGCTCTCCATGACGAGGAGGGAGTAGTTCACCCTCGGGGCTGAGGGTATGTACCAGTAGCTATGTGTTTGATCTCTCTCTCTCTCTCTCTCTCTCTCTCTCTCTCTCTTGTTCTTGATTTGGCACGATCTTGATGTATCACGAGCTTTGCTATTATAGTTGGATCTTATGTTTCTTCTCCCCCTCTTCTCTCTTGTAATGGATTGAGTTTAACCCTTGAAGTAATCTTATCGGATTGAGTCTTTGAAGATTTGAGAACACTTGATGTATGTCTTGCCGTGCATATCTGTGGTGACAATGGGATATCACGTGATTCACTTGATGTATGTTTTGGTGCTCAACTTGCGGGTTCCGCCCATGAACCTATGCATAGGGGTTGGCACACGTTTTCATCGTGATTCTCCGGTAGAAACTTCGGGCGCTCTTTGAAGTACTTTGTGCTGGATTGAATAGATGAATCTGAGATTGTGTGATGCATATCGTATAATCATACCCACGGATACTTGAGGTGACATTGGAGTATCTAGGTGACATTAGGGTTTTGGTTGATTTGTGTCTTAAGGTGTTATTCTAGTACGAACTCTAGGGCTGTTTGTGACACTTATAGGAATAGCCCAACGGATTGATTGGAAAGAATAACTTTGAGGTGGTTTCGTACCCTACCATAATCTCTTCATTTGTTTTCGCTATTAGTGACTTTGGAGTGACTCTTTATTACATGTTGGGGGATAGTTATATGATCCAATTATGTTATTATTGTTGAGAGAACTTGCACTAGTGAAAGTATGAACCCTAGGCCTTGTTTCCTAGCATTGCAATACCGTTTACACTCACTTTTACTACTTGCTACCTTGCTGTTTTTATATTTTCAGTTTACAAAAACCCATATCTACCATCCATATTGCACTTGTATCACCATCTCTTCGCCGAACTAGTGCACCTATACAATTTACCATTGTATTGGGTGTGTTGGGGACACAAGAGACTCTTTGTTATTTGGTTGCAGGGTTATTTGAGAGAGACCATCTTCATCCTACGCCTCCCACGGATTGATAAACCTTAGGTCATCCACTTGAGGGAAATTTGCTACTGTCCTACAAACCTCTGCACTTGGAGGCCCAACAACGTCTACAAGAAGAAGGTTGTGTAGTAGACATCACCCGCCAAACTACGGAAACAGGGTCGGCTGCTCCAGAGCCATAGTGTAGACCGACGATGGCGAAGACCCCGCCGCCCAAGCTGGTAGTGGCGACGGAGAGGGCGGAAACCGGACCTGATGGATCGGCAGTCCCGCCGGCGAGGACGCCCCCTGAGCTGGGCAAAGGTGGTGCCGGTGGTTGCAGCGTCGACTGCGGAGGGTGGGCGGGCGCGTCGGTGGCCGCGAGGGACGGCGTCTTCAGATACCACAGAGGGGCCGCGACCGGAGTGGTCCCGCCGGGGTGCCCCGTCTGGAACGGCAGCAGCGGCAGCCTGGTGCAGGACAACCCCCCTGGGTCGGCCACGGCAACGCCGGGGCCCCCGCATGGAACGGCAGCAGCGGCTGTCCGCTGTATGCATGCGCGCCCTGGGACGGCCACGACAGGGCGGGGTGGCCGTAGGCGGCGATCGGCGCAGCCGGCGGAGGTGCGTACGGCCCAGCCATATACTGGTAGTACTGGTTCAGGTGGAGCCCTTGGACGACCGTCACGAGATCCCGCAAGGTATTGGTGACCTGTTCCGACGTGAAGATGGCAGTCGTTGGCGGCGCGGACGTGATGGGGGCCGGCGGTGGTGGGGAGCCCGCGGTGGTGACTGGGCCTTGCAGCGTGGGGGCCCCAGCGGTGGTCACCGGCCGGGGCGGTGGATGATGCCCGGTGATCATCAGCGCAGAGGTGACGACGGGCAGCGGCGGCGATGGTGTGGACGAAGACATGATCGAGCCCAAGTCTCTGGATACCAAATTGGTAGGAGCTTGTACCCTACCAGGCCTGGAAAATAAGCGGTAAGGGAAGGAGGGGGCTGGGCGAGGCGATGAGCGGCCGCGCCGGCGGCTGGGCGCCGTCGGGGAAGAGGAAGATGGCGGCAGTGGCGCAAGAGGCAAGGGGCGGCTAGGGTCCCGGCTCCTCTGGGAGTCGGGCAATAGAGATAATATTCTTATTGCTTAATCTGAAAAAGAGTCTTATAACATATATTTATAAACTAGATAACTTGCATACAAATTAACCTAAGATAACTTGTGGGCTAAGATCGCCCGGTGGGCCTTCTACGGCCGTAAGTCAGGCCGGTCATAACACCACCATCCTAACCAAGCTCCACCATAAGCTTTTACTTGTGTAGGTGTGAGAAACTGACAAGAATTGGTACCAATTGTGCTATTTCCTTGTTACACATTGTGTGATCATTGATCCATCTTCAACATCGGTCAAGGTACATTTGGTATAAGTTCTTCTCTTTCTCCCACTCACATATTTGTTTGGAATCATGGATAGGCCAAGTACTTGTACCAACCCACTCTTCTTTGAGCAAGACGACGACCCGAACAACTACGTCCCAAGCTACACCTCTTTGGTACACAACGAGCTTTGCATCAAGAGCAACAAGCAATGAGCGACCGCATCGACAATCTCGCCACCGACTTGCGACTCTCCGAGCAATGTACAAGAGACTACTTCGACAACAAGCTCGACGAACACAAACAAGAGAATGACGCAAGACTGGACGAGATTCGTGCCTTGTTGGTCAACCGCTCTTCTACCACTTCGTCCTACTCAAGACGGAGCCGCTCGATTCGACACTCCGACGACACCATCTCTGGCTCAAGTACCCCGACATCGAACACTCTTCGTCATGCCGCGTGTCAAGATCGTCCAGCAAACCGCAATCCTCTACACGACAACGACTCTCAAGAGCAAGCTCGCGCACAAGAACATCAACACCGTCAAAACCAAGCTACTTTCGCGCAAGCACAAGAACGACAACGTCTACGCCAACAACAAGAGGAAGAGCGAGCGTGCCAACACCAAGATGCACAATGCCAAGAACAACAACTACGCGAAGCTCCAGCACTTGAGGTGCAACATGCCCTCCGAGATTCAAGTTGAGCCGTAGCCACGCACAACTGACAAGATCGTGAGCAACAAGAAGCGCTTCGTGATGAAGTTCAAGAACGAATATATCAAGCTCGAGTGCATCGTCAATCTCGACAAGTTCCTCCACAAGCTCGCCAAGAACATCAAGTTCAACAAGAGCAAGAAGACAATGGAAATCCTCCAAGACAAGAGCAAGTTGAGGGAGACAATCCTCCTCGTCAAGGACGTCATCATCCCCGACCCCAACACAATGAAGAGCAATGATACGGCAAGCTAAAGTTCACCATGCCCAAGTTTTCCGGAAGCAATGATCCCGAAGAGTACCTTTCATGGGCATTGAAGGTTGGCAAAATCTTCCGCTTGCACAACTATGAAGAAGAGAAGAAGATCGCTATGGCATCCCTTGAGTTCCAAGACTACGTCCTCATTTGGTGGGAACAAGTCATTGAGCGCCGAGTGGAAAGAGGTGAACCACCCATAACAACTTGGGCGCAAATGAAGGATGTCATGAGAGCACGTTTCGTGCCAACCTACTACAACCGCGACCTCTTCAAGATACTCCAACTCCTCAAGCAAGGAACAAAGACCGTTGAAGAGTACTACAAAGAAATGGAGATTACCATGATACGAGCCAATGTCACGGAAGATGATGAGAAAACTATGGCACGTTTCTTGAATGGACTCAATCATCCTATCAAGAAGATCTCCGACTTCCAACCATACTCGAACCTCATCGAGCTAGTGCATCAAGCTACCAAAGCGGAACGCCAAGTGCAAGATGACTTCAAGTATGCCAAGTTCTCATCCAAGTCCTATGGTTTCTCCAACTCTCAAGCTTCAACGATTCAAACACTTTCTACCTCAACCAAGCCATCTACAAGCAACAGCGACAAGTCAAGTTACAAGAAAACTTCAACAACCTCAAGTCGTCCTCCTACTACAAGTAACTTCAAGCCGAGAGCTTCATCATCATCTACCCCAACCGATGAGACCATCAAGACAAGTTCCTTCAAATGCTTCACATGCGGCGGCCGAGGCCACAAGTCCTTTGAGTGTACAAACAAGCGCACCATGATTCTCAACGACGAAGGAACCTATGACGCCATGAGTGAAGGAGAAATGGAAGCCCTTGAGCAAGTGGCCATGCATCGACAAGTGAACGAAGATGAAGATGATCAAGCCTTTTGCGACGATGATCCGCCCCGCTCTGTTGTCTCCAAGGTCTTGACTCTTCAACATCAACAAGACGAAGACCAAAGATGCCATATTTTCCACACCAAGGCCGGCATCAATGGAAGGTCTGTCAAGGTCATCATCGTTGGAGGGAGTTGCCATAACTTAGCAAGTGAAGAACTATGCTCCAAGCTCCAATTGGTCAAGATGAAGCACCCGCACCCCTACAAGGTTCAATGGCTAAGCGACTCCGGCACTATCCAAGTCGAGCATTGGGTACAAGTTTCTTTCAAGATCGGAGCTTACGAAGACAGTTTGGAGTGTGATGTCGTTCCGATGTCTGTTTGCCACCTGCTTTTTGGACGGCCATGGCAATTTGACTGAGGAGTCATCCACACTGGGCGTACAAATCACTATAGCTTCAAGATGAAAGGAAAGGAGTACGTGCTACGACCTATGTCTCCAAGCCAAGTGATCACCGACAAGCAAGCCACCCATCGTGGAGAGAATACTGAGAGAGTGAACCACCAAAAGGAGAGTGAGCGCCACAAGCCCAAATTGAGTGCCTCCACAATGAGCGACAAGAAGAACTTAGTCCTCTTTGCCACCAAATGTGAGATCAGAGAAGTGTATGAGAACCCATCAAGTGTCATGCACTATGTCCTTTTGTACAAGGACGAGGCACCAAAAACTAACACCTCTCACAATCTACCTTTGGTGTTATCTTCTCTATTGCAGGAATTCCAAGATGTTTTCCTCGACGAGCTACCTCTGGGTCTACCTCCACTACGAGGCATCGAGCACCGCATCGACCTCATCCCTGGAGCAGCTCTTCCAAACAAGGCCCCATATCGCGTCAACCCCAAAGAAACCAAAGAAATACAAAAGCAAGTACAACATCTCATCGACCATGGTCATGTGCGTGAAAGTTTGAGTCCTTGTGCTGTCCCGGTCATTCTTGTGCCAAAAAGAGACGGTAGCTTTCGCATGTGTTCCGATTGTAGACCTATCAATGCTATCACTGTTCGATATAGGCACCCCATTCCACGCCTTGATGATATGCTAGATGAGCTTAGCGGTGCCACTATTTTCTCAAAAATTGATCTTAAAAGTGGCTACTACCAAATACACATACAAGAGGGTGATGAATGGAAAACCGCTTTCAAAACAAAGTTTAGTTTGTATGAGTGGTTAGTTATGCCTATGGGTTTATCGAAAGCACCCAGTACTTTCATGCGTCGTATGCATTATGTGTTTCGACCTTATATTGGTGAGTTTGTTGTTCTCTACTTCGACGATATCCTTGTTTTTAGAAAATCTCTCAAATCTCATGTCACCCATCTTAGAACCGTGTTACAAACTCTTAGAAAAGAGCGCCTCTACACTAACATGGACAAATGCCTTTTGGCATTGACAAGCTTGTTTTCTTGGGCTTTGTAGTATCTTCTAAGGGTGTTCAGGTAGATGAATCTAAGATCAATGCTATTAAAACTTGTCCCCAACCAACTAACTTGCAACAAGTGCGTAGGTTTCTTGGTCTAGCCGGTCTCTACCGTAGATTCATGAAGGATTTTAGCACCATTGCTTCACCTTTGCATGCTTTGAGTAAGAAAAATGCACCGTTTGTTTGGGGAACATCCCAAGACACCGCTTTCAATGAGCTTAAGAATTTGCTTACTCACGCTCCCGTGCTTGCTCTACCAAACTTCGACAAACCTTTTGAGATCCATTGCGATGCTAGTGGTTATGGAATAGGAGGTGTGTTAGTGCAAGAGAAGCGCCTCGTAGCATAATTTAGTGACAAAATTTCCGGCGCGCAACTCAATTACCCCATATATGACCAAGAGTTATATGCTTTAGTGCGAGTTTTGCATGAATGGGAACATTATCTCCATCCACATGAGTTCATTCTTCACACCGATCATGAAACACTCAAGTATCTTAAGGGTCAAACTAAGTTGAACAAGCGTCATGCTAAATTGAGTGAATTCATCGAGTCTTTTCCTTACGTCATCAAGTATATCAAAGGCAAAGAAAATATTGTGGCGGATGCGCTTTCCCATATATGCATGCTTGTTACTCAACTTGAATTGAATGCATTGGCTTTGAGCACATAAAAGACTTGTATGCGCATGATCCTACTTTTGCTATTCCTTATGCCAAATGTTTGAGCATCCATCTTGGGAACACTATTACATCAAAGATGGTTATCTTATGAGAGCTAACAAACTTTGCATCCCCGAGTCTTCTCTTCCTTTGTTACTTTTGCAAGAATCTCATGGAGGAGGACTAATGTGACACTTTGGACGCGACAAGACATTTGCTATGCTCTCCAAGAACTATTTTTGGCCCAAGATGTTCCGCGACGTCAACCGCTTCACCAACTGATGCTCTACCTATCGCAAAGCTAAGTCTAAAGCTCAATCTCATGGCCTCTATATGCCTCTTCCAATTCCGTACCAACCATGGGAAGATATTAGCATGGATTTTGTGCTTGGTTTGCCTAGAACTAGAAATGGAAAGGATTCCATTTTTGTTGTTGTGGACCAATTCTCTAAAATGGCACATTTCATACCATGCAACAAGATAGACGATGCTTCACATATTGCAAATCTTTTTTGTAGAGAAATCTTGCGCCTACATGGAGTGCCAAAGACGATTGTCTCGGACCGCGACGTCAAGTTCTTGAGTTAGTTTTGGAAGACATTATGCGCCAAGCTCGGAATCATGCTACTATTCTCCACGGCATACCATCCACAAACCGACGGCCAAACGGAAGTGACAAACCGAACACTCTTCACTCTACTACGCGTATTGATCAAGAGGAACATCAAGGAGTGGGAAGAGTGCCTACCCATCGCCGAGTATGCCTACAACCGCGTAAGACATTCGACTACCGGCAAGTCCCCCTTTGAGGTCATCTACGGTTTCAACCCATTGTCCCCATTGGACATTCTTCCTATACCACTACAAGAGAGCATCAACATGGATGCTAGTGCCCGAGTGAACTATCTCACGAAGATGCATGAAGATACAAGGCACACCATCGAGCATCAAGTACACCGACTCGCGACCAAGCTCAACGTCAACAAGCAACCCATATTCAACGGGAAAACTTTGTTTTTGCCACTCTAGTTTTTGCCAACTTTGCTTATGCCACTCTAGAATTTGACATTTCACTTTTGCCACTCTTAGCTATTGTCAATATATCATTTTTGCCATTCCGTGGCAAAAGCAAAAGTTTTAGAGTGGCAATTGTGATACATGTCAAAAGCTAAGAGTGGCAAAAGTGAAATGAAAAATTATCGTTTTTGCCACGGAATGGCATTTATGATGTATTGTCAAAAGCTAAGAGTGGCAAAAGTGAGATGTCAAATTCTAGAGTGGCATAAGCAAAGTTGGCAAAAACTAGAGTGGCAAAAACAAAGTTTTCCCATATTCAACATTGGAGATCTTGTGTGGCTACACCTTCGCAAGGAACACTTCCCGAATGAACGCAAGTACAAACTTCTACCACGAGCCGATGGACCCTTCAAGGTGCTAGCACGCTACAACAACAACGCTTACAAGATCGACCTCCCGCACAACAAGTACAACATGAGTGACGGATTCAATGTCAAGGATCTTTCCCCCTAACATGGTGATGAAGATTTTGATCGTGGTCGGATCTTTGCCGATGGAGGGGAGATGATGCGAAGCATCCCAAGGTCATCCCCATGGACCTACCTACATCTCCCACGACACCAGTTGGACCAATGACAAGAGCACGAGCAAAGGCTATCGAAGATAAGGTGAACTCGCTCCTTTCCGAACTACCACTTTCTATGCATGAGATATGGTTGCTACCTCAAGCGGAAACACTATGTGTGATCAGGTACTTGGAGGAAAGCCACAGAACATCTACATCCAACGGAAAAGACGGCGAGGACACCAAGTGTAAAGGACAAGTAGAAGAGCTGCCACGGAAGCTACAACCATCGGACGACCGGTCGGGACCGGACGTCTGCCACCTGAAGGCCAACCTGCCCAAGTCCCAGCCAACGCAAGCTACAACGAGCGGACGTCCGGTCACACCTTCCAGCTAGCGGACGATCAGCCATGATCGGACATCCGACACCACTCCAACCGAGCCAAAATTAGCGGAAGTCCGAGGCCACCGGACGTCCAGCGTCACCTTCACAGAACGGAAATAGTGGAAGTATGGCGACCACCGGACGTCCGGAAGCCCGCGAGCCACTAGACGACTGGTCCCCAGTGGACGTCCGGTACTTGTCTGCGTATAGAGATCGGACCCGAGGCCCATGTATCCCTCTCCCACCTACCCCTTCGTGGACCTAGACTATATATACTCCTCCACCTCCTCCTAGTTAAGGTTAGCGTTGTGATAGCTCATTTGTGAGATAGAGCCTCGCTCATCCATACGTATCTACTCCTTGAGAGAGACCGCGGCCCCTCTTCGAAGAAGATCCACGTTGGATTCAAGACCCCCTCTCGGGTGGCCCCATCAAGACCTCCTCACGGGGAAGAACCGGTTACCCTATCCTTGTTGGATTTAGACCGTGTGATTTCTATGTGTACTCGGATCTAGCATACGTGTGACTATATCTTGTTGGTTTGAGTGATTCTCTCATGTTTTCCCTCGTGTTTCCCCTCGTGTTCTTCGTGTTCTTAGTTGGGATCCGCTCCTTTCGTGAAAGATCGGCCGTATAGGGTCCCACCCTCCATCAATTCTGATCAAAGATTTTATCGTCCCCAAGCAAATGTCTTAAAGCATAGTCACTATTGTAAAGAATTTCATCTATCACAGGTTTTTCATGATTGATACCATAAAAATCAAAGATTTCCCTAGCTTCCCGTATTATGTAATCAAATTCATTCATAAGGACAAGGGTGGCCAACTTTTTAGCCCTAGGATTCTTTACAACGGGAAGCTCAAAAAACAATCTTTGCAAAGTAGGACGGGTACGAATAAATTTACTTTCAAGTTCCAGAACTAGTGCTGAAATAGCATCCGCATAAGATCTAGTAGTTTTAAGTATAGGAGCATCATCAAGACTCAAATTTCCCACACAATTGAAAAATTCTTGGATACGTTCTTTTCCCATAACGTTCCCTTGCCCCAAGATAAAAGTTTTATTATCCAGATTGCCCGTATGTCCAATCTTAGGAGCTAGGCCATCATCTGTTGGTGTCATACCGAAATCACTCATGATTGCAAGCAAAGGATAGATCTGACGAGAAAACACGAACAGAAAAGAAGGGCGAATAAAAGCGACAAATTTTTGTGAAGTGGGGGAGAGGAAAACGAGAGGCAAATGGAAAATAATGTAAGTTGTGAGGAGATGTTGTGATTAGGAACCTGGTATATGTTGAAGATCCTCCCCGGCAACAACGCCAAAAATTCCTTTTGATGTCGCTTGAAGCTACGTCGGTTTTTCCCCAAAGAGGAAGGGATGATGCAGCACAGCGGCGGTAGGTATTTCCCTCAGATATGAAACCAAGGTTATCGAACCACTAGGAGAACCAAGCAGCACAAGATAAACAGCCCCTGCACACGGATAACAAATCCTCGCAACCCGACGTGTTAAAGGGGTTATCAATCCCTTCCCGGTACGGCGCCTCAAGTAGGCAAATAGACGTGAGATAAAATTGTAGTAGATTGATAGATCGAACGCCAAATGAAATAAATAAGAATAAATTGCAGAAAGGTATTTTTGTATTTTTGGTTTAATGGATCTGAAAATAAATGCAAGGAAAAAGTATATCGCAAAGGCAAATATATGAGAAAGAGATCCGGGGGCCGTAGGTTTCACTAGTGGCTTCTCTCGAGAAAAATAGCAAACGGTGGGTGAACCAATACTGTTGGACAATTGATAGAATTTCAAATACTCATGATGATATCTGGGCAATGATCATTATATAGGCATCATGTCCAAGATTAGTAGACCGACTCCGGCCTGCATCTACTACTATTACTCCACACATCGACCGCTATCCAGCATGCATCTAGTGTACTAAGTTCATGGAAAAACATAGTAATGCAATAAGAATGATGACATGATGTAGACAAGATATATCTATGTAGATATAGACCCCATTGTTTTATCCTTGGTAGCAACGATACATACGTGTCGGTTTGTCGGATCACGGGTTCCGGCAGACCCTTAAGGTTCGAACTCTGGGGTGCGCGCGGAGATCAGGCCCTCTACCTCTCTGTCTCTTAAGGATCTAACTACTGCAAGAACAACACAAGAGACACAAGATTTATACTGGTTCGGGCCACCATGGTGGTGTAATACCCTACTCCAGTGTGGTGGGTGGATTGCCTCTGGGGCTGATGAGGAAGAACAGTACAGGCGAACGGCCTCGCGAGGGCCTGTTCTTGGCTAGGGGATGAACTGCTAAGGAGAGTTCAATCACCCTTCTCTCTCTCTCTCTCTCTCTCTGTGCGGGATTCTACCTTAAGTTCACGATGCCTAGATCTCTGGATGTCTAGCTAATGCCTCTACCCTGGGGGTGGCTGGCCCTATTTATAGGCAAAGGCCCTGGGCCTCTTCCCAAATATTGAGCGGGAAGGGCGCCAACAATTGGCCAATTTGAAGGGGAACATCGGGTACACTTATCCTGACTAAAGTTGGTCTTCGCCTGCCAAAGGCTCTGGTGATGACGCCGGCTTGGGCTCCACAGTGACTTCCTCCTTGTCGTGGAGCTGGTCTTGGTCTCGTTACACCGAAATGGGTGCCTTTGCTTGATCCTCTCGCCTGCGCTTGCCCCTTTGCACCAAAGAGGAAAGGGAGGACGCTGCGCGGGCTAGCGCCCGCCTGGCACCTTTGATCGTTATGGCTTGCGTCATGGGCACCTCATGAGGTACCCTACCTTGATCTCTCCGCCTTCTCGCGAGCCATCCTAAGGAGTCCGTGCCGAAGGAAGCGCCGTGTCGTCCGCCTCGCGAGGCTTGGCCCCTCGCGAGGGTCTTGAGCCTTGTGTTGATGAAGATGGGCTACGTTGGGCCCCCACTCGAGCCACGTCGCAGGCCGCAGGCAGGCAAGTCTGGGGACCCCCGTTCCCAGAACGCCGACAGTAGCCCCCGGGCCCAAGGTGCGCATGGACTTGGCCGTGCCGAGAGGCGAAAGGGCAAGGGCGAAGCGCCGCGGGCCCTAACAGCCTGTGGCCTTGGGCGCCGCGTGGCGGTTGATTGGACGTGGGCGTCTCCACTTCCCCACGATGCCTCGACGACCGCGCAGATTGGGCAAGTCCCTGCATGCAAACCATGTCATGATTACCTGTGATCGTGGAGGCCGGCGGTTGGCCTCCGCCGGCTATAAGTACGGCACCGCGCGTGCCCTTCTAGTCCATCTCTTCTTGCTTCCTCCCCCGCCTCGGTCCTTGCTCCGTCTTGGTGAGATGGCTCCGATTCGCCGGTTCTCCACGGCGGAGAAGGGAAAGGCTCCTCAAGAGGTACCTGACCCGCTCCCGACGAAGAAACGGCCTGCCTTGCGCGGCCGAGACGAGGAGAATCGCCTGGTGGCGCCGAGGCCTTGGTACGAGCGGCCTCCACCGGGGTTCCCGCTCCCCTTGTATGCCCACGCCGAGGGCTCCGGAAGAGGAGACACAGATCCCCTCAGCTAGTGCCGTTGGCGGCGCCGGAGGGTCACGAAGGTGTTGGTTGTTCCTCCTGGAGTCCACACCGAGGGCTCCTCCCGCGAGATCGTGCTCCACGCCGCCATGCCTCCGCGGACTTGGATCCGCCTTCCTCCCTTCTTCGCCTCCGCCTTCCAGCAGGTGAGACTCCTGGAGCTGTGGCTGCAGCACGCCGACTGCAGCACTCCCGCGACCGGGGCAGAGGTAGCGATCACCGCCCCGGGCGAGGTCTTCATGACTCATGGCTGGGGTGAAATCGCTCGGTGCTGCAGAACGAAGGGCGCCCTCACGATCCACCTGGAGTACGACGGTGCTTCGGTGATGTTCTTCAAGGTCTTCGACGCGAACGGTCGCCGGCTGGAGTGCTGCCCCGGGGGAGGCGGCCAGGACCTTGCCACGGCGACGGCTGGGCCCGCCAATCGCCCCCAGGACAGCTCCGCAAGCGACGGGAGCGCCGGAGGATCTAGTGATCCCAGTGAGGTCTTCGCGACGCCGGAGACGAGCGACGACAGCTACGAGCCCGCGAGTCGACGCCGCTCCCAGAGCAGGGCAGGCTCGCTTGGTCGCCGTCGATCCTGATCTGGATGGGGTTGGCGCCGGTGCCTGCCAGCCTACTGTTGATGATGGCATCCTTTGTGAAGGCGCGTGTAGTTAGCACCCTTTAGGATCCGTTCCCTGCGAGGAATCACATGGTGCCCCACAGGGGCTTGTAAGGTGGCAGCGATCCTTGTTGTTAATATGTAACCATTGCTATGGATTTGTGCAAATCGCGAATTCCGTCATAGTTTGGTTCTCCCTTTCGCACCTCGCGAGGCCTTTGTACTCTGCGTCGACAGGTCCCAGTCCCAAGGCGGCGTCAGCCGTCGCTGGTATGCCAGGTCGCGATGCCGTGGTCAAGGCCAGGAGGTGAGCGACCCAGGGTCCGGTAAGAGCCCCTGAGTCGCGATGCTCAGGAGGTCCCCTTTGGCGCTCAAGCAGCCGTCGCTTGGTGAGAAAGAGAAGGAACGTCACCAGCACGGAGTCGCCTTAGGTGCGGGGGTAGTGCCACGATAGCCAACGCTTTGGATGGTGACTTATCTTTGGGATCGGAGATTGCCCTCAGCGTGCCGCCGGGTCCGGGGGGTAGCTGAAAGGAGTTGCTTGACGAGGTCCTCGCGTGCCCCTTCTCCCTCGCTTCTGCTCCCCTTTCTGCTCTACGTCCTCAGGTCCCGGCCCTCGAGCTGGTCTCAGCCGTCGCTGGTATGCCAGGTCGCGATGCCATGGACAAGGCCAGAGGGTGAGGGCTGGAGAGCCAGTAAGAGCCCTGAGTCGCGATGCTCAGGCACCCCCCCTTTAACGTGCAAGCGGTTCGCGCGGGCGAGGGTGAAGGAAACACCGTGAGGGCCTTGGCTAGCAAGGCTTCCTCTAAGGATCCTGCAAATTTACCATGAACAAAGAAGGCAGGGCTGCCATAGCAGCGATTAGTTGACCGTTAGTCGCTCGGGAGCTCGCTGGTTGGAGTGGGTGAGGTGTGTCTGGGCACCCGTGAGCCAGCGCGGGACTCACGAGGCCCTACCTCTAGGCGGGTTGCGCCTGGCGCTGGGCCGTATCTTGAGATGTGTTCCTGCAAAATCTGGTTAGATGTCGGCACTCTACGTCCTCGGGTCCCGGCCCTCGAGCTTGTCTCAGCCGTCGCTGGTATGCCAGGTCGCGATGCCGTGGACAAGGCCAGAGGGTGAGGGCTGGAGAGCCAGTAAGAGCCCTGAGTCACGATGCTCAGGCACCCCCTTTAACGTGCAAGTGTTCGACATGAAGAGGAAGGGCGCCGCAGACGGCATCGAATAATGATGCATAACTGGAAATAAAAGCGGAAGGGATACACGCCGCTGGGTCTAACCCGAGCGGCCCGGGGATGGTGCAGCCTGAGGGGCGCCCCCAGCAAAGCAAGCTAGCGACTGAAAAGATAAAAAGGGATACATGCCACAGGGACGGACCCACGCGGCCTGGGAATGACGCAACCCTGGGAGGGCGCTCCCAGCTGAGAATGAAACTTAAAAGATGTCACCTGAAGATGTCGTTGATGCAGTGGCGCTGGTGCGGCAGACTCGATAGGCTGCGGAAGCTGATCCTCACGAGCCCCCAGGCCCGGGGGCCTCGGGAGGCTCCGGAGGCACTGGCGGCTCCTCGTGAGCGGCCTCCATCTCCGCCAGGGCTGTGGACCACCTGCCTTCTTGCGCCTCCAAGATGCCACTCATGATGCGCTGGTACGCCGCAGCCACGCTCGGCAGGCCATAAGGCATGCGAACATAGCTATGGGGTGGCCCTCCGCAGCGCCCCACTTGTGAGGGCCAGAGGCGCTCCGTCGTGGCGATCTGATTAAGCCCTGGTATGTCGACGCAGACGCGCAGCCCACCATCCTCGCCTTGATGGGGAGCCACAGCTGGTGGGCGATGGCAACCCCTCATGATCCTTGACTCCTGTAGTTCTTGTATGGCCTTGCTAACAAACTCCTGCTGGTCTGACCTTCCTTCCCTGGCTTCATTCCGAGGGAAGCGTGTTTCGAAACACGCCTCCACATGGTGCCCCAGCGCCTCCCTCGTGACCTTGGCGAGGTTGGTGGCTCTCCAGGTGAGAGCCCCCGAGCCCTGCCTGAGGAGGGCGTCGGGCGCGCTTCCCTATGCGATTGAAGGAGGGTCCCCATGGGCAAACGCGGGCCTTGAAGGGCTTGCCTCCTGAGGGTCTGAGCCTGATGTTGTCTTCTTCTTCTTGGGGGTGGTCTCAGGAAGCCTCCTGCTTCCGCGATCTGGGTCTTCTAGTGACGCGGCCTGAAAGGCTCGCTCCAAGGCACACACTGCATCCTTCTCTTGACATGGCATCGTGATGACGCCGCCGCTTCCTGGCATCTTGAGGATGTTGTAGCCATGGTGAGTCACGGCCATGAACTTGGCCAGCGCCGTGTACCCGTGGATGGCGTTGTACGGCAGGCGGATGTGGGCGACGTCAAAGTCGATGAGCTCGGTGCGGTAGTTGTCGTAGGTGCCGAAGGTGACTGGGAGGCGGACCCGCCCGATCGGGATCGTGGAACCGTCGGTGACTCCGGAGAAGGGCTTGGTTGGCTGAAGCTGGTCATAGGGCACTTGGAGGCTGTTGAACGTTTCCACAGACAAGACATTGAGCCCTGCCCCTCCGTAGATGAGGGTCCTGGTGACCAGAACGTTGCTGATGACTGGGGAACAAGGCATTGGGAGGACTCCGGTTGTGGCTGCGCATTTGAGCTGGTCTGCTGAGCTGAACGTGATGGTGCAGGCCGACCACCTGAGGGGATGCGTTGCTTCAAGCTTGGGGAGGACTGCATTCACTTCGCGAGCAAACTGCTTGAAGATGCGTTGGGAGGCTGGGGCTTGAGCTCCGCCCAGGATGCAGGCGATGGCGCGAGGCTCCTGGAAGACCCCAGCCCCCTTGTCTTGGTGGCGGTCTTTATTCCTTCTCGGCTGAGGCGGCAACGGCGGCAGGCCTGGGTTGCCGTGGGGGCGATCCTCACGAGGCTGATCCCTCCAGTCCCCCTCACGAGGCGGGTCGCGCCAGCGGTCCTCGCGAGGTTGGTCGCGCCAGCCTGGACGTGGGCCACGGTCTTCCCAGCATCCCGGGTTCCTTCCTCCTCCTCGGTCGTAGCCCCGGTCAACACGGTCAGGGCATCGGCCGACTCTTCCTTCTCGCACGGCGCGGAGTTCTTGGCATTCATTGGTGTTGTGGGTGTGGAGGTCGTGGTACACACAGTACCGGCTGCCCCTGGAGGATTCAGGCAGATCCTTGCCCCGCTTGGTGTCCGGTTCTGCCGCGAGCACGGCAGCCCCCTTGCGCTTCACGTCCTTGGCCTTGGGCTTCTTCTCTTCTGGGTCTGCGGCAGGCAGCTCGAGGAGGGAGAGGCGTCCCTCCTCAGCTCTGGCGCACTTGGTCGCCAGGTTGAACAGCTCCAGGGAGGTGCAGAGGTCTTCATGCATCGCCAGCTCCTCCTTCATCTTGACGTCGCGCATGCCATCAGAGAAGGCCGAAATGATGGCTTCTTCGGACACCCTGGGGATCTTGAGGCGCGCGCTGTTGAAGCGCTGGATGTACTTCTGCAGGGTCTCTCCAGGTTGCTGCTTGATGCGGCGCATGTCGCTCACGGCGGGAGGCCGGTCGCGGGTACCTTGGAAGTTGGCGATGAAGCGGGTACGCATCTGGTCCCAGGAGGAGATCGTGCCTGGGGCCAGGTTCAGGAGCCAAGTGCGAGCATCTTCCTTCAGTGCCATGGGGAACCAGTTCGCCATGACCTTCTCGTCCCCGCTGGCAGCTTCGATTCCCAGCTCGTAGAGCTGGAGGAACTCCGTGGGATCAGTTGTGCCGTCGTAGCGAGGAGGCAGGTCCGGCTTGAACTTGCCGGGCCACGCGACGCTACGCAGCTCGGGGGTGTAGGCGCGACAGCCAGCGGTGGCCGCGGGAGGTTTTGGTTGAGGGAGAGCTTGGCCTTGTGGGTCCCCTTGCGCCGCAGCTAGGAGCAGCGCGGGGTTTTGATGTGCCGGAGCTGGAGCAGGGTCTCGGCGAGCCGGGGCCAGGAGAGCCCGGGCGGCCTCTTGCGGTCGCGGGACTTGTTGGCAGCTCCGTTCCTGCTGGGCCGGTGCATGGGGGAGCGGCTTCCGCCCAGGAGCTGCACGCCTTGGGGCCATGGCATCTTCTTGGAAAGGTGGTGGCTGGAACGCCCCCGGGGCTTCATTGCTCATGCGGGGCGGAGCGCGGCGCAGAGGTGCGGAAGGCGCGGGAGAGCCCCCTGCGGCGCGGACGAGCTCGGCGACGCGGTCGAGCCACTCCTCGTAGACGTCGTCGACGGGGCAGTAGCGCAGGAGCTCGTTCGCCGCGATGAGCGCAACTCGAGCCTCCAAGGGCGTGCGCAGCGCGTGCGATGAAGAACCGGCTGGGGTGAGCGACGGAGTGGCGGTGCGGCCATCCCGCCGCACGGACGGGTGTTGAGAGGACGCTTGCTGCTCGTTCCCCGCCGGGCCGGTGGCGGCGTTGACGGCGGGCGACGGGGAACGACGAGGACGCCCCCCGACAGGGGCCGTCTGGACGGCGCGGGAGGCGATGGCGGCCCGGCGCTCGGCGCGGGCCCGACGAGCGTCAGACATGGATGCGGTGGTCAGAGGAGAGTGAAGCGGTGGAAGACTGATTCTGGCGCACCCCTACCTGGCGCGCCAAATGTCGGATCACGGGTTCCAGCAGGCCCTTAAGGTTCGAACTCTGGGGTGCGCGCGGAGATCAGGCCCTCTACCTCTCTATCTCGTAAGGATCTAACTACTGCAAGAACAACACAAGAGACACAAGATTTATACTGGTTCGGGCCACCATGGTGGTGTAATACCCTACTCCAGTGTGGTGGGTGGATTGCCTCTGGGGATAATGAGGAAGAACAGTACAGGCGAACGGCCTCGCGAGGGCCTGTTCTTGGCTAGGGGATGAACTGCTAAGGAGAGTTCAATCACCCTTCTCTCTCTCTGTGTGCGGGATTCTACCTTAAGTTCACGATGCCTAGATCTCTGGATGTCTAGCTGATGCCTCTACCCTGGGGGTGGCTTGTCCTATTTATAGGCAAAGGCCCTGGGCCTCTTCCCAAATATTGAGCGGGAAGGGCGCCAACAATTGGCCAATTTGAAGGGGAACATCGGGTACACTTATCCTGACTAAAGTTGGTGTTCGCCTGCCAAAGGCTCTGGTGATGACGCCGGCTTGGGCTCCATAGTGACTTCCTCCTTGTCGTGGAGCTGGTCTTGGTCTCGTTGCACTGAAATGGGTGCCTTTGCTTGATCCTCTCACCTGCGCTTGCCCCCTTTGCACCAAAGAGGAAAGGGAGGACGCTGCGCGGGCTGGCGCCCGCCTGGCACCTTTGATCGTCATGGCTTGCATCATGGGCACCTCGTGAGGTACCCTACCTTGATCTCTCCGCCTCCTCGCGAGCCGGCCTAAGGAGGCCGTGCCGAAGGAAGCGCCGTGTCGTCCGCCTCGCGAGGCTTGGCCCCTCGCGAGGGTCTTGAGCCTTGTGTTGATGAAGATGGGCTACGTTGGGCCCCCACTCGAGCCACGCCGCAGGTCGCAGGCAGGCAAGTCTGGGGACCCCCATTCCCAGAACGCCGACACGGTTCCATTCTTGTCATTGGGATCAAGCACCGTAAGATCGAACCCACTAGAATTGATAGAACAGTTATCATGTTTGTTTATACACATGCAAAACCTGTCATCTCTCTGCTTTGTTTCAGGGTGATATGCCCGATGGCATGCACAACTCTGCTGAAGGCTGTGAGACAAACCCAACATATATTGTAGCAAAGAAGGCAAAACATCCTGAAGATAGCGAGACAACCCCAAAGTCTTGTCTTGATGTAGTGTTCAAGTTACTTGAGACTAATAGTCAGACAAGCTCACCTAATTCGTTGTCTGAATCAGTTCGACTTCTTTAGTCCCAAGTTCTAGCAGAAAGGCATTCTACAACTCAACTTCGACTTGAAGTCCTATCTCTAAGAAAGATTGCGGAGAACACCAATGAGAACCTCATCGCTAAACAGCTACACCTGGAAGCTATGACCGACATGCTAGGCCGGTCTCACAGCCTTGCTCAGCAGCTTGCGCAGCAGTTCCCCCGCAAGGCTAACCTTTCTTGAACTGTCTTGGAAGTGGTCTTGGTTCAGAATTATTTTGTTACGCTGCAATGGTGCCCAGTTTTTGTAATCTGCTTCTTCGTTGCGCTTTATGATCACTGGTGGCGAACTTCGATGCCCAGTGGATGTAATATACGTTAAATCCTTTATTGTGTAGTGTAGGTTTATTCTTAGTTACTATGCCGTAATTTCTTTATTGTATAGAGTAGGTTTGTTCTTAATTCCTACTAGTTACGTAGCAGCCCGAAATGAACCCCGGCCCATGATTGTGCGAATCAAATCACGGGCTTTTAAAAGGCCAAAATTGTCTGGGTCCTTGTTTGGCCCAATCAGATATCGGCTGCGAGCAGGCCGGATGCAAACTGGGCCGTAGTTAGGCCCAACTATATGACGGGCTTTTAACATGCCGAAATTAATATAGGGCCGAAATGGTAAACGTGCCCTTAACATGCCAAAACTAATATCAGGCCGAATTACTAAGTGGGCCTTTAGCAAGTGGGCCCAAAAGCATAGTGTCCAGTTGACGGGCCGAATTTGATATGGGCCGTAATTGAGCCCAAAGCCTCTTAAAGGGCCGGACCTGATCTGGGCTGTAATTTGGCCCAGAACATGGTAGGCTTTTAACGGGCCGGATCTCATATGGGCCACTATTAGGCCCGGAGTGTGGCAGGCCATTAATGGACCGGATCGAATAGGGGCCGACATTTGGCCCAAAACATGGCAGCCAGTTAATGGGCCGACCTACTAGGGTCCTCAAAATCTTGTGGGCCTATAGCTGGGCTGACCCATTAATGTCGGCGAAATCTCGGGGGCTTTTAGCTGGGCCGGCCCATTATGACCCGCAAGAATCTTGTGGGCCTTTACGTGGGCCGGCCCATTATGGCACACAAAAATCTTGTGGGCCTTTACCTGGGCCGGCCCATTATGGCCTGCAAAATCTTGTGGGCCTTTAGCTGGGCCAGCCCATTATGGTCCGCAAAATCTTGTGGGCCTTTAGCTGGGCCGGCCCATTATGGTCCGCAAAATCTTATGGGCCTTTAGTTGGGCCGACCCATTTAAACTTGTTGGGCCGTGCCACGTGTCGACGTATAATCGGCGCCTTCTGTCCAGTGAGTGGATGACATCTGCCCCGACGATGAGCCGACATGTGTTTCCTCTAGCCAATGATGATTTTACACGTGGAAAATCTCCATTGGTCGGTGCTGTTAACGGGTGGCCCGGCAAGGGTCTTGCCGTGGCGCATTGTTGTCCCCGGCAAGGGCCTTGCCGGGGGTCTGGTGGCCTTCCTCGGCAAGGATCTTGCCGAGAATCATCGTCTTCTAATCCTCATCTGATCTTGAAAATGTCTTCACAAATATCTGCATGCCACCACAGAGGTGCCTTCCCGAGCCCTGGTCCCATGTCGATGATGGCGTTGGGGACCGTGGGCTCAAGGGTGGCTCGCTTTGTTTGTGTGGGGCGAGTTGTCCCGGCAAGGATCTTGCCGGGGCCGCTGAGGCTGCCCCGGCAAGGGTCTTGCCGGGGGAGCCTGCTTCGTCCCTCTACTCTTTGTGGTCTTGGCCTTGGCGTTGCTCTTGTTATCTCGGGCTTCGGTCTTACCTTGGCTCACCTCCCCTGTTTTGCTTGGCGTGACCGTAGGTGCGGCTCTGACTTCCCGTGCACAGGTATTGGGGTACAAAAACGCACCCCTCTTTTTGTACATCAACAGGAGCCCCCGGGCCTGGGCCATACATAAGCGCGACACGTTGTTGGGCCAGGCCCAAAACGGTGCGCGGGCAGGTGGGGCGGTTATTACCGTGGTAAGATTCTTCGCGCGCTTCGCTTCCCATGACCCGCGCGCGCGGCGCGGCATGGAGGGACGTGCGTGACGTGGGCGGCATGCGTGGGGCGGTTTCCACACGCATGCGTCACATCGCTGTAAATGGGTAGCGCGCCCCGCAGTTTCCCCATAAAAAGGGATAACTGCGGGCGCACTGTTCCTTTTACCCTTCACGCAACCCCAATCTTGGAGACCTCCTCCTGCCTCCCTCTTCTTCTTCAAGCTTCGTTCCTGCTTGCCGCCGTTGTGCCTCCGCCGCCCTCTATCCTGCCCTCCTCCCCCAGCCGCCATGGCGCCAAAATCCAGGAAGGGGAAGGGAGTGGCCAAGGACGCCGGAGCCGCGGAGCCGCCGGGGAGTGCGCTGGCGGTGCAGCGGACGCAGTACGCATTCTTCCCCTCGACAGTCGACTTGTTCGAGCGTCGGGACTCCTTCAGGCCCTTGTGGGGAGTGAAGACGGGGGGGGGGGATTCGGGGCATCCGGCCACGCGTGTCATCCCCGCTGACTGCGCCGAGGCTGCCCCAAATCGGTACCCCTTCTTTGTTGATTATTTTTCTTGCGGGCTCTATCCTCCCTTCTCCGATTTCTTCAGCGACATCATGCACACCTTCGGCTTCCGCCTCCTGGATTTTACTCCGAATGCGGTGGCGTGCATGGCCCTTTTCACGCACCTCTGCGAAGGCTTCGCCAGGGTGCACCCCAACATGGCGCTCTTCCGCCATTACTTCTTCCCTCGGACCCAGACGGGAGGTGCCATTTCGGGTTGCATCGCCTGGATCCCAAGATCCAAGGGAGCGTACCCGGACGGTGCCATGAAGGAGAGGTGGGAAGAATGGCGGGGCTGGTGGTGTTGGATCGAAGAGAAGGACCCGCCGGTGTTCTGCAGAGTTCGTCGGGCGCCGCCGGTCCGCGGAAGCGATTGAACCGATGTCGACGCCGACGACGGAAAGCTCACGGTCACCACCACCAGGATTCTCCAGCTTACCCAGGCCGGGCTCACCCTTGAGATGATCAGGGCGGACTTCATCCGTCGCCGGATCGCTCCACTGCATAACAAGGGGAGGCCAGCCTGGCTCTTCACAAACCCCGCCGACATCATGCGGCTTCGCCCCGGCCTCGACCACAGCTTCACAGTGATGGGACACGCCCATTTCTGTCAGCGGCTCTTCTAGCTCGACGTGGGCTGCGACGGCAAGGTAGAGCGGACCGACAAGGTCGTGAGGGCCGCCGCGAAGGCCGGCAAGGTCCTCAAGGGGCCTCTGTTCAAGCTACCGATGGGGGTGGTCCCGTTGTGCAACAAATCGCGTCGGTCCGAGATCATTGCCATGATGCCGCACTACAACGCGCATGGCCCCGACCCGAGCTGGAAGGAGCCGGAGGACGCCGAAGTGCAGCTGTCCTTTGACAGTCTGCATGAGGGGTATGTCAACGCCGATGCCGAGAGGCTGTTTGTCCAGGACACCACCCAAGCGGAGCTGGACTACATCGCCACCAGGGCGAAGGAGGCACAACTTGCCAGGGAGGCCGGCGGCGCTGGTGGTGTGGAGGACAAGGCCGCGATGGCCGCGGAGGAGGAGGAGCTCGCCCGGTGGGCGGCGGCCGCCGGGAGAGCCAGCAGCGCCGGCACCGAGGCTCCTCTGGTTGAAGATGTGACCGGCGAGTCATCGTTGGAGGAGGCCGAGACCGCAGGCCCGACGCCGGCCGTGGGGAGAGGTCGAGTCCTGCGGCGGGCCAGTTCCAGCGAGACGGTCCGGCCCGGCAGGGCTGCACGGCCACAGCTGACCTTGGAGGGGTTCGGGCGCCACACGAGGGCCGCAGCGGCAAAGAAGCCGGCGAAGGCTGCGGTGAAGAAGAAGACAGCTGCCCCTTCTTCGTCCACGCGTGCCCAGACACCACTCCCTTCTCCTCCTCCAGCGAATGTCGATACGCAGGTTATTTTTGATTATAGATCCCTTAGCCCGAGGAGGAAGCGGAAAACAACAGAGGAGGAGGCGGACGGCGAGTAAGTATCTGGTTCTTTTTCGTTATCTCTGCCTCCTCATTTTGCGTTGCTCGTCTTGACTTGTCTTCATCTTTGCAGGGACGTGGAGACGCTGGCCCAAAGGGTGAAGAGGGCCAAGGTCTCGGCGGGTGGCCAGCCCCCAGTTGCTACTTCGGGGGCGCCATTGGTGGTCTTGAGCAGCCCGGACAGCAGCCCCCGGTAGAGCCCCCAGCATAAGTTCATCACTCTTCCCCCTGTTGACATGTGTTTGGGGCACGACACTTTGGCACTGACCTTTCTGGGTATGCAGGAGGAGAGCAGCAGTAGGAGGAGCCACAGAGGGCTACTCCCAACACGCCGCCCCCGTCGACCACGCCGCCCCAAGGGGCGTCCCCGGCAAGGGCGCCAGGCATCGGGCCCATGCACATGGAGGAGGAGGAGGACTTGGGTGCCGGCGGCTTTGCCTCCACACCGAATGTTGGCGGGGAGGGGACTGCCTTTTCCCAGCCGGGTACTGGCAGAGGTAAATCGTTCGCCGTTCGTCCCTGCTTCTTTTTCCTTCTGGCTCTTGGTCCTGGCCTTGCCTCACCCCCTTTTTTGGCGTCCAGATTCCTCCTCGATGAACCCAGAGGACGTGGACGCCGTCATCGAGGGCGTCACCAAGGCCGCCGAGGTAGACGCCGAGAAGATCGACGCCGAGGAGGCCGCCAAGGGGCCTGCCGGGTAGGCCGGAAAGGGGCCTACCGAAGGGGCCGGCGGGGCCGCTGCCGAGGAGGAGGAGGTGGCTGGCGACCAGCCTTCCTCTTCTGCTGCTTCCGGCTCCGTCAAGTACCTGAGGGTCAGCGACAACTTGTTCGTCCACCTTCCAGGCGCGTCGAGCACCAGGACAACCATTGAGGGGGAGGTGTTCGACGACGAAGTGCTTGCCGCTGCCGGGCTCGAAGTGGTCGATGAGCCGATCGTTGGCGGCGACGGTTCACAGGAAGAGTGGCTCCTCCACGCCATGGGCGCCAGCTTCTGGAAGCTCCAGGCGCTCCATCGCGCCCGCCTAGACAAGGCTAAGTCCAAGACGGCGGTGGTGGAGAAGGCGGAGGCGGACCTCCAGGAGCGCGTTGCCGAGACGTAGGACTGGTTCTGCGAGGCCCACAAGGAGCTCAAGGCCGCTCAGGGCAAGCTGGCCAAGCACGACGTGGAGCTCACCATGAAGCTCGCCGACGTCGAGAAAGCTCAGGAGACGGCGAGGAACTTGGCCGTGGCTGCCGAAGCCACCCGGACCCAGCACGAGGCCACGCTGAACTCCCAAGAGGAGGACCTCGCCACACGCGAGGGGAAGCTTACCGCCATGCTTCCCGACAAGGATGCAGAGGTGGAGAAGCTTGTCTTGCAGCGGACCAGTGAGCTGGAGCAGAGGCACGAAGAGGCACTCAATGCCCAGGCCCAGGTTCACACCGACAAGGTGGAGGAGATGAAGGCGGAGCGCGACAGGCTGAAGGAGCAGGCCCTGAAGCTGTCCCAGGAGAGGGACACGCTTAACAGTGCTCTGACCGAGGCGCAGGGCGCGGTCGTCAGCAAGGCCGGGGAGCTCTCCGAGGCCAACAACTCCATCAAAGACCTCAAGCTGAAGCTGGAGGGTCTCGAGAAGGTGCTGGAGGAGGCCAAGACCCGAGAGGGGACCCTGGCCAAGGAGCTGGAGGCCGAGAAGCAGTTGCGGGAGAACGAAGGCCTCAACTTTGCGGATCACGTGGCGGGCGAGAACCGTTGGCTCGATCGCCTTGCCATCATCGCCAACCAGGCCGCCGCGCAGCTGGCCAGTGGGGGAAGACGGAGCTTCGGCTCGCCTCCGACGAGCCGAAGCCTGAGGGAAGCACCTCCTTCCCCTTCTTCTCGAGCAGCGTCGCCATCGGGTTGGTTCCTCCCTTTTCTGATTTCTTCTACGAAGTCCTCGACCACTACGGGCTGCAGGTGCTGCATCTCCATCCCGACTCTATCCTCCTCCTATCCATCTTTGACTATTACTGTGAGGCATATCTGGGCGTCATGCCGTCCGTGGCGCTCTTGTGCCATTTGTTCTTCCTCCGCGTAACTGGCAAGCATATCACCGGACGCGCTAATTTCGTCGCCTGCGGCAAGGCCAACTCGATCTCGAGCACCGGGAAGAGGGCCGACAACATCCGATCCAAATGGGTCATGATGGACGCTCGGTGCGCTGGCCCGCGTCTGGAATTGCCCACGGCGGTGCCCCCTCCCAACAGGGGGTGGCCCAAGGCGGATCTTGTCGACGAGCGGGCATCACTGGTGCTGGGGCAGATGATGACCGATCTGAGGCCGGGCAGCGCGAGGACGGCCAAGGTGACAGGGGCGATGCTCCTGAGGGAGTTCTTGATGCTAGGGGTTGCCCCGCTCCAGGCGCGCGCGCGCCCCCTCTGGGAGCTTGACGAAGGGGAAACAAGAGCCGCCTGAGGCCGGGGGACCTGCCTGGCGATGAACTGGACGCCGTCTTGCGTCTCATCGTCGGGGACAACCAGGAGTTTCCGGCTAGTGCCTTCCTCCCCCTGTTCAAGCGCAGGGACTGGGAGGAATTCGTCGCCTCCAGGCCAACTTTTGACGCGCGCGGGCTGGTGCCGCCAGCGCTTCCGGAAGCCCCCACGGCATGGTACACGGTGGAGGTGTCTTCTGGTGAGTCCCACGGAGAGGGGGAAGAGGAGGAGAACTCGGAGGAGACCCTGGAAGAGATGGGGGAGACTTCCCCCTGAGCAAAGCCGAGATTCTCCGTGCCCTTCCTGATGACGCTGATGCCGATGCCCACCATGGGGACAGGGAGCAGCCTCCTGTCCCAACGAGGAGCAGGTCGTCGCTGGTGGCCCGTGGTGCCACCTCCGACCCGATACCTCCTGGAACCGGATCCGGCTCTGCTTCCTCTACGCCCGGTGCTGCTGGTGTCCGAACGCCCGCTCCTCAGGTCCCGCAGCTGTCGGGCCTCAAGCTTCTCAAGCGGTCAGTGGAATATGTTGCATTGGAACGGTGAGTGTTCTTAAGCTTCACCTCATCCTTGTTTGTGCTTGTTGTTTTCTGATGTTTGCTCCTGGTTGACCAGGCCGGCACCTTCGGCAAACAAAAGGAAGGAGGGTTCGGCGGCTGTGCCTCCCTCCGTAGGGAAAGGAGGCAGTAGCGCCCGTGTCTCCCAAGCTCGGTCGTCCTCGCGAGGCCAAAAGGAGCCTCGCCGCATGGAGTCAGCCCCCATGACCTCCCTTGCTCCGGAGATGCCGGCGCCTGGCGCGGCTGACGAGGTCCCAGCTGCTCCAGAACCGGCAGCCTCCCAAGCCCTGGTGACGACGTCGCTTCCTCCTACTACTGCGCCTCCACCTCCTGGCCCTTCTGCTCCTGATGCTGCCTTGGAGCATGCCATTTCGAAGATGACCCAGCTGCGGGCGAATCTCCTGAGCGCTGACCCGCGCTTGGTAGCCGGGCGTGTGGAGCTAGCTTCTGGCTGGCTCCACTCTGACATGGCAATTCGCGCGGCGCTGGGCCAAGCTGCTGCGGCTTCCGAGAAGGACAAGCAGGGTGCCACCAGCGCTACAGCTGATCGTGAGGCTGCGCTGAAGGAGGCCAAGGCCGCCCGCGACCGC
The DNA here is from genome assembly GCA_032464435.1 of Aegilops umbellulata. NCBI lineage: Eukaryota > Viridiplantae > Streptophyta > Magnoliopsida > Poales > Poaceae > Aegilops > Aegilops umbellulata. Next base: position 153,099,208 of record CP136054.1, on the reverse strand, counting down.
TGCCAAGAGCTGGAGGGCGAGTTGCAGGGCCTGCGCGACAAGCACGCTGGAGAGATGCACTGCTGCAAGGAGAAGGAGGAGGAGATAAAGGCCCAGGAGGAAGCCGTCAAGAACCGAGATGCTGAACTGGTGGAGCCGGGGAAGAAGCAGGCTGCCGAGTGCAGCCGGTTGGAGGAGCTGGAGCAGAAGATGAGGGCGAGGGAGGCCGATCTTCATGCCAAGGCGCGGGCCCTGGCAGAAGATCGCGTGGCCTTCGCCGATCTCGAGAGGAGGTCACGCGAGGCGCTGGAGACGCTTTACGAGCGCGGCCTGGAGAAGCCCCTAGACACCGACGAGGACGGCCCCGCCCAACTGCTTCCCGTTGTGGTGAAGGCGCTTGAGGAGGTCGTTGACGGGCTCGCTCCCATGGCAGAAGCGGAAGCTCGCGTCCTGTCTTCGGCTGTAGTGACCCGGGTCTTCAGCCATCTGCACCTCCGTGACCCCAACGCTCGCCTTGACGAGTTGCTAGAGCCTGTGGCTGAAGATCAGTACGAGGCGGCTGCCGCGGCTGTGCGGGATCAGGTGGGGGCCTTGCTGCGGAGGTTGAGCGGCTTCGTCTCCGCTCCTCTGTCCGGCGTCGTCGACGTTGCGGCTGGTGGTGAAGACAAAGCCGATGACAAGTGAGCGCCTTCCGCAGGCGTTGGCGTCGCCTGGAGATGGTCCGCGGCCGTTTCTCCCGTTCCGTTCCCGCACCATGTATCAGGCCTCGTGGAGGCATTTAGACTTTTATTTGGTATTGTGAGGACAATATGTGTGTAATATTCGCTTCGAGATTTTGCGATTTCCTTCCTATTTGCTTGTGTTCTGCGTCGGCAGAGCCCGGCCCCGTGCATACCTCAACCGTCGTTGGGCCGACCAGAGACCAGGACGGACCAAGGAGTGAGGGGCTACGTGACCAGTTAGGCTCATGAGTCGCGATGCTCAGGAGTCCCCCTTGACGCGCAAACAACATATAGAGAGAGTTCGCGGGGATAGATTATTGTTCTACGTCGGCAGAGCTCGGCCCCGCGCATACCTCAACTGCCGTTGGGCCGACCGGAGACCAGGACGGACCAAGGAGTGAGGGGCTACGTGACCAGTTAGGCTCCTGAGTCGTGATGCTCAGGAGTCCCCCTTGACGTGCAAACAATCCCGTACCTGCCCTCACCGAGGCCTCGGGAGGGGCGCACGATGCCCAGGTCCGGGGGGCCAGGTTGGGTGGCGTGCGCTTGGGCGTGACCCATGCGCAGCCCCCGTGCCCAGCCCCCATGCACGGCTTTCCTGAGGGAAGGCGTTGCGGTAAGGCTGGGCGCTGAGCTCTGGGCTCCCTGAGGTTGGCACGACCGTGGGGTGGCCCTCAGTTGTTTATCACCAGCGCGGAGCATAGTGCTTCCGCTTGTGCACGGGCATAGCCGCTCCTCGGCAGTGTCGTCAGCTAGTGCGGAGCATGGTGCTTCCACTTGGGCGTGGGATGGGGGTGCCCCTCCTGGAGGAGCCCCCGGGGCATGTACAGCCCCGCCCTGACACGTGGCTTGCACGGCAGGGCTGTGAGGTGTATCTGGGCACTCGTGAGCCAGTGCGGGACTCACGAGGCCCTACCTCAAGGTGGGTTGCGCCTGGTCTTGAGTCTTGGTGACTGTATATTCCTGAAAGGCGGTTAGATGCAAGCACTCTACGTCCTCAGATCCCAGCCCTCGAGCGAGCTCAGCCGCCGCTGGTATGCCAGGTCGCGATGCCGTGGTCAAGGCCAGGGGGTGAGGGCTGGAGAGCCAGTAGGAGCTCCTGAGTCGTGATGCTCAGGAGCCCCCCTTTTAACGTGCAAGCGGATTGCATAGGGTGAACAGGCCCGCGGCGGGCGGCGATCGAGCAGGCGATAGCCGTTGGCAGATTAAGCATAAAGGGCAGATTGACTTGGATAGATGTAGGAAGATACATGCCACTGGGTCTGGCCCGAGCGGCATGGGAATGATGCAGCCCGAGGGGCGCTCCCAGCAAGGTAAGCTAAAGACTTAAGCAAAGGGGATACATGCCATAGGGACGGATAGACGTGACCTGGGGATGATGCAGCCCGAGGGGCGCTCCCAGCTTAAACGAACTTGGAAGATATCACCTGGTTCTGTAGGCCAAGTAGATTTGATGTAGCTGAAGCCACGCATTGAAGGGATGACTCCTCATGAGCCACCGAGACCTTGAGCCTCGGGAGGCTCTAGAGGCTCAGGAGGTTCCCTAAAGAGCATCTCCATATCCTCCTGAACGGCGTGGATCCTGGCCTCCAGGGAGGCCAAGGCCTGCCGCAAGTTGCGCTGATGGGCCAACGCCACGCTCGGCAAGCCAAAGGGCATGCGAACGTAGCTGTGTGGCGGGCCCTCACTGCGGCCCGCACGTGAAGGCCAGAAGCACTCCTGAGATGCGGCCCTGTTGAGCCCTGGGACGTCGACGCAGAGACGCAGCCCGACATCCTCACCTGGATGGGGAGCTTCCCCTTGGAGCGGCTGTGGCTGCGCATGGCTCTTGCTTCTTGCAATTCTTGGGTGGACTTGGTGATGAACTCCTGGGTGGTGGGCACTCCTTGCCCTGTGTTCTCCTGAGGGAGACGTGTCGCGAAACACGCCTCCAAGTGGTGCCCAAGTGCCCCCCTCGTGAGGTTGGGAAGGTCTGAGGCCCTCGTGAAGAGAGCCCCCGGGCCCTGCCCGAGGAGGGCGCCGGGCGCGCCTTCCTATGTGATGGAGGGAGGCGCCCCTAGAACGAGCGCTGATCCTGACGAGGCTCCTGACACGGCGCCATCTCCTTGGGGTCCTGCGTGCCGCGGAAACTTCTTCTTGGGGACGGTCTCCGGAGGGCCTTCACTTCTGCTGTCGAGGTCGTCGATTGCTGGGGCCTAGAATGTGCGCTCAAGAGAGCACACCGCATCCCTTTCCTCACACGGGACCGTGATGATTCCTCCACTTCCTGGCATCTTGAGAACATTATAGCCATGATGAATGACCGCTATGAACTTGGCCATGGCTGGATACCCGAGGATGGCGTTGTACGGCAGGCAGATGTGCGCGACGTCGAAGTCGATGAGCTCGGTGCGGTAGTTTTCGCGATTGCCGAAGGTGACGGGCAGTCGAACTTGCCCTATCGGTGTGGTGGAACCATCAGTCACTCCTGAGAAAGGCTTGGTTAGCTGGAGCTGCTCATAGGGCACTTGAAGGTTGTCGAACATGTCGACGGACAAGACGTTTAGCCCTGCGCCGCCGTCGATGAGAGTCTTGGTGACTTGCACATTGATAACCCACAAGTATAGGGGCTCGCAACAGTTTTCGATAAGTAAGAGTGTCAAACCCAACAAGGAGCAAAAGGTAGAACAAATATTCCCTCAAGTTCTATCGACCACCGATACAACTCTACGCACACTTGACGTTCGCTTTACCGGAAATAAGTATGAAACTAGAAGTACTTTGTAGGTGTTTTTGGATAGGCCTGCAAGCAAATAAAGAGCGAGAAAATAAAAGCTAGGGGCTGTTGTAAGTAAAGAGGCAATAAAGTAAATATAGCGAGTGTGGAAAAGTGGTGCTAGGAGTTGCGAAATTGTCCCTTAAGCAATTGACTAGTTTACTAGACCGATAGCAAGTATTACGTGGGAGAGGCCACTGCTAGCATGTCATCCCTTACTTGGAATTCTATGCACTTATGATTGGAACTATTAGCAAGCATCCGCAACTACTAACGTTCATTAAGGTAAAACCCAACCATATCATTAAGATATAATGGTCCCCCTTGAATCCCGTATGCATCAATTTCTATGCTAGGTTGAAGCTTTTGTCACTCTTGCCCTCCAATACATAGTCCTATCGACATACAACTAACCCTATGGTGTGATCCACGCGCGCGCTCATATGATGGGCACCAAAGGACAGCAACATAACCACAAGCAAATTAAATCAATCATAGCAATTCATCAACCACCGATAGGACAACGAAAATCTACTCAGACATCATAGGATGGCAACACATCATTGGATAATAATATGAAGCATAAAGCACCATGTTCAAGTAGAGGGTACAGTGGGTTGCAGGAGAGTGGACCGCTGTGGATAGAGGGGGGAAGGTGATGGAGATGTTGGTGAAGAACGCGGTGATGATGATGGCCCCCGGCGGCGTTCCGGCGCCACCGGAAGCGAGGGGGGAGAGCCCCCCCCCTTCTTCTTCTTACTTGACCTTCTCCCTAGATGGGAGAAGGGTTTCCCCTCTGGTCCATGGTCTCCATGGCATGGGAGGGGCAAGAGCCCCTCCGAGATTGGATCTGTCTCTCTATCTCTCTCTATTTCTGCGTTCTGTTTTCTGGCCCTTCACCATTTCTGAAATTCCCGGAGATCCGTAACTCCGATTGGGCTGAATTTTGGACACGATCTCTATCCGGAAATTAGATTTCTTGAAGTGAAAGAAGGGCTCCAACCGCCTTATGGGGTGGCCACGAGGATCAGGGGCGTGCCTTGGGGGGTAGGGCGCGCCCCCCTACCTCGTGCCCACCTCGGACACCGGTTCGCGTTGATTCTTCTTCCCAAAAATCATAAATATTCCAAAAATAATCTCCGTCAAGTTTTATCCCATTTGGACTCCGTTTGATATGGATATTCTGCGAAACCAAAAACATGCAACAGACAGGAACTGGCACTTGGCACTGGATCAATATGTTAGTCCCAGAAATAGTATAAAAAGTTTCCAAAAAGTATATGAAAGTTGAATAATATTGGCATGGAACAATCAAAAATTATAGATACGACGGAGACGTATCAGCATCCCCAAGCTTAATTCCTGCTCGTCCTCGAGTAGGTAAATGATAAAAAGGATAATTTTTGATGTGGAATGCTACCTAGCATAAGCTTGATCATATGTCTAATCATGGCATGAATATTAAGACACGAGTGATTCAAAGCAATAGTCTATCCTTTGACATAAAAACAATAATACTTCAAGCATAGCAACCAAGCAATTATGTCTTATTGAAATAACATAGCCAAAGAAAGCTCATCCCTACAAAATCATATAGTATGGCTATGCTCCATCTTCACCACACAAAGCATTCACATCATGCACAACCCCGATGACAAGCCAAGCAATTGTTTCATACTTTTGACGTTCACAAACCTTTTCAACTTTCACGCAATACATGAGTGTGAGCCATGGACATAGCACTATAGGTGGACTAGAATATGATGATGGGGGTTATGTGGAGAAGACAAAAAGGAGAAGATTAGTCTCACATCAACTAGGCGTATCAACGAGCTACGGAGATGCCCATCAATAGATATCAATGTGAGGAGTAGGGATTGCCATGCAACGGATGCACTAGAGCTATAAATGTATGAAAGATCAAACTGAAACTAAGTGGGTGTGCATCCAACTTGCTTGCTCATGAAGACCTAGGGCATTAGGAAGCCCATCGTTGGAATATACAAGCCAAGTTCTATAATGAAAATTCCCACTAGTATATGAAAGTGATAACTCAAGAGACTCTCTATATGAAGAACATGGCGCTACTTTGAAGCACAAGTGTGGTAAAAGGATAGTAACATTGCCCCTTCTCTCTTTTTCTCTCATTTTTTGTTTTATTTTTTTCTCTTTTTTTGGGCCTTCTCTTTTTTTTCCTTTCTCTCTCTTTTTTTCGTCCGGAGTCTCATCCCGACTTGTGGGGGAATCATAGTCTCCATGATCCTTTCCTCACTAGGACAAATGCTCTAATAATGATGATCATCACACTTTTATTTACTTACAACTCAATATTTCAACTCGATATCTAGAACAAAGATATGACTCAATATGAATGCCTTCGGCGGTGTACCGGGATGTGCAATGATCTAGCGTAGCAATGACATCAAAAAACGGACAAGCCATGAAAACATCATGCTAGCTATCTTACAATCATGCAAAGCAATATGACAGTAAATGCTCAAGTCATGTATATGATGATGATGAAAGTTGCATGGCAATATATCTTGGAATGGCTATGGAAATGCCATGATAGGTAGGTATGGTGGCTGTTTTGAGGAAGATATAATGAGGCTTATGTGTGACAGAGCGTATCGTATCACGGGGATTGGATGCACCGGTGAAGTTTGCACCAACTCTCGAGGTGAGAAAGGGCAATGCACGGTACCGAAGAGGCTAGCAATGATGGAAGGGTGAGAGTGCGTATAATCCATGGACTCAACATTAGTCATAAAGAACTCACATACTTATTGCAAAAATCTATTAGTCATCGAAACAAAGTACTACGCGCATGCTCCTAGGGGGATAGATTGGTAGGAAAAGACCATCGCTCATCCCCGACCGCCACTCATAAGGAAGACAATCAATAAACACCTCATGCTCCGACTTCGTTACATAACGGTTCACCAGACGTGCATGCTACGGGACTTGCAAACCTCAACACAAGTCTTTCTCAATTTCACGATTACTCAACTGGCACGACTCTAATATCACCACCTTTATATCGCAAATCTATTGCAAGGAATCAAACATATCATATTCAGTGATCTACAAGTTTTATGTAGGATTCTATGACTAAACCATGTGAATGACCAGTTCCTGTCATCTCTCTAAATAGATATAAGTGAAGCAAGAGAGTTTAATTATTTCTACAAAAGTTATGCCCACGCTGTAACAAGTATAAGTGAAGCAAAAGAGCATTCTACAAATGGCGGTTGTCTATGTAAAGAGAAACAGGTAATCCAAATTTCAAATGATATAAGTGAAGCACATGAAGCATTCTATAAAGCCATACTCAAAAGATTTAAGTGAAGTGCAGAGAGCATTCTATAAATCAACCAAGGACTATCTCATACTAGCATGGTGCATAAAACAAAAAAGGAAAACTAAATGCAAAATACGCTCCAAGATTGCACATATCACATGAACGAAACGAATACGAAAACATACCGATACTTGTTGAAGAAAGAGGGGATGCCTTCCGGGGCATCCCCAAGCTTAGACGCTTGAGTCTCCTTGAATATTTACTTGGGGTGCCTCGGGCATCCCCAAGCTTGAGCTCTTTCCTCTCTTCCTTCTTCTCACATCGAGACCTCCTCGATCATCGAAAACTTCATCCACACAAAACTTCAACAAAAAACTCGGTAAGATCCGTTAGTATAATAAAGCAAATCACTACTCTAAGTACTGTTGAAAACCAATTCATATTTTTTTGCATTGTGTCTACTGTAATATAACTTTTTCATGGCTTAATCCACTGATATAAATTGAAAACAAGCAAACTATGCATCAAAAACAGAATCTGTCAAAAACAGGATGTGTCAAAAACAGAACAGTCTGTAGTAATTTGAACATTCACCATACTTCTGATACTTGAAAACTTCTACCAAAATTAGGAAAAATAAACAATTTGTATAGAAAGACAGTTCAAAAAGAATCAGAACCATTTGACGTTCCAGTAAAAAATGTAAAATCGCGCACTACAGCCAAAGTTTCTGTCCTGCACCGTACAAACCAACAAGCATTGTAAACATCCTAAAGGCAAACCTTGGCACATTATTTTTATAATACAATGGAATTGTACAAGGGGATAATTATTTTTGTTGAAATGTTTCTGTAATCAAGATTCACAAAGTTGCCGTGAGCATGAACAAAGTTCAAGGAGCTCTCCCACTTCAACAATGCTTGTCTTTCTCACTTTCACTTTCCTTTTTGAAAAGTTTTGGGTTCCCCTATTTATTTTTGTTGTTTTAAAACTATATTAAAGTGCTCAACAGAAATAAATGACTCTCTAAAACTTCCGGGTTGTCTCCCTGGCAGCGCTTTCTTTAAAGCCATTAAGCTAGGCATATAGTGCTCAAGTAGTGAATCCACCCGGATCCCAAGGTATATCAAAGCCAATTTTGATTAGCAATGATTTGTAATTTAGTAGTGAGCACAAAGTAACATATTCGAGCAATGACAAAGGATAACTCTCTTCCTATGCATTGGCACATCATAAAAGAACAATTCATGCACACATAGTAAAGGCCAATGCATAGTATAAACAGTTTCTTGCAATTTTATTGTATTGGAAACATAGAGAGGTGGAGATATAGTTCCTCTCTCATAATAATTCCAAGTAGGAGCAGCAAGCACGTGCATATTATATCTATCAAAATCATCATGTGCAACGGTAAAAGGCAACCCATCAATATAATCCTTAATAAGGGCAAACTTCTCCGATATAGTATATTCGGGAGAATTCAAAAAGATAATAGGACTATCATGCATGGGTGCAATAGCAATAATTTCATGTTTAACATAAGGAACTATAGAAAGTGCATCTCCATAAGCGTAATTCATATTGGCATCTTGGCCACAAGCATCATCAAAAAGGGATATTTCAAAAGAATCAACGGGATCATAGCAATTATCATAGCATTCATCCTTCGGTAAGCATGAAGGGAAATTAAACAATGTATGAGTTGAAGAGTTACTCTCATTAGAAGGTGGGCACGGGTGATCAATCCGCTCTTCCTCCTTTTGTTCTTCGCTCTCCTCCTCATCTTTTTCATCCAATGAGCTCACAGTTTCATCAACTTCTTCTTCCATAGATTCCTGCAAAATATTAGTCTCTTCTTGGACATCGGAGACTTTCTCAATAAGTGCATTAATATCGGAATTGTATTCGTAATTATCATAGCAATATTTGAGGATAGCTAAATTTTTAGATCTATAAACATCATCATCAAAATCTTCAAACTCTTTAAACATAGATTCAATTTCATAAGCACCCATAAAAGCAACAAATTCTTCTATTTGCTCCACGTCATAGTAATCATATATACCATTAGCATAAGAAGCTAAGGTTTTATTATCATTAAATTTGCATGAAAAGGGAAGCTGTGGAGCCTTCATCCTAGAGCAACAAGTATAATCATATTCCAAGCATAGTTGCCTAGCATACCACTTCAATATATGAATTTGATCCCATAATAGTTTCCCTTTTTGTGTCAAGCGATAATCACTAAAGTATTCACGTTGATCCAACGTTACTCCCATTACATAATTGAATGAGGTTTTCTCAGGATTATTAAAGTAGTACATAATATCTTTCACATAACCAGCATCGAGTGTTTTAGGAGGTTCCTCATCTCCATGAGTAGCAAGTACACCTAATTTTTTTGGTATTTCGTGTTCCATATCCACAACTAAAGATAAAGAACAACTACGAACAACAAATAAAAATTAATTAGTGATAAAGCAAACAAGCACACACGAGAATATTCACCCCACGCTATTGCTCCCCGGCAACGGCGCCAGAAAAAGGTCTTGATAACCCACAAGTATAGGGGATCGCAACAGTTTTCGATAAGTAAGAGTGTCGAACCCAACGAGGAGCTAAAGGTAGAACAAATATTCCCTCAAGTTCTATCGACCACCGATACAACTCTACGCACACTTGACGTTCCCTTTACCGGAAACAAGTATGAAACTAGAAGTACTCTGTAGGTGTTTTTGGATAGGCTTGCAAGAAAATAAAGAGCGAGAAAATAAAAGCTAGGGCTGCTGTAAGTAAAGAAGCAATAAAGTAAATATAGCGAGTGTGGAAAAGTGGTGGTAGGAGTTGCGAAATTGTCCCTTAAGCAATTGACTAGTTTACTAGACCGATAGCAAGTATTACGTGGGAGAGGCCACTGCTAGCATGTCATCCCTTGGAATTCTATGCACTTATGATTGGAACTATTAGCAAGCATCCGCAACTACTAACGTTCATTAAGGTAAAAACCAACCATAGCATTAAGATATAATGGCCCCCCTTCAACCCCGTATGCATCAATTTCTATGCTAGGTTGAAGCTTCTGTCACTCTTGCCCTCCAATACATAGTCCTATCAACATACAACTAACCCTATGGTGTGATCCACGTGCGCGCTCATATGATGGGCACCAAAGGACAGCAACATAACCACAAGCAAATTAAATCAATCATAGCAATTCATCAACCACCGATAGGACAACAAAAATCTACTCAGACATCATAGGATGGCAACACATCATTGGATAATAATATGAAGCATAAAGCACCATGTTCAAGTAGAGGGTACAGTGGGTTGAGGGAGAGTGGACCGCTGTTGATAGAGGGGAGAAGGTGATGGAGATGTTGGTGAAGATCGCGGTGATGATGATGGCCCCCGGCGGCGTTCCGGCGCCACCGGAAGCGAGGTGGAGAGAGCCCCCCTCCTTCTTCTTCTTCCTTGACCTTCTCCCTAGATTGGAGAAGGGTTTCCCCTCTGGTCCACGGTATCCATGGCGTGGGAGGGGCGAGAGCCCCTCCGAGATTGGATCTGTCTCTCTGTCTCTCTCTGTTTCTGCGTTCTGTTTTCTGGCCCTTCACCGTTTCTTAAATTCCCCTAGATCCGTAACTCTGATTGGGCTGAATTTTGGACACGTTCTCTATCCGTAAATTAGATTTCTTGCGGAGAAAGAAGGGCTCCAACCCCCTTACGGGGTGGCCACGAGGGTCAGCGGCGTGCCTGGGGGGGGGGGGGGGTAGGGCGCGCCCCCTACCTCGTGCCGACCTCGGACATTGGTTCGCGTTGGTTCTTCTTCCCAAAAATCATAAATACTCCAAAAATAATATCCGTCAAGTTTTATCCCGTTTGGACTCCGTTTGATATGGATATTCTGCGAAACCAAAAACATGCAACAGACATGAACTGGCACTGGCCACTGGATCAATATGTTTGTCCCAAAAATAGTATAAAAAGTTGCCAAAAAGTATATGAAAGTTGAATAATATGGGCATGGAACAATAAAAAATTATAGATACGACGGAGACGTATCACATATTGCTAATGACTGGGAAGCATCGCATAGGGAGTGTGCCTGCGGTGGCCGCACACTTGAGCTGGACTGCCGAGCTGAAGGTGATGGCGCATTGGGACCACCTGAGAGGGCGCGTGGCCTCGAGCTTGGGGAGCGCGGCGTTAACCTCGCGAGCGAACTGTTTGAAGATGCGCTGAGAGGCTGGGGCTTGTGCGCCGCCCAAGATGCAAGCGATCGCGCGCGGCTCCTGGAAGCCCCCAGCCCCCTCGTCCTGGTGGTGGTCGTCGTTCCTTCTTGGTGGCGGCAGCGGGGGAAGACCGGTGTTACCCTGGGGGCGATCCTCGCGAGGCGGGTCTCTCCAAGCGCCCTCGCGAGGTTGGTCCTACCAGCGGTCCTCGCGAGGCCGGTCACTCCACTCCTGGCGCGGGCCATGGTCTTCCCAGCGTCCACCTCCACGTCCTTCTCCACGGCCATAGCCCCGGTCGTTGCGCTCGGGGCAGCGACCGTAGCGTCCTTCTCGTATGGCCCTGAGCTCTTGGCAGTCGCTGGTGTTGTGGGTGTTCAGGTTGTGGAAGGCGCAGAATGGCCGATTGTTCTTGGACGACTCAGGCTGGTCTCTGCCTCTCTTGGTGTCGGGCTCCGCTGCGAGCACCACTGCCTCCTTGCACTTCACGGCCTTGGCCTTGGTCTTCTTCTCCTCCGCTGCCGCAGCTGGCAGCTCGAGGAGAGAGAGACGCCCCTCCTCAGCTCTTGCGCACTTGGTCGCCAAGTTGAATAGCTCTTGGGAAGTGCAGAGCTCCTCATGGATAGTCAGCTCTTCCTTCATCTTGACGTCACGGACGCCGTCGGAGAATGCGGAGATGATGGCCTCGTCCGTGACCTTGGGGATCTTGAGGCGGGTGTTGTCGAAGCGCTGGATGTACTTCTGGAGAGTCTCTCCTGGCTGCTGCTTGATGCAGCGCAGGTCGCCCGCGGCCGGCGGGCGGTCGCGAGTGCCCTGGAAGTTGGCGATGAAGCGGTCGCGCATCTCGTCCCAGGAGGAGATCGAGCCGTGCTGCAGGTTTAGGAGCCAAGAGCGGGCCCCGTCCTTGAGAGCCATGGGGAACTAGTTCGCCATGACTTTTTCGTCGCTGTTGGCCACTTTGATGCTCAGCTCGTAGAGCTGCAGGAACTCCGCGGGGTCCGCAGTGCCGTCGTAGCGAGGAGGCAGGTCTGGCTTGAACTTGCCTGGCCAAGCGACGCTACGCAGCTCGGGGGTGAAGGCGCGGCAGCCGTCTGTGGTTGCCAGGGCCCGCTTCGAGGGTGGAGCCTGGTCTTGACGGGGTTCACACTGCGCCGTTGCAGGCGGTGCGCAGTCCTGACGAGGTGGCGCGGGGAGCGCCGGCACAGCTTCTCGCAGCCGCGGGATTTCTTGGCAGCTTCTTTCTTCGCGCGCGTGCGCCGAGCGCGGTGGATCACGCCACGGAGGTGCGCGCCTTGGTGCTAAGGCACTGTCTTGGGGTTGAGGTGGCGGAGGCACGCCATAAGCCCCGTCGCCCGCGGCCGGTTGAGGAGGAGGCAGAGAGTTGGACGGTGCTGGAGAGCCCCCTGCGGTGCGGACGAGCTCGGCGACGTGGTCGAGCCACTCCTCGTAGACGTCGTCGACAGGGCGGTAGCGCAGTAGCTGGTTTGCGGCGATGAGCGCAGCTCGTGCCTCCATGGGAGCGCGGTGCACACGGGACGAAGAACCAGCAGGGGTGAGTGACGGAGTAGCGGTGCGACCGTCCTGCCGCACCGAGGGGTGCAGCGAGGAAGCCTGCTGCTCATTCCCCACCGGGCCGGTGGCAGCGTTGGCGACGGGAGACGGAGAACGACGAGGCGGCCCGCCTATGGAAGCCGTCTGAGCGACGCGGGCGGAGAGGACAGCCCGACGCTCAGCTCGAGCACGGCGAGCGTCTGCCATGGAAACGACGGAGCGATGGAGCGACGAACCGACGGAAGAGAAACCACGGCGCACCCCTACCTGGCGTGCCAAATGTCGGGTGTGGGCTCCGGCAAACCCGTAAGGTTCGAACACTGGGGTGCGCGCGATGTCTTTCCCTCCTATCGATCTACGCTCTAGCTCGCTAAGATCTTGTGGACGAACTCGACGAACTCACAACACAGAAAGATACACGAGGTTTATACTGGTTCGGGCCACCATGGTGGTGTAATACCCTACTCCAGTGTGGTGGTGTTTGATTGCCTCTGGGGCTGATGATGAACAGTACAAGGGAAGACGACCTCCTGAGGTTGGGGTGTTCTTGAGTTTGTGTTGCTGAGGAAGATCTAAACCAGTTCTGGATCCGTTCTCCCTTTCTTCTGCGGTGGCTAGTCCTATTATAGAGTCCCTGGTCCTCTTCCCAAATGTTGAGTGGGAAGGGAGCCAACAACGGCGGGCAAATTTGAAGGGGGACAGCTAGTACAAGCTATCCTGGCAAAAGCGGTCTTCGCCTGCGAAAAGCCCTGGGGTGACGCCGTCTTGGGCTCCACGATGACCTCCGCATTGCCGCCCTCCTGGTCTTGGTCTTGTTGCACCAATATGGCAACCTTTGCCTGATGCCTTGGTACTCTTCGTCTGCGCTTGCCTCCTTAGCACCAAAGAGGAAACAAGGACTCTGCGCGCACCGGCACCCGCCTGGCGCCGTTCGTCCTGTGTCGTCCGCCTCACGAGGCTTGGACCCTCGCGAGGGTCTTGGATGCCTTGTTGATGAAGATGGGCCGTACGGCCCGCTGCTTAGCCACGCCATGGGCCGCAGGCAGGCAAGTCTTGGGACCCCCGTTCCCAGAACGCCGACAGATACAAAAGGATGTTATGATGATTTGCAGAGGCTAGCAGTATGCGAATGGCTTCAAGCCTAGCCACAGGAGCAAATGTTTCATCGAAATCAATTCCTTCAACTTTAGTGTATCCTTGAGCAGCGAGACGAGCCTTGTTTCTGACAACTTGACCATGCTCACCTTGGTTGTTGCGATATATCCATTTGGTGCCAATGATATTGTTCTTACGAGGATCAGGACGCTTGACCAATTCCCATACATTGTTTAGTTTGAACTGTTGAAGCTCTTCTTGCATAGCTTGAATCCATTCAGGTTCCATGAAGGCTTCAGCAACTTTCTTGGGTTCAGATATTGAGACAAATGCAAAGTGCCCACAGAAATTTGCTAGTTGTGTTGCTCTTGAACGAGTGAGTGGACCAGGTGTATTGATGCTATCAATTACCTTCTCAATCTGTACTTCATTTGCAACACGAGGATGAACTGGACGAAGATTTTTCTCTTGCTGATCATTGTCTTCATTTGGAGGATTGGCTTCAGGCTGAGCATTGTCTTCAGTTTGATTAGGCGCAGAAATGATAAGTTCTTCTTCAGCCTGAGCTTCAGATGGTATGATTTCTCCAGTTCCCATGAGCTTGATACACTCACTAGGTGGAACTTCATCTAGCACATATGGCAGGTGCTCTCTTTGCGAGCCGTTAGTCTCATCGAACCACACATCTATAGTTTCAACCACTTTATAGTGAAAGAGGTTGAAGACTCTGTAGGAGTGCGAATCCTTTCCGTAACCAAGCATAAAACCTTCATGTGCTTTTGGTGCAAATTTTGAAGTGTGATGTGGATCCTTGATCCAGCACCTAGCACCAAATACTCTGAAGTAACTGACATTTGGCTTCTTACCAGTTAGGAGTTCCTAGGATGTCTTCTTGGAGTGTTCTGTTCTTGCGCTCCATGATGCCATTCTGCTGAGGTATGTATGGAGCTGAGAACTCATGAGTGATGCCCAATGTGTCCAGGTAAAGGTCGAGGCCGGTGTTTTTGAACTCTGTGCTGTTGTCACTTCTGATATGCTTGATCTTGACGCCATAGTTCGTCATGGCACGGTTGGCGAAGCGTCTGAAGACATCCTGCACTTCAGTCTTGTAGAGGATTATATGCACCCATGTATATCTTGAATAATCATCAACTATGACGAAGCCATAGAGGCAAGCAGTGGTAGTAAGAGTAGAGTAGTGAGTAGGGCCAAATAAGTCCATGTGTAGCAGCTCGAAGGGTTGAGATGTCGTCATGATTGTCTTCGAGGGATGCTTGGCCCTCATCATCTTTCCAGCTTCGCAGGCACCACACAGATGATCTTTCTTGAACTTGACGCCCTCGATGCCTACGACGTGTTTCTTCTTTGCGAGAGTGTACAGGTTCCTCATGCCAGCATGCCCTAGCCTCCGATGCCAGAGCCAACACTCTGAAGCTTTTGCTAGAAGACATACGACTAGTTGTGGTCCTGCTGAGAAATCTACCATGTACAAATCATCTTTCCGATACCCTTCAAAGACTAGAGACTTGTCAGATTCCATTAGAACAAGGCAATGATACTTTCCAAATATCACAATCATGTTCAAGTCACAAAGCATTGAGACAGACATTAAGCTGAAACCAAGGGATTCAACAAGCATCACTTTATCCATGTGCTGATCCTTTGAGATTGCAACTCTACCTAGACCCAATACCTTGCTTTTACCAGTGTCAACAAATGTGATGTGGCTCTTGTCAGATGGACGTAAGGTTCAGTCCATGAGAAGACTTCTATCACCAGTCATGTGATTATTGCATCCACTATCCATAATCCATTCTGAAGCATGTGGTGTCATACCCTACAGTACAGTTAGGGGGGTAGGCTTCACCAAGAGTATTGTGAAGCATAAACATTTGACGGACAAGCGGATTATCAAAGCTCAGATCAAGGTTAGGACTGATAGGATGATTGGCAAGCGATTCAGGAACAAAATACATAGTAAGACCATTTGGGCATTTTATCTTGCGCCCCACAAGATGTTTTAGGTCCCCAGCAATAGCATCAGACGCCTTTGATTTCTGGCTGGAGACCTTTTCCTGCAAAAGAGAGTTAAGTTTTCTTAACCACCCACATTTTCAGGGGTGGCTTAGAAGCAATGAGTCTAAGTGCAGCATCTGAGAACTTTGGCTTTGGAGCCCTAGCAAATAGCCTTGCAGGAGGAGAATAATACTCATATGAATAATCAGAAAAAGTTCTTAGTTTTATGAACATAGCAGTTTGAAGAAACACGCTCATATTCATACGTCTGAGTATGATTTGCCTGCAAAACATTGGCGTTAGGGTCACTCAGATGAGTCCTCTGTCTGTATGAAGCCTTTGGTCTGGTGTTTGTCTTCTTCCCTTATGGTGTCATGATGACATTCACAGGAAGATTCTCAAGACAACTTTTGGGTACCCAGATCTTCTTCATAGGCGGTCCATTCCTGCAGTTAGTAACAATATACCTGGCAAACACTTCACCAGTCTGATTCTTAAATAATATATAGTTTGCATCAAAGGATTCATCAATGACAATTGGGTTAGCACAAGTGAAGCCAGACAAGGTGGATGGGTCCACTGAAGGTCCCTTTGCAGCAACCCATGGGGGTTTGGGGTACTGCTCAGGCTTCGAGTAAGAGCCATCAACATTCATTTTCCTCTCGAACCCAACACCCTCTTTCCTAGGGGTTCGGTTCAGAATCTGCTTTTTGAGAACATCACAGAGTGTCTGATGCCCTTTGAGACTTTTTAACATACCTGTCTCAAACAATGTCTTCAACCTAGCATTTTCATCAGCAATAGTAGTGGCATCCTCAGCAGAGGGGTTAGTTACCACATCAGCAGTTGAAGACATTGCAATAGTAGTAGTAGTAGAACATTCAGCAACAGAAGTAGCGTTATCACACTCAAGGCATTTTAGACATGGTGGTTCAAATCCTTTCTGAGCGGGACTGATCTGTTGAGCGTGAAGTGACTCGTTTTCTTTTTGAAGATCTTCATGAACTGCTCTCAATTTCTCTAGTTCTTGCTTCCTTTGAAGATAATCATAGGAGAGCTTTTCATGAGTTGATGAGAGCGATTCATGACGACTTTGAAGTTCCTCGTACGTAACATGAAGATTTTTTATGTCCTCAATTAAGGACTGAGATCGGCTCATTTTCGCGTCCAACAGATCATCGCTTTTGTCTAACAGTTTTGAATATGTTCCATAGCCTTCTGTTGTTCAGTTGCAATTTTAGCAAGTGTTTTGTAGCTGGGCTTGGATTCACAATCAGATTCATCTTCACTTGATGTTTGAAAGTAAGCATCGTGTGAGTTTACCTTGGCACCACGTGCCATGAAGCAGTAGGTGGGAGCAGAGTTGTCCTTGTCATTAGCATCAGCGTTGGTGACGGAGCCATTGTCTTCAGTGCTGAAGATGGACTTCGCAACGTAGGCTGTGGCTAGAGCCAGACTTGCAATGCCAGAGTCGGACTCCTCCTCAGACTCCACCTCTGCCTCCTCAGAAGCAGACTCCTCCTCTGAATCCATCTCCTTGCCAACAAAAGCACGAGCCTTGCCAGATGAGCTCTTCTTATGTGATGAAGACCTTTGAGGATTTCTTATTCTTCTTGTCATCAGAATCATATTCCTTGCTTCATATTCCTTGCTCTTCTTCTTCTTCTTCTTCTTCTTCTTCTTCTTCTTCTTCTTCTTCTTCTTCTTCTTCTTCTTCTTCTTCTTCTTCTTCTTCTTCTTCTTCTTCTTCTTCTTCTTCTTCTTCTTCTTCTTCTTCTTCTTCTTCTTCTTCTTCTTCTTCTTCTTCTTCTTCTTCTTCTTCTTCTTCTTCTTCTTCTTCTTCTTCTTCTTCTTCTTCTTCTTCTTCTTCTTCTTCTTCTTCTTCTTCTTCTTCTTCTTCTTCTTCTTCTTCTTCTTCTTCTTCTTCTTCTTCTTCTTCTTCTTCTTCTTCTTCTTCTTCTTCTTCTTCTTCTTCTTCTTCTTCTTCTTCTTCTTCTTCTTCTTCTTCTTCTTCTTCTTCTTCTTCTTCTTCTTCTTCTTCTTCTTCTTCTTCTTCTTCTTCTTCTTCTTCTTCTTCTTCTTCTTCTTCTTCTTCTTCTTCTTCTTCTTCTTCTTCTTCTTCTTCTTCTTCTTCTTCTTCTTCTTCTTCTTCTTCTTCTTCTTCTTCTTCTTCTTCTTCTTCTTCTTCTTCTTCTTCTTCTTCTTCTTCTTCTTCTTCTTCTTCTTCTTCTTCTTCTTCTTCTTCTTCTTCTTCTTCTTCTTGTGGTCATGAGTGGAAGCTTCATCATTTCTCGAGCTGGATCTTGAAGACTTTATGAAGCCTTTCTTCTTGGTGAATTTCTGGAACTTCTTCACAAGCATAGCAAGCTCCTTTCCAATGTCTTCAGGATCCCTAGAACTGCAGTCAGATTCTTCTTCAGATGAGGAAACAACCTTTGCCTTCAAAGCGCGAGTTCGGCCATTGCCTTCAAAGCGCGAGTTCGGCCATAGTTGGGACCATAGATGTCTCTTTTCTCAGATAGCTGAAACTCATGTGTGTTGAGCCTTTCAAGTATGTCAGACAGATCGAGTGTCTTGAAGTCAGGGCGTTCTTGAATCATTAGGGCTAGGGTGTCAAACGAGCTGTCAAGTGATCTTAGGAGTGTCTTGACGATTTCATGCTTGGTGATCTAAGTGGCGCCGAGAGCATGGAGCTCATTTGTGATATCAGTGAGGCGATCAAACGTGAGCTGGACATTCTCATTGTCATTTCTCTTGAAGCGGTTGAAGAGGTCGCGAAGGACCTAATCCTTTGAACTCTCTGGGTTGAGACACCTTCATTGACCTTGGAGAGTCAGTCCCAGACTAGCTTCGACATTTCCAGAGCACTCACACGGCCATACTGTCCTTTGGTCAGATGACCACAGATGATGTTCTTGGCAGTAGAATCCAGTTGAACGAACTTCTTGACATCAGCAGGGGTGACACCTTCACCAGTCTTGGGAACGCTGTTCTTGACGACATACCATAGATCGACATCAATGGCTTCAAGATGCATGCGCATCTTATTCTTCCAGTAGGGGTAATCAGTGCCATCGAAGACAGGGCACGCAGCAGAGACTTTGATTATCCCTACAGTCGACATAGATAAAACTCCAGGTGGTTAAACCGAATCACACAAAACAAGGGAGTACCTTGCTCTGATACCAATTGAAAGTGCTAGGTATCGACTAGAGGGGGGTGAATAGGCAATTTTTATGGAAGTCTTCAAAACATGGGAGTTTCGAAGACAAAGGATAGAAATAAACCTATTGACATGCAACGGAAGGTAGACTACACTAGACAAGCCATAGTCAAGCAAGTAATGAAGCTAAAGCACGAAGACTATTAGCAGCTAGGTAGTATGGATCAAGATGGAAGAGAGTATGAAGCCAAACACAATAGTCGTCACACAATGAAGTCAAACAGATCAGGCAGGCATGCAAATGACTTCACGAAGACAGACTGTAAGTAAAGAGAGGGAGAAGATAGAACCAGTTGCTTGGTGAGGACAGTGATTTGTTGGACCAGTTCCAGTTGTTGTGACAACTATACGTCTGGTTAGGGAGGCTGAGATTCAACTCAGAAGACCGTGTCTTCACCTTATTCCCCTTGAGCTAAGGACACCTAGTCCCCGCCCAATTACTCTGGTAAGTCTTCAAAGTAGACTTCAAACCTTCACAGACTTCGTTCACCGGCAATCCACAATGACTCTTGGATGCTCAGAATGCGACGCCTAACCGGCTGGAGGATTCACAGTCCTCAAGTGTAACAAGTCTTCAGGTCACACAGACAGAAAGACTTTAGTGATTCCAAACACTCTTTGGGCTCTGGGTGTTTTGGGCTTTGTCCTCGCAAGGATCTCTCTCTCAAATGCTTCGGAGGTGGGTTGCTCTCAAAACGACAAAAGTCGTGCAGTAACTCTGAGCAGCCACCAATTTATGGTGTAGGGGGTGGGATATTTATAGCCACTAGGCAACCCGCCCTATTTGTCCGAAATGACGCTAGGTCACTAAGGAACTGACACGTGTTTCAACGGTCAGATTTCAAACACACGCGGCAGCTTAACTTGGGCTACAAGTAAAGCTGACTCATCCAGCTCTGGATAAGATTTGCTCTCATTGTCTTCGCTCGAAGACTTAGGATTTGGTTGAGCATCACTTCAGTCACTCTGACTTTGTTCACTTGGACCCCACTTAACAGTACGGTGGTTCCTATGACTCAATGAAGAAGAAAAGGAAACTACGAAACAACTATGTCTTCGCACTCCATAGTCTTCACTTGAATGTCTTCTTGAGTCATAATCTTCGTTGTGAATATCTTCACATACCACCATTGTCTTCAATGTCTTCACACAATTTTAGGGGTCATCTCCGGTAGGTAAACTGAATCAATGAGGGACTACTACCTGTGTTATCCTGCAATTCTCACAAACACATTAGTCCCTCAACTAGGTTTGTCGTCAATACTCCAAAACTAACTAGGGGTGGCACTAGATGCACTTACATGGGGAACCTCTTGGCAGCTTCCTTCTTCTCGCGTGGGCGCCCGGCGCGGTGGGTCGCGCTGGGGGGCGCGTGCCTTGGCGCCAGGGCACCGTCTTGGTGCGGAGGTGGTGGAAGTGCTCCATGAGCTACGTTGCCCGCAGCTGGCGGAGGGCGAGGCGGTGAGAGGGATGGTGTGGGAAAGCCCCCAGCGGCATCGGCGAGCTCAGTGATGCGGTCCAACCAGTCCTCATAGAGGCCGTCGACCGTGCAGTAGCGTAGGAGCTCGCGTGCCATGAGCAGCGCGGCCTGCGCGTTCGTGGGTGCGCGACGAGCATGAGACGATGAGCCGGCTGGAGCTAGTGATGGAGTGGCGGTGTGCTCGTCCCGCCGCACGGAGGGGTGCAGCGAGGATGCTTGCTGCTTGTTTCCCGCCGGGCCGGTGGCGGCGTTGGTGGCGGGCGACGGAGAATGACGGGGAGGCCCGCTGACAAGGGTTGCCTGAGCGACACGAGCGGCGAGGGCGGCCTTGCACTCGGCGCGGGCTCGATGCATGTCTGCCATGGATGCGGTGGAGCGGTGGAACGTGGATCAACGAAAGGAAAGCTTCAGTGCACCCCTACCTGGCGCGCCAAATGTCGGATTTCGGGTTCCGGCAAAACCCTTGAGGTTTGAACTCTGGGGTGCGCACGAAGATCTCTCCTTCCCCTAGCTCACGCTCTCACCACAATCTCAAAGCTCAGCATGCCGAACTCGCAAAACAGCGGACACAGGGTTTATACTGGTTTGGGCCACCGATGTGGTGTAATACCCTACTCCAGTGTGGTATGGTGGATTGCCTCATGGGCTGAGGATGAACAAGTATAAGGGAAGAACAGCCTTCGGAGGAGAGGTGTCCTTGAGCTCGGTGAGCTTGTGTGGTTGAGGATGATCTAAATGGTCGAAGATCAGTTGCCTCCTAGTATGGTGGATAGTCCTATTTATAGAGGCCCTGGTCCCCTTCCTAAATGTAGGCGGGAAGGGATCCAACAACGGCCAAATTTGAAGGGAGACAACCAGTACAAGTTATCCTGACTAAAGGTGGTCTTCGTCTGCCAAAGGTTCTGGTGGTGACGTCGTCCTGGGCTCCACGGTGACCTCCGTCCTGCCGCCCTGCTGGTCTTGATCTTGTTGCACCAATATGGAAACCTTTGCATGATGCCTCGGGACTCCTTGCCTACGCTTGCCTCTTTAGCACCAAAGAGGAAACGGGTACACTGCACACTCTAGTGCCCGCTATGCCTTGGTCGTCACGGCTTGCGTCATAGAGACCTCGCGAGGTGCCCCTCGCCTTGATCTCTCCACCCCTCGCGAGCCAGCCTAGTGAGGCTGCCCCTGAGAAGGTCTTCTGTCGTCCGCCTCGTGAGGCTCGGCCCCTCATGAGGGTCTTGAGTTTTCGCTGATGAAGATGGGTCGTACAGGGCCGCTGGTGGAGCCATGCCGTGGGCCGCAGGCAGGCAAGTCTGGGAACCCCCGTTCCCAGGACGTTGACAGTGTCTCCGATGGTGTTTGTTGAGTTGGCATAGATCGAGATTAGGATTTGTCACTCCGTGTATCGGAGAGGTATCTCTGGGCCCTCTCGGTAATGCACATCACTATGAGTCTTGCAAGCAATGTGACTAATGAGTTAGTCACAGGATGATGCATTATGGGACGAGTAAAGAAACTTGCCGGTAACGATATTGAACTAGGTAAGATGATACCGACGATTGAATCTCGGGCAAGTAACATACCGATGACAAAGGGAACAGCGTATGTTGTTATGCGGTTTGAACGATAAAGATCTTCGTAGAATATGTAGGAGCCAATATGAGCATCCACGTTCCGCTATTTGTTATTGACCGGAGATGTGTCTTGGTCATGTCTACACAGTTCTCAAACCCGTAGGGTCTGCACGCTTAACGTTTGATGACAATTTGTATTATGAGTTATGTGATTTGATGAACCAAAGTTTGTTCGGAGTCCTGGATGAGATCACGGACATGACGAGGAGTCTCTAAATGGTCGAGAGGCAAAGATTCATATATTGGAAGGGTACATTTGGACATCGGAATGGTTCCGAGTGGTTCGCGCATTTTTCCGGAGTACCGGGAGGTTACCGGAACCCCCCGGGAGAAGTTATGGGACTTATGGGCCATAAGAGGGAAGCACACCAGCCCACAACCCTTGGGCAGGAGGCCGATTAGGACTAGGAGAAGGGGCCGGCCCCCCATTCCTTCTCCTTCTCCCTTCCCCCTTTCCTACTCTGTGTGGGAGGTGGAATCCTACTAGGACTAAGGAGTCCTAGTAGGACTCCACACCTTGGCGCGCCCCGGCCGCCTGCCTCTCCCTCTCCCTCCTTTATATACGGAGGCAGGGGGCACCCCAAACACACACAAGTTGATCTTTTAGCCGTGTGCGGTGCCCCCTCCACAGATACACACCTCGGTCATATCGTCATAGTGCTTAGGAGAAACCCTGCGCCGGTAACTTCATCATCACCGTCACCACGCCGTCGTGCTAATGAAACTCTCCTCGGTCTCAACTGGATCAAGAGTTCAAGGGATGTCACCGAGCTGAATGTGTGCAGATCGCGGAGGTGCCGTACCACTACTACAGGATGCTGCTAATGCAACACTACGATCGGAGACCCTTCGAGAAACTGTGTGCGATGCCATAATCGCAAACGGTGCTGTATGAAAACCGTCAGAAATGTGTAAAACGTTTGCGATGACGGATGCATCAAACACGGTTCAAGTTTTAGTTGCGTGTGTGATGAAGGGCATATGGTTCAGTTCAGTTAACTGTTTGCGATGAGGAAGAACAAAAGAAACGGGCAGCCAGACGGAGGCGTGTGCGATACACAACATATGGTTCACTCGGATGAACTGTTTGTGATTAGGCAACACAAAAGAAACGATCAACCAGATCAAAGGTGTGTGCGATATACGGCATGCGGTTCATTCGGATGAACTGCTTGCATTGAGACATGAGAACAGAAACGGTTCAACTTAACAAGATGCGTGTGATACGCGGCAAACAGGTCTATAATTAGAAATGTGTCTGAAGACCGATAAGAACACATACGGTTGCTGCTAATAAGACGTGTGTGTTGTGTGATGGGATTGCATACAGAACAACAATACACACACACACACTTATAAGGACACGCTTGCATAACAAAATTAAACATCCACTTACATAGGTGGCTACTACAACCATGGCATTTGCACACACCAAAGTAAGCTATTACATGCATAATTACATAGGTGGCTACTACACACGTGACATTTCCACACACACCAATAAAGTAAACTATATATTACATGCATGATTAACTAGCATAAATGATCATCTGACCATCATCTACTTCTTATGACTCTTGATCTTCTTGTGGCTCGATCTGAGCTCATTGATTTGGGTAACGAGGCACTTCCTCATGTCAATGATCCGTTTGTGCATCTCATAGCATGTGTGCACGCTCTTGGCCGCGAACCTGAGGTGAGGTTCATCCAGTTGCCGCATCCAGGCCTTATGCCAGGATACGGGACTTGTTCTCTGGCATCCTGCTTCATATTTTTGTAGTAGGGGTCAATGATGGACGAGGCGAGTTCGAACAGGGAGTCCTGCTTTATGCTGCCCCAGACCCTATAGTGGTCACGGATTTCGACAAGGTTCTTGCAGGCCAAGCCCGTAAAACTGAGCGCTTTTACATCGTCTTTGGTATCCACCATGGCGAACTTATAGTCGGTGCTGTTGACAAACCTGTTGAAACGGTCGCAAGGCTCTATGGCCATGAAGTAGTGGTAGATGAGGACATGATGGCGCATGCGCAACTGGGCGACGGCAACCTTCTGATCTATGCCTGGATGACCGGCGGTGTACTGGAGGTCGATGCCGACCACCTTGTACTTGTCTCCAGCAAGCAAATGCTCAACACTGTTGATGTAGTCGTCCACCACGGCCGGGTCGATGGCGTACACCACCTAGAGATCCGTCTCCCTCGCGTGGGTCTCCACTCTATGCTCACCGAACTCCATTGGAGCAGCGTCGGACATCCCCTCTCTATGTGTCATCGTGGGTGTGATTGTTGTGTTGTGGGGCGCGACCGAAAGGTTGAAGAGATTAAGGTTATAATGGCCGCAGGAATTAAAGGGGAAGTCGGACGACCAAGAATACCGGCAGGGCGTGATGGCAGTTCTAATTTGCAGCGCGTAACTCCATCGTGCCGCACGTAACTGCATCGCGTGGCAATGCGCGCAGCGCAACCGCATGCATATGGGGCCCTCGATGTGATCGTGTGCATGCCTAACCGCTGGCAGAGCGCGCGCGGAGGGACGCGAGCAGAGCGCTCCGCGGTCGCCTCAAGGAAAAGCTGTCCAGAAGCCGAGCGCGCCGACGGACGCGAGCAGAGCATGCCAACAGACGTGACAGAGCGCGCCGCGGCGCCTAACGGCGAGCAGAGCTTGCTGAGGGACGTGAGCAGAGGATGGCACAGTGATATGTGGCAAATAAGACGAACTGTGCGAGCGATGTCGGAGACATCAAGCACGAATCAGATTAGAGTTGCGTGTGCGATACGTGGCAGACAGTTGATCCATCAGAGCTGTTTGTGATGGAATAAGCCTTGTGTGTTGCGGGCAAACGCTTGCTGGTGTATAACCTTAAATTTGACCAAAAAAGTGTTAATGCACGTTACACAAATTGTACAGCTGGAAACTATGTTCAAATATGACTCCAACGATATAATCTATGGCGACATGCATTCGTATTTTATTAGTTAAATCCTACTTATAAACCAGGACGAGGGTATAGTAGATAATTAAATCGCAAACATTTTTTATTAACTGTATGTGTACGTGTCCTCTCATCCTCCTCTCGCACGTCTTGTCACCCCACTACCGTAGACGACTTACAGTGCAAGCTTGCGCAGTGCGCGGGGGTGTTCTTATGGCCAAACGGTGGCGCCAATGAATCTTCGGTGAGCCCGTTCCCACGCAACCTCGCAGGTTCCCACACAAGCTTCCCGCCCGACTCGTTGAAATCCCCCAAAATCCCAATGCTTACCGGCCTGCTATAAAAACCCTCACGACCGGCGAGTCCTGCGTCGCATTTTCCCCTCCCTCCCTATAGCTTATTTCGTCTGCTTCTCCCACAATCGCCAATGGCACCGGTCCGTCGTCGTCGCTCAGCCACTACGCCGTCATCAGAGGACAGCTCCAGCTGGGAGGCTACACCGCGGTGGCGGCGCAGTCCCCGACGTAGTGTAGTGCACGTGGCGTTCCTGTTGGGTGTGCGCGTAACACCTACCACACGCTCCGCCGCCTCTGCCCGTCAATAGCTGTTGCTAGCCGCCGTTGCCGCCACACCACCGTTGAAATCCAGGGCCATCTCCCTCTCCGCCGTCATGGCCTGAAGGCGGGAGGTGGCCGTCGTGGCCACCACGCCACTGCTAGCCACCGTGGCCATCACCCGCTCCGCCACCACGGCCCGAAGGCGGGAGGTGGTGGTCGTGGCCGCCACCCCATCGTCGGCCGCCGTGGCCGCCAGCCCACCGTCGACTGCCGGGATCATCACCTGCTCCGCAACTGCCGCCCGAAGGAGGGGGGCGGAGGTGGAGGCCCGCACGTGCGTCAACGACCTTGCGCGCTACATCGAGTTCCTGTGGGAAGAGGAGGAGCGCCTCGTCGAGCATGCAAAGAGCCTTACCGCAGCCGTGTCCGCAGCACACACCGACGCAGAGGCGAGGAATCAGGAGATCTACGAGCAGTCCGGCCGCTTCGAGAGGGATCGTCTGGAGCGGCAGTGGGCGTTCGAGCTGGCGAGCGTCGCTGAACGTATGTGCAACAGCGAAAGGCACCGTATTGCATTTGTCCAGCTCGTCGGTAGGCTCCTAATGACCCACAAGTATAGGGGATCGCAACAACTTTCGAGGGTAGAGTATTCAACTCAAATTTATTGATTCGACACAAGGGGAGCCAAAGAATATTCTCAAGTATTAGCAGCTGAGTTGTCAATTCAACCACACCTGGAAACTTAGTATCTGCAGCAAAGTGTTTAGTAGCAAAGTAATATGATAGTGGTGGTAACGGCAACAAAAGTAAAGACAGCAAAAGTAATGTTTTTGGTGTTTTGTAGTGATTGTAACAGTAGCAACGAGAAAGTAAATAAGCGAGAACCAGTATATGGAAAGCTCGTAGGCATCGGATCAGTAATGGATAATTATGCCGAATGCGGTTCATCATGTAACAATCATAACATAGGGTGCATAGAACTAGCTCCAATTACATGATAAATCTCATCCAACCCATCACTGTCCAGCAATCCTACGATGGAATTACACATGCACGGCGGTGAGCATCATGAAATTGGTGATGGAGGATGGTTGATGATGATGACGTCGATGAATCCCCCTCTTCGGAGCCCCGAACGGACTCCAGATCAGCCCTCCCGAGAGGTTTTAGGGCTTGGCGGCGGCTCCGTATCGTAAAACGTGATGATTTCTTCTCTCTGATTTTTTTCTCCCCTAAAGCCAATGTATAGAGTTGGAGTTGGCGTCGCAAGGTGTCCAGGGGGCCCACAAGGTAGGCGGGCGCGCCCTAGGGGGGGGGCTCCCCCCACCCTCGTGGACAGGGTGTGGGCCCCCTGGTCTTCATCTTTGGCGAGGATTTTTTATTATTTTTTATAAGACATCCCATGGAGTTTCAGGTTATACCGAGAACTTTTGTTTGCTGCACATAAAACAACATCATGGCAATTCTACTGAAAACAGCGTCAGTCCGGGTTAGTTCCATTCAAATCATACAAGTTAGAGTCCAAAACAAGGGCAAAAGTGTTTGGAAAAGTAGATACGACGGAGACGTATCAACTCCCCCAAGCTTAAACCCTTGCTTGTCCTCAAGCAATTCAGTTGACAAACTGAAAGGAATAAAGAAAAACTTTTACAAACTCTGTTTGCTCTTGTTGTTGTAAATATGTCAAGCCAGCATTCAAGTATTCAGCAAAGATCATAACTAACCACATTTGCAATAATTCTCAGGTCTCACAATTACTCATATCAATAGACTAATCAACTAGCGAGCCATAATAATAAATCTCGGATGACAACACTTTCTCAAAATAATCATAATATGATATAACAAGATGCTATCTCGCTAGCCCTTTCTGAGACCGCAAAACATAAATGCAGATCACCTTTAAAGATCAAGGACTGACTAGACATTGTAATTCATGGTAAAAGAGATCCAATCATAGTCACACCCAACATAGATTAATAGTGATGAATGCAAATGACAGTTGTGCTCTCCAGCTAGTGCTTTTTAATAAGAGGGTGATGACTCAACATAAAAGTAAATAGATAGGCCCTTCGCAGAGGGAAGCAAGAATTTGTAGAGGTGCCAGAGCTCGGTTTTGAAATAGAGATAAATTATATTTTGAGCGGTATACTTTCGTTGTCAACATAGCAACTAAGAGATGGCGATATCTTCCACGTCACACACATTATAGGCGGTTCCCAAACAGAATGGTAAAGTTTATACTCCCCCTCCACCAACAAGCATCAATCCATGGCTTGCTTGAAACAACGAGTGCCTCCAACATACATCAGGTCCCAGGGGGAGTTTTGTTTGCAATTAATTTTGATTTAGTTTGCATAAAGCATGAGACTGGGCATCCCGGTGACCAGCCATTTTCTCGTGAGTGAGGAGCGGAGTCCACCCCTCTCGATAATAACCTGCCTAACATGGAAGATAAGGGCAACCTTGGTTGATACATGAGCTATTCGAGCATACAAAACAGAATGTTTATTTGAAGGTTTAGAGTTTGGCACATACAAATTTACTCGGAACGGCAGGTAGATACCGCATATAGGACGGTATAGTGGACTCATCTGGAATAAATTTGGGGTTTAGGGGATTGGATGCACAAGCAGTATTCCCGCTTAGTACAGGTGAAGGCTAGCAAAAGACTGGGAAGTGACCAACTAGAGAGCGACAACAGCCATGTACATGCATTAAAATTAATAAACATTGGATGCAAGCATGAGTAGGATATAATCCACCATGAACATAAATATCGTGAAGGCTATGTTGATTTGTTTCAACTACATGTGTGAACATGTGCCAAGTCAAGTCACTTAAATCATTCAAAGGAGGATACCACCCCATCATACCACATCATAACCATCTCAATAGCATGTTTGCACGCAAGGTAAATCATTATGACTCATAGCTAATCAAGCATGGCACAAGCAACTATGATCTCCAATTGTCATTGCAAACATGTTTATTCATAATAAGCTGAATCAAGAACGATGAACTCATCATATTTACAAAATCAAAAGAGGTCGAGTTCATACCAGCTTTTCCCATCTCAGTCAGTCCATCATACATCATCATAATTGCCTTTCACTTGCACGACCGAACGATGTGAATAATAATAAGAGTGTATGTGCATTGGACTAAGCCGGAATCTGCGAGCATTCAATAAACAGGAGAAGACAAAGCAATATGGGCTCTTGGTTAAATCAACAATAATGCATATAAGAGCCACTTCAACAATTTAATCATGGTCTTCTCCTACTGACCCCCAAAGAAAAGAAAAGAAATAAAACTATTTACACGGGAAAGCTCCCAACAAGCAAAAGAAGAACGGGAAATATTTTTGGGTTTTCTTTTTAACTACTACTACAGCAGAAAAGTAAACTACTACTATTTTTTTTGGTTTTTCTTAAGGTTTAACAAACACACAAGAAGAAAGCAGGAAAAAGAAAATAAACTAGCATGGATATTACAGTGAAAGAGTATGAGCACCGACATCTAGCAATGAGTGTGTATGTGAACCATAAATGTAATGTCGGTGAGAAATACGTACTCCCCCAAGCTTAGGCTCTTGGCCTAAGTTGGTTTATTGCCAGGGATAGCCTGGCGGATACCCGTAGGTGTAGTTGGGGTCATACTGCGACGAAGAATAGTTGGGATCATACTGTGATGAGGAAGACTCTGACTGCCATTGACTGACAGTCATCTCTGGATCCCAAGAATAAACAAATTGTCGTGGAGGCTCATCTTGGGGTTCCGGTTCCGGGGCTGGTGCAGGATTTTTGTAAGCTTGGACAGCAGCCCACGTAACGAGATAGGGTCCTACAAAATTAAACAGAGAAGGAGCAGGCACGGTAATAGTTTCAGGATGATGTTTATCAAAGAATAATTTATATTTGAGCCCTCCTTCCCTATCCTTAACAAGAAATTCATGCGCTATCATACTCTTATAGTCCAGATAAGCACTAGGCAACAATTTTTCTTCTTTCTCATAATGCCTGATAGCTATGTTAAAATGTGCAGCGAGGCGTGAAGCATAAATGTCTCCAAAGATGGGACCCTTAGTACGGTTCATACTTAACCGTCTAGCAATAATTCCGCCCATACTAATAGTGTTATCACGGTATAAACCATGGAACAAAATAAGAATATCAGGAACGCTAAGGTTCCCACAGTTCCCGCGACCAATCAAGCAACGACTAGCAAATAAGGCAAGATAGCGTAATACAGGAAAATGTATGCTAGTAATTCTTGCATCAGAAACCTTCCTGGTTTCTCCCACAGAGATAAGGTTAACAAATGGTTCCACCTCTTTACGGGGTGGTTCCTCTAAGATACCCTCAGGGGGTATGTTGCAGACTGCGCAAAATTCAGACGAAGTCGGTGAGGCCAGCATTTTCAATCAATGAATAGAAATCCTCATAAATCTCGGCCTGTGTCAAGAAATTATTAGAAGGCCATTCACACGGCCGTATCTCCGCGGTACGAGGCAAATTATATTTGGGCCTCTGAGCTTCTTCATTTTGTTTCTCCTTTGAGCTTCGGCTCGATGAGCCCCTCAAAATTCTCTTCATTATTTTCTGAAATAATATGAAATTTTTAGTAACTTCAAACAAAAGTGAACCAACTTCAATAAAACTGATAGCAACTACTCCTACAAGTGCCTAGGGCCTATATCAAGCACTAGAACTACTTGGAACCATATAAATTTGACATGCAAGCTCAAGAAAATGGTCACCTATGCAGCACAAATTTGCAAAGAATAGAGCACTAGAACAAACACTAATTGGACCAATGGAGGAGTCACATACCAAAGAACAATCTCCCCAAGCAGTTTTGCGAGAGGTGCTTTGAGCAAGGAGATCGAAAATCACAACAAAGAGGGCTGGAACCCGTGCTTGAGTTGGTTTTTCGTGTTTGTGTGAGGAAGAAGAAGAAGAAGAGTGCTGGAATAAGTGGAGGAGGGCCACCATGGGCCCACGAGGCAGGGGGCGCGCCCAGGGGGGTAGGGCGCGCCCTCCACCCTCGTGGCCAGGTGGCAGCTCCCCCCCACGGTGATTTTTACACAGTAAATCCTCAAATATTCCCGAAAAAATCATATTAAATTGGCATGTCATTCTGAGGACTTCTATTTTCGGGATATTTTTATATTGCACGGATAAGTCAGGAAACAGATAGAAAAATACTATTTTTACTTTATTTCAACTAAAGAACAGAAAATATAAAGAGGATACAGAAGGTTGTGCTTCTAGTTTCATCCATCTCATGCTCATCAAAAGGAATCCACTAACAAGGTTGATCAGGTCTTGTTAACAAACCCATTCCGATAATCATGAAACTGGAGAAATTTTGAATTACACTAGGTTACCTCAACGGGGATATGCACATCCCCAATAATAAGTATATCATATTTATTTTTGACAGTAGGAAGAGGAAATTCAAAACCTCCAAATATAATCGATAGAATTTTTCCTATAGAGTTGATACTGTGGACTTGAGGTTGTTTCCTTGGAAAGTGTACCGTATGCTCATTACCATTAACATGAAAAGTGACATTGCCTTTATTGAAATCAATAACAGCCCCTGCAGTATTAAGAAAAGGTCTTCCAAGAATAATAGACATACTATCATCCTCGGGAATATCAATAATAACAAAGTCCGTTAAAATAGTGACGTTTGCAACTACAACAAACACATCCTCACAAATACCGACAGGTATAGCAGTTGATTTATCGGCCATTTGCAAAGATATTTCATTAGGTGTCAATTTATTCAAGTCAAGTCTACGATATAAAGAGAGAGGCATAACACTGACACCGGCTCCAAGATCACATAAAGCAGTTTTAACATAATTTCGTTTAATGGAGCATGGTATAGTAGGTACTCCTGGATCTCCTAGTTTCTTTGGTATTCCCCCTTAAAAGTATAATTAGCAAGCATGGTGGAAATTTCAGCTTCCAGTATCTTTCTTTTATTAGTAACAATATCTTTCATGTACTTAGCATAAGGATTCATTTTTGAGCATATCAGTCAATTGCATACGCAAAAAGATAGGTCTAATCATTTCAGCAAAGCGCTCAAAATCCTCATCATCTTTTTTCTTGGATGGTTTGGGAGGAAATGGCATGGGTTTCTGAACCCAAGGTTCTCTTTCTTTACCATGCTTCCTAGCAACAAAGTCTGTCTTATCATAACGTTGATTCTTTGATTGTGGGTTATCAAGATCAACAACAGGTTCAATTTCTACATCATTATCATTACTAGGTTGAGCATCATCATGAACATCATCATTAACATTTTCATTAGGTTCATGTTCATTACCAGATTGATTTTCAGCATCAGACATAGAGATATCATTTGGATTATCAGGTGGTTCAACAATAGGTTCACAAGAAGGATGCACAGTTCTATCATTTTTCTTTTTCTTCTTCTTAGAAGAACTAGGTGCATCAATATTATTTCTTTGAGAATCTTGCTCGATTCTCTTAGGGTGGCCTTCAGGATACAAAGGTTCCTGAGTCATTCTACCAGTTCTAGTAGCCACTCTTACAGCATAATCATTTTTCTTACTATTTATTTCATCAAGCACTTCTTTTTGAGCTTTAAGTACTTGTTCTACTTGAGTGGTAACCATAGAAGCATGTTTGCTAACAAGTTTAAGTTCACCTCTAATATTAGCCATATAATCACCCAAGTGTTTAATCATATCAGAATCTTAATTCAATTGTCTACCAAAATAAGCATTAAAATTTTCTTGTTTGACAATAAAGTTATCAAACTCTTCTAAGCATTGTCTAGCAGACTTATAGTGAGGAATATCACGTTCATCAAATCTATATAGAGAATTTACCTTTACTACCTGTGTCGGGATATCGGGATCAGGAGGTTCTTCAATAAATAAGGGATTGAGATCATATGTTTCTTCTACAGGTGGTAAATTAAGACCATGTATTTCTTCAATGGGAGGTAAATTCTTAACATCTTCAGCTTTAATACCTTTTCTTTCATAGATTTCTTTGCCTCTTGCATAGCTTCGAGACTGAGAAATAGAACACCTATCTTCTTCGGAGTTGGTTTAGGAATAGGATCATTAATTGGAGCAGGAGCTGGCTCAGGAGGTGCCCAATTATTTTCATTTGTCAACATATTATTCAATAGAATTTCAGCTTCATCCGGTGTTCTTTCCCTGAAAAGAGAACCAGCACAACTATCTAGGTAATCTCTAGAAGCATTGGTTAGTCCATTATAAAAGATATCAAGTATTTGATGTTTCTTAAGAGGATGATCAGGCAAAGCATTAAGTAACTTGAGAAGCCTCCCCCAAGCCTGTGGGAGACTCTCTTCTTTAATTTGCACAAAGTTGTATATTTCCTTTAAAGCAGCTTGTTTCTTATGAGCAGGGAAATATTTAGCAGAGAAGTAATAAATCATATCCTGGGGACTACGCACACAACCAGGATCAAGAGAATTAAACCATATCTTAGCATAACCCTTTAATGAGAACGAAAATATTTTGAGGATATAAAAGTAGCAAGATCTCTCATCATTAGTAAACAGGGTGGCTATATCATTTAATTTAGTAGGATGTGCCACTACAGTTTTAGATTCATAACCATGGAAAGGATCAGATTCAACCAAAGTGATTATATCAGGATCAACAGAGAATTCATAATCCTTATCAGGAACACAGATAGGTGAAGTAGCAAAAGCAGGGTCAGGTTTCATTTTATCTCTAAGTGATTCTTTATTCCATTTAGCTAATAACCTCTTGAGCTCATATCTATCCTTGCAAGCTAAAATAGCGGCAGAAGATTCCATATCAAAAACATAACCCTCAAGAATAACAGGCATATCTTGATCATCACTTTCATCATAATAATCAGATTCAATAATTTCTTTTTCTCTAGCCCTAGCAATTTGTTCATCAAGAAATTCACTAAGGGGCACAGTAGTATCAGGCATAGAAGCAGTTTCATCATAAGTATCATGTATAGCAGAAGTGGCATCATCAATATCATGCGACATATCAGAACGAATAGAAGAAGCAGGTTTAGGTGTCGCAAGCTTACTCATAACAGAAGGTGAATCAAGTGCAAGGCTAGATGGCAGTTCCTTACCTCCCCTTGTAGTTGAGGGATAAATTGTTGTCTTAGCGTCTTTCAAGTTCTTCATAGTGTCCAGTAGATATAAATCCCAAGTGAATCAAAGATTAGAGCTATGCTCCCCGGCAACGGTGCTAGAAATTAGTCTTGATGACCCACAAGTATAGGGGATCGCAACAGCTTTCGAGGGTAGAGTATTCAACCCAAATTTATTGATTCGACACAAGGGGAGCCAAAGAATATTCTCAAGTATCAGCAGCTGAGTTGTCAATTCAACCACACCTGGAAACTTAGTATCTGCAGCAAAGTGTTTAGTAGCAAAGTAATATGATAGTGGTGGTAACGGCAACAAAAGTAAAGACAACAAAAGTAATGTTTTTGGTGTTTTGTAGTGATTGTGAAAGTAGCAACGAGAAAGTAAATAAGCGAGAACCAGTATATGGAAAGCTCGTAGGCATCGGATCATTAATGGATAATTATGCCGAATGCGGTTCATCATGTAACAGTCATAACATAGGGTGACACAGAACTAGCTCCAATTACATGATAAATCTCATCCAACCCATCACCGTCTAGTAAGCCTACGATGGAATTACTCACGCACGGCGGTGAGCATCATGAAATTGGTGATGGAGGATGGTTGATGATGACAACGACGACGAATCCCCCTCTCCGAAGCCCCGAACGGACTCCAGATCAGCCCTCCCGAGAGGTTTTAGGGCTTGGCAGCGGCTCCGTATCGTAAAACGCGATGATTTCTTCTCTCTGATTTTTTTTCTCCCCGAAAGCCAATATATAGAGTTGGAGTTGGCGTCGGAAGGTGTCCAGGGGGCGCCCCTGGGGGGCGCCCCCACCCTTGTGGACAGGGTGTGGGCCCCCTGGTCTTCATCTTTGGCGAGGATTTTTTATTATTTTTTATAAGACATCCCGTGGAGTTTCAAGTCATTCCGAGAACTTTTGATTTCTGCACATAAAACAACATCATGGCAATTCTGCTGAAAACAACGTCAGTCCGGGTTAGTTCCATTCAAATCATACAAGTTAGAGTCCAAAACAAGGGCAAAAGTGTTTGGAAAAGTAGATACGACGGAGACGTATCAGCTCCTCCTCGTCCTCTGCCTCTTACTGAGCGCGCTCGGCAGAGGAGAGGCTGCCAGAAGTAGCACAAAGCCCCTCCGTGGTAGTAGTAGTATCTAGGGGCTATTTTGTTCAGTTCATCTTACTATAGATGCGTGGTCAAACTGTACAACGTACTTAAAATTAGCTAGTATATATAGTTGAACTAGCTATTTCAGTATGTGGTTGGCAACAATTGGGGAGAAATTTGGTCGGTTCAGCTGTCGAGTTGAATTGTTTGTATAAATTAAGAACGACTGCTTAATCTATGAATGAAATCTATGCTTAATTACTGAATTTCAGTTGCAAAAATTACATAGTGCTAATGATTTCTAGCTGCATATTTTGACAAACCGCAGTGTTACAAGGTTTGACAAATGGCAATGTTACTAGATCAACAAATGTAAATCTTTCCAGTTTGACAAATGGCAACATACCCAATATGACAGATGCAAATCTTACCAAATTATTTGTATGTGGTTGCACACGGGTCATCCAGAACAACCGTTTGCGTTGAAGGGATGCACAAATCCTGCGCTGCTCTCACTTTGCATACGGGTGTTCTATCTAAATCATTTGCGGTTAAGAGCTAGAGAAATCCTGCTCGGCACATTTTCTCTTGGCTTCCTGGGGAAGTTGTCGGTTTGCATACGCATGTTCTAACTAAAACGTTTGCGATGAGTGTCTTATATTTAAAAAGCGAATTAAACAGTGGCATGGGCGCCATTAATGGAGAGGACGCGAGCAAGGCAGGCGGCCATGGAAATCAAAGGGCTCGCTTCCTAGTTGTCAATTCAACCACAGTTCAAATCAAGCACAGTTGGAAAAAATAAATAGCAAACTATGAGGCAGCTGCAGTTCAAATTTGACCCGCTTCCAACTGAATCGGCGGGAATTTGTCTTTTTCACCAGAGGCAGATCAAAACTTTTGACACCGAACCATTTTGTCAATTGTGCATTAAATATGGCCTAGTATTTTATAAAAATGATTTGGTCCAATTTTGCAACAAATATATGGTAGGTCCTTCACAAAAAAACTCATTTTGGGCTCTCGAAAAATGAAAATGTTTATTTTTGCAAGAAAACTCATTTCTCACTACACCTTTTTGAAGATATTTATATTTTCTCATGTTTGTTATTTTTTCTGAAAACTCGTTCACATTTTGGTGACACAATGAGAAGGTTTTCTATTTTATTTTTGAATTTCTCAGGTCATAAAATAGTTGACATGATTTTAACATATTATTTTTAGACAACTATGACCAATTTAGATGGTCATAGCATCATACTGCATTCTGATTGGTCTGTAGACGTTTCACGCGGGTCATGCATCATACGCCGTCGGATGCTCGCGGATCCAACGTCCATCCTCAACCCTTCCACACCAACCCCGAAACCCTAGATGGTCATTTTGCATCCACCCCCCCCCCCCCCCCGCCTCCTTTCTTTCCAGTTTCCACATCCATCCCAAGCGCCCTCACCTCGTTACCAAGCGCCGCCGCCGTCCCCCATGAATGGTGCCGTCCCCACGATCTGGATCCCCACGAACCACACGCTGGCGACCGCATCCACTCCACCGCTGGCGCCACCTCCACCCCCTCCCCCTGCCCTCCGAACACTGTGGCCGGCCAGATCCACCGCAGCCCCCTCCCCGCCGCTTCCTCCTCCCGACCCCACCCCCGTCCTCCACCTGCTTCGCGTGCCCAAACCCGTCGTCTCCGATCCCGCCCCTTAGATCCACCCCGTGCCCGCATCCGACCTACTCTAGCTTGCTCGCTCCGCCACAGAGGAGGGGCGCCGGAGCAGCGGGCGTTGGCGGAGATGGAGAGCAAGCGGGTGCTGGTGGTGGGCGGGAGCGGCTACCTCGGCCAGCACCTCCTCGCCGTGCTCGCCGCGGGTGTGGGGGGCAACGGCGTCTACGTCGACGTGGCCTTCACCCACCACCGCAGGGCCACGCCGCGGACGCTGCGCAACGTGCTCCCCAGCATCCGCGCCTTCTGCGCCGACCTCCGCTCAGGCGACGGCCTCGAGGCCGTCTCCGCGTCCTTCGGACAGGTACGCGCAACTCCCCTCCCCATTCCGCGAGCGCCCCATTCCGTCCTGGCCGTGTAGCGCTGTCGTGTGTTGGCCGTGTAACAGTTACGAGATTCGTCAGTCTATGTGCCATGCCATTTGTTGTTTGTAGCTAGTCCGTCGATTTATAGTCTTTTTTTGCACTTCATTTGCCCACTAATTAAGATGCAGTCTGCCATATTGAAGATTACATGTATGCTGTGCTGATTACATGTATGCTGGACGAAGAGATGGTCTCCGACAAGATCGTGTTTGGCGGTCAGAGGGATGAACATCAGTTGTGAGTGGATTCAGTCTTCACATTACCAACTTTAGCAAACTACCTCCTGTGACCTGTCTGCCTGGACAAAAATACCAGTAGCACAACACTTTTAGAATTAGAATAGATAGATCGGTTGGGTTCACTTGTGTTGCTAGCGGCCAGGTGTTGGTCTCCCTCGAATTGTTTCTCCTCCTCTTTCACGATCCTGCATTATACAACTACGTGATTTCCTTGTCTTGGGATCGTTAGTTCAGATGGGACACGCCTGGCTGCAGAGAGCAGTTCCATCAGACGACGTATACGTATACGGGGGGTTGGTTCCTATCAACGCCAGCTTCTCGTGCCGTTTTGTTTATCCGCCTGCCAAAGTGACGCACTACCCGATCTTCCATGTATCCATCAGTAATGTGTTTGATTGATTTGCCCACTTATCGTTTACCACTGATTTTTCTCTGACCCTTGAATACTTGTCGTACTAGAAGCTGCATGTATTTGGGGTGGTTCTCATATATTTGTTCAGACTTTAATTTAGATCAAATTGTTCTGTTCATATTTGGGGTGGTTCTCATATAGAGATGTATTTCTCTTGGATTTGTGTCTACAAAAGCTGCATGTAGAATTCTGGCCTCTTACCTTTTTCATTGAAAGTAAAAGGGAAAAGGTTAATTTTATCTATTAGCATGGCCATACTAGAAGGTTATTTTTTTTGAAACGGATTACAAGGGTAATTTGAGTTATTCGTCATCTCCAAAGCTAAACTGTTGTAGTTCTACTGACCAGCCTATGCGTTTCACTTCAGGTGTGAGGAGGAGCCTGTGGCTGAGACTGCATCAGCACAGATGCTGCAACCCATCACAGCGACTTCCTCGGCCTCTGTTACAGCCGATGCAGCAATAACTCAGGACACCGTTCATGCCTCGCTACCACTTCTATGTTTTCTTTCTCTGTTATAGTTACTTATGTGATTTATTCATGTAAAATCTCTACTTTATGCCAATAGCTACCTGTACCATTGTTCTACTATCTGTGTGATGCTGAACAATATGCTGTAAATCTATTGCTAAATTCTCACCAAATGCACATTTTATTTCCTTAGACGTACTGTTAAACAAAGGCTTAACTTGTAGCATTTTTTCCTAAAAATAAGCAAAGAATTCCTGCAGTTTTTCTGTTGGAAATGAGTTATTAGTTGTCACCCGCCAATGTTGGGATGTAGAGTAAGGTCGGGCTGTTGTGCATGTAACTTTATTCCTTGTCAATACCGTAAGACATCAGATGAGCCATGGTTTTGTGCAAGCATTTCTCTTTTGAATGCAGCCATGGTCTTGCAAGCAATTGCGGCTGGTAGAACATGCTGCTATTGTGTTGTACTGCTTGCAGCAGTCCTTCTTGATAGTGGCAGTAGTAACTCAAGTAAGGTCCAGTAATAAGTTATTTAACATGTGTTCTTGTTCATTAATATCATAAAATTAGGAGTAAGGATTTATCTTTCATTTTGCATTCACTCAACGATTGTGGCTGTCAAATTAGATGTCTCCTCTGTTCTTTGAATCCACCCTGGTTAGATGACATCTTGTTAGTGTGGCATGATGAAAGATTCAGGTTTTTTCTATTGATTTGTTTCATCATCATTATGCATGTGTACTTGGTGAATCAGGAACCCATTAGGAGCCAAATGCCTAATCTCTTTGTCACATTGGGTTTGGTAGCAGTTGCTAATCTCTAGCATTTACCTCTTGTTGCAGACCAGGAAATGAAAGATCGCTCGACAAACGGCCGCTTCCAGTCAGTTGGATCTGATCTTATACCCGCACACGAGAGCTACCGGAGCAGCAGCAGATTAACAAGGACCCAAGCTGGACTCCCAAGTTCTTCGGTGAGCTGGCTCCATCTCCTACCCCTAGCTCCCTGTTTTCTCCTCCTATAGCATGCTTTGTTGGACTCATGCTCTGCTCCTACACAAGATGGACTCATGCTTTGTTATACACTAGCAGCAGTACTTCATGTACATGTAATTGGACTCCCAGGGTGTTTTTCTTGTAAATTCTTCCATGTCTTGCTCTTTTGTTGGTGCTACTACACATGTCAGATTGTTAGCTGTACTTGTTTCCATATCAAATTACTTGTCTTCTTGAACATATGCCTGATGCTTGGTGCATGCAGGATGTGTGCTCTGTGTGGACATCTATGCATTTGTTAAGATTTTTGTAGCACATGCTATGGCCTCAAAGATTGTTTATTTTATTTTCGTTCATACATGAGCACCGTTTTTTATTGCCGTCAAGGGGTGAATTGATTTGATCATTAATATGTGGCTGGATGTGATGTTTTGCAGGCTCAAGGCGCTAAGGTGTTGGAGACGTGCCTGTACTTGTTGAGCATTTTATCTGTAGAGTGCTATATTGTGATTGGTGTAATATTGTATGGTTATATTGTGATTGGTGGAATGTAATAAACTTGATTGGTATATTGGTGATTTGGCTGTTATTTAAATATATGTTACAACATGTAGTACGTGTCATTTGTAGAGCTTGTACTGAATCTGGCAATTGATATTTGAAGTATCATGTGTGTTTTCTGCTTGCCATTTTAACTAGTTATTTTCTTATTTTCAAATTGAAATATGAAGAATCTGGGCCTAATAGCTGCGGCCCACTTATCAGAACCTCACAAGTGGGACCTGTTTTGACTAGTGGACCCATTTTATAAAAAAGAAAACTAAAATTGTTGATACAAAAAGGCCATGACCCATGCAATAAACAGGCTTAAATGTTGGGCTTGGCCCGTGAAGCTGACAAAAAATTTCATAGAAGAAAAAACGTAAAAGGCCGAATTAATGGGCTCGGCCCATCTAAAGCACCGAAATGGACCGGGCTGATTCTTGTGCCACATCAGATTGCCACGTCGGATGCCTACGTGGCCTGGGGAGGCTGCTAGTGACCAAAACGCCACAGTAGGAATATTTTGGTTGTAAACGTCCACGACCTTCTCACAGAGAAGGTCGCTATAGTCAGTTTATGACCGCCAGCTTTTGACCTTCTGTTTTTTGGTCAAAAAAATGTCGCAAATGAAAAACAATGACCTTTCAGTGACCAATAGTCAGGGTCACAAGTTGACATATTTGTTGTAGTGAGGATGCTGAATGACTTGTTTGTTTTTGTGGATGAGGAGTTGAGGAGGAATGTGCAGTCATCTTGGCATACTAGTATTTATAACCGAGTACTAATACGCTCCTAAGTGGGAAACCGTATAGGTTGTGATCGGTGTGAACAGGTTTGCAATTCAATATAGCATGGTACTAATATGCTCCT
Source organism: Aegilops umbellulata (assembly GCA_032464435.1). NCBI lineage: Eukaryota > Viridiplantae > Streptophyta > Magnoliopsida > Poales > Poaceae > Aegilops > Aegilops umbellulata. Next base: position 153,058,858 of record CP136054.1, on the reverse strand, counting down.
AAGTGGGAAACCGTTTAAGTTGCGATCGGTGTGAACAGGTTTGCAATTCAATATAGCGTGGAGTGATTTGGAATGTGATGAGACGCAAGCTCAAAATTTATTGACGGTTCTAGTTTCGAAGTTCGGCACTATTCCCGGATGGAGTACTTCTTTTTCTACTCCCTCCTTTCCGGTTTTATAGGGCTTATCTCAAAATTTTAGTTTTTCCATTTTATAAGCCTCAATTTGGTTGTTCCCCAACACATGTTCAGATTCCAAGGTGCATTAAATCATTGCATGCAAGTATTAAGAGAAAATTGACCAATGCATGTACTTTATGCATGCATGCATGCATTGCAATTAACGCATTGATAAACATAATTTTTTGAGAAAAACAAGAGCATTAATTAGGTGCTTTTGCAAACTACAAAAAATATTCCACCACTCACCACCTTGGTTGGTGAGATTTTTGAACCCTTTCAGCAACGCATCGATGCGTTGTTGTATGTCCATATAACCGTTGCTAGGGTCTACACCAACGGATTAATATGCGTTGCTGTTGGTGGCGTTGCAAAGGTCTACAACAACATATAGACATGCGTTGGTAAACGGTGTGAATAAGTGTTGCAAATTAGCAACATATAGAGTAAGAGCCTAACAACGGTTAATATGTGTTGCTAGTCACCCTGCACAAAAGGATATTCAAGTGGAGATAACATTTATTTTATAAATTGCCATTCATAATGATAAGGTCAATGGTGATAGTACATAGGAGGCACAATATAATAACGAGAAAGGTCTAATATATTAAATTTTCTCTGTTGCATTACAAAGAGCATGATCCAAAGATTACAAGTTGTGATACAAATTAGTACTAACCCAATTCCGGACCTTTGAATCATTGTCTTTAACTATTCTAAATTATAATTTTTGAAACATTGACATCAGAAATGATATCCTAAAGCATAACATAAGGACTATCTAGCAGCACTGCCATTCTTGACCTTGCAATCAACATCTGAGCCATGCATCGTCAAAATATATCTTACAAATCTACAAAAAAAAGAAATGAGATCAGTAACTTACAGTAGAAAAAATGTTAATAGAGAAGCAAATCAACAAACAAAGTTGAAGGTTATGTGATAATTAATCCGACTGCATGACCGATAATTTTAACCTTTTTTAGTGGCCGTATCAATATTTGAGATTTTGCTAATGTAGCATCAACTCACACTACATGTACATCTCTAAGGAAGAAAATCTACAATTCATTGTTTTTTTAACCACAGGTTGCTTGGTAACATAGAACACGCACCCACAACTAGATATCATTTCATATTGCAGCACGTATTTCAGTTATAATTTAAACACTAAAATACATATCTAATTGATATAGAATAAACTTATGTGACTGGTCGGCGGTAGCATGAGTGAATATGGTGTGATATGTTCACAAAACCCAGACTAGTTAGATTTGGAAAGTATCACAAATCTGTAGCTGAGGGTAGATATTAGCGTACTGAACTAACTCACCTCATTCGATAATTAAGTTTCAGCATGTTGATAGAAATAGTGTTCTATAGGAAGCGAAGTAATGTAATTTACACACACAGTATTTGATGAATTGTTTTACCTAATCTAGCCGCAATGAGTCTTGTCTCACAGAAGCAGTATGAGAACTTCGCATCCAAGAAAAGTTTTCTCTTGTACAAATTAGGAGGGGAAAAGGATAGGTATATGGTAGATAATAAATAATATTTAGGATCACAATTAGTAGTCCAATTTCCATTTCTACTGATAGAACTACAGTTGCAAATTACATTGTAAAAATTGCTACTTGGCACTAGTGATCTTCTATGTTTTAGTGCCAGGAATATTGACATGGAAATGGTGGTGGTGCTAGGATTCACAAGCTTTGATTTCAAAGCTATAAATTTAAATTATACACACACGAACTACACTTACATTTAGTAAAACACAAGCGGAAAACCTGGACCATGTGTTGTCCTTTGACGTCACAGTCGCCATGTAACGTCGTCACTACCTGGAACAACCCAGTTTATGTAACCTGAAGATACAACATATGTATTGGTAATTTAGAAGACCACAAACCAATATTCAAATGTATGTATACTGACATTAAAGTTGGTCCATAGACAAACTATGATCTCCATAAGCCAATACCATGGTTAGAATGGAGAAGTCAACAGAACAGCATTACTCACACTAAGGTCTCTAGATCAAATGATTCTCTACATACGGACTCTCTTAAGATAGTCTAAAATACTGAGAAATTGATGCACTTTGGCATTGCCAATATATATAATTAGTAGATAAACTATATCAGACGAGATGGTTCAGTATTTCCAGTAAAAGATCACTGTCCAAATTGGAAGCTACTTTTTCAACAATGATTAGCTTTCTTCAATGAAAAAACTGCTGGAAACTTGAATATTGCATAGCCAGTTTTGTACGTGTACATGCATCTAACTTTTCCTACATGACTGAACAACTATACTAGTACAAAATTAATAAATCAATAGACATACGAGAAATACAAACCGTAGGTGATTGAGCTATGGTACTGGCTTGGAGGGGATGGGGAAGATGGCTAACTGACCGTGCTGCACTAGAACCATCACTGTAGAGCGGTCATGCCGCTTCTGTACATCTCGCAGTCATCGTGCCACCCTTGTGCGTATGGGAGTCGCCGAAGCGCAACCAAACCTCCGCTTTTTCGGCCCATCGAGTAGCCCCCTGCCCTTGCACTATTGACATATGATCTAAATTCCTATCAAACAAGAGGTAAACAAAGTGGCATTTATCTAAAATAATGAAGAAAACTAGTAACAACCTGCAAATGAAGATCTAGATAGGAAACCGAGAGAAGCAAGCCTAACTTGAATAACTACAAAGGAGACACTATATTTTTGCTGAACCTGGATGATGCAGAGAAAAGCTCAACTCAAATAAAGCCCTGGAAATCTCACCAAACATTCAGAACATGACACCAACCAAACTGCATGAACGTGGACAGTTCTGGCAGTACTGAATTTTTATTGACTTGTCACAACTGAACTATGATGATTAGCCGAAAAGGTAAAAAAGTGAGTAAACACAAGAAGCATGTACCATCTTGAAGAGCCTCTTACCTTGCTTAGCGTTCTTCTAGCAGAGTAGATGCTGCCTCCCGGCGCAGCGCCGCATGACCTTCCCCATCTCCGTCGCCCTGAACCGCATCTCTGACACCTTCGCATACACACGAGAGAAGGAATTAAAAAACGCCCAAGGCAACAAAGTCAAAGAGGAAAACCAGAAGAAGGGAGAAGAAACCTTATGCGTCTTCGTCTTGTAGTCGTTCCCGGCGGTGACTATCACAATGGAGCGGGGGGGGGGGGGGGGGGGGGCAAGGCTTCCAGGGAGAGCACCATGGTGCCGGCGGTGGACACGGCCAGCGGGATAGTTTCTTTCCAGTCGTGATAGTAGAACCCAAGGATCTAATGGGGAACACCTGGATTGCGGTGCCAAGCCAGCATCGGTGGCGGTGGATCAGATGAGATAGATGGAGGATTTGTGGCGGCGGAGGCGGTGGATCTGGTGAGACCGATGATGGATTTGTGGTGGCAGCCCGCAATAAGATAAGTCCTTGTTCCCCCCTTATCCACAAGTTTGGACATGTGATGTGAAGAAGGTGCAGATAATTAAGGAGGAGGTGGGTAAATAGAGGGAAGAGGTTAACTATTCGTGGGGAGGTGGGGGAGGTTGATTCCATGGTCTTTTTTTTTTGCAGGGAAACACAGTGAGCTTTATTCATATGAAGGCATTCTCAGGACAGTCGGCCAAAAGGCTGGTCACCAAGAAGTTAGGGGTCTCCTCAAGCCAGCTATCGGTCACATTCAGAGTGCAAGCACGCTTTGCACAAAGATGCGCCGGGACGTTAGCTGACCTGTTTACATGTTGAACAGCAAACGAAGTAAAATTATTACATAGCTCTCCTATCTCTGCTAATAAAGGAGCCACAATTGAACGAGAATTGTGGCGAGTAGTCCAGAGCGTCACCATCTCCAAGCAATCAGTCTCCATAATCACATGCGAAAATCCTCGAAGAGAAGCAAACCGAACTCCATCTCGCAGTGATAAACCCTCCATAATCAATGGGTCAGAGATACCCAAGTATGATTTGCACCAAGCTCCCAGGAGCGCCGAAGAGGATCGAGCCACCCCTCCCGCACCGCCCCTGCCATCAGCCAAATTTAAGGCTCCATCTGTGGTGATCTTGACAACACCTGCGTTAGGTGGTCTCCAGCTGTCGTGGAATTGTCACGGCAGATGCCCTAGTGTAAGGACTTAGTCGCGGGGCCAACGCATCTATGTGGTAGCTTGAGAGGGGTTGAGCGGGACGAGAGACGCAGGGCGGATCAACACGCAAGACAAGGATTTAGACAGCTTCGGGCCCCGGGAAACATCATCCGGTAATAACCCTACATGCTGTTTGAGGCTAGGTCTCATTATGCTCATGAGGGAATCGCCGTAAACCGGCTCTTTGTGTCTAGCCCTAGAGATTATTGATTGTTGTCTGTAGCTTCTCGCTTCTAACTTGTCCCTCTTTGGGGAGCCCTGCCCCTCCTTATATATGTTGAAGGGGCGGTTTACATGTGGAGTCCTATTAGGATTAGGACTAGTCTATCTCTTAATACAAACCGGATACAAGTCCTGGTCTTAACTCCTTGTAAGGAAAATATTCCTTTCCTCTTAAACCGGCCCACAATAGTTGAACCGGCCTTCCTGAACCGCCAGACGGGCCACCTGGTCTTGTCGCTCCTCTGACCCGTCCGTCGGGTTACCAGTGAGTTACAACGTCCCGACGGGTTGCTGGTAAACCGCCAGGTCTGGGCGGGTCACCAGATGAATATCTCCAAGTGCCAGCGGGACCTCAAATAAACCGCCAAGTCCGGTCGGGTTAACTTCCGGCCGGTTTATACCGTGGGGTATATCCCCGACACCAGCCGAAGCCAGGCAAAATCAGCGCATCTCTCCGTGGTAGATGAAGAAGGGCGATCGCCTCCTTAATGGCCCTGATCGTAGCCGTAGGATTCCTTCCCTCTTCGCCATGTTTGATCCGGTTCCGGGAGTGCCATATAGACCACATAATCGTGGTGATCTTGGCGCGGTCATCATTTGTAAACCGAGGATCATATGTGATATCCCGCGCCCATGAGTCTGGATGAAGACGAGGTAATCTAAGGTCAAACCATGCAGCCGCTTCCTCCCAGAAGCTCTTCGCATGTGAATAGTGTATGAGTGCATGCTCCAGATTTTCGTCCATAGCCAAACAAACTTTGCATCGATGAATCTCTGCAATATGTCGATGGTTAAGAGTGGCTTCGTCCGGAAGAATTCCATGAAGAACCCTCCACCAGAACACTCTCACCTTCGGAATGACATTTAAATTCCATAGGGATTTCCACATCTGTGTATCATCCTCTGAGGTCCCGGTAGCCGTCCCTTCCTCGAGAGCAACACGCTCTTTCTGAGTCACGAGAGCACGGTACGCCGACTTCACAGTGTAGTTCCCCAATCTTTCAAATGCCCATGCAAGAAAATCATCTCCACCTCCTTGCCGAATAGGGATATTCAATATTGCTTCAGCATCAGGCGCAATGAAATTATACCGAACAAGCTCTTGTCTCCACGACCAGTTAGATGGATCAATAAGCTCAGACACACGATCAATAGTTGTATGCTGAGGCCGAAACATAGGAGACATAGATATTGCACCTGGGATCCATTTATCGTTCCAGGCTGATATGGAGGAACCATCGCGCACTCGAAAGATCAGTCCGGATCGTAGGGCTTCCCTCCCCGCCATGATCGCCCTCCATGTGGCCGACGCCGACTTTGGTATAGTAGCATTCATGAAGTCAGTGTCGGGGAAGTAACGACCCTTCAGAACTCTTGCACATAGGGAATTCGGGTTGGTGATGAATCGCCATCCGTGTTTGCCCAACAGAGCAAGATTGAAAAGATGCGGGTCTCTGAACCCCATCCCCCCCTTGCACTTGGGTGTAGCTAGCTCCTTCCAGGACACCCAATGCAATGATTTTTTGTCAAGAGAGCTACTCCAAAAGTATTTGGCCATTGGTGAAGTAAGACTCTTACAAACTTTCTTGGTCAGCAGGAATGTACTCATTGGATAAGTAGGAATTGATTGCACGACAGATTTGAGGAGAGTCTCCTGACCTGCACACGCCAATAATTTTTCCGACCAGCCTTGTATTTTCCCACGAGCTCTTTCACTGATATGATCAAAAGTACTGCTGGTAATCCGACCCACAGCAGTAGGGAGCCCCAGATATTTTTCACTGAAAGCTTGCACATGGATATTTAATGTTGCTTGCAGAACCTGCCTCAACGAATCAGGAGTGTTAGTACTGAAGTATACAGAACTTTTATCACGATTAACACTTTGGACCGAAGCCTCTCCATAAATCATGAGGGTCTCATTGAGTCTAAGAGCACTTGGATTACTTGCATTGATGAAAATCAGGCTATCATCCGCAAATAACAAATGGGTCACCCATGGTGATCTATAACTCACCCTCAGACCCCTGTCTATGGTTACTCCACTGTAATATTTTAACAGCGAGGAAAATCCTTCCGCACACAGCAGAAAAAGAAAAGGTGAAACTGGATCACCTTGTCGGAAGCCTCTGGATGGTGTGAAATAAGGTAGCAGTTCACCGTTGACACGCATCGAGAAGCGCACCGAGGAGACACATTTCATTATCAATATAACAAAGCTCATACAAAAGCCAAGACGAGTTAGTATAGCTTCGAGATAATGCCACTCAACACGGTCATATGCTTTCATCATATCGAGCTTGACTGCGCATGAATAATTCTTGCCCTTCTTCCTCTGCCTCATCGTATGTACACTTTCATATGCAACCAACACATTGTCAGTAATAAGGCAACCGGGGACGAAAGCACTTTGCTCTTCACTTATGACCTCATCCATAATGCATCTCAAGCGATTGGTGATTGCCTTAGCCGCAACCTTATACAAAACTGGACACAATGCAATTGGACGGTATTGCAAAATTGATTGGGGGTGTCTAACCTTGGGGATGAGGGTAATAGAAGTGTCATTCAGTCCCGATGGCAGCTCCCCCCATTGAGAAAATCAAGTACTGCCGTGGTTACATCATTGCCAAGTAGATCCCAATGGCGCTGATAAAAACCTGCAGTAAAACCATCAACTCCCGGTGCCTTCGAAGGAGCCATTTGAAACAAAGCCACTTTGACTTCCTCCGGGGTGTAGGGTTTGGATAATTCTATATTCATCGCTTGTGTCACTTTGACTGGCACATGTGATAACAATAGCTGGGGATCCGCAAAACCCTGTGATTCGTAAAGTTGCTGATAGAAGTTCTGTACCTCCACCTTGTCCTCGTCTCCACTAGCGCAAACCGTCCCATCAGCTCGGCGAAGATCAGAGATCTTATTTATACGTTGTCGCTGGGCTGCTTGCGCCTGGAAATATGATGTGTTATGATCGAGCCCAGATCTCCTCTTGATGCAAGGCCTCCTTCAATTTTTTAACGATACTCTTCTCCTCATCTGAAGGCCCAGCACCTATAGCCTGACACCGCACACGGTTCAGATGTTGTTGGAGTTGACGGACCGTACGGGCCAGGCAACCAAATTCCCTCAAACTCCACGGCTCTAGGGTTGTCTGCAAAGTACCAAGTGCTGATGCAATGCCTTGGAGGCCCAGAGTCCGTGGTATGCCCCGCCATGTCTCCTCCACTAGGCGGTCATAATCTGTATGTGTCTGCCAGACATTTTCATAGCGGAATTGTTTCTTGGCCCTTGGCCGATCTGACAGCACCTCTTTGATTTCTGCCATCACAAAACAGTGGTCAGACTCAATTGAAGGAAGATGTTGAACCCGTATGTGATGAAAAAGCTGACGAAATTCCTCATTCGCAAAAGCTCGATCTATCCGTGCCTTGACATTTGCTTATCCCATCTGATGATTATCCCATGTGTAGGCCGTGCCAGACCAGCCTAGATCTTGGAAGGAGAGGTCATCCACAACCTCCCTGAATGATCTCATGTGAGTTTCTGACCGTGCCGCTCTGCTGAAGTGCTCACATGCATACAAAGTTTCATTAAAATCTCCCATGCACAACCAGGCACTATGGGGTATGTTATGCAAAGTACGCAAGAACCGCCAGCTGTGGTGCCTCTCTTCCGCTCGCGGCGCTTCGTAAAAACCCGTAAAACGCCAAACATAAGCGTTCTGATTATTACTGTGAACCAATACATCAATATGATTCTTACTGAAAATTTTCAAATCAACGGTCACATCTCTGGACCAAAAAAGACCTATGCCGCCACTAAGCCCAACACTGTCAACTGCAAAACTGCCTGTAAAACCAAGCGTGAACTTCAGATCCTCAACTCCTTTTGCTTTTATTTTAGTTTCCATTACAAAGAGAAGGGAGGGGCCTTCAAGCTTCACGATACTGCGAAGCTCCCGAACTGCCTCGGTGTTCCCAAGCCCCCGGCAGTTCCAGCTTAAAACACTCATTATGACTGGCAGGACCGCGACGCGGTCTCTGCCGAGTTATCTGGTGTGGGCTTTTTCTTCTTGGGGTCACGAGCAAAACCATCTCCCTCTGTATCGTTGCTAGCTGTGGTTGGGTCGTTTAGGCTTGCACCCGCGTCCTCAACTGGATCACCCGAACTCCCCTCTGTAAGCAACAAGGGTTTAGCCACAGGTTTGTAAACTTGATGAGGAGCTTCTTTACGTTTCGGTGGCTGCTTGTTCTTCTTAGGAGATGTCACTTCCTGCCCAGGTTCCTTGTTAGTACTAGAGTTCTTGGTGGTTGGCTTGCTGTGAGACTTTGGTTCCCTGGAGGAATTATCACTGACCGGCGCCTTCTTTTCATCATCAGACGCATGGAGTTTAGATCCAAACGGAAGCTCACCCTTGTCATCGCGTGAGCCCGGAGTAGCACAATAGAGCTCTGAATGCCCTAGTCTACCACAGGAGAAACAGAAGTAGGGCAACTGTTCATATTGAATGTCATACAAGTCTGTCTTCTTTCTCCTGGTAGAATCGATCAAAATCAACCTTCTCAAAGGCTTGGCAACCTCAATTGATATCCTTGCTCGCAGGAACCCACCATTATGATCAAACTTGACAAACTGGGCGTTTTTATCCATCTGCTTAGCAATCGGCATCCACCATGTCTCATCTCTTAGGTTATAGGGTAAATTCATAACCCTAGCCCAAATCTACAAACGGTCGAATTGGACCTCATCAGGCCACATACATTCATCAAACTCAGCCAGCACCACGGTGTTCTTACTGATATGCCATGGCGAACCACCCCACACCCGATCTCTGTCCCTCTGATTCTCAAATTCTGCTATAAACACATTGACGCCCGCTGATGTGAACTGCAGACCACGCGGGTTGCCCCACGCCGGCCGAAGCACATTAGTAATAGTCTGGATGTGTAGTTGATTCCGGTGGAGCACCTTCCCGGCCAATAGCCACTTTGCCGGCCTCCCCTCGACGCGATCGTCAAGGATCAGAGGAGTAGCCTCTTCCTCGGATATATCAAGTTTCCCCAAGGCCTCCTCGAGTTTCCTTCTGGCGGCGCAACCCGCCTGGGGATCGCTCCCCTCCCCGGAGCCCGCGGCGCTAGGCGCAGCCATGAGCCCGGAGCACTTCCCTCTTCCTCTCTCTCTTGCACCGGCGATGAGTCGTAGGGAAAAGTCGAGTCCACGTCAAACCCTAATCGCCGCAGCGCCGCCAGGGGTTTTTAGGGTTTGGGGAAAACTCGCGCACGTGGCGGTTGATTCCACGGTCGGACAACGCATATGCCATCTCCGTTGCTAGATATACGTTGGTATAGGGGGGGTTTTGTTGTAGTGTATAAACCGGAAAGGAGGGAGTACTGCTGTGTACGTGCAATAACTGGCACCATCGTATACATATCTTACGGTTAATGGGGCGTTCGACAGGAATAGCCGCGTGGCGAGCTCTAGGCTAGTCTTTTTTTCAGACGCATTAAACCTATCTCTCAGGACTTCTCGCGCGCACCATCGTGCCACCCACAAAAACTTGTATTCTGAGTTTAGTAGTACGTTATACAGGAAAAGAAGAGGTGCACGCACGCACTCGTCCTCTCACACACGTGTCTGTTTTTTCTCGAAAAGGAGGATGATGACCCCCGGCCTCTACATCTGGGAGTCACACACACATCTGTAGCTACGAATTGTAGTGTTCTCAACCATCCGATTGGCTCTATCATGGATGTACCTATATACTAAAACATGTCTAGATACATCTATATTTTGACAAATGGAAGGCATGTATTGTGAAACGGAGGGAGTGCTTGTCATTAAAATGGATAAAAAGGGATGTATCTGGAACTAAAATACGTCTACATACATCTCCTTTTATCCATTTTGATGACAAATAGTACTTCTTACCCAAAGGAACTTTATATCCAACAAACACAAGATATCCGTTCGACTGTTTGGAAATTACTGATCTGATGTCGAAGTAATTGCTGCATCGCCACCAAAACCCACCATTTCTTAAGCTAAAGAAGACCAAGGTAATCCCTATATTAGCATATTACTAAGATAAACATAAGGCACTGTAGAAACATTTAGGACGTGAGCTTGTCAATCTGAATGTGGAGGGACACAAGCTTAGCCCCGGCCAGCAGCTTGGGCGGAACTGTCGAGAAGGTCAGCTCCTGCACGTCGACGTCACCGGGATCCTTGCTGCTTGTCACCTCCATTTCCACCTTGACTGTCAGCATCGCCAAGACAAGGACTGAACCGCTGGTTCAGTCGGGACGAGCTATTGCCGATCAGCGGACTGTAGCGGATCCGGCAACGAAAGATGGCACGGTAGAATTCAATCAAGGAGATGGGCCGGCCTGGCGGCCCAAGCGAGCAACCAACCCACCGCATTGGCTTGATGACTACAGCCTGGTCTGTTAATTGAGCTAACGGTCAGTCATTTAAATAGAGATCGATCTATTCCTGTAATAGTTGGCTAGGATTGGAATGAGGGCTTTGGCCGGTGTAATCGGATAGCTGTGAGGGTGGTTGGGCGGCCAGCTACCGAAACTTTTCCCCCAAATTTCGAATCCCTAATCCTCCCCCGATCTAGTGAGTTGCTTACAGTTGGTATCAGATTCGGCGGTCCTGGAGCTTCCGCAGCATCGCCACGGGACGCGGTGGCAAGATCGGCGGCGATTGGAGGCGATGGACAAGCTGTCCGAGGACGGGCACGACGTCTACGTGCTTCTGCGGGCGGATTTTGCCTTCGACTTGGACCAGCGCTTCAAGGAGCACGGCGACAACCTTCTCCAAGCCGTCGACAAGCTCATCCAGGCGAACACGACGGCACTAGACACTCTCCTGTCGGCGCGGGTGGACGGTGTATGGGACGAGTTCGCCCTCGAGATCGAGCAAGTCCGCGGCGAGCGACTGCGGGAACAAACCGGGCGCGTCGAGATCTCTTCGTCACGGATGGCTGGGAGTGGTCGCGGCGCCGCCTCCAACTCCCTTGGCATCGATCAGGAACACCGGGGGAAGGCACATAACACTTATGTCCCTCCTCCGGTCAGAGGTGTGCTTGATTCCACTTTCCGTGCTCGTTCTCCTTCCATTAGTGATGCGGGCTACCCGGATACTGCTGATGCATTTTCATTTGGTGTTCGCGCGGATCTACCTCGATTCAACGGCGCGAATCCGAGGTTGTGGCAGAACAGATGCGAAGACCAGTTCAAACTCTGGAATAATCCGCCGCACAGATGGATTTCACTGGCGATGTCTCAATTTGAAGGAGCAGTGGCTCGATGGTTGGAATCAGTCCATCGCAAGTCGCCAAACATATCGTGGGTTGAATTCTGTTGCAGCTTGCTGTCGGGGGGAATCGGCTTCCTCGAACACCTATGGGGACCGAGCCCCTTTACTGGTTCGGCGGGGGGCGGAGGTTGCACAAAGAGCGGATCGAGGCGGTGCACACAAGGGATTTTACCCAGCTTCGGGCCGCAAGGATGCGTAAAATCCTACTGCTCCTTTGTGGATTGTATTGTGTTCTTGCTCGGGAGCGCGTGGTGCTACAGTACACACGAGCCGCTGGCGAGACCGAGCATGGCGATGGGTGTCCTCCTCCTCCTACGTGCGCATGGGGCCTCCTTTTATATGCTCAAGGGGTTACCCACAGGTGGCAGCGCAGGTGGGGGCAAAAATGGGAGAATGCTGTAGTGGGTATAGCTGCCTGTACAGTGGCTGTACAGTGCTATCATACCTAACTCTGACGGCGAGGGACAAGGGCATTAAATGCCCGTCCGCGTCGCCCAGACGGTGCAGGGAAGTGGACCGTCAGGAGCGCCACCGTTTGCCACGATGGCTACTCTGTCAGCTTCGCTTCGCCACCGCATGCCCCTCGCTACACAACCTCCTGCCACGTGCGCCTGGAATGCCCCCAGAGCGACACGTTGGTGGGTGAGCTGGAGCGCAGGCACGGGGTGGTAACTTTGCGCAGCAAACGCCTTGCCGCGGTGGATGTCTTGTCGCGCCCGGGAGCTTGTCGCTCACCGGGCCTTGCCGGAGCGCGGGACACGCCGTGGCAAGGTCCTTGTCGCGCCGTGGTTGGCCTTCCCGGCAAGCTCCTCTTGCCGGGGTCTTGTGCTTCGAGCGGTCGTCCCGGCAAGCTCCTCTTGCCGGGGCCTTGCTCTCTTCGGGTGGCCTTCCCGGCAGGCTCCTCCTGCCGGGGGCTTGGCTCAAATACTTTGTTCTTGAATGGCCCAAGAGGGGACCGTGGAGGGTCTTGGCGATCACCTGGCAGGCCTTGCCGCGGGGTGCTACGACTACCCGTGCACAAGTTTGGGGTACTAAGGTACCCCTATTTTAGTACACCGACACTTGCAGAGTCGCTTCGGCAGAAATCAACACCAGACATTGTTTCGCCAGCTCTTCCGTATAGCCCAAACCAGCACAGTTGCGGATTATGTGGATAGATTCGCTGATTTGTATGATCAGTTGTCTGCATATGAGGAAATTCCAAACACCTTACACTACACCACCCGCTTCCTCGACGGACTCAAACCAGGGTTTCGCATTGCAGTGGCGCTTAAGAAGCCTAAGGATCTAGATTCAGCATATGACTTGGCTTTGTTGCACGAGGAGCTTGGGGAGGGAGTAACCCATATCAACTCGCCTGTAGGCATGCGATCAGGTCCATTTCCACTTCCTCTTCCCCCAAAACCCTGTGTCAGTGAAGATCGGCGACAGGCTGACACTCTGAAACCCACACCAGCTGATGACAAGTGGTCTGCATTGTGCGCTTACCGCAAGTCCAAAGGGCTATGTTTCATTTGTGGAGAAAAGTGGTCCCGTGATCGCGTGTGCAAATCAACAGTTCAATTGCATTTTGTTCAAGAACTAATTGATCATGTTCAGTCGATGGAATCCACTCAGACAGATAGGTCAGAGTCTGAGACAACTTCTGTTCATATTATGAGGTTGTCAGCTGCAGCAGTTGGAAAAGACCCTAATGCTCCGTCCTTACAGTTGGAAATTCAGTTACAAGGGCACACTATGGTATTTTTAGTGGATTCAGGCAGTACTCACTCATTCATCGACAGCTCTTTTGCTCCTATGTTGGTGGATATTCAGGATACTACGATAGTTTCTGTAACAGTGGCAGGAGGATCATCATTGCAGTGTTCTCAAATGTTGCAACAATGCAAATGGAGCTGTTGTAGTGCTGAATTCTCTTCTGATTTTAGGCTATTGGAGTTGTCCACTTATGATGGCATATTGGGCCTTGATTGGTTGGCTCAACATAGCCCTATGCAAGTGGACTGGACTCAAAAGTGGATGCCAGTCTAGCAGTCTGGCAGAATAGTTACTTTGCAAGGCCTGTTGCCCGCTGACTTTGCACTTACAGTGATATCATTGTTCCTCATTCAGTGTTCTGCAACTTCTTCAGTTTGTCCTGAAATGCAAGCAGTGTTGGACAAGTTCCCTACAGTTTTTCAACCTCCCACTGGCCTTCCTCCTAGACGAATGCAAGACCATCACATTCCTCTGATCCCTGGTGCATGACCAGTTTCTGTCAGGCCATACCGGATTGCTCCCCAGTTAAAAGATGAGTTAGAAAAGCAGATTGCAGAGCTCTTTTCATTGGGAATGATTCGACCCAGCAAAAGTCCTTTTTCCTCTCCTGTCCTCATGGTCAAGAAAAAAGAAGAAGGGGAATGGAGACTTGTTGTTGACTTCAGACATTTGAATGCTATAACCCTGAAGAGCAAATACCCAATACCCATCATAGATGAGTTGTTGGATGAACTAGCTGGAGCATGTTGGTTTACCAAAATGGACCTCAAAGCTGGATTTCACCAGATCAGGTTAGCTCCAGGGGAAGAGTACAAAACTGCATTTCAAACACACCATGGCCACTTTGAGTTTCTGGTAGTTGCCATGGGCTTGACTGGAGCCCCAACAACATTTGAGGGCACTATAAACTTTGATCTGCCCCCTCTGCTCAGGAATTGTGTACTATGTTTCTTTGATGACATACTAGTTTTCAGCAAAACATTTGAGGAGCATTTGGAACATGTTGCTCAGGTTCTGACAATTCTGAAAGAGAAGGAATGGAAAGCTAAGATGTCCAAGTGTGCATTTGCTCAACAGGAAATTGCTTACTTGGGACATGTCACATCTGCTCCAGTATTGGTTGTGCTAGATTTTTCGAAACCATTTACTGTGGAGACAAATGCATGTCAATATGGCATTGGGGCTGTCCTAATGCAACAGGGTCACCCACTGGCATTTGTTAGCAAGGCCTTGGGGCCCAAGAACAGAGGTTTGTCAGTATATGAGAAAGAATACCTGGCTATTCTGTTGGCTGTAGATCAGTGGAGGTCATACTTGCAGATGCAACAGTTCATTATCAAGACTGACCACAAGAGTTTGGCACACCTACAGGATCAGAGATTGCATACCCCATGGCAATAGAAATGTTTAACTAAGTTACTAGGCTTAAACTACACAATTAAGTATAAACAAGGGAACACCAATGCTGCTGCTGATGCACTTTCCAGGAGACCTCCTGATGGAACAGTTCTTTTCCAGATTTCTTGTGCACAACCTACATGGTTGCTGGAAATTGTTAAGAGCTACACTGGTGACCCTAAACTACAAGACATTTTGCAACAATTGGCCATATATCCTGCATCTAAGCCACAGTTCTCTCTGCACCAAGGTCTCCTTCGTTACAAGAACAGTATATGGGTTGGGCCTGATGCAGATCTGCACCTCAAGATTTTTACAGCCTTTCATGCTAGTCCAGTTGGGGGGGCATTCTGGCTTTCCAGTCACATACAAAAGAATTATCTCCCTCTTCAGGTGGCAAGGAATGAAAAACTTCATATAAACTCAAGTCCAGTCCTGCTTGGTGTGTCAGCAAGCTAAACCAGAGAGAGTTCAATACCCTGGATTGCTATCTCCTCTGCCAGTACCTTCCAAAGCTTGGGACACAGTGCCCATGGATTTTATCTCAGGCCTCCCTACATCCTTCCAATACAACTGCATACTGGTGGTGATTGACAAGTTCTCTAAATATGGCCATCTCATTCCTCTCTCACACCCCTTCAATGCTCAGAAAGTGGCTGAAGTTTTTATAGATAATGTGTACAAGTTACATGGTATGCCCAGGCTCATAATAACACATCCTGGCAACTGCTTATATCGAGAACGGGAGCAGAACTAAACATGAGTACAGCATATCACCCAGAGACTGACGACCAAACCGAAAGAGTAAATCAGCAAATTGAGTGTTTCTTGCGATGTTTCATCAGTGCCCATCCTACTAAGTGGAGCAAATGGCTGTCGCTTTGTGAATTTCGGTACAATACCAACTGGCATTTTGCACTGAACAAATCACATTTTGAAATCATTTATGGACAGACTCCATGATTTTTTGGGATATCTGCTTCTGATACAATTTCTCCCGTCGATATCCAATCGTGGTTGGACTCCCGACAGTTGATGATCGCTTCAGTCAAACATCATTTGTTGCTTGTCCAGCAGAGAATGAAGCATTAGGCAGACAAGAAACGGACTGAACGAGTTTTTGCTGTCAATGATCTAGTGTTCCCAAACTGCAACCATACGTGCAATCATCATTTGTCAGAAGGGCCAACCATAAGCTTTCATTCAAGTATTTTGGTCCTTACAAGATACTCGACAAAATTGGAGATGTTGCCTACCAACTGGAGCTGCCTCCTGACAGTCGCATACACCCAGTGTTTCATGTGTCTCAGCTCAAGAAGTTCATTCCACCAACGACTCGGGTGCAAACACAGTTACCTTCTCCTACAGCCAGTCTGCAAGTGCCTGTTCAAGTTCTGGATCGTCGCGTTCGTCAGTCTGGCCGCAAGACAGTGATGCAAGGTTTAATTCTCTGGAGTTGCGGTACACCAGCCACTGCTACTTGGGAGGACCTGGACTCGTTGAAGCAAGAGTTCCCACATGCTCCGGCTTGGGGACAAGCCGGTTCACAAGGAGAGGGGGATGTCAGCGTCGCCAAGACAAGGACTGAACCGCTGGTTCAGTCGGGACGAGCTATTGCCGATCAGCGGACTGTAGTGGATCCGGCAACGGAAGATGGCGCGGTAGAATTCAATCAAGGAGATGGGCTGGCCCGGCGGCCCAAGCGAGCGACCAACCCACCGCGTTGGCTCGACGACTATAGCCTGGCCCGTTAATTGAGCTAACGGTCACTCGTTTAAATAGAGATCGATCTCTTCTTGTAATAGTTGTCTAGGATTGGAATGACGGCTTCGGCCGGTGTAATCGGATAGCTGTGAGGGTGGTTGGGTGGCCAGCTACCGAAACTTTTCCCCCAAATTCGAATTCGAATCCCTAATCCTCCCCCAATCTAGTGAGTTCCTTACATTGACGGCGTCGGTCGTGCCTTTGGGCTCCCCCGGCGGGCCGTTCGCCCACAGCTTAGCCACGTAGTGCGGCAGTGGGGACGCCCCCGCTCTGATGCAGACGACCGACACGGTGATAGGCGCGCTGATGTAGAGCACGCCGCCGACCAAGAAAAACGCGCGGCGGACCTCGTCCGCGAACAGCAAGAGCCGTGGCTCCGACAGTGGCACTTGCAGCTGGAGCACCTTGCCGTATTGGATCCTGTGCACGGGTATGGGATGCGCGGCGCTGATGTGGTGGTAGAGCGCCGACGATGGGCCTTCGTAGCCGCAGACGGGCACGGGGAATTTGCAGGGCGTGAGCGGACACACGCTCTGGTGATCGGCGAGCTTGTGGTAAGTGACATAGAGCCCACGGCCTTCGTGCAGGCACTCCACCCTCACCGACGAAAGGACGGAGTCCACCGCCGTGTTCCGCTCGTCAAAGCCAACGCCGCGCTCGCACTTCTGGCACTGCTGCTGGTTCCTGGGGCGCTCGACGCGGCAGTCCGCGCAGGCCAGGTGCCCTCCCTTTCACTGCTGAAATCAATCGAACAACACATCAATCAAGAAACCTGCACCTTGCTCAATCAGCCGAACGGGTGTATTCAAATCTCATACACTGGAGGCATCAAGGGGCGGAGGCACAAGGGGCAGTGGAGCACGGTGAGGTCCATCGAGACCTTAGAGAGCTCCATCGTCGGGTCCTGTTCGGTCTGCATGATCTCTCCCTCCTCGTGCACAACCATCTCTCGACTTGGGCCGGGGTATTACAAAGCTTTACCATCACATATTTTATACTACTTCAAGGTGCATTAAATCAACACATGCAAGTATCAAAAGGAGAGTCACGACATTCATGCGTTCTAATTAATGCATCTGTAAACGCAAATTATTGAAATATATCGAGTGCAGTGCTTTGATGTGTCGCGTCAACTCATACATCAACGAGAAGTTTGATTATCCTCTCCCTCGCGGACTTAACTGCACCTGCCTTTGGTTGTATGATAGGTTGGCCACACACCTGTCGGGCCCACCTGTCATACACGCAAAGGCAGGAGCGTCCCTCCCTCGCCCATGAGCGTGGTGGCTGGCAAGACTAGGAGAAGCTTTCGCTACACGCTCTCCCTCCCGCACGCGGTGGACATGCAGCAATTCAATCAGTGTCAGATGGCCAGAAGCATACTGTAGTAATCCTCCAGTGCAGTAGTACTCCATCATTGTTTGACTTCCCGAAGAGGCGAAGAGCCAAGCGCAGCCCGGATGCTCGTGTGGCAGTTTCATGTGTAGAGTAGTCTAGGATAGCGTGTACCGTGCCTGTAAGCTTAAAATCGTTGGGGTCGGCTCCATGCTATGTGGCCGTCTCGAAGTTTAAAAAAAAATTAAAATAGTCTTCTGGCCCTACCTGACACCCTGGTGATTGTAGTTTGCATGCTCATCTGGTCAAGACAGGAATATATATTTTAATTTGTTTTTTTTCGAAAAGGGGGGACTCCCCGGCCTCTGCATCAGAACGATGCATACGTCCACATATATTTTAATTTGTGGTGGGTAAATGTTAGAGGTTGCAGCAAATATATTGTACAATGCGGGTCTTTCAGCCAAGTTTAGAGGCAAGCATGTGGGGCCAGTGCTATGATGTGTCGCGTCAACTCGTACAACGAGGAGAAGCTTGATTTTACTACACGCCTTCTCCCTCACCCATGCACGTGGTTTCTCGCAAATGAGGACAGGCTTTTGCTTAGTAGTACTTCTACAACAAGCTATCTGTCCTGCTCGCGGTTGACGGACATGCAGCAGTGGATTCGACACTATAGAAGCAGTAGTCAAGGTTGTTAGAATCGCGATTCTATTATACGATTCTACGACTTTACGATCCAAACTTGCCCATCTGATTCTACGATTTTAGTTCATAAAATCTACGTTTCTATGATTTACGATTCTACCATCAAAGCTCCGATTCGATTCAAAATCGCGATTTTGACAACCTTGGCAGTAGTAGTAACATCATTGTTCGTCTTCTCGAAGAGGCGAAGAGCCAAGCGCAAACCAAACGTTGCAGTTGCGAACATTGGAGCACGCATATAGCCAGTCTCTTGCATGAGACAAAATTGCTATGTGAGCCCACTATTGTACTAGTACGTATAACTACTTGCTAGTATAGCCCTGTAAACCAGAAAGGAGTATTTGCCCTTCTAGAGATTTCAACAAGTGACTAGACTACACCGAGACGGAGTACGACTGGAGCAAAATGAGTGAACCTGCACCATAAATAAATATGTACTAGTTCTATCGTTTTCCTCTCCGAGGTGCACAATATTGAGTATACTGACTAGTCTCTTTTTGACACGCATTTACGTTTTTTTACACATTACAGACGCAAGCGCTCATATACACGCGCATACACTCACCCCTATGAACGCACACATGCACGACACTATCATCTTGAAATTTACGAAGTCACCATAGGCACCTTGTTGTCGACGGGTCCATAGGTGCTTGAATGCCAAGGAGGGAGAGGGTAGCGGTTCCCGAGACGTTGAACGGTCAATGATGCATCCTCAATTACATGCAGAGGGAATTAACTGGAGAAGCAGAATAGAGCCAGCACGATGTGAATGCAACAGAGTTTGGACTCTCATATAATAAAGGTGCCCCACCACTCCAATCCATCTACTCCCAAGTCTCTGCGCAACACTGCTCACTCCAATCCAAGACCAAGTGACCAGAAGCGTACAGTAGTACTACTAGTAGTAAGTAGGGGTTGTTCAATGAATGGAGGGGCGGGGAGAACAAGTGAACAATACTGTAGTACTACTAGTAGTAAGTAGGAGTCGTACAGTAATCACCTTAAATAGAGAGTTTTTTTCTTTAATGCCACGTACACAAATTGAAACGCTTGTTGTGGAGAGAAAAAAGATAATCACTCCACTATATATGGACGCAGGGGCCTGAGCGCTTCCTTTACTAGGGTTGTTCTCTTCATTCTCTCATCCTCTCCAGATATAAACAAGACAGCGGTAGCGATATTTTCTCTCTGCCCACCGCTGGTCACAGATCCGGCCGGATCCCTTCGGCCGGTGTGTGTAGAGGACTAAAAGGTGTATCGTTCACGCGGTCATTGCCGCCGAGGGAGGAAACCCACAGCTGCCGGAGGGGCCCGATCCTCTGCCCGTGCCATTCTCTCTGACACAGCGCCGGCTCGTGAGGTCCTCCGACCCTTCTTCCTCCCTGCTGTATTGTCCGCAGATCCAACCTGCCACCGCCGACATCCCGGTGACCCTTAGGTATAAGTTCTTCGAAAGCATCCTTGCTCTACTTCCCCAGCTCCCCACGTGTCTACATGTGCATCTTTTTTTATTCCCATCAGCTCTTCCAAAGCCACCTAATTTTTAGTATTATTAGAGGTAAAGCTACTTCATGCATTCGAATCTAGGGCTTTGTTCAAACAACGAAGAAAGGGGGGAAAGCTGTAGCATGAATCTAGGACTTGATTCAAAGAGGAAATAATATGGTGAAAGTAGTAGAGACCGGATATCCAACCGGTCTCTTGGTTGAAAAGGGAAATAATGGGAAAACACAGTACAAACTAGATAAGGAACAGATCTATTATTGGTTGAAAAAAGGATAGAAAGTGGTGGCTGGTGGAAAAGTCAATAGAGTATGTCCAGGATTAGATTTGCTGCCATCACATAGTAAAAGGTCTCCGGGATTAGATTTGCTGCGCTCACATAGTAAAAGGTCTCAGGATTAGATTTGCTGCCCTCACATAGTAAAAGGTCTCAGGATTAGATTTGCTGCCCTCACATAGTAAAAGGTCTCCAGGATTAGATTTGCTGCCCTCACATAGTAAAAGGTCTCCAGGATTAGATTTGCTGCCCTCACATAGTAAAAGGTCTCCAGGATTAGATTTGCTGCCCTCACATAGTACAAGGTCTCCAGGATTAGGTTTGCTTCCCTCACATAGCATGAACAAACTCGGCATCACCACTTTATGCCTCCTTGTAGGTACATTGTGCTGATGCGTCCACTATCACATGTCCTTATACCAACCTTTTGCTGTTGTTAATGTAAGGGCGCATGTAAAATGAAGCGATCACACTGTTACCTTAGGGACATGTCTAACCAGTGTTATTGTTAATCTAATGCCTCAAGTGATAAGATGCAATTAAACTGTGTTACAAATGGCACTCCTGCTGTTTTCCCCAATATGATAAGTAAGTTGCTCCTTTACGCTGCTGAGTGTCCTGGTGTCCCCACGGTCCCATGCCCTTAAACCAACTCTTTAGCTACTGTTGATTTACTGTGTCTGGTAAACAAGCAATGCCACCATTAAAGTAATCCCATATTTGAGGAATCTCATTGTTGATCGTAAAGCTTTTGGTAACATGAAGCATTGCTGACGTTTTAAAATTTCTACTGTCCTTGCGTGATTGCCATGAACATAATTAAGATGCTTATTTTCATTTTGTATATGTTTCGTATATTCTTATTGACCAGCAACTGTTTACTTTCTATCTTTTTGTGCAGATAGGGATATTCATTTCACCTTGTTGCTATTGTGACCTTTTGGTGAACTGCACAAAACACTTTTTTTTTGGAATGAGTGTCTTGTGAAGTTCAACTAAAATGTTACGTGGGCAACATCTCTCAATTTTGGTGGAACTGCACAAAATGGTTATTGGAGTTTCCAAAATCTCCGTCAAGTTCTGCTGGTAATCTCGTGCAACATTTTATTAGCCTTTGCAAGATGGAGCCGTCACTGTCACCACAATGGCACTTTATTTTAGTGGAATTGCACAAAAGGATAAGAAAATTATAGTTGCACCTTACATGAGCCGGACAACCAACCTTAATGTTCCTCAATTTTAGTGCAACTACTAAAGAAGAACCTGCCAGCTCACAAGAGCAAGTACTTCTTGCTAGCTGAATGATGCAATCTTTGCTTCATTTCAGGTGAACTGCAGAAAAAGGCGCATGAATTGAATCATGGAACTCGAGGCAGACCTCATCCAAGTAGAGCTGGAGGTTGAGTTCAACGAGGCCGCTATTAAAGCGAAATCATGCTCTCCTGTCTCCTTGTTTGTGTTGTGCAAACATGTTGTGCAAACAGGAATACTCAACTACAGATGTTGTGACGGTCAAGAGAATTCGCCAAGTTCTTCAATTGTATGACATGGCTAGCCAAGATGGATTTAATCCCGATATTCACTTTATCAAAAGGCTCTAATGGGTTGGTTCTGAATCTTGCAAGCTGGGAATCAGTGAGATGTGTAGGCATCTTTGTTGTACTTATTATTTGAATCTTATTTGTTGGTTCTGAATCTTGCAAGCTGGGAATCAATGAGATGTGTAGGCATCTTTGTTGTACTTATTATTTGGATCTTATTTGTTGGTTCTGAATCTTGCAAGCTGGGAATCAATGAGATGTGTAGGCATCTTTGTTGTACTTATTATTTGGATCTTATTTGTTGGTTCTGAATCTTGCAAGCTGGGAAACACGACATGATGATGCAGAGGACAACAACCATAACAAACAGTTCAAACTTGGTAGTATTATCTTTGTGAAAGTGCGACAAATGTGCTGATCGTATGCGTCCTGAGAATAATAATTCTAGTTGTTGTGCATGTTGATCCTGCGACACTGATAGAACGAGCGAATGCATTGCTTGTTTTAAGTATAAATTTCTATTAAAGCTAATTAAATTTAAGTAAAGTGACCACTAACTCCTGTTATTACAGTACCAATACAGACCTGCTCATGAACCGACGTGTGGCCGAGGGTGCATCTTCTGTCGGGCGTGCAGCGGACGAGGGAGGGGTAGTAACTATTGTCGCCTGTACACACTCAGCTTACTATTGAGTCCAGTTCCCCAAGAGCTGAAAAACGAACTGCTGCCGCCGCCTACACACTCGTTCACTCGAAGAGACTCCAATGGTGATCCGAGGGGTGAGCCTGCTGGATAAGGACTTCAGCAAGGAGTTCCCCTTTGAGTTCGCCGTTCAGTCCTATGGCTGCACCAAGTTGAATGTGATGTACACCAATGATATGGACTCAGTGAAGCTCTGCCTCGCCTCAGTCCTATGGCTGCACCAGGTTCTGGAGCATTCGCCCGTTTCATTGGCAGCGCCGACTGCACCTTCGCTATGGTGGAGAGAAGGAAGAACGCGACGATTCGGCCATCTGGTGCAACAAGCTTGTCGACATCCAGAAGCAATACAAGATCATCAGCAACGGGCAGGAGAAGGACTCCGTGGTTGACCTCGCTGAGACCATCATCGACCCCTTATACGCCAACATGAAAGAAGACGACCTGAACACGTGGGAGGTACCTCTGAATCAAGCCTACATAACCTACGCGGCCAAGGACGCATACGCATGCTACGACATGTACATGCAGATCTTAGACATGAGGGCGTGTCCGCTTCCCGTAACCAACAAGTACACGGACAGCCGCAGCATCATGATCAAGTGTGCTAGGAAGGTCTAGATGTTGTACTTTGTCTGTTTATAAGCACCTTTATCATCTGAGTGTTTCATGCATTAGCCTATGTGTTGTAATTATCTGTTTTGTCCGAAATATTTCTTTTAAGAACCCATTAACCTGATTGCTTTTTTAGTAGCTATTTGCTTATGTATGCAAACTAGTTCACTCGGCTACCGTGCTTTGAATCTCCTTCCTCCCAACATATTCCCCTCCTCAGGTGGACCCAGCAGGTCTCTGAATTTTCTCCCACTTTCTTTTTCGATGTAAACTGAGTTTTCTCCCAGTACTTTCCCCTAGAACCAACTCAACTGTCCCACGTCTAGCCTAAAAAATAATAATACCCCACGTATTATTAACTCATCAAATTAAAATGATATTTTATTTCGTAAGTTGAAAGTTCTTACAAAATAATAATAATAATTGTTTATATATAACTTGGCAAGTTAACTCCTAGTGATTGCGTACATAAGCTTGCAAAGATTTTACGGACGTGCAATCATGTGTTTATGTTTTTATAACATTTCTCCATCTAACCCAACATGATATTTTCACCCAGCCCAACAAGTCCGCGGATTTCGAGAAAAATGCAAATGGGATTTAAACGGGTTGCATAGATGCTACATCATTGTTTCACCCAGCCCACCAAATGGACTAAAAAACAAATGGACTGGCTGACATGTGGGCCAGTAGGTCGAAGCCTAAGAAGGCGTTGGATTTACATCCAACGGCCGGCATTCTTCTTCAATCTCTCGTATTCTTCCCCCAACGCTGCCGGAACCGCCTGCTCCAGCCTTCGGCGTCCAGCGAAGTTGTTTTGCGCTCCTCAGCAAAACGCTACCCCGCTGACGGCCAGGCCATCCCTCCACTCCGCACCTCCTATTATTCTCTGCCGAGTGTAGGCCCACCCCGCACCCGAACCAGTCAAGTTTCCCACTCCTCTCTGTCTGCGACTCCACTGCCTCGTCTTCCCTATCTCCGAGTCGTTCCAGTCTGGAGCCTCGCCGTCGTCCACTGCCTTGGTGCGCTCGACGTGGCGTGGTCAACATACGAGATTCATCGGAAGAGGACTGTATGTGGAGATCCCGACGGCTGGGACTCACGAGGTCCATGGTCAGACGCAAGGAAGGGCTTCTGTATTTCGCGAAAAAAACATTCCCCCCACTGACATGTCGGACCCACCAGCTATATCTTCGCACGCAAGGAAGTGCCTCCTTATTACGCACCAAAAAAATGAATACCCCCTGCTAGCTAGGTCCCACCATAGTGGGTGGCTGACTTGTGGGCCTACTAAGTTGACGAGCACGGAGGGTGTGACGCCCGGATAATCTAGCTACAGTAACCTTTGCTAATGATGCCACGTCACCACTCTTACTATTGTGAACCTCGCCATGATTCAATCCCGTTCGAATTCAAAATTCAAAATCAAGGCAAACAATAAAAGTTTTCAAACATTAAAACTAAAATGTTCTATATGTGCCAAATATTGCATAAATAATTATGGTGGAGAATCCACATTTTTATAAAGTATTTAATTGCACTGAAATGACTAAAACAGTAACAAAAACAAATAATTAAATGCCTTTACTAATTAATAAATTATCAAACTAAATTATTTGGGGACTAGACATTTAGTGACAGTGGACTAAACTGAAATACTAAATTAGATGCTAAGTAAATATTTTACAGAAACTAAATTAAAAGGTAACTAAAATAAAATAGGAAAGAGTAAATAAAAAGAAAAGAACAAATAGAAAACAAAAGAAAGAAAAGGAGAAAGAGAACCCCCCCCACTGGGCCAGTCGGCCCAGCTGCTACCAGGTCGTCCCAGGCCGCCCCCCACTCCCCCATAACCCCTGGGCGACCAAACCCTAACCCCCCAACGCACCACTCCCTCCCCACTCGCTCCCACGTTCCCCTCTCCCGATCCAAATCTGGATCGGGGACGAAACCCCCTCGACGCCGTTCCCGTCACCCCGTCGCCCGAACCCCCCCCCCCCAACCGATGCCGTGCCGCCGCCCGAATGCCTCCCATCGCCGGAGCCACCACGCCGGACCCGCCTCCCGTCTCCTCCCGCGCGGCGCCTTCCCTCTCGACCCGTACTGGATCGGGGCGCTCGACACCGCCGCCGTCGCCAGAACTCGTCGCCGCCTCACCGTCCTCCTCGCCTCCTCCTCGCCGGACTTCCTCACCGGCCTGCCTCCTCGTCGCACACCGTCCCCAACCCCCTCCTCGACACCCGTTACCCAGACCCTACGACCCCGGTGAGGCAATGGCCTCCACCTTCTCTCTCTCTCGTGCGCATCACCACACCGCCCCCGGCCTCCTCGACCGCGCCTCCGAGCTTGCTGAGAGCTCCTCTCCCGGATCCCCTCTCTCCCTGCTTCGGTTTGTCGCCGTTGAGGCCGTCCCCGCGCTGCGCCGCCATGGCCGAAGCTCGCTCCACGCGTGCTCGCCCACGGCCCTGACCACACACGTCTCCGTGCTCACCCCAGCGCACGCTCACAGCTCCTGGGCGCCCCCGCACGCGTGACCCACGCCATCCAGCCGTGCTCTGCAACTGCCCACCCGCAGCCCCCGCGCGCGCCCACCTACCGCTGCTGGCTCCCTGCGACCGCCGTGCGCCGCCCCGCCTCAGACCGGCCACGCTCCGGCACTGCCGTGGCCGCTCCTCGGCGTCCTGGCCTCCTGCCGCTGGCCGCCGTGCCGCCCCGCCGGGCCTCCAGGTGCGGTCGTGCCCGCCGCCAGCAGGCCGCCCTGGCCACTGGCCTCGCCTCTCTGCTCCCTGCGGGCGAGCGCCGCCCAGGTGCACGTCGCCCCTCGCCCGCACCGCCCGTTAACCCGCAAACCCGCAAGCCCCCCAGCGCCTATGACAGGGGGCCCCGCCCAAAACGTTTTAATAATAAATAAGTAAAAAATGAATTAATAAAAATTAATTAATTAATTAATTAATTAATGAGTTAATTAGGTTAATTAAGTGTGTTTAATTAATCTAATTAATTAGTTAGTTTGGTTAAACAGGAATTAGTTTAACCTAAATCATAATTAACTTAACAGTGTATGACAGGTGGGTCCCACTAGACCCACATGTCAGTTTGACCTAGTCAACCCCTGTTGACTGCTGACGTCAGCATGACATCATGCTGATGTCATTAATTCATTTTCGAATTAATTTAAATAAATAATTAAATTCCATAAATTAATAAAATCTTTAGAAAATCATATATTTTAATCCGTAACTCAGATGAAAATATTTTCAACATGAAAGTTGCTCAGAACGATGAGGCGAACCAGGATACATAGCCCGTTCATCCGCCACACACCCCTAACATATCAAACATGCAACTTTCCCCCTCCAGCTAATCTGCCCAAAAACGCGAAACACCGGGGATACTTTCCCGGATGTTTCCCCCCTTCACCGGTATCATCCCATACCGCGTTAGGCCCCCTCTAACGCCGATACTTGTCATGTCATGCATCACTATGCATCTGCTTGCTTAAATATTTATTGTTTCTCCCCCCTCTTCTCTCGATAGACACCGAGACTGACGCCGCTGCTACCCAGTACGACTACGGAGTTGACGACCCCTCTCTCTTGCCAGAGCAACCAGGCAAGCCCCCCTCCTTGATCACCAGGTATCGCCTACTCTCCTTTATACTGCTTGCATTAGAGTAGTGTAGCATGTTACTGTTTTTGTTATTCCTATCCTGATGCATAGTCTGTCTTTGATACTGCTGTTGATACCTTTACCTGCAATCCTACATGCTTAGTATAGGATGCTAGTGTTCCATCAGTGGCCCTACACTCTTGTCCGTCTGCCATGCTATACTACTGGGCCGTGATCACTTCGGGAAGTGATCGCAGACATATGCTATATACTTTACACTATTACATTACCTGTGATACTGTTCGGAGATGGGGGCTGAAGGGGCAGGTGGCTCCATCCCGGTAGAGGTGGGCCTGGGTTCCCGACGGCCCCCGACTGTTACTTTGAGGCGGAGCGACAGGGCAGGTTGAGTCCACCTAGGAGAGAGGTGGCCTGGCCCTGGTCGGCGTTCACGGATATTTAACACGCTTAACGAGATCTGGGTATTTGATCTGAGTCTGGCCATTTGGTCTATACGCACTAACCACCTACACGGGAGTAGTTATGGGTATCCCGACGTCGTGGTATCAGCCGAAGCACTTCGTGACGTCAGCAACTGAGCGGCGCGCGCCGGGTTGGACCGCGTAACGTGACTTCCTTTGAAATGGAGGTTGCTGGTCTGCTCTCCGGCCGCGTACGCAACGTGCAGGTGTGCTCAGGGCGATGGGCCCAGACCCCTGCGCGCTTAGGTTTAGACCGGCGTGCTGACCTCTCTGTTGTGCCTAGGTGGGGCTGCGACGTGTTGATCTTCCGAGGCCGGGCATGACCCAGAAAAGTGTGTCCGGCCAAATGGGATCAAGCGTGTTGGGCTATGTGGTGCACCCCTGCAGGGAAGTTTATCTATTCGAATAGCCGTGTCCCTCGGTAAAAGGACAACCCGGAGTTGTACGTTGACCTTATGACAACTAGAACTGGATACTTAATAAAACACACCCTTCCAAGTGCCAGATACAACCCGGTGATCGCTCTCTAACAGGGCATCGAGGAGGGGATTGCCGGGTAGGATTATGCTATGCGATGCTACTTGGAGGACTTTAGTCTACTCTCTTCTATATGCTGCAAGACGGAGGCTGCCAGAAGCATAGTCTTCGATAGGATTAGATATCCCCCTCTTATTCTGGCATTCTGCAGTTCAGTCCACTGATATGGCCCCTTACACATATACTCATGCATATGTAGTGTAGCTCCTTGCTTGCGAGTACTTTGGATGAGTACTCACGGTTGCTTTGTTCCCCCTTTTCCCCATTCCTCTACCCGATTGCTGCAACCAGACGATGGAGCCCAGGATCCAGACGCCCCCGTCGACGATGACTCCTTCTACACTGGAGGTGCCTACTACTACGTGCAGCCCGCTGACGACGACCAGGAGTAGCTTAGGAGGATCCCAGGCAGGAGGCCTGCGCCTCTTTCGATCTGTATCCCAGTTTGTGCTAGCCTTCTTAAGGCAAACTTGTTTAACTTATGTCTGTACTCAGATATTGTTGCTTCCGCTGACTCGTCTATGATCGAGCACTTGTATTCGAGCCCTCAAGGCCCCTGGCTTGTATTATGATGCTTGTATGACTTATTTTATATTTTAGAGTTGTGTTGTGATATCTTCCCGTGAGTCCTTGATCTTGATCGTACACGTTTGCGTGCATGATTAGTGTATGATTGAATCGGGGGCGTCACAAGTTGGTATCAGAGCCGACTGCCTGCAGGAATCCCCCTTCCACACTCCTTGGCCAAAGTCGAGTCTAGGCATTGCAAAAACTTTTACTAACTTGGCTATGTGCCTTACGGGCCCACGTCGCCATCGGGTGGTACTAGGATCTTTTACTCCTCGTCCTCTACTCTGGGACTCTGAACTCTCTTCTATCCGGGTTAAACGATTTTACTAACTCTGACTCTAGGTTCCCGATAATACTTTCTCCCGGAGAGCCCCTCACTTCAGGTGATCGCCTGAAGCACTACAAGATTCCGAAGTTACTCTACGATGTTCTCTCGAGTCTTTGTGACATCACATTTGCGATTTCCTTCCACCGTCAACCCCTATGAAAACTGCATACCCTTTCCATTCATACAATCATTCCCCGTTGACCTTGTTATTACAAGATGTCCCGAAATACTCTTTGTTGTACCGAGAATCCTTTGAGCTTAGTGCCTTGCTGTACTTTGTCACCTGAATACCCCTACGGATAATTCCCGCACTTGCCGAGTATCCGCTAATCCCCAGTTGATTCATGTATGTCATCAATCTTCGAAATACCATTCGATCTTCCAAAAATTCTCAGGAGCCTATTGCTCTTGAAATTCTTGCTTGCTTACATTTTGGTTAATCCCATAAATCTAGTAATCTTATTGGAATCCTTTGTCACTATCATTTAAGTCCGTTGATTCTATATGTGTGCGAATGCACGCAACCATCAGTTGATCCTTATAAATTATCTTTCCGCTCAGACGTCTTTCGAACATGAGCTGGTTCTCGGCCAATCAGATTGCCATCGATGGTACCCCTAAGTCTATTCAACTTATCCATCCTTAATCAGAGTGTTTGCTTCTGATCCCTTGGTCGGAAATCATAATTATTTTTGCATTTGAGCTTTGAATTAGTCAATTGTTTCTATAGTCTGATCTCCTTGCATTGTTTCTTCCTCTGGTTGAGTACCGATGCTCACATCAGATCCTTTGGGGACCACCAGTTCCTTTGTTGGATTTTATCCGATAGCGTCCTTCATATTCAATCCCTTTGGAAGTTCTTTATCCATTGGTAAATCCTATCCTCTGTTTAACCAACCATGCTCTGCTTTTGAGCTTGTGGTGTTTACTATTGAAGCTTGTGGTATATGATTCCACGATACCCTGACGGGTTGAACCTATGACTTCCTTAATAAGTGTGAACTCGAAAGTTTTCACGAGTCACACACTTCTGGTATTTTGCCAGATAAAATTTCAACACTACAACTTCCTCGAGTGTGAGAAGTGAATGAAAGGTTATGCATTGGAGAAGTGGGAGTCGACCTTGAACTTTGTGTTCATGCCCATGGACACGATGTAGATCTTATCATTTAAGCTTCTCTTAAAATCAATTATTCCCTTATTATAAGTCCATGTTATATCTGGGATTTGGTCCTTTGCAACCGTGGTTCCGACCATGATTGTTCTCCTTTGATTCCATTTCTCAGACAAGTTTAAATATTTGTCTTCTACGGATCAATACCCCAGTCCAACCTTTACTTTGGCCTGTCGTCGAGTATTACCCCCTAGTATCTTGTGATTATCATGGAACTGCATAGCTTCTTATGAGTTCTTCATCATTGCTACATTCCCACTAATTCCAATTTTTCACGGGCTCTAAGTCATTAAACACTCAAAGACACCGATAACTGAACCGAGTCCGCACTACGGTTCAACAACTCTTCAGTAATCTTCTTTAAGTACGAGTTTGTACCCGGTCACGCCATTCCTAGCATGTTTGGCTATATCATTGTCGTGATGATTTTAATTGTGCTACCTGGTCCTTATTCTCGGAGCACCAATTTACGACGATAGCTAAGCTTACGTCGAATTTCCTCGTCATACCCTTCCACCTTAAACAACAAGCTTGAGTTCGAGTTTGTGTCTTAACTATGGTTCCAATAACCTCTTGCTTCATCATTCCTTTGACCTGAAGTCCTCGTTGATCGATTACATCTTCAGGAATATCTCGACAAAAATTGTCGCGATCATCATCAACATCTTGACTCCTTCCTGGATATCAATTGAATTCATGATGAGAAATACCATCCTTTCCCTCGATGATTTGTTTTATCATCGATCATTTTATTGCCTTCCATTCAACACAAAATTATTCGTGTTTTGTGTTATATCTTGAGTTCCTTGCTATCCAGCATTTGTTCTTCTTTACCTTGGAGTATTACCATCTTTTATGTCAAGAATGTCGTGAGAATTTCACCACCTGTGGAGAATTCTTGATACAAGTGATACTTATCACGATCGCCATTCTTTTCCTGGTCATCGTGTTGTTTCTTACCGGAATACTGACAAATTGACTGTGATGTGTAATTCCAAAACTTCTAGCAACCTATTGCTTGAAGTAAATGGTCTATATTTGATTCTTAGACTATTGGTTATCGAACCACCATTCTAACATCGATCATGCTACTTAAGCCCATATTTTGGGTACACCTTACAACCAATATTTAAACTGTGTAAGTTTTCCTTGAGCATACATAATTATATCATTTGGTCCGACAAATGATATTTCCTTGTTCACATAATTGTGGAAATCCATCTTTTTGGAAATCTCGATGAGTTGTCGCTGAGTCCATCAGCCACCTCCTCATCCTCTCCTTGGTTTAATGATGAACTCTCGTTTCGGAACTCACTCCCATAGTTCAGTCCCCGAGTCTGAGTTATCCTGACACCAATCAGATCTGAATCTCGGCCGAATATGATGGCTGGAACATTTTCCAAGAGTTATAATGTTGGTCTTTTTACGACTCGGTAAGGTGATGTCATGCCTAGCACACCTGACCGGAGGACCTATTGTTATAATTTTCCTTTTACCAATGCTATCCATTCTTCCATGAGGAAATTATAAGACTTATTCTATAAAGTTGTTCCTAATGGATCCTTTGTGTATCCAAAGTCTGATCTTTAACCAGTGACCATGTCTATGCTATCTCGAAGCATGTCTGAGGTACTCCGATTTTCGACAAGAACATTTGAAGCCCAATGCTAAATGTTTTCTTGCTCAATTATCCAAACACCGTTGTATGGGTAATATCATGAAATCCCTTCCCCTTACCTTAATGGTTTTCTACTTTCTATCTTGTCATGGATATCATGCTCCGCTTGTCCTTGGGAAAGATATACCCCCAAAATATGTGTTTATACACATTTTCATTTCCATTGTTCGGGTTAAACCAGATAATCACATTTTCCTTTCCATTGTCTTATTTAAGCTTTCTTGTAATCTGACTTAACCGAGCAGTGATAATTCCCTGCTTAGTAAGCACCTCGTTGTACAACTCTGTTAGTAAGACCCTGTTACCATTATTGATAGCATCCCGGTAACCACCGATGGATGAGAACTTTGCCTCTTGGCCCGCCTCGTTCAACGAGCATGAAATGGTTCTCTTCATCCCTCGCCCCTGGTATCGATGTTGTTGTCGACGTAACTGACAGGCTACCCTCTGACATGCCTTGCTATCGTGACCGTGCAAGATGTCACCGCTCCTATTTAAAGAAAAACATGGTGGGCCCATAACCGACAGTTCCACAGGATCGAAACCCGACTCTCCTGTACACCCTGTTTCCAAAGTTATTCCTCATGCATGGCCTCATAAGTACTTCACGAGCCACCTTCCGAGAGATCATAAAATCTGTTACCGGACGCAATACTTATTCCCGATTG
This sequence comes from Aegilops umbellulata, assembly GCA_032464435.1. Taxonomy (NCBI): domain Eukaryota; kingdom Viridiplantae; phylum Streptophyta; class Magnoliopsida; order Poales; family Poaceae; genus Aegilops; species Aegilops umbellulata. Next base: position 153,026,324 of record CP136054.1, on the reverse strand, counting down.
CTTTGAGCCCCATTCAAGCCCTATTTCAGGCATCGAACGGTTGCCTGCTCGCTCGAAACTTCCCATGAAACCTCATTACTTTGCTCTCGATATTTTCTTAATCAATTCGAGAGTTACTTTCCGCCACCTTCCCCGATGTTGTCGACCAGATAGTCAACCTTGTCGAGGTCCGTTTCTCCCGGAATACCCCCTTATTCTGTTGTAAGTACGATGGAGATCCCGAATAAAGGATGGCCACTTCATCATGATGACTTGAAACAGCGAAATGACGACAACAATGTAATGGATCAACCTCTTCGAGAAGAACAACCAAGACCAAGAACACTCCCTGGAATTTCGTAACCCGAACCTTCCCCCTTGTTCCCCTCTTAAATCTCGGGACGAGATTTCTTGTAGTGGAGGAGAATTGTGACGCCCGGATAATCTAGCTACAGTAACCTCTGCTAATGATGCCACGTCACCACTCTTACTGTTGTGAACCTCGCGATGATTCAATCCCGTTCGAATTCAAAATTCAAAATCAAGGCAAACAATAAAAGTTTTCAAACATTAAAACTAAAATGTTCTATATGTGCCAAATATTGCATAAATAATTATGGTGGAGAATCCACATTTTCATAAAGTATTTAATTGCACTGAAATGACTAAAACAGTAACAAAAACAAATAATTAAATGCCTCTACTAATTAATAAATTATCAAACTAAATTATTTGGGGACTAGACATTTAGTGACAGTGGACTAAACTGAAATACTAAATTAAGTGCTAAGTAAATATTTTACAGAAACTAAATTAAAAGGTAACTAAAATAAAATAGGAAAGAGTAATAAAAAGAAACGAACAAATAGAAAACAAAAGAAAGAAAAGGAGAAAGAGAACCCCCCCACTGGGCCATTCGGCCCAGCTGCTACCAGGCCGGCCCAGGCCGCCCCCCACTCCCCCATAACCCCTGGGTGACCAAATCCTAACCCCCCAACGCACCACTCCCTCCCCACTCGCTCCCATGTTCCCCTCTCCCGATCCAAATCTGGATCGGGGACGAACCCCCCTCCCCGACGCCGTTCCCGTCACCCCGTCGCCCGAGCCCCCCCCCCCACTGATGCCGTGCCGCCGCCCGAATGCCTCCCATCGCCGGAGCCACCACGCCGGACCCGCCTCCCGTGCGGCGCCTTCCCCCTCGACCCGTACTGGATCGGGGCGCTTGACACCGCCGCCGTCGCCGGACCTCGTCGCCGCCTCACCGTCCTCCTCGTCTCCTCCTCGCCGGACTTCCTCACCGGCCTGCCTCCTCGTCGCACACCGTCCCCAACCCCCTCCTCGACACCCGTTCCCCAGACCGTACGACCCCGGTGAGGCAATGGCCTCCACCTTCTCTCTCTCTCGTGCGCATCACCACACCGCCCCGGCCTCCTCGACCGCGCCTCCGAGCTTGCTGAGAGCTCCTCTCCCGGATCCCCTCTCTCCCTGCTTCGGTTTGTCGCCGTTGAGGCCATCCCCGCGCTGCGCCGCCATGGCCGAAGCTCGCTCCACGCGTGCTCGCCCACGGCCCTGACCACGCACGTCTCCCTGCTCACCCCAGCGCACGCTCACAGCTCCTGGGAGCCCCCGCACGCGCGACCCACGCCATCCAACCGTGCTCTGCAACTGGCCTACCGCAGCCCCCGCGCGCGCCCACCTACCGCTGCTGGCTCCCTGCGACCGCCGTGCGCAGCCCCGCCTCAGACCGGCCATGCTCCGGCGCTGCCGTGGCCGCTCCTCGGCGTCCTGGCCTCCTGCCGCTGGCCGCCGTGCCGCCCCGCCGGGCCTCCATGTGCGGTCGTGCCCGCCGCTAGCAGGCCGCCCTGGCCATTGGCCTCGCCTCTCTGCTCCCTGCGGGCGAGCGCCGCCCAGGCACACGTCGCCCCTCGCCCGCACCGCCCGTTAACCCGCAAACCCGCAAGGCCCCCCAGGGCCTATGACAGGGGGGTCCCGCCCAGAACGTTTTTAATAATAAATAAGTAAGAAAATGAATTAATAAAAATTAATTAACTAATTAGTGAGTTAATTAGGTTAATTAAGTGTGTTTAATTAATCTAATTAATTAGTTAGTTTGGTTAAACAGGAATTAGTTTAACCTAAATCATAATTAACTTAACAGTGTATGACAGGTGGGTCCCACTGGACCCACGCGTCAGTTTGACCCAGTCAACCCCTGTTGACTGCTGACGTCAGCATGACATCATGCTGATGTCATTAATTCATTTTCGAATTAATTTAAATAAATAATTAAATTCCATAAATTAATAAAATCTTTAGAAAATCATATATTTTAATCCGTAACTCGGATGAAAATATTTTCAACATGAAAGTTGCTCAGAACGACGAGGCGAACCAGGATACACAGCCCGTTCATCCGCCACACACCCCTAACATATCAAACACGCAACTTTCCCCCTCCAGCTAATCTGCCCGAAAACGCGAAACACCGGGATACTTTCCCGGATGTTTCCCCCCTTCACCGGTGTCATCCCATACCGCGTTAGGGCCCCTCTAACGCCGATACTTGTCATGTCATGCATCACTATGCATCTGCTTGCTTAAATATTTATTGTTTCTCCCCCCTCTTCTCTCGATAGACACCGAGACCAAGGCCGCTACTACCTAGTACGACTACGGAGTTGACGACCCCTCTCTCTTGCCAGATCAACCAGGCAAGCCCCCCCTTGATCACCAGATATCGCCTACTCTCCTCTATACTGCTTGCATTAGAGTAGTGTAGCATGTTACTGTTTTCGTTATTCCTATCCTGATGCATAGCCTGTCTTTGATACTGCTGTTGATACCTTTACCTGCAATCCTACATGCTTAGTATAGGATGCTAGTGTTCCATCAGTGGCCCTACACTCTTGTCCGTCTGCCATGCAATACTACTGGGCCGTGATCACTTCGGGAAGTGATCGCGGACATATGCTATATACTTTACACTATTACATTACCTATGATACTGTTCGGAGATGGGGGCTGAAGGGGCAGGTGGCTCCATCCCGGTAGAGGTGGGCCTGGGTTCCCGACGGCCCCCGACTGTTACTTTGAGGCGGAGCGACAGGGCAGGTTGAGTCCACCTAGGAGAGAGGTGGCCTGGCCCTGGTCGGCGTTCGCGGATATTTAACACGGTTAACGAGATCTGGGTATTTGATATGAGTCTGGCCATTTGGTCTATACGCACTAACCACCTACGCGGGAGTAGTTATGGGTATCCCGACGTCGTGGTATCAGCCGAAGCACTTCGTGACGTCAGCGACTGAGCGGCACGCGCCGGGTTGGACCGCGTAACGTGACTTCCTTTGAAATGGAGGTTGCTGGTCTGCTCTCCGGCCGCGTACGCAACATGCAGGTGTGCTCAGGGCGATGGGCCCAGACCCCTGCGCGCTTAGGTTTAGACCGGCGTGCTGATCTCTCTGTTGTGCCTAGGTGGGGCTGCGACGTGTTGATCTTCCGAGGCCGGGCATGACCCAGAAAAGTGTGTCCGGCCAAATGGGATCAAGCGTGTTGGGCTATGTGGTGCACCCCTGCAGGGAAGTTTATCTATTCGAATAGCCGTGTCCCTCGGTAAAAGGACGACCCGGAGTTATACCTTGACCTTATGACAACTAGAACCGGACACTTAATAAAACACACCCTTCCAAGTGCCAGATACAACCCGGTGATCGCTCTCTAACAGGGCATCGAGGAGGGGATTGCCGGGTAGGATTATGCTATGCGATGCTACTTGGAGGACTTCAGTCTACTCTCTTCTATATGCTGCAAGACGGAGGCTGCCAGAAGCGTAGTCTTCGACAGGATTAGATATCCCCCTCTTATTCTGGCATTGTGAAGTTCAGTCCACTGATATGGCCCCTTACACATATACTCATGCATATTTAGTGTAGCTCCTTGCTTGCGAGTACTTTGGATGAGTACTCACGGTTGCTTTGTTCCCCTTTTCTCCATTCCTCTACCCGATGACGATGACGCCTTCTACACTGGAGGTGCCTACTACTACGTGCAGCCCGCTGACGACGACCAGGAGTAGCTTAGGAGGATCCCAGGCAGGAGGCATGCGCCTCTTTCGATCTGTATCCCAGTTTGTGCTGGCCTTCTTAAGGCAAACTTGTTTAACTTATGTCTGTACTCAGATATTGTTGCTTCCGCTGACTCGTCTATGATCGAGCACCTTGTATTCGAGCCCTCGAGGCCCCTGGCTTGTATTATGATGCTTGTATGACTTATTTTATATTTTAGAGTTGTGTTGTGATATCTTCCCGTGAGTCCCTGATCTTGATCGTACACGTTTGCGTGCATGATTAGTGTACGATTGAATCGGGGGCATCACAGAGGGCTTTGTCAACTTAGTCAATATGAACGATTCTAGCTCTTGTGACCGTACGATGTCCATCCAACGGCCATAGTGCTTCTTCAACCTCTGGTCTTCTTGCTCCAACCGCCCAAAGCAGCGCCGGTCGTGCCGCGTGCTCCTGCCTCTCGTGGCCGGCTGTGATGCCGCGGAGGCCTCACCGCCCCTACTACTCCCACCGTTGGCCCAGGGTATCCCTGTACTCACCGACACCCCCTGTTATTCTGCGGCGACGGCATCCTCACGCCGCAGCCGAACCAGTGAACCCTCGTACTCCTCTCCACGTGGGCATCCACTGCCGCGTCTTCCCTGGCTCCGTGTCATCCCCTTCCTAGGCCTCGCCGTCATCCACCGCCTTGGTTCTCTTGGTGCGGTGTGGTCAATGTGGTCAACGACCGACTTCCATCGGAAGAGTACTGTACGTGGAGGGGCTGACAGCTGGGTCCACGACCACATCCCAGTTTTTTTGTGATTTGCCAAGTAAGTCGCTTTGTTAGGCCTGTTGGGCTGCAAATCTTTCAAGACGAGGAGAGCTTCATTCGGCTGGTCGAGAAAATGGCCTATCAGTAATGAGAAATGGGTTGTACATTTTTAAAACACATCAAACTTGCAATTAGTTTCAAATATCTTTTTTTCATTTTGATATTTTAAATTACATTAATTTTTATGCATGGAGATTTTGTTGGATTTTATATTGATATACATTTATTTTTAAAATCAGTTTGAATGTGAGTCAAAATTTCGGGATTAAAAACAGTTCAGACCGCACCGAAAAATGCAAAATATGCTAACAAAAAGAATATGGGCTCCAAAAAAGCCTTAAGAATTAGCAAATGGGCTGTAAATTATTAGAAATAATGGCAGATGGGCTATATGCTGTTTTCCACAGATTTGAGGCTTTCCTAAAAAATGTTGGTGCACAAGCAGTGATTGTTGGATGTCCATCGAATGGTCGTCGTGCTTCTTTAATCTCTGCTCTTCCTGCTCCAGCCGCTCAAACAAGCGCCGGCGGGACTACTTGCTCCATCCTCCCCACGGCTGGCTGTGCTGCCGCGCAAGCCTCACCACCCCACCATACTCCCATCGCTGGCCTAGCCATCCCTCTACTCACCCACACATGCTGTTATTCTCCGGCGACGGCAGACGAACCAGTAAACCCTCGTACAGTCATACTCCCCTCTGCGTGGGAAACAACTGCTGAGTCTTCCCTACCTCCGTGTCGTTCCCTTCCTAGGCCTCGCCGTCGTCCACCGCCCTGGTGCTCTCGGCGCGGCGTGGTCAACGTGGTCAAGGAACGGCTTCCATCAGACGTGGACTGTACGTGGAGAGGCTGACAACTGGATCCACGGCCGCAGCAAGGAAGTGCCTCCATATTACGTGCAAAATAATTATTCCTCCACTTGACAGCGGGGACCCACCGGACATGCCACCGTATTTCGCGAAAAAAACGTTTGCCACTGACTGCTGGGACCCACCAGCTACATCTTCGCACGCAAGGAAGTGCGTCCGGGCAAAAAAAAAACGATTCGCCCCCCTAACTGCTGGGACCCACCAGCTACATCTTCGCAGGCAAGGAAGTGCCTGACAGTCGGGACCCACTTGGTCGAAGCGTACGTAGCGTTGTCATTCTGGTCGCGAACGTGTATGTACATATATACTTGTGGATGTAGGGGCACGTACGTGTCGTAGTAGACGCGCATACGTGTCGTAGTAGAGGCGCGCATGTAGCATGTACACGTACGTACAGTGGCCAGGGTGCAAGAAAGAAAATACGGCCACGTATGTGTACATACAGGCGGGGTCTCGAATGCCTACTCGCGCATACATACGGCCAGGGCTCGTGTACATGGCTGGGTCGGAACAGAGAAACAACATCGTCGTCGTGTTCATGGGGAGGCAACGGAATGCGTCGTGTTCATGGGGAGGCAACAGAATGCGTCTTGTTCATCGGGAGGCAACGGGACGCGTGGGAGCCAACCGGCTGGGTCGGAACGGAATGCGTGGTCGTGTTCATCGGGAGGGCTTGGACGGAACAGGTGATGGAAACGAGGCCTGGCGTACCGCACAACGGAGGAAACGGACCTCCTACATTTGGAACGGGGTCCTGTTGATCGGGAGGGGTGTGGCGTACCGCAAAACGGAGGAAACGGACCTCCTACGGTCAAAACGGGGGTCCTGTTCATCAGGAGGGGTGTGGCGTACCGCAAAACGCCCCTACGTGTTCATCTCCACCGTCGACCTCCTCCAGCCTCCACGGGCTACCGTCGACCTCCTCCAGCCTCCACGGGCTCCTGTTCATCCAGCCTCCACCGCGCGCTACTCCACCGGCTACTGTTCATCCAGCCCTCCACACCACAGGGTCCTGTTCAACCACCCCTCCACGGGCACCCCTCCACCGTCTACTATTCATCCATCCCTCCACCACACCATGGGGTCCTGTTCATCCAGAGGCAACGCCACCGCTCACTGTTCATCCACCCCCCCGCAATGCTCACTGTTCATCCCAGAGGCCGCATCGATCGGCTTCAGTTAGCGGCAGTAGTGAAGGAATCGCTCGATCAGGTTCAGTTAACAGCCATCGATCGATCGCTCGGGTTCAGTAACGCGGAGCCTGCAGTGCAATAGCTCGGGTTCAGTTAGAGCCCAACGCCTCGCTCGGGTTTAGTTAGAGCCAACGCCGCGCACACACGCGCGTACGTGTACGAGAGAAACGCACATCGCTCGGCCCCGACCTCCCATCGTAACCGGGGACTTGCCGAAATTTTCCTCGCCCTCGCTTCTACCAAGGTTTTTTCCGTCATGGACGACCCAAAGAATGTCATGCAGCTGCGTCTCCGGCCCGCCCAGGACGAAAAGCCCATTTTTTGTCATGATTTTTTGTCATAGAAGTAGGAGCCCACCACATCTATGATGATACCGGGTTTTGTCACAATTATTGTCATAGAAGTGTCATATGTATGACAGAAAAAAAATTCGTTCGGCCCAAAATGTCACGGATGTGTCTTTTTTGTAGTGATAAGATACCCAAAAGAAAATGTTGGGTACACCTTCTATCACAGATCCGTAGGCAAGATCTTTGCTGCTAAGAGTGGATCCTTTCTAGAGAAGGAGTTTCTTTCAAAGGAAGTGACTGGGAGGAAAGTAGAACTTGATGAGATAATTATACCTGCTCCCTTATTGAAAAGTAGTTCATCACAGAAATCAGTTCCAGTGATTCCTACACCAATTAGTGAGGAACCTAATGATGATGATCATGAAACTTCTGAGCAAGTTACTACCGAACCGCGTAGGTCAACCAGAATAAGATCCGCACCAGAGTGGTACAGTAATCCTGTTCCGGAAGTCATGTTACTTGACCATGACGAACCTAAGAACTATGAGGAAGCGATGATGAGCCCAGATTCAGCGAAATGGCTTGAGGCCATGAAATCTATGATGGGATCCTTGTATGAGAACAAAGTATGGACTTTGATTGACTTGCCCGATGATCGGCGAGCCATTGAGAATAAATGGATCTTCAAGAGGAAGACGGACGCTGATAGTAGTGTTACTATCTACAAAACTTGAATTGTCACAAAAGGTTTTCGACAAGTTCAAGGTGTTGACAACGATGAGATTATCTCTCACGTGTCGATACTTAAAAATATGTCCGAATCATGTGAGCAATTACCACATTTTATGAAATCTAGCAAATAGATGTCAAAATTGCATTCCTTAATGGATTTCTTAAAAAAGAGTTGTATATGATACAACAAGAAGGTTTTGTCAATCCTAAAGGTGCTAACAAAGTGTGAAAGCTCCAGCGATCCATCTATGGACTGGTGCAAGCATCTCGGAGTTGGAATATACGCTTTGATGAGTTGATCAAAGCATATAGTTTTATACAGACTTGCGGTGACGCCTGTATCTACAAGAAAGTGAGTGGGAGCACTACAACATTTCCGATAAGTATATGTGAATGACATATTGTTGATCGAAAATAATGTAGAATTTCCTGGAAATTATAAAGGAGTGTTTGAAAGGAGTTTTTCAAAGAAAAACCTCGGTGAAGCTGCTTACATATTGAGCATCAAGATCTATAGAGATAGATCAAGACGCTTGATAAATTTTTTAATGAGTACATACCTTGACAAGTTTTTTGAAGTAGTTCAAAATGGGACATTCAAAGAAGGAGTTCTTGCCTGTGTTGCAAGGTGTGAAGTTGAGTAAAGACTCAAAACCCGACCACAACAGAAAATAGAAAGAGAATGAAAAGTCATTCCCTATGCCTCAGTCATAGGTTCTATAAAGTATGCTATGCTGTGTACCAGACCTATTGTGTACCTCACCATGAGTTTGGCAAGAAGGTACAACAGTGATCCAGGAGTGGATCACTGAACTGCGGTCAAAATTATCCTTAGTGGAATAAGGAAATGTTTCTCAGTTATGGAGGTGACAAATAGTTCATCATAAAGATTTACATCGATGCAAGCTTTGACACCAATTTGGATGACTCTATGTCTCAATCTAGATACATATTGAAAGTGGGAGCGATTAGCTAGAGTACCTCTGTGCAGAGCATTGTAGATATAGAAAATTTGCAAAATACATATGGCTCTGTATGTGGCAGACCTGTTGACTAAACTTCTCTCACAAGCAAAACGTTATAACTCTTTGGGTGTTAATCACACAGTGATGTGAAGTATATTATTTACTCTAGTATACCCTTTGGGTATTAGTCACATGGAGATGTGAACTAATCACATAAAGATGTGAACTATTGGTGTGAAAGCACATGACGATGTGAACTAGATTATTGACTCTAGTGCAAGTGGGAGACTGAAGGAAATATGCCCTAGAGGCAATAATAAAGTTGTTATTTATATTTCCTTATATCATGATAAATGTTTATTATTCATGCTAGAATTGTATTAGCCGGAAACTTAGTACATGTGTGAATACATAGACAAACAGAGTGTTCCTAGTATGCCTCTACTTGACTAGCTCGTTAATCAAAGATGGTTAAGTTTCCTAGCCATAGACATGTGTTGTCATTTGATGAACGAGATCACATCATTAGAGAATAATGTGATGGACAAGACCCATCCGTTAGCTTAGCACTATGATCGTGTAGTTTCTTGCTATTGCTTTCTTCATGACTTATACATGTTCCTCAGAGTATGAGATTATGACACTCCCGAATACCGGAGGAACACCTTGTGTACTATCAAACGTCACAACGTAACTGGGTGATTATAAAGATGCTCTACAGGTGTCTCCGATGGTGTTTGTTGAGTTGGCATAGATCGAGATTAGGATTTGTCACTCCGTGTATCGGAGAGGTATCTCTAGGCCCTCTTGGTAATGCACATCACTATGAGCCTTGCAAGCAACATGACTAATGAGTTAGTCATGGGATGATGCATTACGGAACAAGTAAAGAGACTTGCCGGTAATGAGATTGAACTAGGTATGATGATACCAACGATCGAATCTCGGGCAAGTAACATACCTATGACAAAGGGAACAACGTACGTTATGCGGTTTGACCGATAAAGATCTTCGTAGAATATGTAGGAGCCAATATGAGCATCCAGGTTCCGCTATTAGTTATTGACTGGAGATCTGTCTCGGTCATGTCTACATAGTTCTCGAACCCGTAGGGTCCGCACGCTTAACGTTCGATGAATATTTGTATTATGAGTTATGTGATGTGATGAGCCGAAGTTTTTTCGGAGTCCCGGATGAGATCACAGACATGACGAGGAGTCTCTAAATGGTCGAGAGGTGAAGTTTCATATATTGGAAGGTTGCATTTGGACATCAGAATGGTTCCGAGTGGTTCAGGCATTTTTCCGAAGTACCGGGAGGTTACCAGAACCCCCCGGGAGAAGTTATGGGCCTTATGGGCCATAAAAGGGAAGCACACCAGCCCACAACCCTTGGGTAGGAGGCCGATTAGGACTACAAGAAGGTGGCCGACCCCCCCTTTCCTTCTCCTTCTCCCTTCCCCCTTTCCTACTCCGTGTGGGAGGTGGAATCCTACTAGGACTAGGGCGTCCTAGTAGGACTCCACACCTTGGCACGCGCCCCTAGGGCCGGCTGCATCTCCCTCTCCCTCCTTTATATATGGAGGCAGGGGGCACCCCAAACACACACAAGTTGATCTTTTAGCCGTGTGTTGTGCCCCCTCCACAGATACACATCTCGGTCATATCGTCGTAGTACTTAGGCGAAGCCCTGCGCCGGTAAGTTCATCATCATCGTCACCAGGCTGTCGTGCTGACGAAACTCTCCCTCGGCCTCAACTGGATCAAGAGTTCAAGGGATGTCGCCGAGCTGAACATGTGCAGATCGCGGAGGTGTCGTACGTTTGGTACTTGGATCGGTTGGATCGCGAAGACGTTCGGCTTCATTAACCATGTTACTAAACGTTTCCGCTTTCAGTCTATGAGGGTACGTGGACACCCTCTCCCCGCTCGTTGCTATGCTTCTCCTAGATAGATCTTGCGTGATCGTAGGCAATTTTTTTGAAATACTACGTTCCCCAAATTTGAATTATGCACATAAAATGCATTGAAAACTTAGTTAATGCATAAAAATGTCCAAACAAACCCCGAAAAATCACAAAAATTCACACAACACTCCTGTTGTTCTATGTTGAGACGAGAAAAAAATTGAAAGCAATAAGAGGCAATGGATATCGTTACGTCCCCAAAGGTGGGACATTCCCTACTTAAAACAATCATGCTTGTTGTGAGAAGCTCCAATTTGTGAGAAGCATATACTCAAACCTGCCCCAAATGGGACAAAATTTGTACCATGACATGTTGATGCCGCTTCACGATAGCATGGCAAGTTTCATGAATTTCAGACAAGTTTTGGATTTACTAGAATTTAAAAACCAGGCATCTCAATGTTTTGCCGGCAATCAACGGTGCCCCGATGTTTGAAATTCATTCCCATTTCTTGCATGGGAACTAAGCATGCACCCAAGGACATATATTTGATTTTTCAAAAAATTTATATGCACTTGAGCATGTGCATGTAGTTCAAATTTGAATTCTGCACATAAAATGCATTGAAAACTCAGTTAATGCATAAAAATGTCCAAACGAACCCCGAAAAATCAGAAAAATTCACACAGCACTCCTGTTGTTCTATGTTGACACGAGAATTTTTTTTGAAAGCAATAAGAGGCAATGGATATCGTTACGTCCCCAAAGGTGGGACATTCCCTACTGAAAACCATCATGCTTGTTGTGAAAAGCTCCAGTTTGTGAGAAGCATATACTCAAACCTGCCCCAATGTCACATCCCTAGTTCTGGTGATGCTTAGTGCTTGCATTAGGGTAACCTCATGTGTGCATCATGTTTAAACTTTGAAAGAAACTTGAAATGGGGATTGTTGAAACCCTAGCACCAAATGAAATTCAACTAGGTTCACCTAAAATATTTTCAGTATTCCAAATGGCTTTTAAAAATGTTCATCATTTCTGGAAAATGCTGAAACCATAACCAGAAGTGTTGCACATTTTTCCATGACATATTTGGTCACTAGATTAAATCATATAGTATTTGCATTTGGGCATTTAAATGCTATAAAATATTTTAAATGCTCAAATAATCATAAACTAAAATGTTTACTGTTGGATATATTATAAACAGTAGCCATGTTTAGTTTCATGATTTTTGGAAATGCCCTAGTATTTTAATTAAAGCCCTAAAGTTACAGAAATAGAAAACAAAAACAAAAGAAAAACGAAAGGCCAGCAGACCTCTTACCTGACGCCCACCTGGCGCCCCACCTGGCCCAACACGGCCCGGCCCATCTGGCCGCGCCAGTCATCACCTACCTCTGCCAGTAGGCAGAGGAGGGAGACAGCGCACGCGCGCCCGTGCGCCACCTCCTGCTTCGCGCTGGCGAGCTCTCCCTCCCCCGTCCTCACTCGAGCGCCACGGAGACGACCGCAACCCCCTGGTCACTCTCCCCCTCTCTCTCGTGCCTCTCCCCTCTCTGCTCTCTCTCCCTCTCGCGCCCGAGCGCGCTCGTCGCCACCGACGCCGTTCGCCGTGGCCACCGTCCACCCCTCGCCTCGCCGATTCGCCCTGAAGAACCGCAGCGTCGTCCTCGTCGTCTATGCAGAGCCACGCGACGCCTGCCGCCCTGCATCGCCGTCAGCATCATCGTCTTCCTCGTCGGCAATCCGTGGATTGCCGTCGTCGATTCGCGCCAAAGAGGGCCTCCCCGAGCCTCCCGTGCTTTTCTTCAGGACCGCTGTGAGCTTGTCGTCGTTTTCCCTCACCTCCCTCTCTCGCGCGCGCCCGGTAGCCGCTGCCCCGCGAGCACCCGAAGCCGCCGTCCGCCGTGACCGGCGAGCTCTGTGCCCCCGAGCACCTCTGCCTCGCGTAGTAGCTCCGACATGCTCCTGCTGCCCTTTAGGTGCCGCCTAGCATCCCCGTTCACTCGCCTACGAGCTGAAGCACCGCGCCCGCGCTTAGCCGAGCTCCGGCCGCCGCAAACCTCGACGCCGGCGTCATCTCGGGCCACCCCAGCTCCAGCCACTGCCACAGTTGGATGCGGCACTCCGCCAGCTAGCCATAGGACCAAACTGCGGCCAAAATCATGGCCTATAGCTCGATCCCGAGCATCGCCGCCACGAGTCGTGGTCGCCGCCGGCCACACTCCGGCGGGCCGACGTGGCCATTTAATTAGGGCCTAAACACCCCGGTAATCACCCCCTAGAGCCACTGCCATGTGGGCCCCTGTGCCTGTTTAGGTTAGTTTAATTTCTGTTTAAATTAGTGCTAATATCGCGGACCCCACGTGTCAGCTTTGACTTTGACCAAGTCAGCGTTGACCGGTCCCACCTGTCAGCGACCTAACCAACCTTGTGTCACTGACCAATAGGCCCCATCGGTCAGGTTTGACCTGGCCGGCCCAGTTGACCCGCTGACATCAGCCATGCGCGATGATGACGCAATAAAGCTTTTCTGGAAATTAAATAAATCTAAATGATTTATTTATTTATTCAGAAAATGCCTAAAACTTCTAAAAATCATAGAAATTCAACCGTAGCTCAGATTGAAAAGTTTTATATATGAAAAATGATCAGAAAAATCCAATCTATCCATCTGTACCATTTTCATGCATGTTAGAACACTTTAACCTTGCTGCTTAGGTGAAACAAGATAATGCACCATTATGACCATATGCATGAGCTCACATTTGAATCTTTGATTCAAATGGGTTCAAATCAACCTGTTCTTTTATGCATTAGATCAAACACATTCATTTCACCATGTCATGATCATACATCATATTGTCGCATTGCATTGATTGTGTCCCCCTTTATTTGCCGGTAATTGTCCCCTCTCAATAGACGTGGTGCCGATGATGAGATCGATGACACCGATGAAGAACTATATTATCTTCAGAAGTGCCAGGCAAGCAAAACCCCCTTGTTCATTCTGATACAATCCCACTCTCTCGCTCCTGCTCTCTTTTATTGCATTAGGACAACAACGATTCATTTGTTACTTGCTGCGGTAGCTGAACCCCTTTATCCTTTGCATGACCTGTCATTCCACAGTAAATAGATGAAACCCACTAGCATGAGTAGGAGTTGTTTGAGCCCTGATGTGCCTACTCATTCATGCTTGTTGTCATGCCTGCTACTGCTTAGAGTTGAGTCAGGTCTGATTCATCGGGAATGAATTGGAATGTGGTGAACATGTCCTACTGTTGAGAGCTAAGTGTGTGAACACGATTTGGTAAAGGTAGCGGTGAGAGGCCATGTAGGAGTACATGGTGGGTTGTCTCATTGCAGCCGTCCTCAGGAACTGAGTTCTGTGTTTGTGATCCATGAACAGTTACTACCACACATTGGGTTCCGGTAACTCGACCCCTCTCGACTTATTAATCAACTTGATCTCTGTCCAGGAGTTGCAACTAGTTTCTGGTGTTTGTAGGTAGTGTTAGTAGTCTACCAAGTGGTACCCTGTACAGGTGGGCTTGGGACAGACTAGGCACCGTGGCACGGTGTACCAAGCGTAGATCTACCCGTCGAGGTGGGCTTGGGAACCCTGCACACATCGTTTGGGGCCGTGAGCGACACCCCGGCCGGATCTCCTTGCGGATGGAACCCGAATAGGCGATAAACCTGGACTAGAGACTTGTGTGGTTAGTCAGGTCGTGGCCGACTCCCTCGCCCGGCTTCCGCTTGAAGGTTGCCGAGGTACATGACGTGTACAGGGCGATAAGTGGCGAGAGCGTGTGTGAAGAAGTACACCCCTGCAGGGTTATCATTATCTATTCGAATAGCCGGATTCCTCGGATATGGAAACTTGGACCCCTTGCATAGTTCATAGACAAGTGAAAGTGGATACTCTAAAATGCGCAAGATAAGCGTGAGTGCTATGGATGGTGTTCTCGTAGGGAGACGGGAGCGGATCCATAGTGGTGTATTGATATGGTGAATATGTGGACTCGTGTGCGCCACCTCAAAGAGTTACTTGCAGTCGTAGTTCAGGATAGCCACCGAGTCAAAGCTGGCTTGCTGCAGTTAAACTCCACCACCCCCCTTTTTGATACTGATGCATAAGTAGTTAGTTCTGATGTAAGTCTTGCTGAGTACGTTTGTACTCACGTTTGCCTATTTTATGTTTTTGCAGAGACGTCAGTCTCGCTAGTAGTTCCGTGTGGACTTCGACGTTTAGCTTGATACCTCAGCTACGATCTTGTGCCCTCGGCAGGATCTGATAGATAGTCAGGCTTCTCAGCCTTTTTCATTTGTAGATGTCTGTACTCAGACATGTTAAGCTTACGCATGTGTTTGACTTGTATGCTCTGAATGTTGGGTCATGAGACCTATGTTTGTAATATCTCGCTCCTCGGAGCTTAATGAATAAATACTTTGAGTCGTAGAGTTATGTTGTGATGCCATGTTGTATTTACTCATATCGGGCATATTGTGTGTATGATTGAAATGCTTGGTATGAGTGGGATCCGACTATCTAGTTGTTTATCCTTGGCAGCCTATCATATGGGGAAATGTAGTCTAGTGCTTCTGAGCGATAGTAGTCCGCTACAGCCCGGTTCACCGGAGTCCTGCTAGCCCAGCACTACTGCTCGGAACACTTGACTGGCCGGCATGTGATTCACTTCGTTCCTGTGTCTGTCCCTTCGGGGAAATGTCACGCGGTGACATCCGGAGTCCTGTTAGCCCAGTGCTACAGCCCGAATTCACACGCTGATGACCGACATGCTCGATGTGATTCATGTATGCCTGTCCTCATGGGTTAGAGCCGCCTTGGGTTCACGACTAGCCATGTCGGCCCGGGTTCTCTGTCATATGGATGCTAGCGACACTATCATATACGTGAGCCAAAAGACGCAAACGGTCCCGGGCCAGGTAAGGTGGCACCCGTGGGAGAACCGTGCGTGAGGCCGCAAGGTGATATGATGTGTTACATGCTAGATCGGTGTGACTTAGGATCGGGGTCCTGACAGCGTTGGTATCATAGCCTGACTGCCTGTAGGATTACCAAGCCAAACTGGTCGAAGTTGTGTCTAGAAATGCTTTAGTTATATAAGGGAATTGATTGTGGAAGGGAACGTAAGGCTCTTTTTACTCCTTTACCTCATGCCCTTCTGATCTGAGTCAACCTCTTCTCTTCTACGGGGATTAAGAACTAGGCTTCTCTTCTATCTCTCAGGATGACGTGTTACTAAACCGTAGTTGCCTAGGATTGTTGAGTTCAAGCCTCAATTCAGTTCCTACTACTTCCATATGTTCATAGCTGGCCTCAGAACCTTGATATTGTGATGTTGAGTGGTTATGCCACCATTTTGCAGGATGTCTCAAATCTTTTTGAGCATTTACAACCGTTATGCTGTCCGAGTCATCCCAGGTTTCTAAATAGTCTGATGCATTTGCAAATCCTTTCTCTCCGTTCCTGATGTCCTTTTTGGTCAGAACAAGCACACTAATCGGTGAGTTGAGGTACTCTGTTGCCTCGACATATATGTTGGAGCTATTATTATGACCCTAGGTGTCTTATGAAACCACCCATAACCTAGCCATGCTTTATATTCCCAGTGTGATGATTCTGGCCACCATTCTCGAAAGCATCCCGTGATGCCATTTAGTAGTAAGTATTCTATTCCTGGGTTTTGAACCCGAGATTCATCCTACTTCATGTTGTTAGTATTTGCTAGTTCCCTTAAGATATTAGTAACCTTTGCGATATTCCTCGAGGTACGTGGTATTTTCTTCTTCCAAATACTACGAACCGCTTATGGCAGAAGTTCTTTGAACCAAAAGATCACAACCAGAGTGCTCTTGATGAGTTCTCCATTCTGCCTTGTGAATCTGCCAGTTCTACCTTCTTTGCATGGGTTATCCGGAAGAAATATGTTGAACTTGGTTCGACATACTAATCTATGCATCCACAACTCAGAAAATCGTATGTTCCTCTGAGTTGTCCCTTTTTTTAGTTGTATTCTGACCCTCTTGTATCAATTGTTGGTCAAGAATAGTTGTGCATTCATGTTATTGACGCCTATTATTCCTGTGGTCCGTCAAGCCATTCTATTCCGGAATGACTAGGAGAAACAAACTCCAGTACCTCATCCATATCCAGGATTGGGTCAAAGCAGTTGTATACCACAGATCAAAATGCCAATCCAGCTTTTGTTCTATTCTACCTTGGAGTGTCACCATCATTATGTCAAGAGTGTCATGAGAATTGCACCACCTCTTGTGAATTATTGACGCAGTAATACTTCTTGCCATCATTGTTCATTCCTCGGTTTCCGTGTTGCCACAGCCGGAATGCCGACAAGTGAACCATGATGTGTGAAATCACTACTCCTAGCAACTCCGTTGCTTGGTAGTTAATGGTCCATAATCTCATTCTTAGCGTGTTGGTTATCAACTCATCACCCTAAGATTAATCGTGCTACCTAGTCTATTCCTGGTGCACTCTTCGATCAAGGAGTTGGGATTTTGCCAAACCCTTGCTCTTTTGATCATATCGTCTTGCCCTGAAAAGCAAGTCTGTTCTCGAGCTTAGTAACATATCGGTGGATTGTGATATTCTGAATATCTTCTCGGAAGTATCACCAGGTTGTCACCTGACCGCTATGTTGAGTTCGTGATCAAGTTGGGTTCTTGTAAAACACCCTTTCTCCAAGAATCTGTGTTGGATATCCCTGAGCTAGTTGGTTAAGCTAGACAACAACTTGGAGAGTTGGAAGGTAAAAGCTTTGCTTAACTTAGTTCGTCTCTAAGGGATATTTTCTGTGTGTGTGTTGAAGAAAGATGATATCTCCATCGATTGGTCCTCGTGATCAGTTGATTGGATCTATTGCCTTGTAAAAACTTAGACTGGAGTATGGGCTATCGTCAAGTCAAATCAGAACCAACGATGTTCGTAATGTTGTCTTACTCGTGGTTAATCCCTCGAGCATACACCATTATATCTTTGGTCTGACCAATGCTATCACCGTGTTCACATGATGGTGGAAGTCCAGTGATATGGAAATTCCTATGAATTGTTGTTGAGCCCTTCGGCAGCATTTTGTCTCCCCCATGATTCATGTTGAACATCGACCTAGTGTTGAAAACTTTGTAAGCAATGCCTTCATGTTCCGTTCATAAGGCATATGATTGGCTGCGAGAAGTGACTTTCTCCAGGTTCACGTGCATTAGGTGTAAGTTGCCGCCATGAATTTGAGAAAGGTTTATTTTGTTTTCCTTGGAATCCTCCCAAATCGGTCATGCATGTGCAAAGTATTCCGTGGTCTGTTAGACTGATCATCTTCGTTCCATACGAATTCCGTAGCACACCAAGCCACTGATTGATTTGTTCAAGGAGAAGAAGTTTCTTCCTAAGAGCTAGACTTATGCAAGGACTTCGATATCCTCGTTGATGGTTTCCCCCCGAACTCGGTAGTGTTTTATTGTAAGACTACTACATGGCCATGTTTGTCTTGGACAACATGTTCACCGGTTTGTAGCAAAACCCATTCATGTTTTGGAGCTTGCTATCGTAGTTCATTTCCTGAGAATCTCGCAACGCCATCTCGTCGATTTGTGTTGCAAACTTTCATTTTCTCTCTAGATTTGACGAGTCTGGAATATCCTGACCAACCAGATCTGATTCTCAGGCAGATATGATGGTTGGAACGTTTCTCAAGAACTATAATATTGGTCTCTTTGTAACCCGGTAAAGTGGATGTTGTGGCCAACACACCCAACCGGAAGACTTATTGTTGTAGTATCTTGATTTAGATAGTGGGCCACCTCCCCATAAGGATCTCGTAGAATTTATTTCAATAGTTGATCCTTATGGATTTTTGTGCTCCCGAAGTCCGGCCTTTACTTGATGACCTTATTGATGCTTCTAGGCATTGACCGTGGTACCTAGTACATCAAGGAGAACCTTAGAAGCGGAGTGCTAAATGTCTCTCGGTCGATCATCCAGATTTTGTTTCCTTGGCTTCGCTAAGATGAAATCTGAGAAGTGTTGTCTTCCTTTGCATCTGCATTATCCATCACTATTCATCATGGTAGTATGTTGTGTTGCCAGGATCCTTGACACGGATGTTGGTAGAACCTTGATGAATATGGAAATGCTCAAGTTCTTGAGAGCACGCACACGCAGAATCATCCATTGCATTGTCTTCAACAAGGTAGTCCACATCATCTACTCTGGTGGGAGTATGCCATTCTTTCGAATTCGTTCAAACGATCGTTTGTGATTGCCTTAGGCTGGAATAAAGAGTTCCAATGATCTCAGTATCAAAAGTAATTCTTTTTGCCACTTAAGGAATAGTTCTTCGAGTCACCTTCCCTGAGGTGCCCCGTTATGGATCATGGCAATTTTTCCTCGCTACCCTGTCACCTCGTCAAATTGTTTCCTCCGTCCCCCCCCATGCATGTTTTGCCTCTCAGTTCGAGCGATGTTTCAATGTCCCACTCGAAGAGTTGATCCTGAGTTGTCCGATCTTCGAGAAGATCGATCCTTCTGGAGTTTTCCTTTTCCTCTCATTGTCATGTTAGTTGGAGTTCTTAGAGCAAGACGTCAAGGCAAAGATGATGATCGAATCAACGCTCTTATGAGGTGCAACCTGGATCGTGAAGATTGTGTTGGTCTTGTGCCCCCTCTGTCTTCTAACCTCACGACTTGAATCTCGGGGCGAGATTCTTGTTTAGTGGGGGTGAGTTGTCACATCCCTAGTTCTGGTGATGCTTAGTGCTTGCATTAGGGTAACCTCATGTGTGCATCATGTTTAAACTTTGAAAGAAACTTGAAATGGGGATTGTTGAAACCCTAGCACCAAATGAAATTCAACTAGGTTCACCTAAAATATTTTCAGTATTCCAAATGGCTTTTAAAAATGTTCATCATTTCTGGAAAATGCTGAAACCATAACCAGAAGTGTTGCACATTTTTCCATGACATATTTGGTCACTAGATTAAATCATATAGTATTTGCATTTGGGCATTTAAATGCTATAAAATATTTTAAATGCTCAAATAATCATAAACTAAAATGTTTACTGTTGGATATATTATAAACAGTAGCCATGTTTAGTTTCATGATTTTTGGAAATGCCCTAGTATTTTAATTAAAGCCCTAAAGTTACAGAAATAGAAAACAAAAACAAAAGAAAAACGAAAGGCCAGCAGACCTCTTACCTGACGCCCACCTGGCGCCCCACCTGGCCCAACACGGCCCGGCCCATCTGGCCGCGCCAGTCATCACCTACCTCTGCCAGTAGGCAGAGGAGGGAGACAGCGCACGCGCGCCCGTGCGCCACCTCCTGCTTCGCGCTGGCGAGCTCTCCCTCCCCCGTCCTCACTCGAGCGCCACGGAGACGACCGCAACCCCCTGGTCACTCTCCCCCTTTCTCTCGTGCCTCTCCCCTCTCTGCTCTCTCTCCCTCTCGCGCCCGAGCGCGCTCGTCGCCACCGACGCCGTTCGCCGTGGCCACCGTCCACCCCTCGCCTCGCCGATTCGCCCTGAAGAACCGCAGCGTCGTCCTCGTCGTCTATGCAGAGCCACGCGACGCCTGCCGCCCTGCATCGCCGTCAGCATCATCGTCTTCCTTGTCGGCAATCCGTGGATCGCCGTCGTCGATTCGCGCCAAAGAGGGCCTCCCCGAGCCTCCCGTGCTTTTCTTCAGGACCGCTGTGAGCTTGTCGTCGTTTTCCCTCACCTCCCTCTCTCGCGCGCGCCCGGTAGCCGCTGCCCCGCGAGCACCCGAAGCCGCCGTCCGCCATGACCGGCGAGCTCTGTGCCCCCGAGCACCTCTGCCTCGCGTAGTAGCTCTGACATGCTCCTGCTGCCCTTTAGGTGCCGCCTAGCATCCCCGTTCACTCGCCTACGAGCTGCAGCACCGCGCCCGCGCTTAGCCGAGCTCCGGCCGCCGCAAACCTCGACGCCGGCGTCATCTCGGGCCACCCCAGCTCCAGCCACTACCACAGTTGGATGCGGCACTCCGCCAGCTAGCCATAGGACCAAACTGCGGCCAAAATCATGGCCTATAGCTCGATCCCGAGCATCGCCGCCACGAGTCGTGGTCGCCGCCGGCCACACTCCGGCGGGCCGACGTGGCCATTTAATTAGGGCCTAAACACCCCGGTAATCACCCCCTAGAGCCACTGCCATGTGGGCCCCTGTGCCTGTTTAGGTTAGTTTAATTTCTGTTTAAATTAGTGCTAATATCGCGGACCCCACGTGTCAGCTTTGACTTTGACCAAGTCAGCGTTGACCGGTCCCACCTGTCAGCGACCTAACCAACCTTGTGTCACTGACCAATAGGCCCCACCGGTCAGGTTTGACCTGGCCGGCCCAGTTGACCCGCTGACATCAGCCATGCGCGATGCTGACGCAATAAAGCTTTTCTGGAAATTAAATAAATCTAAATGATTTATTTATTTATTCAGAAAATGCCTAAAACTTCTAAAAATCATAGAAATTCAACCGTAGCTCAGATTGAAAAGTTTTATATATGAAAAATGATCAGAAAAATCCAATCTATCCATCTGTACCATTTTCATGCATGTTAGAACACTTTAACCTTGCTGCTTAGGTGAAACAAGATAATGCACCATTATGACCATATGCATGAGCTCACATTTGAATCTTTGATTCAAATGGGTTCAAATCAACCTGTTCTTTTATGCATTAGCTCAAACACATTCATTTCGCCATGTCATGATCATACATCATATTGTCGCATTGCATTGATTGTGTCCCCCTTTATTTGCCGGTAATTGTCCCCTCTCAATAGACGTGGTGCCGATGATGAGATCGATGACACCGATGAAGAACTATATTATCTTCAGAAGTGCCAGGCAAGCAAAACCCCCTTGTTCATTCCGATACAATCCCACTCTCTCGCTCCTGCTCTCTTTTATTGCATTAGGACAACAACGATTCATGTGTTACTTGCTGCGGTAGCTGAACCCCTTTATCCTTTGCATGACCTGTCATTCCACAGTAAATAGATGAAACCCACTAGCATGAGTAGGAGTTGTTTGAGCCCTGATGTGCCTACTCATTCATGCTTGTTGTCATGCCTGCTACTGCTTAGAGTTGAGTCGGGTCTGATTCATCGGGAATGAATTGGAATGTGGTGAACATGTCCTACTGTTGAGAGCTAAGTGTGTGAACACGATTTGGTAAAGGTAGCGGTGAGAGGCCATGTAGGAGTACATGGTGGGTTGTCTCATTGCAGCCGTCCTCAGGAACTGAGTTCTGTGTTTGTGATCCATGAACAGTTACTACCACACATTGGGTTCCGGTAACTCGACCCCTCTCGACTTATTAATCAACTTGATCTCTGTCCAGGAGTTGCAACTAGTTTCTGGTGTTTGTAGGTAGTGTTAGTAGTCTACCAAGTGGTACCCTGTACAGGTGGGCTTGGGACAGACTAGGCACCGTGGCACGGTGTACCAAGCGTAGATCTACCCGTCGAGGTGGGCTTGGGAACCCTGCACACATCGTTTGGGGCCGTGAGCGACACCCCGGCCGGATCTCCTTGCGGATGGAACCCGAATAGGCGATAAACCTGGACTAGAGACTTGTGTGGTTAGTCAGGTCGTGGCCGACTCCCTCGCCCGGCTTCCGCTTGAAGGTTGCCGAGGTACATGACGTGTACAGGGCGATAAGTGGCGAGAGCGTGTGTGAAGAAGTACACCCCTGCAGGGTTATCATTATCTATTCGAATAGCCGGATTCCTCGGATATGGAAACTTGGACCCCTTGCATAGTTCATAGACAAGTGAAAGTGGATACTCTAAAATGCGCAAGATAAGCGTGAGTGCTATGGATGGTGTTCTCGTAGGGAGACGGGAGCGGATCCATAGTGGTGTATTGATATGGTGAATATGTGGACTCGTGTGCGCCACCTCAAAAGAGTTACTTGCAGTCGTAGTTCAGGATAGCCACCGAGTCAAAGCTGGCTTGCTGCAGTTAAACTCCACCACCCCCCTTTTTGATACTGATGCATAAGTAGTTAGTTCTGATGTAAGTCTTGCTGAGTACGTTTGTACTCACGTTTGCCTATTTTATGTTTTTGCAGAGACGTCAGTCTCGCTAGTAGTTCCGTGTGGACTTCGACGTTTAGCTTGATACCTCAGCTACGATCTTGTGCCCTCGGCAGGATCTGATAGATAGTCAGGCTTCTCAGCCTTTTTCATTTGTAGATGTCTGTACTCAGACATGTTAAGCTTACGCATGTGTTTGACTTGTATGCTCTGAATGTTGGGTCATGAGACCTATGTTTGTAATATCTCGCTCCTCGGAGCTTAATGAATAAATACTTTGAGTCGTAGAGTTATGTTGTGATGCCATGTTGTATTTACTCATATCGGGCATATTGTGTGTATGATTGAAATGCTTGGTATGAGTGGGATCCGACTATCTAGTTGTTTATCCTTGGCAGCCTATCATATGGGGAAATGTAGTCTAGTGCTTCTGAGCGATAGTAGTCCGCTACAGCCCGGTTCACCGGAGTCCTGCTAGCCCAGCACTACTGCTCGGAACACTTGACTGGCCGGCATGTGATTCACTTCGTTCCTGTGTCTGTCCCTTCGGGGAAATGTCACGCGGTGACATCCGGAGTCCTGTTAGCCCAGTGCTACAGCCCGAATTCACACGCTGATGACCGACATGCTCGATGTGATTCATGTATGCCTGTCCTCATGGGTTAGAGCCGCCTTGGGTTCACGACTAGCCATGTCGGCCCGGGTTCTCTGTCATATGGATGCTAGCGACACTATCATATACGTGAGCCAAAAGACGCAAACGGTCCCGGGCCAGGTAAGGTGGCACCCGTGGGAGAACCGTGCGTGAGGCCGCAAGGTGATATGATGTGTTACATGCTAGATCGGTGTGACTTAGGATCGGGGTCCTGACACCCAAATGGGACAAAATTTGTACCACGGCATGTTGATGCCGCTCCATGATAGCATGGCAAGTTTCATGAATTTCAGACAAGTTTTGGATTTACTAGAATTTAAAAACTAGGCATCTCAATGTTTTGCCGGCAATCAACGGTGCCCCTGTGTTTGACATTCATTCCCATTTCTTGCATGGGACATAAGCATGCACCCAAGGACATAGATTTGATTTTTTAACCAATTTATATGCACTGGAGCATGTGCATGTAGTTCAAATTTGAATTCTACATATAAAATGCATTGAAAACTCAGTTAATGCATAAAAATGTCCAAACGAACCCCGAAAAATCACAAAAATTCACACAACACTCCTGTTGTTCTATGTTGACACGAGAAAAAAATTTGAAAGCAATAAGAGGCAATGGATACCGTTTCGTCCCCAAAGGTTGGACGTTCCCTACCGAAAACCATCGTTTTTGTCGTGAGAAGCTCCGGTTTGTGAGAAGCATACACCCAAACATGCCCCAAATGGGAAAATTTTGTACCACGGCATGTTGATGCCGCTCCATGATAGCATGCCAAGTTTCATGAATTTTAGATGAGTTTTGAATCTACTAGAATTCAAAAACCAGGCATCTCAATGTTTTGCTGGCAATCAATGGTGCCCCGGTATTTGAAATTCATTCACATTCCTTGCATGGGACCTAACCATGCACCCAAGCACACTGATTTGATTTTCAACCAATTTATATGCACTGGAGCATGTGCATGTAGTTCAAATTTGAATTCTACACATAAAATGCATTGAAAACTCAGTTAATGCATAAAAATGTCCAAACGAACCCCGAAAAATCACAACAATTCACACAACACTTATGTTGTTCTATGTTTACACGAGAAAAAAAATTGATAGCAATAAGAGGCAATGTATATCATTTCATCCCCAAGGGTGGGACGTTCCCTACGGAAAACCATCATGCTTGTTGTGAGTAGCTCCGGTTTGTGAGAAGCATATATCCGAACCTGCCCCAAATGGGACAAAATTTGTACCACGTCATGTTGATGCCGCTCCATGATAGCATGCCAAGTTTGATGAATTTCTGACAAGTTTTGGATTTACTAGAATTTAAAAACCAGGCATCTCAACGTTTTGCCGGCAATCAACGGTGCCCCGGTGTTTGAAATTCATTCCCATTTCTTGCATGGGACCTAAGCATGCACCCAAGGACACAGATTTGATTTTTCAACCAATTTATATGCACTGGAGCATGTGCATGTAGTTCAAATTTGAATTCTGCACATAAAATGCATTGAAAACTCAGTTGATGCATAAAAATGTCTAAACGAACCCCGAAAAATCACTAAAATTCACACAACACTCCTGTTGTTGTATGTTGACACGAGAAAATTTTTTGAAAGCAATAAGAGGCAATGGATATCGTTTCGTCCCCAAAGGTGGGACGTTCCCTACCAAAAACCATCAAGCTTGTTGTGAGAAGCTCCAGTTGGTGAGAAGCATATACCCAAACATGCCCCAAATGGGACATAATTTGTACCACGGCATGTTGATGCCGCTCCATGATAGCATGCCAAGTTTCATGAATTTTAGACGAGTTTTGGATTTACTAGAATTTATAAACCAGACATCTCAATGTTTTGCTGGAAATCAATGGTGCCCCGGTGTTTGAAATTCATTCACATTCCTTGCATGGGACCTAAGCATGCACCCAAGGACACGTAGTTGATTCTTCAACCAATTTATATGCACCGAAGCATGTGCATGTAGTTCAAATTTGAATTCTGCACATAAAATGCATTGAAAACTCAGTTAATGCATAAAAATGTCCAAACGAACCCCAAAAAATCACAACAATTCAAACAACACTCATGTTTTTCTATGTTGACACGAGAAAAAAATTGAAAGCAACAAGAGGCAATGGATATCGTTTCCTCCCCAAAGGTGGGACGTTCCCTACCGAAAACCATCATGCTTGTTGTGAGAAGCTCCGGTTTGTGAAAAGCATATATCCAAACCTGCCCCAAATGGGACAAAATTTGCACCACAACATGTTGATGCCGCTCCATGATAGCATGCCATGTTTTATGAATTTCAGACGAGTTTTGGATTTACTAGAAATTATAAACCAGGCATCTCAATGTTTCGCCGGCAATCAACGGTGCCCCGGTGTTTAAAATTCATTCTCATTTCTTGCATCGGACCTAAGCATGCACCCAAGGACACAAGTTTGATTTTTCAACCAATTTATATGCACTGGAGCATGTGCATGTAGTTAAAATTTGAATTATGCACATAAAATGCATTGAAAACTCAGTTGATGCATAAAAATGTCCAAACGAACCCCGAAAAATCACAAAAATTCACACAACACTCCTGTTGTTCTATGTCGACACGAGAAAATTTCGAAAGCAATAAGAGGCAATGGATATCGTTTCATCCCCACAGGTGGGACATTCCCTACCGAAAACCATCATGCTTGTTGTGAGAAGCATATACCCAAACATGCCCCAAATGGGACAAAATTTGTACCACGACATGTTGATGCCGCTCCATGATAGCACACCAAGTTTCATGAATTTCAGACGGGTTTTGGATTTACTAGAATTAAAAAACCAGGCATCTCAATGTTTTGCCCGCAATCAACGGTGCCCCGGTGTTTGAAATTCATTCCCATTTCTTGCATGGGACAAAAGTATGCACCCAAGGACATAGATTTGATTTTTCAACCAATTTATATGCACTGGAGCATGTGCATGTAGTTCAAATTGCAATTCTGCACATAAAATGCATTGAAAACTCATTTAATGCATAAAAATGTCCAAACGAACCGCGAAAAATCACAAAAATTCACACAACACTCCTGTTGTTCTATGTTGAGATGAGAAAAAAAATTGAAAGCAACAAGAGGCAATGGATATCGTTACGTCCCCAAAGGTGGGACATTCCCTACTGAAAAACCTTCATGCTTGTTGTGAGAAGATCTAGTTTGTGAGAAGCAAATACTCAAACCTGCCCCAAATGGGACAAAATTTGTACCACGGCATGTTGATGCCGCCTCAGGATAGCATGGCAAGTTTCATGAATTTCAGACAAGTTTTGGACTTACTAGAATTTAAAAACCAGGCATCTCAATGTTTTGCCGGCAATCAACAGTGTCCCGGTGTTTGAAATTCATTCCCATTTCTTGCATGGGACCTAAGCATGCACCCAAGGACATAGATTTGATTTTTCAACCAATTTATATGCACTGGAGCATGTGCATGTAGTTCAAATTTGAATTCTGCACATAAAATGCAGTGTAAACTCAGTTAATGCATAAAAATGTCCAAACGAACCCCAAAAAATCACAATAATTCACACAACACTCATGTTGTTCTATGTTGACACGAGAGAAAAATTTGAAAGCAATAAGAGGCAATGGATATCATTTCGTCCCCAAAGGTGGGACGTTCCCTACCGAAAACCATCATTCTTGTTGTGAGAAGCTCCGGTTTGTGAGAAGCATATATCCAAACCTACCCCAAATGGGACAAAATTTGTACCACGGCATGTTGATGCTGCTCCGTGATAGCATGCCAAGTTTTATGAATTTCAGACGAGTTTTGGATTTACTAGAATTTTAAAACCAGGCATCTCAATGTTTTGCCGGCAATCAACGGTGCCCTGGTGTTTGAAATTCATTCCCATTTCTTGCATGGGACCAAAGCATGCACCCAAGGATATAAACTTGATTTTTCAATCAATTTGTATGCACTGGAGCATGTGCATGTAGTTCAAATTTGAATTATGCACATAAAATGCATTGAAAAATCAGTTGATGCATAAAATGGTCCAAACGAACCCCTAAAAATCACAAAAAATCACACAACACTCCTGTTGTTCTATGTTGACACAAGAAAAAAATCTGAAACGAATAAGAGGCAATGGATATTGTTTCGTCCCCAAAGGTGGGACGTTCCCTACGGAAAACCATCATGCTTGTTGTGAGAAGCTCCAGTTTGTGAGAAGCATATACCCAAACATGGCCCAAATGGGACAAAATTTGTACCACGGCATGTTGATGCTGCTCCATGATAGCATACCAAGTTTCATGAATTTAAGACGAGTTTTGGATTTGGTAGAATTTACAAACCAGGCATCTCAAAGATTTGCCCGCAATCAACGGTGCCCCGGTGTTTGAAATTCATTCCCATTTCTTAGATGGGACCTAAGAATGCACCCAAGGACATAGATTTGATTTTTCAACTAATTTATATGCACTGGAGCATGTGCATGTAGTTCAAATTTGAATTCTGCACATAAAATGCATTGAAAACTCATTTAATGCATAAAAAAGTCCAAACGAACCCCGAAAAAACACAAAAATTCACACAACACTCCTGTTGTTCTATATTGACACGAGAAAAAAATTTGAAAGCAATAAGAGGCAATGTATATCGTTTCGTCCCCAAAGGTGGGACGTTCCCTACCGAAAACCATCATGCTTGTTGTGAGAAGCTCCGGTTTGTGAGAAGCATATACCCCAACCTGCCTCAAATGGGACAAAATTTGTACCACGACATGTTGATGCCACTCCATGATAGCATGCCAAGTGTCATGAATTGCAGACGAGTTTTTGATTTACTAGAATTTAAAAACCAGGCATCTCAAAGTTTTGCCGGCAATCAAAGGTGCCCCGGTGTTTGAAATTCTTTCCCATTTCTTGCATGGGACTTAAGAATGCACCCAAGGACACATATTTGATTTTTCAACCAATTTATATGCACCGGAGCATGTGCATGTAGTTCAAATTTGAATTATGCACATAAAATGCATTGAAAACTCAGTTAATGCATAAAACTGTCCAAACGAACCCTGAAAAATCACAAAAATTCGCATAACACTCCTGTTGTTCTATGTTGACACTCGAATTTTTTTGAAAGCAATAAGAGGCAACGAACATCATTTCGTCCCCAAAGGTGGCGCATTCTTTACCAAAACCATCACGCTTGTTGTGAGAAGCTCTGGTTTGTGAGAAGCTTATACCCAAACCTGCCCCAAATGGGACAAAAATTTGTACCATGGCATGTTGATGCCGCTACATGATAGCATGCCAAGTCTCATGAATTTCAAACGACTTTTGGATTTACTAGAATTTAATAACCAGACATCTCAATGTTTGCGGCTGAGTGACGATGGCAGGGTGTTTGAAATTCATTCCCATTTCTGGCATAGAACCTAAACATGCAACCAAGGACACATATTTGATTTTTCAATAAGTTTATACGCACTGGAGCATGTGCATGTAGCTCAAATTTGAATTATGCATATAAAATGCCTGGAAAACCCAGTTAATGTATAAAAATGTACAAACGAACCCTGAATATAAGTTAATGTATAAAAAAACCCGGTTAATGTATAAAAATGTACAAACGAACCCTGAATATAAAAATGCATAAAATTTGAATTTTTTTGACAACACACCTATAGTTGCATGTTCACTGCAGATATAAGTTCTAACATTTCAAAATCGAGACGATAAATCAAGTAGACTGCACACAGTTTATTATCACCAACCGTGTGAGATGCAGCACAAAATATCTTGGAGCATCGTTGGTGTATAGTACGCCCATGGCTTATGAGAGAAGGTGCGTCGGCTACAGTCCACAGCCGGCGTGTCCGGCACACTAGCTCACTCCCCAAATATCATTTCACTGTTCATTCGTCACCGGTGAAAGATGGGGACGTGGACCCATGTCGTGAGGGAAACTTTGGCGGCCAACTCCGGCGAGAGCACGACCGCAGCTGCCAGGCGCGTGCTAACAAGCTTCGTGAGGGCGACCGCAGTCTGCGTCTGGGCGGGCAAGGCAGCCCAAACGGCCTCTGTTGCTTCTCAGGCGGCGGCAGGAGCATATGCCTCGGGGATAGCAACTGGCGAGAGCGGCACATCAACTGTCCGTTCCGCAGCGGCGGGCTTAGCCTTGCTGGAGGCCGCCCACTACCATGTCGAGGCCGTCCATGCCCAGCTCGTGGCGGTCACCGCACAAATCGAACGAAGCTTCTCCGACAATGGTCGGCAACCCACGGCCGAAGAGCTGGCAATCGCCAAGAGAGTTCGAGCAGCCGTCCATTCCTGCACGGCATACCTTGCCACGACGGAGCCCGCCAGAGCCCAGATGGCGTCCGCCCACGCCTGTCTTGTGGCAGCCTTTTCCAAAGAGATGGCGAACACGGATGGCAAGATGCTTGCCGAGTATGGTGTGATGGATGCCATGGAGCCCCTTCCCCAGGAAACCGTCGGCGCGAGCTGGACATGGAGGCGGCGGCGGAGATCGACGAGCACCAGCCGTAGTAGTACTCTATGTTTTGTTTAATTAAGAGCGCCGATCTTTAATTTGTTAGTGTAATGTTTAGGTCAGCTAGGCTTGTTTAATTGATGAACTTGCTCAATTAAGAAGTTAGTCTCCTTTGTGTACCCAAATTATGCAATGACGTGGATGACCATTGTAACCAGGATAATTCAAACCAAAATATTTGACGTTCAAACCCAACACACACGGGTTTAGCTATCTGAATCGTTTGTGATGTTCACATATTGTACACAGTTCTGAATAAGGGACCGTGTCCGATGACCTTTGCGCGCCAGTTTGGTTGAAGAGATTCCAAATTTTCGGCTTCCGCAGAAATATCTACCTCCCCGCCCCTACCCCTTACCAAAAGCCACATTTCCCCTCTTTCTGCCTTCCTTTCCAAGTTGAAACCTTCACTCCTTGCTTGCAGCGCCGCCGCCTCCTCGTCGGCGACCCTCCTTCACGCTCCTCGGCCTCGCCTATCCAGGCAAGTAATCCACACCCGACCCCCATCCTCCTCCTCCTTCCACATCCCACATGCCCGTACCACCGGCGCGAGCGCGACACCTTCCACCCAAATCACCGACCCCGCCACCAAATAAGCGTCGGCCTAAGCCATGGTGCACGCAGTGTAGCCAGGACCTCAAGGAGCATTTGGCAGTGGAGAAGCAAATCGCGGCCGCACGCGCGGATGAGGTCGCGATGGCTGCCATTCGTGCCGACCCCCAGATCTTGAATGAGCACCTTGCCATTTGCTAGCTACGCCGGTTATGCATGCTCGGTTTACTCGTTGCGTGTGCTTCTCCTGCCTTTCCTTCACAAATTCTAGTGAATTGTGCTATCTAATTTTACCATGCAATTTGTTGCTCTAGTGTATATGTTCTATATGTCGTGCAGTGTGGTGCTCACTTATTAACTGTTTTGTTAATTAGTTGTCGTCTTCAGTTAACTGTTTGGTTCAATTCTTCAAATGTGATGTTCAATTCTTCAGGCTGCAATTTTGTATTGTCTTCCATGTGAGAAATAAATCGAATTGATCTTTACAAAATTGTGGGTGCATTCTGTTATTGTATACCATGTGAGGAATAAATTGAATTTGGCTGTAGTAAATACACGAGAAACAAATACAATTGCTACAATTGGTTGTAGTTAATTGTTTGGTTAACTGTGTGATCTTCTATTAGGAGTATGTTATATTGTGCAATGTGGTGCTCAGTTAATGTTTGGTTCATTTGTTGTGGTGTTTAGTTAATTGCTTGGTTCAATGTTATATTGTGCAATGTGGTGCTTAGTTAATATTTGGTTCATTTCTTGTGGTGTTTAGTTAACTGCTTGGTTCAATTCTGCAATGCGATGTCCAATTGTCGTGGGTAGAATTTTGTATTGTTGTGCATGTGAGGAATAAATTGAATTTGGCTGCACTTAATACATGAGAAACATATACAAGTGCTATATTTCCTAGTTCTTAATCATGCTTGGTTTGGATAAATGGGTTTTCCCTGTGGCTTGAATTAATCTGATGAATCTGCAATGTGATTATTTTTCATCAACATTTTCTACTGATAGCATGCGAACCCTTACTTAACCTGATGACTAACTACCTTATATGTGTTGCAGGGAAACAATGGGAAGCACTGAGGTTTACAATCGAGGTTAGCACGTGCATGGTCCGTTGTCTAATAGCACATTATTTTGCAATTGCAGGAACCATTCTAATATTTAGGTTTCTAACAATTTGGTCTTGCACATGTAGGTCATGCTGTCAGAGGTTTTGACCCACTGTTCGACCCTTTTTGCATATGGGGAAATGAGTTGTCCATGAATATCAGTCAAGTCAAGAAACTCAGAAAGATTGTTAGGATAAAGAAATTAGCGACAAAAAATGACAAGATCATTGTCTGCACAATGAAGAAGACATCAGTTCATTACAGGATGGTACTAATTATTATACCTTGCCTTTTTTTATTCCTTTGCCCCATTTCCAATATAGAGAAGATATTTATGCACATCCTTGTTTTCAGGCCTTTCCAAAGTAGTTCACTGATGATTACCTCTCAAACCACCTATATGGTCAGGAGGTGAGGAAGGTATTCATACAACACCCACGATTCAATATTGAAGTGTTCCTGAAGACGACGAAGGATGGATGGTCAATCATCCACATGCACTGGCCTAAAGTTACAACGACCTTCAACATCAATGAAGGCTCAATATTCGCCTTCTGCTTCAGCAGTTTTCCAGATGAGATATATCTGTCTATGTACCGTCTATGATGCTAATTTCGAAAGGTTATAGATGTTGCATGTGAAACTTGGTCCTGGTGTAGTTGTGTAATGTGGTAGCTGAGTGCTGAAGCTATATGATGTTGTACTCTGATGTATTTCAATTATGAAAATGAAATATATTGTGTGCTTAATATGAACTATCAATTAGATTAATAAATGGATTATGAATAATCGGATAATTAGCCTGCTAGTGGCGAATTAGCCTACTAATTGGGTTTTGCTATTGCAAACGGTTGATAAAAGATACCGTGGGCGATGACCTCAGGCAACGCACACAGTTTATAGGAATAAACCGTGTTGGATCAATGAACAATCACACACAACTTTCTCTTGAAAACTGTTTGCATTAGGCCACCTTGAGCAAACGTTTACCACATGAAAACTGTGTATGATGGACAACCTTTGCCACACAGTTTCTTCCATGGACCGTGTGTGATATATTCAATAACGCAAGCGATTTAACGGGAAAAATTGTGTGTGATGTACCTATGAACGGAAACATTTTCCTTCGAGCGACTGTGTGGGACGTACATACGAACGGAAACGTTTAGCGGGGACTGACTGTGTGGGTTGTACTTGTGACTGGAAAGAATTTCGCCGTATAATTGTATTTTTTAGCTCTATTGTACGTATTTCCGTATTTGAGCGCTTGCCGGTCGCACACGACCTCATTTTGCCGAACGTGTGTGCCAGGAGGGCATATCCCCGACGGTTTATGGGTCGTGTGGGAAGGACCCCCCTATCGCCCACACTCACTTGGCGACGGTTCCAGATGCCGTCACGGAAAGGGGTCTTAAACCGTTTGTTTAGGAGCTCGCTGTACTAGTGTACGTTCGGTACTTGGATCGGTTGGATCGTGAAGACGTTCAACTACATCAACCGCGTTACTAAACGCTTCCTCTTTCGATCTACGAGGGTACATGGACACACTCTCCCCGCTCGTTGCTATGCTTCTCCTAGATAGATCTTGCATGATCGTAGGATTTTTTTTTGAAATACTACGTTCCCTAATAGTGGCATCCGAGCCAAGTCTATGCGTAGATGTTATATGCACGAGTAGAACACAATGAGTTGTGGGGGATAATAGTCATACTGCTTACCAGCATGTCTTACTTTGATTCGGCGGTATTGTTGTATGAAGCGGCCCAGACTGACATTACATGACCGCGTTCATGAGACTGGGTCTACCGCCGTGCTTCGCACACAGGTGGCTAGTGGGTGTCTGTTTCTCCAGCTTTAGTTGAATCGAGTTTGACTACGCCTGGTCCTTGTTGAAGGTTAAAACAACACACTTGACGAAAAATCGTTGTGGTTTTGATGCGTAGGTAAGAACGGTTCTTGCTGGAAGCCTGTAGCAGCCACGCAAAACTTGCAACAACAAAGTAGAGGACGTCTAACTTGTTTTGGCAAGGCTTGCTGTGATGTGATATGGTCAAGACGTGATGAGATATAAATTGTTGTATGAGATTATCATGTTTTGTAACAGTTATTGGCAACTGGCAGGAGCCATATGGTTGTCGCTTTATTGTATGAAATGCAATCGCCATGTAATTGCTTTACTTTATCACTAAGCGGCAACGATAGTCGTAGAAGCAATAGTTGGCTAAACGACCATGATGCTTCGATGGACATCAAGGTGTCAAGTCGGTGACGATGGTGATCATGATGGTGCTTTGGAGATGGAGATCAAAGGCACAAGATGATGATGGCCATATCATATGACTTATTTTGATTGCATGTTATGTTTATCTTTTATGCATCTTATTTTGCTTAGTACGGCGGTAACATTATAAGATGATCTCTCACTAAATTTCAAGGTATAAGTTTTGTCCCTGAGTATGCACCGTTGCTACAGTTCGTCGTGCCAAGACACCACATGATGATCGGGTGTGATAAGCTCTACATTCACATACACGTGCAAGACAATTTTGCACACGTAGAATACTGGGGTTAAACTTGACGAGCCTAGCATATGCAGATATGGCCTCGGAACACTGAGACCAAAAGGACGAGCATGAATCATATAGTAGGGAAAGAAAGAGAACTTCAAGAAGAAGGGCAAGCAAGTTGTCACTCCCATGAAGAAGCCCAAAGCTAGACCCAAGCCTGAAACTGAGTGCTTCTACTGCAAAGGAAATAGTCACTAGAAGCGGGACTGCCCTAGATACTTGGCGGATAAGAAGGATGGCAAAGTGAACAAAGGTATATATGATATATATACATGTTATTGATATGTACTTTACTAGTGTTCATAGTAGCCCCTGGGTATTTGATACTGGTTCAGTTGCTATGATTAGTAACTCGAAACAGGAGTTACAAAACAAAGACTAGTTGAGGGTGAGGTGACGACGTGTGTTGGAAATTATTCCAAAGGTTGATAAGATCACCATCGCACACTCCCTTTACCTTCGGGATTAGTGTTGAACCTAAAATAAATGTTATTTGGTGTTTGCGTTGAGCATAATATGATTGGATCATGTTTATTGCAATATGATTATTCTTTTAAGTCAAAGAATAATTGTTATTCTGTTTACATGAATAAAACCTCCTGTGGTCATACACCGAAGGTGAATGGTTTATCGAATCTCGATTGTAGTGATACACATATTCGTGATATTGATGCCAAAAGATGCAAAGTTGATAATGATAGTGCAAAATACTAGTGCACTACCGTTTATGTCATATTGCTATAAAGCGCATGAAGAAACTCCATGCTGATGGGCTTTTGGAATCACTTGATGCTTGCGAACCATGCCTCATGGGCAAGATGACTAAGACTCCGTTCTCCGGAACAATAGAGTGAGCAACAGACTTGTTGGAAATAATACATACTGATGTATGCGGTCCGATGAGTACTGATGCTCGCGGTGGTTATCATTATTTTCTGACCTTCATAGATGATTTGAGCAGATATGGATATATCTAGTTAATGAAACACAAGTCTGAAACATTTGGAAAGTTCAAAGAATTTCAGAGTGAATTTGAGAATCATCGTAACAAGAAAATAAAGTTTCTACGATCTGATTGCAGAGGTGAATATTTGAGTTACGAGTTTGGCCTTCATTTGAAACAATGTTGAATAATTTCACAACTCATGCCACCTGGATCACCAAGTGTAATGGTGTGTCCATACGTCATAGTACTTTATTAGATATGGTGCAATCTATGATGTCTCTTACTGATTTACCACTATTGTTTTGGGGTTATGCATTAGAGACAGCTGTATTCATGTTAAATAGGGCACCATCTAAAAATCCGTTGAGACGACACCGTATGAACTATGGTTTTGCAAGAAACCTAAGCTGTCGTTTCTTAATGTTTGGGGTTGCGATGCTTATGTCAAAAAGTTTCAGCCTAATAAGCTCAAACCCAAATCAGAGAAGTGCGTCTTCATAGGATACCCAAAAGAAAATGTTGGGTACACCTTCTATCACAGATCCGTAGTCAAGATCTTTATTGCTAAGAGTGGATCCTTTCTAGAGAAGGAGTTTCTTTCAAAGGAAGTGAGTGGGAGGAAAGTAGAACTTGATGAGGTAATTATACCTGCTCCCTTATTGAAAAGTAGTTCATCACAGAAATCAGTTCCAGTGATTCCTACACCAATTGATGAGGAAGCTAATGATGATGATCATGAAACTTCTGATCAAGTTACTACCGAACCTCATAGGTCAACCAGAGTAAGATCCGCACCAGAGTGGTATGGTAATCCTGTTCCGGAAGTCATGTTACTTGACCGTGAAGAACCTACAAACTATGAGGAAGCGATGATGAGCCCAGATTCCGCGAAATGGCTTGAGGCCATGAAATCTGTGATGGGATCCATGTATTAGAACAAAGTATGGACTTTGATTGACTTGCCCGATGATCGGCGAGCCATTGAGAATAAATGGATCTTCAAGAGGAAGACGGACACTGATGGTAGTGTTACTATCTACAAAACTTGAA
This sequence comes from Aegilops umbellulata, assembly GCA_032464435.1. Taxonomy (NCBI): domain Eukaryota; kingdom Viridiplantae; phylum Streptophyta; class Magnoliopsida; order Poales; family Poaceae; genus Aegilops; species Aegilops umbellulata. The sequence continues at coordinate 152,989,977 of CP136054.1, read as the reverse complement.
TTGTTGCAAAAGGTTTGCGACAAGTTCAAGGTGTTGACTACGATGAGATTATCTCACTCGTATCGATGCTTAAAAGTCTGTCCGAATCATGTTAGCAATTGCCACATTTTATGAAATCTGGCAAACAGATGTCAAAAATGCATTCCTTAATGTATTTCTTAAAGAAGAGTTGTATATGATACAACAAGAAGGTTTTTTCAATCCTAAAGGTGCTAACAAAGTGTGAAAGCTCCAGCGATCCATCTATATATGCTTTGATGAGTTGATCAAAGCATATAGTTTTATACAGACTTGCGGTGAAGCCTGTATTTACAAGAAAGTGAGTGGGAGCAGTACATCATTTCTGATAAGTATATGAGAATGACATATTGTTGAGCGAAAATAATGTAGAATTTTCTAGAAAGTATAAAGGAGTGTTCGAAAGGAGTTTTTCAAAGAAAAACCTCGGTGAAGCTGCTTACATATTGAGCATCAAGATCTATAGAGATAGATCAAGATGCTTGATAAATTTTTTCAATGAGTACATACCTTGACAAGTTTTTTGAAGTAGTTCAAAATGGGGCATTCAAAGAAGGAGTTCTTGCCTGTGTTGCAAGGTGTGAAGTTGAGCAAAGACTCAAAACCCGACCACGGCAGAAAATAGAAAGAGAATGAAAAGTCATTCCCTATGCCTTAGTCATAGGTTCTATAAAGTATGCTATGCTGTGCACCAGACCTATTGTGTACCTCACCATGAGTTCGGCAAGAGGGTACAAGAGTGATCCAGGAGTGGATCACTGAACTGCAGTCAAAATTATCCTTAGTGGAATAAGGAAATGTTTCTCAGTTATGGAGGTGACAAAGAGTTCGTCATAAAGATTTACATCGATGCAAGCTTTGACACCGATTTGGATGACTCTATGTCTCAATCTAGATACATATTGAAAGTGGGAGTGATTAGCTAGAGTACCTCCATGCAGAGCATTGTAGACATAGAAAATTTGCAAAATACATACGGCTCTGTATGTGGCAGACCAGTTGACTGAACTTCTCTCACAAGCAAAACACTATAACTCTTTGGGTGTTAATCACATAGCAATGTGAACTAGATTATTGACTCTAGTAGACCCTTTGGGTATTAGTCACATGGAGATGTGAACTAATCACATAAAGATGTGAACTATTGGTGTGAAATCACATGACGACGTGAACTAGATTATTGACTCTAGTGCAAGTGGGAGACTGAAGGAAATATGCCCTCGAGGCAATAATAAAGTTGTTATTTATATTTCCTTATATCATGATAAATATTTATTATTCATGCTAGAATTGTATTAATCAGAAACTTAGTACATGTGTGAATACATAGACAAACAGAGTGTCCCTAGTATGCCTCTACTTGACTAGCTCGTTAATCAAAGATAGTTAAGTTTCCTAGCCATAGACATGTGTTGTCATTTGATGAACGGGATCACATTATTAGAGAATGATGTGATGGACAAGACCCAACCGTTAGCTTAGCACTATGATCGTTTAGTTTATTGCTATTGCTTTCTTCATGACTTATACATGTTCCTCAGAGTATTGAGATTATGCAACTCCCGAATACCAGAGGAACACCTTGTGTGCTATCAAACGTCACAATGTAACTTGGTGATTATAAAGATGCTCTACAGGTCTCTCCGATGGTATTTGTTCAGTTGGCATAGATCGAGATTAGGATTTGTTACTCCGTGTATCGGAGAGGTATCTCTGGGCCCTCTCGGTAATGCACATCACTATGAGCCTTGCAAGCAACGTGACTAATGAGTTATTCACGGGATGACACATTACGGAACAAGTAAGGAGACTTTCGGGTAATGAGATTGAACTAGGTATGATGATACCAACGATCGAATCTCGGGCAAGTAACATACCGATGACAAAGGGAACAACATATGTTGTTATGCGGTTTGACCGATAAAGATCTTCGTAGAATATGTAGGAGCCAATATGAGCACCTAGGTTCCGCTATTAGTTATTGACTGGAGATATGTCTCGGTCATGTCTACATAGTTCTCAAACCCGTAGGGTCCGCACGCTTAACGTTCGATGAAGATTTGTATTATGAGTTATGTGATTTGATAAACCGAAGTTTGTTTGGAGTCCCGAATGAGATCACAGACATGACGAGGAGTCTCTAAATGGTCGAGAGGTGAAGATTCATATATTGGAAGGTTGCATTTGGACATCAGAATGGTTCCGAGTGGTTCAGGCATTTTTCCGGAGTACCGGGAGGTTATCGGAACCCCCGGGAGAAGTTATGGGCCTTATGGGCCATAAAAGGGAAGCACACCAGGCCACAACCCTTGAGTAGGAGGCCGATTAGGACTACGAGAAGGGGGCCGACCCCCCTTTCCTTCTCCTTATCCCTTCCCCCTTTCCTACTTCGTGTGGGAGGTGGAATCCTACTAGGCCTAGGGCGTCCTAGTAGGACTCCACACCTTGGCACGCGCCCCTAGGGTCGGCTGCCTCTCCCTCTCCCTCCTTTATATACGGAGGCAGGGGCACCCCAAACACAAACAAGTTGATCTTTTAGCCGTGTGTTGTGCCCCCTCCACAGATAGACATCTCGGTCATATCGTTGTAGTACTTAGCCGAAGCCCTGCGCCGGTAACTTCATCATCACCGTCACCATGCTGTCTTGCTGATGAAACTCTCCCTTGGGCTCAACTGGATCAAGAGTTCAAGGGATGTCGCCGACCTGAACGTGTGCAGATTGCGGAGGTGTCGTACGTTCGGTACTTGGATCGGTTGGATGGCGAAGACGTTCGGCTACATCAACCGCGTTACTAAACGCTTCCTCTTTCAGTCTAAGAGGGTACATGGACACACTCTCCTCGCTCGTTGCTATGCTTCTCTAGATAGATCTTGTGTGATCGTAGGCAATTTTTTTGAAATACTACGTTCCCCAAGTTTGAATTATGCACATAAAATGCATTGAAAACTCAATTAAAGCATAAAAACGTCCAAACGGACCCCGAAAAATCAAAAAAATTCACACAACACTACTGTTGTTCTATGTTGAGACGAGAAAAAAATTGAAAGCAATAAGAGGCATTGGATATCGTTACGTCCCCAAAGGTGGGACATTCCCTACCGAAAACAATCATGCTTGTTGTGAGAAGCTCCAATTTGTGAGAAGCATATACTCAAACCTGCCCCAAATGGGACAAAATTTGTACCACGGCATGTTGATGCCGCTTCATGATAGCATGGCAAGTTTCATGAATTTCACACAAGTTTTCGATTTACTAGAATTTAAAAACCAGGCATCTCAATGTTTTGCCGGCAATCAACGGTCCCCGGTGTTTGAAATTCATTCCCATTTCTTGTATGGGACCTAAGCATGCACCAAGGACATAGATTTGATTTTTCAACCAATTTATATGCACTGGAGCATGTGCATGTAGTTCAAATTTGAATTCTGCACATAAAATGCATTAAAAACTCCATTAATGCATAAAAATGTCCAAACGAACCCCGAAAAATTACAAAAATTCACACAACACTCCTGTTGTTCTATGTTGACACGGGAAAAAAATTGAAAGCAATAAGAGGCAATGGATATCGTTTCGTCCCCAAAGGTGGGACGTTCCCTGCCAAAAACTATCGTGCTTGTCGTGAGAAGCTCCGGTTTGTGGGAAGCATATACCCAAACCTGCCCCAAATGGGACAAAATTTGTACCACGACATGTTGATGCCGCTCCATGATAGCATGCCAAGTTTCATGAATTTTAGACGAGTTTTGGATTTACTAGAATTTTAAAACAAGGCATCTCAATGTTTTGTCGGCAATCAACGGTGCCCCGGTGTTTGAAATTCATTTCCATTCCTTGCATGGGACCTAAGCATGCACCCAAGGACACAAATTTGATTTTTCAACCAATTTATATGCACTGGAGCATGTGCATGTATTTCAAATTTGAATTCTGCACATAAAATGTATTGAAAACTCAGTTAATGCATAAAATGCCCGAACGAACCCCGAAAAATCACAACAATTCACACAACACTCCTGTTGTTCTATGTTGACACGAGAAAAAAATTTGAAAGCAATAAGAGGTAATGAATATCGTTTCGTCCCCAAAGGTGGGACGTTCCCTACCGAAAACCATCATCCTTGTTGTGAGAAGCTCTGGTTTGTGAGAAGCATATATCCAAACCTACCCCAAATGGGACTAAGTTTGTACCATGGCATGTTGATGCCGCTCCATGATAGCATGCCAAGATTTATGAATTTTAGACGAGTTTTGGATTTACTAGAATTTAAAAACCAGGCATCTCAATGTTTTGCCGGCAATCAACGGTGCCCCGGTGTTTGAAATTCATGCCCATTTCTTGCATGGGACCTAAGCATGCACCCAAGGAAACATATTTGATTTTTCAACCAATTTATATGCACTGGAGCATGTGTATGTAGTTCAAATTTGAATTATGCACATAAAATGCATTGAAACTCAGTTAATGCATAAAAATGTCCAAACGAACCCCGAAAAATCACAAAAATTCACACAACACTCCTGTTTCTCTATGTTGACAGCAGAAAAAAAATTGAAAGCAATTAGAGGCAATGGATATCGTTTCGTCCCCAAAGGTGGGACGTTCCCTACCGAAAACCATCATGCTTGTTGTGAGAAGCTCCATTTGTGAGAAGCATATAACCAAACATGCCCCAAATGGGAAAAAAATTGTACTACGGCATGTTGATGCCGCTTCATGATAGCATGCCAAGTTTCATGAATTTCAAACGAGTTTTGGATTTGCTAGAATTTAAAAACCAGGCATCTCAATGTTTTGCCCGCAATCAACGGTGCCCCGGTGTTTGAAATTCATTCCCATTTCTTGCATGGGACCTAAGCATGCACGCGAGGACATAGATTTGATTTTTCAACCAATTCATATGCACTGGAGCATGTGCATGTAGTTCAAATTTGAATTCTGCACATAAAATGCATTGAAAACTCATTTAGTGCATAAAATGTCCAAAAGAACCCCGAAAAAATACAAAAATTCACACAACACTCCTGTTGTTCTATGTTGACACGAGAAAAAAAATTTGAAAGCAATAAGAGGCAATGGATATCGTTTCGTCCCCAAAGGTGGGACGTTCCCTACCAAAAACCATCATGCTTGTGAGAAGCATATACCCAAACGTGCCCCAAATGGGAACAAATTTGTACCACGACATGTTGATGCCGCTCCATGATAGCATGCCAAGTTTCATAAATTTCAGACGAGTTTTTGATTTACTAGTATTTAAAAACCGGGCATCTCAATGTTTTGCCAGCAATCAACGGTGCCCCGGTGTTTGAAATTCATTCCCATTTTTGGCATGAGACCTAAGGATGCACCCAAGGACACAGATTTGATTTTTCAACCAATTTATATGCACTGGAGCATGTGCATGTAGTTCAAATTTGAATTATGCACATAAAATGCATTGAAAACTCAGTTAATGCATAAAATGTCCAAACGAACCCCAAAAAATCACAAAAATTCGCACAACACTCATGTTGTTCTATGTTGACACTCGAATTTTTTTGAAAGCAATAAGAGGCAACAAATATCGTTTCGTCCCCAATGGTGGCACATTCCCCACCAAAACCATCATGCTTGTTGTGAGAAGCTCTGGTTTGTGAGAAGCTTATACCCAAACCTGCCCCAAATGGGACAAAATTTGTACCATGACATGTTGATGCCGCTACATGATAACATGCCAAGTTTCATGATTTTCAGACGAGTTTTGGATTTACTAGAATTTAATAACCAGGCATCTCAATGTTTGTGGCCGAGTGACGGTGGCAGGGTGTTTGAAATTCATTCCCATTTCTTGCATGGAACCTAAGCATGCAACCAAGTTTATATGCACCGGAGCATGTGCATGTAGCTCAAATTTAAATTATGCGCATAAAATGCCTGGAAAACCCAGTTAATGTATAAAAATGTACAAATGAACCCTGAATATAAGTTAATTTATAAGCGAACCCAGTTAATGTATAAAAATGTACAAACGAACCCTGAATATAAAAATGCATTAAATTTGAATTTTTTTGACGACACACCTACTGCATATATATTAAGATAAACAAGAGCTATTACATGGTGGTAATTACAGGGGGTTGTAGTTAAGGTCTAGAGCTAAAATCTAGACCCAACACTATGTAGGGTCCTGTGGTGGGTTTTGCAAGATGGAAGAGACCACATGTCTCTTATGAGGCAATCTATATTGTATGTTACAGAAATCAGTCTTGAACCGATTCCACCAAGAGGTCATCGAGGGTGCAATATGCCTAAAATGGTTATTGTTGCGCTCCTTCCATAGGCTCCAAGCAGCAACCAAGAAGATTTCCATGATCATTTTGTGGGGATGTCGTTCCTTCAATTGCCTCACCAAATATAATCTGTCCCCCGCCGCGGCCCAGCTTATGCCCAAGCGTTGCCAACACTCTTTGCTAAAGGTACAGTGGAAGAACAGATGCTCCACCATTTCTTCGATATGCAAACCACAAAGCAAGCAGTCAAAGTTTGAACCAATGTTGAAGTGTCTTCTTTTAAGCATGTTACGTGTATTGAGGCGATCTGACAATAAGAACCAACCGAAGACTTTGATTTTGGGAGTGCACTTGGTCCGCCACATCGATCTAAAGGCTATATGAGCAGTGACCTCCCGGAAGAAGAATTTGTAATACGTGGCCGCTTTGAAATCGAACGCCCCCCAACAACGCGACCAAACGTCATTATGCTCCTCAAACCTCACAGTTGCGACATCAAGTTGCAGCAGTTTGACCTCCTCATGAGCTTGCATGGAGAGGGGGAGTTGGAAAGTTTCATGCAGCGTGGGAGCAGTTAAGAAGTCTCTAACCGACAGATCTTCATTGGTGACATACGAGAAAACTCTTGGATATTTTTCTTCATTGACTGACAGATCTTCATTGACCGACAGACCTATAGTTGCCTGTTCACTGTAGATATAAGTTCTAACAATTCAAACACCATCCTTTGTAGCTGTGACCCCATTACGTAATTCAAATGATCGAGATGATAAATAAGGTAGACCGCACGCAGTTTATTATCACCAACCGTGTGAGATGCAGCACAAAATATCTTGGAGCACCGTCGGTGTATAGTACGCCCATGGCTTATGAGAGAAGGTGCGTCGGCTACAGTCCACAACCGGCGTGTCAAGCACACTAGCTCACTCCCCAAATATCATTACACTGTTCATTCGTCACCGATGAAAGATGGGGACGTGGACCCACGTCGTGAGGGCAACTTCGGTGACCCACTCCGGCGAGAGCACGACCGCAGCCGCCAGGCGCGTGCTCACAAGCTTCGTGTGGGTGACCGCAGTCTGCGTCCGGGCGGCCAAGGCAGCCCAAACGGCCGCTGTTGCTTCTCAGGCGGCGGCAGCAGCATCTGCCTCGGGGATAGCAACTGGCGAGAGCGGCACATCAGCTGTCCATTCCACAGCTGCGGGCTTAGCCATGCTGGAGGCCACCCACTACCATGTCGAGGCCGTCCATGCCCAGCTCATGGCGGTCACCGCACAAATCGAACAAAGCTTCTCCGACAACGGTCGGCAACCCACGACCGAAGAGCTGGCAATCGCCGAGAGAGTTTGAGCAACCATTTGTTCCTGCACGGCATACCTTGCCACGACGGATCCCGCCAGAGCCCAGATGGCGACTGCCCACGCCCATCTTGTGGCGGCCTTTTCCAAAGAGATGGTGGACACGGATGGCGAGATGCTTGCCGAGTATGGTGCGATGGATGCCATGAAGCCCCTTCCCCAGGAGACCGTCGGGCGCGATCTGGTCATGGAGGCGGCGGCGGCGATCGACGAGCACCAGCCGTAGTAGTACTCTTTGTTTTGTTTAATTAAGAGCGTCGGTCTTTAATTTGTTAGAGTAATGTTTAGGTCAGCTAGCTCTGTTTAATTGATGAACTTGCTCGATTAAGAAGTTAGTCTCCTTTGTGTACCCAAATTATGCAATGACGTGGATGACCACTGTAACCAGGATAATTCAAACCAAAATTTTTGATGTTCAAACTCAACACACACGGGTTTAGCTATCTGAATCGTTTGTGATGTTCACATATCGTACACAGTTCTGAATAAGGGACCGTGTCCGATGACACTTTGCGCGACAGTTTTTTTGTTGAAGCGATTCCAAATTTTCGGCTTCCGCGGAAATATCTACCTCCCCGCCCCCTCCCCCTTACAAAAAGCCACATTTCCCCTCTTTCCGCCTTCCTTTCCAAGTTGAAACCTTCACTCCTTGCTTGCAGCACCGCCGCCTCCTCGTCGGCGACCCTCCTTCACGCTCCTCGGCCTCGCCTATCCAGGCAGGTAATCCACATCCGACCCCCATCCTCCTCCTCCTTCCACATCCCACATGCCCCTACCACCGGCGCGAGCACGACACCTTCCACCCAAATCACCGACCCCTCCACCAAATAAGCGCCGGCCTAAGCCATGGTGCACGCAGTGTAGCCAGGACCCCAAGGAGCATTTGGCAGCGGAGAAGCAAATCACGGCCGCACAAGCGGATGAGGTCGCGATGGCCGCCATTCATGCCGACCCCCAGATCTTGAAGGAGCACCTTGCCATTTGCTAGCTACGCCGGTTATGCATGCTCGGTTTACTCGTTGCGTGTGTCGGCGTTCTGGGAACGGGGGTCCCCAGACTTGCCTGCCTGCGGCCCATGGCGTGGGTGAGCAGCGGGCCGTATGGCCCATTTTCATCAGCGAGGCATCCAAGAACTTCGTGAGGGCCCGAGCCTCGCGAGGCGGACGACGCAAGGCCTCCTTTGGAGTGGCCTGGCTAGGCAGGCTCACTAGGAGCGGAGATATCAAGGCGGGGCAAACCTCACGAGGGACTCGTGACGTGAGACATGACGAACGGTGCCAGGCGGGTGCCAGGCGGGCGCCGGTGCGTGCAGAGTCCTTCTTTCCTCTTTGGTGCTAAGGCGGCAAGCACAGGCGAAGAGTACCGAGGCATCGGGCAAAGGTTGCCATATTGGTGCAACAAGACAAAGACCAGGAGGACGGCAAGGCGGAGGTCATCGTGGAGCCCAAGACGGCGTCACCCCGGGGCTTTTCGCAGGCGAATACCGCTTTTGTCAGGATAGATTATACTAGCTGTCCCCCTTCAAATTTTCCCGCCGTTGTTGGATCCCTTCCCTCTCAACACTTGGGAAGAGGACCAGGGCCTCTATAAATAGGACTAGCCACCAAAGTAGTGGAGGGAGAGCGGTTCATCGACTCCTCACACCACAAGTTCATACGCACAAGAACACCTCAACCTCAGGAGGCTGTTCTTCCCTTGTACTGTTCATCATCAGCCCAAGAGGAAATCCACCACCACCACACTGGAGTAGGGTATTACACCACGATGGTGGCCCGAACCAGTCACTACAAAAAAAAGACACATCCATGACATTTTGGGCCGAACGAATTTTTTTTCTGTCATACATATGACACTTCTATGACGATAATTGTGACAAAACCTGGTATCATCATAGATGTGGTGGGCTCCTACTTCTATGACAAAAAATCATGACAGCAAATGGGCTTTTCGTCCTGGGCGGGCCGGAGACGCAGCTGCATGACATTCTTTTGGCCGTCCTTGACGGAAAAAAACGTGGTAGAAGCAAGGGGGAGGAAAATTTCGGGGAGTTCCCGGTTACGGTGGGAGGTCGGGGGCCGAGCGATGCGCGTTTCTCTCATACACGTATGTGCGTGTGTGCGAGGCGTTGGCTCTAACTGAGCCCGAGTAAGGCGTTGGGCTCTAACTGAACCCAAGCGATTGCACTACAGGCTACGCGTTACTGAACCCGAGCGATCGATCGATGGCTGTTAACTGAACCCGATCGAGCGATTCCTTGGCTACTGCTGCTAACTGAAGCCAAACGATGTGATGAACAGTGAGCGTTGCGGGGGGGGGGGGGGGGTTTGGATGAACAGTGAGCGGTGGCGTTGCCTCTGGATGAACAGGACCCCCTGGTGTCGTGGAGGGCTGGATGAATAGTAGACGGTGGAGGGGTGCCCGTGGAGGGGTGGATGAACAGGACCCCGTGGTGTGGAGGGCAAGATGAACAGTAGACGGTGGAGGGGTGCCCGTGGAGGGGTGGTTGAACAGGACCCCGTGGTGTGGAGGGCTGGATGAACAGTAGACGGTTGAGGGGTGGTTGAACAGTAGTCGGTGGAGTAGCGCGCGGTGGAGGTTGGATGAACAGGAGCCCGTGGAGGCTGGAGGAGGTCGATGGTGGATGAACAGTAGCTCATGGAGGCTGGAGGGGGTCGACGGTGGAGATGAGCAGTATCCCGTGGAGTCCCGTTTTGTAGTACGCCACACCCCTCCCGATGAACAGGACCCCTGTTTCAACCGTAGCGCTCCAACACAAGTCCATTTCCTCCGTTTTGCGGTATGCCACACCCCTCCCGATCAACAGGACCCCCGTTTCGACCGTAGGAGGTCCGTTTCCTCCGTTGTGCGGTACGCCACACCCTTCCCAATGAACAGGATCCCGTTTCGAACGTGTCCGGTCGAACACAAGGCCGTTTCCTTCGTTCTGCGGTATGCCAGGCCTCGTTTCCATCGCCTTTTCCGTCCAAGCCCTCTCGATGAACACGACCACGCATTCCGTTGCCTCCCCATGAACACGACGACGATGCTATTTCTCCGTTCCGACCCAGCCATGTACACGAGCCCTCGCCATACGTATGCGCCAGTAGGCGTTCGAGACCGCGCCCGTATGTACACATACGTGGCCGTATTTTCTTTCTTGCACCCTGGCCGCTGTACGTACGTGTACATGCTACGTGTGCGCCTCTACTACGGCACGTGCGCGCCTCTACATTGACCAGTATATATGTACGTACACGTTCGCGACCAGAATGACAACGTTACGTACGCTTCGACCAGGTGGGTCCCGACTATCAGGCACTTCCTTGCCTGCGAAGATGTAGCTGGTGGGTCCCAGCAGCCAGGGGGCTGTCGGTGTACTAAAGTAGGGGTACCTTAGTACCCCAGACTTGTGCACGGGCAATTGTAGCACCCTGCGGCAAGGCCCGCCCAGGAAGCGCCAAGAGAAGACCAAGCATTCAAGACAAGGCCCCCGGCAAGAGGAGCTTGCCGGGCCAAGAAGACAAGACCCCGGCAAGAGGAGCTTGCCGGGACGACCGAGCCCATGTAAGGCCATCCAAGAACAAAGTATACGAGACAGAAGATCGAGACCCCGACAAGAGGAGCTTGTCGGGAAGGCCGAACCCAGGCACCACAAGAGAAGCCCGCCATGGCGCGCCAAGCGCCCCGGCAAGGCCTGATAGCTGGCACGCTATCAGGCACAGGAAGACGACCCCCGCGGCAAGCCACTTGCCGCGGCAAGATCGCCACCTCAAGGCTGCGCTCCAGCTCGCCCGCCCACGCGTCGCTCCGGGGCTTCCCCCAAGGGCACGTGGCGAGGCACCGAGCAGCCTGAGGCATGCGGTGGCATGCAGCCGCCATCGTGGCGAACGGTGGCGCACCCAACGGTCCGCCTCGGTGCTGTCCGGGCGACCGTGACGGGCATTTAATGCCCTTGTCCCCTACCGTCAGAAGTAGGTATGATAACACTGTGCCGCACTGTAGCGCCACCGTTCCCGCACTATTACAACTACCACCCCCTTTTACACTTTTACCCCTTTCTCTTACGTTGACACCTGTCGGTGACCCCTTTGCGCTATAAAAGGAGGCCCGTGTGCAACGTAGAAGGGGTTCCGGGGTTCGGAGATTCGGCATCCAGACAGCCATACGCTCGGTGCAGCTAGCTCTCCAAGCTCCCGAGCTCCCCAGTTCAATACAACCAAGCAGGAGTAGGGTTTTACGCGTCCATCGCGGCCCGAACCTGGGTAAACCGCCCGTGTGCTCGCCTCGATCTGCTCTCCGTGCTCCCTCCGCCCCCCTCACCGGACAACGAAAGGGGCTCCGGCCCCATAGGTGCTCGCGGGGGACGCAGTCCGCCCCGACATCTTTGGCGCGCCAGGTAGGGGGCTACGCCGGGGGACAGCCCGCTCCTGCGGATCCCAGGATCCGTCCAGTCGAAGCAGGTGTCCCCGGTAAGCCTTGCTCCGGCGAGCAGATCAGCAGTCTGAACGCCGAGGAACAGTCCGCTCCTGCGGATCCGAGGATCTGTCCAGTTGAAGCGGGGGTTCCCGACAAGCTTTGGCATTCCTTCCCACGGGCTCGTGTGCGGCCCTCCTCGAGTATCCACTCGCGCAGAGACTGGGCAAGAAGCAGCTGCTCCTTGAGGAGGCCCGCCTTCTGGCCGCTGGGCGAACGATTCGCCTCCAGCGAACTCTGCGCCGCTCTCGCGGCCGCAGAAGTTAGCACCAGAAGTCACGAGAAAGGCGACCTCGTTCCCCGGCGCGCCTCGCCCGCCGGGGTGCCGAACGAGTTGACGCCGACCGTGGGAGGAGTCTTTCCAGCGCGGTAGCCGGAACCTGTTTCCGCCAACCATCCTCTCTGCCCAAGTCTTGCCGCAGTTGCATGTGATCCTTGGCGCAGAGAGGGGCGCGGATCCCCAAGCATAGCTATGCCTAGCTCCGGAGGGTCGTGAGGCCCTGCGCCCTCACCTACCCCCAGGATGGGCTGGATGCTGCCCAAGGAGGTTTTACCCCACCGGGCGGCAAGCGATAAGAAAAGATAAGTTGCCGGAGCTCGAGCAATTGCTCCATTAATTTTTAAGAGTTATCTCCCTCGAACGACCGAGCCTTGGTTGAGAGGCCTGAGCGCGGAAGGACCGGCACGAGGCTGGTTGCGCCCTCGTTTCGTTTCGAGTCCGCTCAACGACTTGAGTGTGCTACACCCCGAGTAGCGTCCTCACTTTGTTTCGAGCTCGCCCGGCACCCTAAGCGTGCTGCGACCGCAGTCGCACCGTTTACTTTGCCTCGAGCCTGCTCAACAACCTGAGTGAGCGGCAACCAGCCGCGGCGAGGTTTCTTGCCGGTGGTAGCCCCGCCAGCGGGTCGCTGACGTCCCGCACTCGGCGCCCGTGGCAAGGCGGAGGCCTACGCCGGCAAGTCCCCGAAAGCGTAGGGCGGAAACAAACAAGGCGCCGGTCAAGTAGAGGGGATAACAGTGCGATGCATAGCCTAAGATGAAAAGTTATATTACAAAATGCCTTACTGCTGCCCTAACCAGCCGTTTCCATGGCATATTTAACAGCGGCAGGGAAAGGAGATAAAAGAAAGGGGCAGGCGGCCTAATCTACGCGGTCGCCCTCGATCCTCTTGACCCCGGCCGCCTTCTTGACGATAGGGGCGATGAGGGCCTGGATCCCCGTCAGGTCTGCGTTCTCCGGCAAGGGCCTGAGGACGTTGGTAAGCCTGATGTCGGGATTGCGGAAAACGATCTTCACCAGCACCCTCTCGAGGGCCCCGGAGATGGCCTCCCGCGTCTCGTCGGCCCGCTCCTTCGGGAGCGACGTTCGGAGGTGCTGGAGCGCCTGCACCACCCCCTGGAAGAAGGAAGTGAGCTTGGCGCTGGGCGCGACGTCCTCGTCGGTGAGGGACTGGTGGCCCTCGATCCCCAGCAGCGTCAGCTCCTTGTCGATGGTGGCGGCGATGTCGACGAGGCCCTCGGTCCACCGCTCCACTGTATCCCTGAAGGTGTTCTGGGAAACGGCGGCGCGCCTCAGCAGCTCCTCGTTGTCGTCGACCTCCTTCCGTAAAGCCGCCTCCTGCTCCTTAGCGCTGTCCAGCGCCTTGCCGAGCGCCTCCAATTTCAGTTCCAGAGTGGAGTTGGAGTTCTTGGCGGCGTCAAGCTCCCGGATCTTCTCGGCGAAGCGACCCTGAAGCTCACCAAGGGTGAGCGCACCCTTCTCGCGCTCCTGCCGGAGCGCGGCGAGCTCCTCGCCCTTCGCCTTGAGGTCGGAATCGAGCTGCGCCACCCTCGCCTCCAGCCCCTTCTTGGTGACCTCAGCAGCTGCGGCAGCGTCCCGCGCCTTCTTCAGGTCTCCGCTGAGCGCCCGCTCGCGCGCGGCAGCCTCCTCCTCGTGGTCGGCGAGGCTGGCCGTTTTCAGCACCAGCTCGCCTTCCCGCGCGGATAACTCCGCGGCGGCAAGCCTCTGCTGCTCCTCGGCCTCCCCGTCGCCCACGGGGATATCAACGCCGTCCGCCTCCTGAGCGCCGGCAACGTCGTCGGCATCGCCACGCGCGCCCTCCTCAACGACGACCTCAGCCTTCATCGGATCCGAGGCGGGCGCCGCGCTCACCGCGGCCAGGGGATCGTCGGCCGCGTCCCCCGTCGGAAGGTCCTCCCTTGCCGGGGATCTCTCCCTTGGCGGGGTAGCAGACTCGGTCGGCACGGCGGAGGCGCCCTCTGGACGCGCCCGCCGCAGCTGCTCCGCTCCTGCCCAAAAGCAACAACTTCGCATCAACAACAAGAAGAAGGAGGGCTCGCGTACGCGCCAAGCAGCAGGAGCAAGTCATGTGCTCACGCTGGGGGCTGCGTTGCGGGCTGCCCTGAGGATCCCCTGCCGGGTCCGGTAAGGGCGCCTCCGACACGACCTCGCTTGCCGGGGGAGATTCGTCATCAAGGATGACCCACGGGATCCTCGATCTCTTCGCTCTCCTCTGAGCCAGGGTCCTGAAAAGGGGACCGGGTCAAGGGAAGGGCGAACGAGCTGTCGAACAGGACGAACCATCAGGGAAAAAGATATGAGCTCCATGGGGAACTTACTCTCCGTCCTCCTCGTCGTCGGAGCTGAGCGCAGAATAGTCGAAAACCGGCTCGGCCCTGACGCGGGGGGGCAGGGGAGTGGGCTCCCGAGGCCGCTTGGCGGGGGTAGTAGATGACTCCGCCCCCGTCGACGCCGCGGCACGGGGCGCAGCGGCAACCGAAGCCCCAGCCCGCGAAGACCCCGCTCCCGCTGCCGACCCGGCCCTGCGGAGGCGCCTCCTCGGCTGGGCCGGGGGCTCCGCCTGCGACGAGCCGCCCGGAGGCTGCAGGAAGGCAACGCCGACCTCCGGCAAGCCACTCGCGCCTTGGGCAGGCTCGTCCTCGCCGCCGTGCCCGGCTGGTTCCCCCTGGTCGACAAGTTCCATCGGGTCGGCGAGGCTCTCCGCCTCCGCCGCCTCCGCCTCGGCCACGGTGAACCCAGCTTCGCCCGCGGCCGCGGCGGCGGCCGCCTCCTCCATCCTGGAGGCAATGTAAGCCAGCTCCGCCGCGGTGGTGGCTCGGATGAGGCCATCCTTCTCGGCAGGATCGACTGGCTCCTCCTCCAGGCCGTCGAAGAAGGCCCGCACGACATCATCCGGCGGCTCCTGCCAGGTCGCGTTGATCCCGTGCGAGTCGCACAATGGCATCATCGCAAGGATATGGCTGAGCGACGAGTTGTTGCACAAGGGAACGACGCCCGACGGCAGCCGGAACCACTCCGGGTGGTCAGGGTCGTGCTTGAACAACTCCTTCAACATTGCGTCGTGCTCCAGCACGGTGAAGTTGAAATTGAGGCCCGGACGCAGCCTCATGATGTCCGCCGCATTCTGGAACTCCCAGGCCGGCTTCCCCCTCTCTTGCAGGGGGGCGATCCGGCGGCGAAGGAAATCCGCGCCGACGGCGCCGACGGTGAGGCCGGCGAGCCTGAGACGCAGGATCCGGGTGATGGCGATCTTCAATCTGACATCGTCCGGGGACACCTCGCTCCAGCCATCGCCGCGCACCACCGGAGTTCGGCGCACGGCGGTGAACGGCTGCGGATGGTCCTCGACAATCAAGCACCATTCCGCCCTCCACTCCTCCCACCTGCCGCGGAGGTCCCCGCCCAAGTAGGCCTCCTTCTTGCCGGACCGGGAAACCCAGGCGATCCCACCGGACAGCGGCTCTCCTTTCTCCACCCGAGGGACAAAGAAGTGCCGGAAGAGGGCCACGTTGGGACGAACTCCGACGAAGTTCTCGCAGAGGTGCGTGAAGACCGCCATTGTGAGGACGGCATTGGGGGTAAAGTCGAGGAGGTGGAGGCCATAGGTGCTCATGATTTCAGAGAAGAACTCCGAGTAAGGCGGGCAGAGCCCGCAGTAGAAGAAGACGACGAAGAAAGGATACCCGGTCGGGTACTGCTTCTGGGCTTCGGCGGGGAGCACCCGCGTGCGCGGATGCGCTCGCGTCTTCTTCGACCAGAAAAGGGAGTACTTGTCCCTCAGCTCCACCGCACCGAGCTGGGGGGGAACGTCGCCGTCTCCTTCCGAAGCACTTCAAGCCGTAGCGCCTCGGCCGATTTCGCAGCCTTCCCCTTCGCCTTATCGCTCTTCGGGGCCATGGCGGGGGCGGGGGAGGGGGATCGTCGAAGCTGACGACGACGGGCGCTCCAAGGACAGATCGCTGCTGCCTCTGGGAGAAGGAGGTGGCAGAGGTTTTAGAGAGGTGGTAACCAAGGGAAAGGCGAACCGCCCCTACTTTCCTCCGCTATAAGAGGAAGAGGTGGGGGGGGGGACGCTTCGCCTCTCCGAATCAAGAGATCGTGCGCGACGTGACGCGCGCCTGCGCGGTTCAGCCCCGCGCACGCCACCCACGTCACGCTCACCCCGCACGCCCCGCCCCCACGACGCCGCGATAAGCGCGCGCCGCCTGGGGAAGGCGCGGCGGATGCGGAGTTAAGGAGCGGCGCGACCAAGGCCATGCGTGCCCGTGCACCGTTAGGGCCTGGCCCAACGACGCTCGGCACCGTGTGTGGCCCAGGCCCGGGGGCTCCTGTCGGTGTACTAAAGTAGGGGTACCTTAGTACCCCAGACTTGTGCACGGGCAGTTGTAGCACCCTGCGGCAAGGCCCGCCCAGGAAGCGCCAAGAGAAGACCAAGCATTCAAGACAAGGCCCCCGGCAAGAGGAGCTTGCCGGGCCAAGAAGACAAGACCCCGGCAAGAGGAGCTTGCCGGGACGACCGAGCCCATGTAAGGCCATCCAAGAACAAAGTATACGAGACAGAAGATCGAGACCCCGACAAGAGGAGCTTGTCGGGAAGGCCGAACCCAGGCACCACAAGAGAAGCCCGCCATGGCGCGCCAAGCGCCCCGGCAAGGCCTGATAGCTGGCACGCTATCAGGCACAGGAAGACGACCCCCGCGGCAAGCCACTTGCCGCGGCAAGATCGCCACCTCAAGGCTGCGCTCCAGCTCGCCCGCCCACGCGTCGCTCCGGGGCTTCCCCCAAGGGCACGTGGCGAGGCACCGAGCAGCCTGAGGCATGCGGTGGCATGCAGCCGCCATCGTGGCGAACGGTGGCGCACCCAACGGTCCGCCTCGGTGCTGTCCGGGCGACCGTGACGGGCATTTAATGCCCTTGTCCCCTACCGTCAGAAGTAGGTATGATAACACTGTGCCGCACTGTAGCGCCACCGTTCCCGCACTATTACAACTACCACCCCCTTTTACACTTTTACCCCTTTCTCTTACGTTGACACCTGTCGGTGACCCCTTTGCGCTATAAAAGGAGGCCCGTGTGCAACGTAGAAGGGGTTCCGGGGTTCGGAGATTCGGCATCCAGACAGCCATACGCTCGGTGCAGCTAGCTCTCCAAGCTCCCGAGCTCCCCAGTTCAATACAACCAAGTAGGAGTAGGGTTTTACGCGTCCATCGCGGCCCGAACCTGGGTAAACCGCCCGTGTGCTCGCCTCGATCTGCTCTCCGTGCTCCCTCCGCCCCCCTCACCGGACAACGAAAGGGGCTCCGGCCCCATAGGTGCTCGCGGGGGACGCAGTCCGCCCCGACAGGGGCGAATCATTTTTTTGCCCGGACGCACTTCCTTGCGTGCGAAGATGTAGCTGGTGGGTCCCAGCAGTCAGGGGGGGCGAATCGTTTTGTTTTTTTTGCCCAGATGCACTTCCTTGCGTGCGAAGATGTAGCTGGTGGGTCCCAGCAGTCAGGGGGGCGAATCGTTTTTTTGCCCGGACGCACTTCCTTACGTGCGAAGGTGTAGCTGGTGGGTCCCAGCAGTCAAGGGGGAAACTTTTTTTTCGCGAAATACGGTGGCCCGTCCGGTGGGTACCTGCTGTCAGGTGGAGGAATCATTATTTTCCACGTAATAAGGAGGCACTTCCTTGCTGCCGCCGTGGACCCAGCTGTCAGCCTCTCCACGTACAGTCCACGTCCGATGGAAGTCGTTCCTTGACCATGTTGACCACGCCGCGCCGAGAGCACCAGGGCGGTGGACGACGGCGAGGCCTAGGAAGGGGACGACGGGGAGCCGGGGAAGATGCGGCAGTGGAAGCCCCCCCGCGCGCGGAGAAGAGTATTAGGGTTCACTAGTTCGGCTGCGGTGTGAGGCTGTCGTCGCCGTAGAATAATAGGGGGTGTGGGTGAGTGGAGGGATGGCCTGGCCAGCGGTGGGAGTAGTATGGGGGTGGTGAGGCCTCCGCGGTAGCACAGCCGGCCATGGGAGGCAGGAGCAGGCAGCACGATCGGCGCTGCTTTGGGCGGCTAGACCAAGAAGACCAGAGGTTGAAGAAGCACTACGACCGTTGGATGGACATCGTACGGTCACTGAAGCTAGAAACGTTTATTATTGACTAAGTTGACAAAGCCCTGGGTACGCTCCAACTTAGTAGGCCCACAGGTCAGCCTCCGAAACGGTGCGCCCCAGATGTCAGGGGGAGGAATCATTTTTTGGGTGGCCGAAGCTAATAATATCCGAAATTGAACAAGAAGCACGACATCCGTTGGATAGACATCCAATGGGCACAACTACTAGAACCGTGTGTTGACTATAATAAGTTGGCAAAGCCTTGCATACGCGTCAACTTATTTTTTAGGGGACGCGTCACTTAGTAGGCCCACAAGTGTGTGGCAGAGAACTTATAGCCCATTTACGTTTTGTAAGAATGTACAACCCATTTTGGAATTCTAATGGAATTTACAACAGCCCATTTACAGTTTGTTAAAAGCACATCCCATTTTCTAGCTAGGACAATGATTAACAATTTCAACCAACTGTTGAAGATAGAATTCAATAAAATTTCCCACATTTTGATGGTGTCCGAAATATTTTTATCCCGAAATTTCTAGTCAGATTAAATATAAATTTGTATTACGTAAAAATCTAACAAAACATTGCACGCGCAACGATGAAAATTTAAGATATTCAAAATCCATAAATAATATTTTATAAACTAATTTCGTGTTTGGTGCATTTTTTTATAGTTACTGCCCAGTTTTTATAATTGCATCCCATTTATTATTTTTTAAAGCCCATTTTCCTGTTAAGCCTAATGCATCCCTCCTCGAAAAGATTTGCAGCCCAGCGGGTATTCCTCAAAAAGATGTATAGCTGGGCTAGCCATTTTCATCTTGAAAAAAATAGTATCTGGGCTGGATATCTGGCCTGGGCTAGACGGGCCACAACCCGCCCAGTTAATACCCTCTCTCCTCTAAACAACAACGAAATCATCGCCAAGAAAAACTCTGTAGTGCTCACGCCTCAAAAACACAAATACTGCTCGAGCTGCTTGGTCCCGGCTATCGGCCGCACCTTGTGCAATTCTCTCGTTTATATTGACTACATAGGTTGACAATGGTGTGGGACCGTGATGTCAGGAAACCAGGAGAAAGCAAAAAAAATATAGTTGTACATAATAAGGAGGCACTTGCGTACGTACGGCTATGGCCCTAGTGGGTCCCTAGTGTTATCCAGTCAAAATAAAGTCATCTCCTGAATCCTCATGTTCGTTGACGATGTTAACAATGCTCGGCGCCACGGCAAGCGCAACAACTCGAAGGACAACGGAGAGGGCCTCGCGGGCCCTACGGATGGTCTGATACAGTGCCCGCTACTCATTCAGGAAGCCAGGATCATCGAACACCTATTAGCACCTTCGAGAAACTGAGACAGCATGAAACGGCAAGGCCGCGCTTGGGAGCTCTTGTTTATTTCAAACCTGTATTAACATACAAGTGTAATTTACTCGTCATCGAAAACAACGCGTAAAATACAAGCGTAATGAAACCGAGGGCCCAAGGTCTGTAAGTAAAACCGGCGGGTTACGCGTGTAATTTGAGAGACCAATGTATATTTTACGAGCACTGCTATATGGATGACATTACCAGACGATACATGCACGACGTGTGTATCATGCCATCCATGGGCAAGGCTGAAACAATAGCTAACGGCTAGATTAGCAATCGTCCGAGTGTCGTTCAGCGTTTTTATCGTGTGTCAAGTACTTCTGATATTTTACTAGTCAAAATCAACCAACCAAGCGCCTTCGCCCGAGACCATCTACTTTAATTTACAAGCGTCAGTTTTACAAGCGGTTTTGGTTGTAAAACGACGATCCAATCACGGCCTAATATCATGAGTGGGTCGGAAGATCATATGGTTTCATGTCTAACCTACCCGACTTGTCGTATAGGCTATGAATGAAACATCAGACGATGAACTTCTTAAGCACGGAAACAACATAAGAGGATGATCTTCTTACAAAGCAAATCACTGGCATTAGATCGACATGCAAAACAATACGAAGCATTATTCTCAGGAGGCACGGTGAATAGCTCGTGATGCCGCATGCCACAACATTCCAAGCTCAACTTTGCAATCAAACACAAGGCCTAGCATTACATAGACAATATTCAGAACAAATTCTTAATGCGGGAATATCTCAGAAGCGTAACTATTTACTTCTAAACTGAACACAGGAACAGGAAAAAACACTCGACGCTTCTGGCTAACATCAATGAGCAAATTTTGACAAGGTTTTCCAATTCCAATATATTAAACTAACATCTTCTTGCTAACATCAATGATTAAACTTTGACAAGCTTTTCCCATTCAAAATATGTAATGCCTATGATCGTGGAGTCCTGTCGCTTCTTGCTAACATCAATGATTAAACTTTGATAAGCTTTTCCCATTCAAAATATGTAATGCCTATGACCGTGGAGGCACTCCACGTGTTGTTAAATTGACAATGGTCTCTGCAGACTAGTCATGTCACTGGTGTCTAATAATACTCTGTAAAGCTTCTCGGTCATTCCTTCTGTAATGTAGCGCACACAGTGACTGCTTCTTTCTGCAAAGTGGAACGACCAACTGGACCCAATAATGCAGCAGTTTGCCCTGGACACATTGGCTCCTTTTGTGCAGTTGAACTAAAATCAAAGTTGGAATAAAACAGAGCTTTAATTTTGATATCCCTGTAAGCAACAAAAGGTATAAGGGAAACAATTACTGAGAAATAACGGTTGATGGCTTGTACTCCCAGAAGAAAAACATCTACTGATCTACCTTATCTTAATGGGAAACAAAGCAGGAGAGTAGCAATTCTCAGTCAGTGTGATTCATTCATATTAACTGAGATATTATCTTAACAATGCCTTGTTTCAAGATGTATAAAGAACGAAAAAGCAGAAAAGTATCATTCCTAAAACAATGCGACTGATTCATTTTAACAGAGACATTATCTTAACAATACCTTGGTTAAACATGTAGAAAGAACTACAAAGCAGGATAGTACCATTTGTAAAACACTGTAAGTCTGTAACTGATATATAATAACAGAGACATTATCTAAACAATACATTTCTTAAACATGTACTCCGGCCGATCCCTAACAGAAATGGTACTCCTGCCAATCCCTAACAAGTGTTTGCAGTTTTGAACTAAGATTCAGTAGTTAATTCGGAGGAAGGTCGGTACTGACCATTCAAGACCAAGATTTGCAACAACTCGTGAGGAAGATCTCACAGAGATCTCAACACATATATGGAAATCCGGTCTCATTTTGTGCAGTTCCACCAAAATTAAGCGAAGCAAAATGTCGCAATAGCAACAAGTTGAAAAGATATCCCTATTTTAACCGAGGCAAAAAAGGAATCAATTACTGGGCAATAAAGGAGGATGAAACATGCGGCCACAAAAATGGTAATCCTGCCAATCCCTAACAAGTTTTGCAGTTTTGAAATAAGATTCAGTAGTTAATTCTGAGAGTGGCATCAATTACTGGCTTATAAAGGGGGTGATGCTGAATTTGTTGTAACAAAGCAACAAGCATCATGTCTGGGTTGGTCCCATTTTTGTTCACTACTTAATGGGAAAATACAGCAATATAATAGCTTCAATTCAACATTTATTTAAAGCAGTACCAATACAAGTAGCACAACATCTCAAAGCACACTGCACAATCATGTGGATGAAGGTCTGTACTGACCTTTCATGAGACCAACAACGATAAAATACGAATCTGCCAACACGAATAGGAAATCCAATCTCATTTTGTGCAGTTGCACTGAAATCAAGCAAAGTGTTTCGCGTAGTGAAGCAAAATGTCGCAATAGCAACAAGTTGAATAGATATCCCTGTTTAAACAGAGGCAAAAAAGGAATCAATTACTGGCTAATAAAGGAGGATGAAACATGCGGCTACAAAAATGGTAATCCCGCCAATCCCTAACAATTGTTGCAGTTTTGAAATAAGATTCAGTAGTTAATTCTGAGAGTGGCATCAATTACATGCTTATAAAGGGGGTGATGCTGAATTTGTTGTAACAAAGCAACAAGCATCATGTCTGGGTTGATCCCATTTTTGTTCACTACTTAATGGGAAAAGACAGCAATACAATAGTTTCAATTCATCATTTATTTAAAATAGTAACAATACAAGTAGCACAGCATCTCAAAACACACTGCACAATCATGTGGATGAAGGCCTGTACTGACCTTTCATGAGACAACCAAGATAAAATACGAATCTACCAACACGAATAGGAAATCCAATCAAGTTTTGTGCAGTTGCACTGAAATCAAGCAAAGTTGCTGGTGTGACATTTAAGTTTTCTATAGCAACAAGTTGAATAGATATCCCTTTTTTAAGAGGCAAAAAAGAAAACAATTACTGGCCAATAAAGGAGGATGAAACATGCGGCCACAAAAAGAAGCATCTACCTTATCTTGATGGAAAACAAAGTATAGGACAGTAGCATTTCTAAAACGGTTGCATTGATTCATATTAACAGAGAAATTCTCTTAAAACAGATCAGTAGTTAATTCTGAGAGTGGCATCAATTACTGGCTTATAAAGGGGGTGATGCTGAATTTGTTGTAACAAAGCAAAAAGGATCATGTCCGGGTTGGTCCCATTTTTGTTCACTACTTAATGGGAAAAAAGACAGCAATACAATAGCTTCAATTCATCATTTATTTAAAACGGTTGCATTGATTCATATTAACAGAGACATTCTCTTGAAACAACATTCGTTAAAAAATGTAATTTACTTTTAACAGTGGCATTGCTTCAATTTTCCGGCGGCATTCTTAGATTAACAACAGCAAAATAGCTACATGGGACATGCCAGCACCATGTGCGTCCACACGTATAAATGGGTGATGCAGAGTATGTAGCCAAGCAACATATATGCGCTGGTCCCATATTTGTTCTCTTTGAACCTTCTTCCTATGTGAGGGCAGCAAATCTAGTCGTGCACAAACTACCCGACCCCCCAGTTTCTTTCCCTTTTCAACAAAGAGATCGGTTCCTTACAGATGTGTGTACTGGGTTACCCCCCTTTCTCCCTTTTCGACCTACAAAGCGGCTGGATAGCCAGTCTATACTACTTTCCGCCCCTCCTTTCCTCATTGAACCACGTCCTAGATTCTTGCTCCAGCCCACCGCACCCTTCTTTCCTCTTTGAACCAAGACCTAGATTCGACTACAGATCGAAAAAGATCCACATGCAGCTAGAGCAACAACGGTTTCAAAGAAACTTATCCCTTAGGGTCGTCGGGATGTGGCAAGGTGTGCGGCGGGAGGCCGGATCTGCCCACACTACGTACGACAGCGAGGAAGAAGGGGTCGGTCGCCCTCCCGCACAGGCACTGGGTGAAAGAGAACAGCGCAGCCGGCAGTGGATTACCTCCCTCGCCGAAGGCGATAGAGTGAACGCTGCACCTCCTCCCCTTCCCGGTGCGACGGGATACGGACGCCTGCTTCACCAGCAGTGAGGGGGGAGAGAGAGACAAGAGGGCAACGCAGTCTTGTTTAGATCTGGTGAATGGAGGGTGAGAGAGTATGAATATAGCAAACCCTAGCAAATGAATGCTGAGCCTCCAGCGTGTAACATATATGTAGTGCAGCCAGCATGTGTAGAGTGCAAACCCTAGAGAACAAGCGCTGAGGCTCCCGCTTATATATATACTCCGGTGCCTTCACTGCACCTGCTTTTGGCTGTATGACAGGTGAGCCAGCCACATTTTGGCCCACCTGTCGTAAATCCAAAGGCAGGTGCACTAAGTCAATGAAGCTGCGTCCATATAGTACTCTCGTGTATACGACTAAAATATAGTGGAGTTCTTATTCTCTCCGTGAAAATCGTTTTAAATTGTGTAAGTACGAAACGAAACTCTTTATTTAATGTACAGTGAAGAAAACTAGTACTACTTCCGATGAACTAACGATCCACACCCACGCGTCCTGGTCGCACTTCCTGTCCTTCACGTGTGGTACACTACCCTCCCTTAAGTGAACAACCACACATGCGCCAAATTATCAGAAACGTGTGAGAGTGTGTACAAATAAAGAAATTTAATTTCAATTATCGGAAAGGTTTGAGAGTATTACAAAGTTTGACTAGCTACTGATGGAAGACAGCTTGTTTTTCATCGAAAATCGATCAGCTTCACTAGCCGACGCAACCATGAGGCGCAACCATGAGCATCGATAGGTCATCGTGGTGATGCATCATCCATTTGGCATCAAGTTAGGGTGAGGCACCTAAGAAGTTCGACAAATCCTCACCGTGGTCTGTTTCTTCTCAGTAATCAAGCTCGAGGAAGGAAGAACCACGTGGCAGAGGACAGTGAGGCGGAATAACAATGGCCCCAATTTTGTATAGTTCCACTAAAATTGGGGAAGACATGCCCGGGTATGGAGACACGCATCGCTGTTTCCAAAAATATAAAAAAGGTTTAGCAACGACATCTCAATTGTCAATAAGAATTGATGAAAAGTACACCAACAAACAGAAGCATCATAATTATCTTGATGGGAACTAAACCAGGATACCCGAGAAAAAAAGCATTTCTTCATTTAACCAGTGATAGTACTACCACCATATGGACAATGACCGCACAACCACCATGTACTTTTTGTCGAAACAACATGTATACCTCCACCGAGGCATAAATCAGGACAACTTTTTGAGTGGCATTTCCTCTATAATAGTAGAAGGTGATGTTGGACTAGCCGACGAACCCTAGCTACTATGCATGGGGAGCTGGGGAGTAGTCGCATAGAAGAAAACCCGCACGCAGCGACCTGGGGAGCTGGAAAAGTACAAGAAGTTATACCTCAGGTGGGCAGATGTCATTTAGGCGGGCGGACGGGATCTGCCCACACGACGGCATCGAACAAGGGCGCGGAGGATCTTCGTCCGCGCCAGCGCCGGCTCCGTGAGGACGGTGCGCATTGGTTTCCTCCGTCGCCGATGGCGACAACGTCAACGCTGCACCTCCTCACCTCCCGCAGCGGACGGGATTCGGCCGGATCTGTGACCACAGGTGAGGAGAGAGATAGAGTGGACACTGTCATCTTGTTTTGATATGGAGAGTGTGAGAGAGCGAGACGTGAGAAACTCTATCAAACAAGAGGCTATAATGGAGTAAACAAATCTCTCTATAGTAGTGGTTTTAAATAGAATACGCGCGTTCCTGAAAAAAGAAACGAAAACTGGCGGACAATTTTTTTTGGGTTTGTCTAGGACACATCTAGATGTGACATAGTTATGTCACATATAAGTTGATGTCCACTCTGTTTGTGGTCTTTTCCTAGTTTTTTTTGTTTCTTGTTGCTACATTATATACTTGTGGGAGCTTAGATGTGATATCCTTAAATAACATCTAGATGTGAATTAGACAAACTGATTTTCTAACGTACCAAGAAAGAAAACTCGATCAAAAACACGCCCTCGCTTCCAGGTCGCGAGAGTCGTCACACACACACACATAGACATAGACATGCATATCCGTGTTTACGTAAAATTCCATTTCCATCTCCATATCCAATCATATTTGTCCAACTAGCACATTATTTACGTTGTTAGTTATATACGCAGCAATATTAACGTACAACATCTCTTGTTTGCGCACGTCCGAACCGCTGCCACGGCCGGTCCTGACCAACCCGAACCCTCTGCATCACCCGCGCATGCTTCCCGCCCAAAACATTTATTGCATGTGATAATGGAAGCGTCTGCACTCTTATTATAATTTTAAAATGTGATAAAGCAATCTTCAACACATTTGGTTCTCTTCGAGGGTTCTCGCATGTGATAATGGAAGTTGATTGCATGGAACACTTGCCACAATTCTCGCTTAATTCTGGCCCATATCCTGTTACAAATAGTAGCGCTCAGTAATATTTCCTCTTTTTTGTTATTCAGCATGTAAACAGGTCAACAAACCTTGCGGCGCATCTTTGTGCGAACCGTGCTTGCTACACTTTGAATGTGGCCGAGAGCTGGCTTCATGAAACACCTCGCTTCCTACTTCTTTTTTTGGCTTCCTAGTAACCAGTGTCTTGGCTGATCGTCCTAAGAATGCTTATATATGAATAAAGCTCTCTCATTTACCCGCAAAAAAGATTAAGCCATATTAACCGGAAAGGAGGGAGTATGGACTAGCACTACTTTTTGGTGTGTCCCGTCAACTCACAGAATGAGGAGAAGCTTGCAGGACAAGGTGAAGCTCGCTTACACCTTTTGACTAATGCAACTTACCCTCGGTGGGCATGCATCAGTCCATCCGGTGTCAGATTGTCAGAGGCATACACTGTAGTACCCAACATGTGGAGTACCATCATTGTTCGACTTCACGAAGGGGCGAAGAGCCAAGCGCAGTACTAGTACGCGTACTTGGTTTTGCACCTTCATACTACTCCACCCTCCGTCACAGTTTACAGGGCGCGCTTCATTATGATGCATTTCTCTCAATGCATTTCCACCACCAGAGAGACTTTAGACGCGTTTGGTTTAATGCTCAATTAATTAGGGCGTGGTAACCGCAATCAAGTCCACAATTTTCTCTCCATGTACTGTACTACTATGGAGTGCATGGATGTGTGTACCCGGGGTGGAAGCACTGCATGCATGTGTGTACGCATTATTCCCTCCAGTAATAGACGTCGTGCTATAACTACCAATGCTATTTTTCAGGCCGATCGCTAGTCGCCTTGGTCCCACATTTTTTTCTTTTTTCTGAAGCGCGCTGTATAAACAGTGACAGATGGAGTAGTATGAGCGGATTCAAAGAAGAGCGTATTGATGGTTGCTTCTTTAGAGCAACTTGGTGGGGCTTATGATTTGACTGCTCATTACTCACTATTAATGCGGCGCAACGACCGGGCTGAGTCTCCCATGCGGTTGTGCACTACCCCCTCGATTCTTAAATATACTCCGGAGTATTTGTCTTTCTAGAGATTTTAACGAGTGACTACTCAAATATTTGTCTTTTTAGAGATTTCAAATGGACTGGCACATACGGATGTATATAGACATATTTTAGAGTGTAGATTCACTCATTTTGCTCCGTATGTAGTCACTTGTTGAAATCTCTGTTAAGACGAATAAAATATTTAGGAACGGAGGGAGTACACATACAAAGCAAAATGAGTGAATCTACACTCTAAAATATGCCCGTTTGAAATTTGTAAAAAGACAAATATTTAGGAACGAAGGAGTATAATTTCGTGCATGGCACATGGACCCGGATGATGAAGAGGCTTCTGGCAATGCTATCAAGCTTCCATCATTTGTTTATATAATTTATGTACTATACAAAAAAATCCAGCGACGTGAAATTGTACATTGGTGTGAGCTTTCAGCTTTTGTTTCGCGTGTCTTGCCATCGATGCTCTTTCGGAAACAATAAAAAACTAACTTCCTTGCTAATGCATGTCAATTATTAGCAGATCAGAGCTAATAACTACATCACAACTGAAGACAAAGTTGTGAGAAGGTGTTAAATTAAAATTGATCCATGCTTTCATTTGCAGCAACGTCCCCCCAGCTCTGTCTAAATCAACAAGGCATGTTGGGAATAAAAATAGCTGTCTGGAGCATGCAACATTCCGATCATTTTGTGCAGTTCCACTAAAATAGAGCTGAGCGTCCCTATTCCAAAGATATCTAGTGTGATTACGATAATAGAGGACTGCTGATGAAACAATAAACACACAAATAGAAGCCGGTCACCTTTGCAGTCTCTCTTAAGACTAACTAGTTGGAGAAGATTAGGCTCGGAGTTGGATGAGGAAGATAGAGCAAAACCAATCTCCCTTTTTGCAGTCGCACTGAAATGTAGAGACATTGCCCGTGTGACATTTTAGTACAACTGCAAAAAACACTCTTAAGAAAAAAGTGATTTGTGTAGTTCACCAAAAGGTCGCAATAGCAACGAGGTGAAATGGATAGCCATGTTTGCAAAAAAGAGGTAGAAAGGAAACAATTACTGGCCAATAACAGTTGATGACACATGGGACGACAAAAAAGAAGCATATTCCTTGTTCTAAGGGAAGATAAAAACATGGCTGTGTTTGTCTAAAACGGTGTGAGGATGAGAATGCAATATGGAAAGTGCGCCGGACGAGCTATGTTTTGGGCAAAGAACTATGGAAGATCCACATGTAGCGACGTGGGAAAACGGGCAGTGGAGCAAGGCCGGAGGGGATACCTGGAGGTCATCGGGATGTAACTAGGAGAGCGGCGGCGGGCGGAATCTGCGAGCAGGTGGTGTAGGCCCTGCCGCGCCGGAGCTTGGTCAGAGAGAACGGCGTGTACCGCAGATCGAGAGGTGCTGCCTCGGCGCCGTCGAACGGAGAAACGATGCACTTCCTCCATTTCCCCCGGCGGACGGGATGCGGCCGGATCAGTGACCAACGGTTAGAGAGAGAGAGAGGCGACTGCACTCCCTTTCCCCAGGCAGACGGGATGCGGCCGGATCAGTGACCAACGGGAGAGAGAGAGGCCACCGGAGCCTTGTGTGAGATACTTTGAAGAGCGGACTACCTTTTCCTCCATAAAAATCGTTTTATATTTTGTGTACGTGCCATTGAGCGCTATAACTTTATTTAAAAATAACGCGGCAACGCGTCGAGTCGAACTTTGTTTCGTGCACGCGTGGTACACGACCTCCCTAGGTAAACAACCGCTACATGCGTTCAAATTAGCACGTGGGCTGCCAATTCGTAAAGAAATGAGCTCCACCGTGTACCCGCATGGGTGTGGCTGGGCACGAAGCGTGAATACGTGCACGGTGCACCATCACCTACGTGGGGTTGTGTGAGAGAGATACAAACCTAGAGAGATATAGTGTGTGGGTTCTTGAGAGTTTTTCTTGGGGGAGGGGGTGGGTCAATCAAAAAATTTAACATATGCAATGTGTGTGAAATAGAGTCCTGGATATAACATATATATAGAGGGGGCGATCCACGAGAAGAGAGTGGAGGTATCATCGGCTTGAGGTGTCCATAGAATCAAAGAGAGGGATGATGTGTGTGTGTGTGTGCGCGCGCGCGATCGATAAAGAGTGCCATCGAATTTGTGTGTGCCCACGTCAAACATATAGAGTGGCTGGCCTACTGGACGTGAGATGGGATATGTGCAGTTTGTCTCTGTGGCATGGATACCTACCTGCAGCGCTCGACTATCGGTGTGTGGTGGGGGAAGAGGGAAGCCCAATTAACTATAGAGGTACAATGGCTGGTATATGTGTGGAGGAGGAGAGAGGCCTGCCTCATGTATTAAGGAGATCGATCTGCCTCATGTATTAAGGGAGATCGATCGGCATCCATGCATATGTGCAGGAGATGAATAAGGTCGGGAGAGAGACAGAGCTAGAGTGTTGGAGGGGGTGGTAGTGGAGTTGCTTCTAACAAATGGTGGGATAGGCTTGGTAGACAAACGGAGGGCATGCCCGCAATATCAATAAGAGAGGAGATGGCTGCTTGTTGTCTGTGCACGTGCGTGTGAGTGACGGGTCAGGAGGCATGCACGAATGATGAGGGGGGACGATGTGGCTGTGGTAAGCAGACGTAACTACATAGGAAGATCAATCTCCCTTTGTAAGAGAAAGGAGAGACATAACTTGTGAGGAACGTCGATCGATGGGGGGGGTAGTTAAAGTCGATCTAGGTATATGTTGGGAGATCAATCGGTATACATGCATGTGTGTGTTAGAAGTAAATGAGGCACGAGGAGAAGGATAGAGAGAGAGGGATGCATGTAGGAGGTGGTACGAGAGGCATACTATATCGAGGGGGAGGAGTGGGCGAGTACGAGAACGATGAAAAGAGTGGTGGGAGTGAGGCATGGACGGTGACAAGAGAAGAGGGGAAGCTTGTATTTGTGCTAGGCACACCTGGCTAGAGAGGCATATCGATCGATGTGTGCCGGAAAGAAGGAGCTGGGGGGCCTACACACACCGTGGGTGAACGACCTAAAGTGAAAAGACGAATTTGCGCGATGGAGCTAGAGAATGCTGAGGGAGGGTGAGAGGGATGCGGGCGTGTGCATGCACAAGAGAAAGTTAGCGCTAGCTACAAAGATAAGAGGGTTGTGTGGGTGTAAAAGACGAATAGAGATCATATATACTTCATTAGAAAAAGCGAATTCAGATATTTGAAGAATTTATCATAGTGTTTAAAACCGACGGATGTGCGAATATATATAACGGTGATAAACATGGTGTGGTTATGAACATGGTATACTACATTTAATATATTTTATCTCTACTCTTATAAAAATGGAGTTGTTGATGATGGTGTGCCTGCCATCCTGCATTATAGGCCATCTGATTTATATC
This sequence comes from Aegilops umbellulata, assembly GCA_032464435.1. Lineage (NCBI taxonomy): Eukaryota > Viridiplantae > Streptophyta > Magnoliopsida > Poales > Poaceae > Aegilops > Aegilops umbellulata. The sequence goes on along the minus strand of CP136054.1, from coordinate 152,959,136 downwards.
TGGCGGATAGCAACGAAACTTTGATGGTTGAAGTTGGCAACAATCATGATTGTAGATTCTTATTGAAATAGAGAAACGAATTCAAATTTAGTTCGAATTGCACTAGTAATATAGACATTTGGAATGCACTAAAATGTTGGTATGAGTAGGTTACGTGCATTATACAGCAAGCAAAAAAAATTAATCGGACATAACATGGATTCATACTCCCTCCTTCGATCTATATAGGGTGTAATGAGATTTTTAAGACCTCCTTTGACTATTGACAAGATTAATAGTACATGACATGCACAATGTGAAAATTATATCATTGAAAGAACCTTTCACAGACGAATTTAACGATGTGCTTTGTGTAAGTTGCATGTCATATATCATTTCTCTAATATTTGGTCAAAGTTAGCATCGAAAAACGCATTAGGCCATATATAGATGGAAGGAGGGAGTAGCTTTGAATAGCATTTGTACAGTAAGATGGGGCAAGACTCCCTCTTTGTGTGGTGTGAATAGTTTTATTTTTTTCGTTTTCTTTTTGGTTGAGGGAAGTGCGAATTGATTTGGTACGTACAAGTACAATATTATGACACGTTAGGCTTGTCCCTAAAATTGAACCCGCGTCTTGTTATATCCCGAAAATTCAGATATCGTGCTCCCAAAACTGGCGCCCTCACAACCCGCGCCTTGCTATCCCGAAATTACGACGCGCGCGAAAACTCCCTCCAGCTGCCAAATCCCGACACGCGAAATCCCCCTTCTAACCCTGAGCGGAAAGGGCCGCTAGTTCAAATCGGTGGGGGTACTTTTGTAACACACCCTACATTTTGGACAAGCGCGTTCCTAAGTCATGCTTCATCCCCTCCCATCGTCCCCTTTTCGCCATTCGAAATCCCAGGCCGCCATAACCTCTCCGCTCCAGCCGTGAAACCCCACCCTCCTCCGTCTGCCACGTCACCGCTGCCCAGCCGGAGCCTCTTCCCCGACGACGTCATCCACAATAACAGCTCGACGTCCCTCGTCCACCTCCCCGGATGAGGATCCGTCGTCCATCTCGCCGTCCCGCCGGTTCAGCCACCCCGTCCCCCACCTCTAAGGAGTTGCTCAGACGATCGCCTCATCTATCGCGGCTGCTCCATCCCCACATCGCCGCCTTAACCTGCTCCACCGGAACCGCAGCATCCTCACCGACTCCTCGGACGAAGCCGAGGCCTACTCGGCGCCACCAAAGAGGTTGCACACTCATCGCATCGCACCTTCTCCTTAACTCGACCTCCCGGCGCCGACGGTGCTCCATCCCGCACCCCCATGGAGTGGCTACCTTGAAGCCGGCGCCGCGGGCGACATCACCACAGCGGCTCTCCCCCAGTGCGAGGCCCCTTCGGCGGCAGCGTCCATACCAGTCGGATCTGCTGCTACTGCTCTGGCCCTTGCTCGATCGCTCACTCACCCAGCTGCTGCTCTCCCCCTCGCTCGTGCTGCTGCTCTGCTCCGATTAAGCCACACTTCAGTCGACTGAATCGACTTTTGGGTCAGTCGATTTTCAGGGGTTGGAGGGGCTCGCCGGAGTTAAGGAAGAACCACCCGCATCGGGGACAGGGGCTCGCCGGAGAGGTACCCCACTATCTATCTTAGGGTTCATGGTCGGGAGGGGGGGGTGCGGGGGTCCTAGAGGGCTGGCCGGGGCGGCGGTGGTGAGTTGTTTTGGGGTGGCGAGGTGGCGCTGGGGTCGGCGGTTCGGCCGGTGGTGGCTGGAGGCTTAGGGGCGTGCAGGTTGAAGATGAACTACAGACCCTCCCTAAACTACATGTCAAGTGCCTCTCTGCTACCATTGCGTTCAGTTTCGACAGTAGCATTCAGATTCCACAGTAAATTTCAGTTTCGACAGTTAAGTTCAGAGTCATCAGTTTTTACCTCATCTGTTGTAGTCAGGTGGTTTTTGGTGATGTTAATTTTACATCCATTTTACATCATCTATTGGAGATGCTATTATCATCCCACTTGAGATTGACGATGTCTGTCTTGTGCTGCTTCAGCCTTGACGTCTTACGGCTCACCGGAGCTGCTCCAATGACAGAACGATCCATCACAATAGAGCAGTGCCCTGGACGCCATCTACAGATTCATCAGATCTTCCTCCACACCTCCGACAGCCACCTCATCCTCAACTGCTTCAGCGACCAACCCAATGATGCTGAGGTCGACACGGCTACGGCAAAGAGGTTGTACACTTGTTGCATCAATTATTACTATACATTCACGTCGATCCATTAGGGCTATTTTGGTTCAACGGAAAAACATCGATCCACTGGTTGTTACCATCACTCTAAATTTCTGCATGCTCTCCTTACATAATCTCACCATATTTTTTCCCTATGGATGTCAGATATTGTACACTGTCATGCTGAACATGTAGAGAAAAAGAGAAGAGTTTTGCGCGGCAATACAATGTCTTGCAGACATCGCTCCATGGTGGGTTCAATGGAAAACCCTCCCCACCCCTCTCCAGATTGTAATCTAGAGGAAGTTATCTGTTATGAGGCGGATTCAGACGCCGCTGACCACTCCTATTTACCCCCCCCCAAGGTGTTTGCTCTACCTTGGCATGATGATGTTAGTCATATCATGCATATGTTGCCTTGCAGTGCCTACTTTTGACATCATATATGTCATCTGCTTAGTTTAGACATGTTCTGTAATGCCACCTGTTTAGTTTCTATATCATACATGGGAATTATGCAGTCTCATGTCTTTTAGCCAGCCATAATATATGTGAAATGTGCAATGCCATCCTGTTTAACCAGGCATCATATATTTGAATGATATTTTGCCCTTCCTTTTCTTAATTACATTTCCATTTGTCGACAATGTTTGTACATTAAACTACTCTTCCTGTGAATCAGCCATTTGGGTGGGAGATGAAAAAATCTGGAGTGAAAACGAGGCCTTCAGAGCAGACAGTGCTACCTGTCGAAGCAGATCTCTTGTTGGGTCCCGATAGCTCCTCAGAGATGGATTTAGAGATAGATGATCAGTCCTATTCCCCCACTGAGGTGTATGCTCTAACTTGGCACGGTTATACTGTTCATATCATGCATACAGTGTTGTCGGATCACGGGTTCCGGCAGACCCTTAAGGTTAGAACTCTGGGGTGCGCGCGGAGGTTATGCCCTCTACCTCTCCGTCTCGCAAGGATCTAAACTACAGAACGAACAGCACAAGAGACACATGGTTTATACTAGTTCGGGCCACCATTGTGGTGTAATACCCTACTCTAGTTTGTGGTGGATGGATTGCCTGTTGGGCTGATGAGGATGAACAGTACAATGAAGAACAGCCTCGCGAGGGTCTGTTCTTGGCTAGGGGATGAACTGCTGGGGGAGTTCAATCGCCCTTCTCACTCTCTGGGTGTGTTGCTAGCTCTGTCCTCATGCCTTTACCCGGGGGGGGCTAGTCCTATTTATAGGCAAAGGCCCTGGGCCTCTTCCCAAATATTTGAGCGGGAAGGGCGCCAACAATTGGCCAATTCGAAGGGAAACATCTGGTACACTTATCCTGACTAAAGTTGGTCTTCGCCTGCCAAAGGCCCTGTGGTGACGCCGTTCTGGGCTCCATGGTGACCTCCTTCCAACCGTTGGACTGGTCTTGGTCTCGTTGCACCGAAATAGGTGCCTTTGCTTGATCCTCTCGCCTGCGCTTGCCCCCTTTGCACCAAAGAGGAAAGGGGAACGCTGCGCGGGCTGGCACCCGCCTGGCACCCACGATCGGCATGGCTTGCGTCATGGGCACCTCGCGAGGTACCCTGCCTTGATCTCTCCGCCTCCTCGCGAGCCAGCCTGAGGAGGCCGCGCCTAAGGAAGCGCCGTGCCGTCCGCCCCATGAGGCTTGGCCCCTCGCGAGGGTCTTGAGTCTTGTGTTGATGAAGATGGGCCATGCTGGGCCCCCATTTGAGCCACGCCGCAGGCCGCAGGCAGGCAAGTCTGGGGAACCCCGTTCCCAGGACGCCGACAGTAGCCCCCGGGCCCAAGGCGTGCATGGACTTGGCTGTGCCGAGGGGCGAAAGGGCAAGGGCGAAGCGCCGCGTGCCCTAACAGCCTGCGGCCTTGGGCGCCGCATGGCGGTTTGACAGGACGTAGGCGTCTCCGCTTCCCCACGATGCCTTGGCAACTGCGTGACTTGACTAGCCCCTGCATGCGTAGATACGGGTCATTATTACCTACGATCGTGGTGCTCGATGGTTGGCCTTTTCTGGCTATAAGTACGAGGCTGCATAAGCTCCGCCAGTTCGCCCCTTCCCGCTTCTCTTCTTCTTCCTCTCCTTTGCCGCCCGCCGCTCGCATGGCTCCGAAGAGGTTCTCAGTCGCGGAGAAGGGGAAGGCTAGTCGGGCGGGGCCCGACTCCCCTCCGGCCAAGCGCGGCCGGGGTCGTCCCCGCAAGCATCCCGTGGTCCCCGCTGTGGCTCCCCGTGGCCACAGGGATGGTTCTCCGCGTGGTGGTGAGCGCTCGGCTGCCAAGGGGAGGCAGGCTGTGGCTGCGTGCCCCCCCCAGACCGCGCTTTCGCTCGGCGGAGGTGCTGCCGGAGTTCGTCGTGTGGTCGGCGGACCCGACCAACACCTGGCTCCAGCTCCCTCGCTTCTTTATCACCGAGCTGCCGGCCAGCGCCCGGTGCGGCTTCTGGCTTTAGGCTGACGGTTGCTGCAGTAGGGCCTCCTGGGTTTCGCTCGTGGTCTCCCCTTCTGGGAATGGGGCCCTGACCCACGGCTGGCAAACGTTTACCTGCGCGTGCGGCCTGGGCCAGCGGTGCACCCTGCACTTCAAGTTCGACGACGACGGCACCCTCTTTGTGAGGGTGTTTGGGGAAGATGGTCGCCGCACAGGATGCTGCCCCGAGGGCGACGACCGCGGCCAGGGGCCTCGCTCCGACGACGATGGAGGAGACAGCGCCCGCTCCGATGGCGGCGCCCGATGCTTCCCAAGCTCCCCCAACTCTTCTTCGGGTGGCTCCTCCAGCGGCGGCCGCAGCCAGCCCCCTCGCCGTCGCGCTTGCTTGGGGGGTGGCTGTTCATCCACCCGTCGCCACGCCCCGGTGAAGCGCGAGAGGGAGTCCGCCTGAGCTTCGGAGGCATCCCGTGTCGCCTCTGCAGGCCGATGTGAGGCGGGCCGCGTCGAGCTCGCCCTTTCCTTTTCCTTTTGCTCCCTGTGTAAGACAAAACAACTGCATGGAGCCCCGTGGGGGCGTGTTAAGAATCATTGCCGTTGTAGCCATTACCTTGACTTTGTTGTTGCGCTTCTCGACTATTTGCCCTCGCATAGGTAGTTTGCGGCCCCAGCCGGGGGGCGACCGACCCAGGCCCTGTGTGCATGTCGCGGTGGCCGAGGGGCACGGACTAGAGGGGTGCTCCTGTAGAGAGCCCGGGCCGTGAAACCTTTAAGCGGCTAGAGCAGAAACATTCACGAGGGCGTTCGAGTTCCATCCCTCGTGAGGCCTTTCATGAGAAAAATCAAAACGAGGAGCGAAAATCGATGAACCACAAATCAACAACGGCGATTGTTTCGATAAGACTTCAGATGCAAATAAACATGTCAAATGCGGAAAGCAAATGAAAAAGCCGCGTCCGGCACCTAGTCTAGTCTTCGACGTCTTCTCACCAGCGCGGAGCTAAGTGCTGCCACTAGGCGTGGGAGGGAGCCCCAGGGCCTAAGGCCGGCGCTCCTGAGACTCCGGGGCGTGTACAGCCCCACTCATTATTACGTGAGAGTGTCACGGGGCGGCGAGCTTCACAGGCATTGGCCTTCTTCACAGGCTCCAGGCCTTTCTCCTTAGAGGTAATAAGCTTCACAGGCACTCGCCTTCTTCACAGGCTCTGGGCCTTTTCCAAAAAGAGATGAGCTTCACAGGCGTTCGCCTTCTTCACAGGCTCTGGGCCTTCTCCAAAAAGAGATGAGCTTCACAGGCGTTCGCCTTCTTCACAGGCTCTGGGCCTTCTCCAAAAAGAGATGAGCTTCACAGGAGTTCGCCTTCTTCACAGGCTCTGGGCCTTCTCCAAAAAGAGATGAGCTTCACAGGCGTTCGCCTTCTTCATAGGCTCTGGGCCTTCTCCAAAAGAGATGATCATCACAGGCGTTCGCCTTCTTCACAGGCTCTGGGCCTTCTCCAAAAGAGATGATCTTCACAGGCGTTCGCCTTCTTCACAGGCTCTAGGCCTTTTAGGGGTAGAACCTCCGGAGGTGTTGGATGTTCCACGCGTTCTGGATTGGCTCCCCCTCTTGAGTCTCCAAGCGCACGGAGCCTGGCCTGGAAACATGAACAACCTTGAACGGGCCCTCCCACATGGGAGAGAGCTTGTGCAGCCCCTCCCTGGAGAGGACCCGCCTGAGTACGAGGTCTCCTACCTCGAGGGTCCTGGGGAGGATGTTGTGGCAGTGATATCGTCGTAGCGCCTGTTGGTACCTTGCCGCTCGCAGCGCGGCTTCCCGGCGGCATTCCTCCCCCAACACGAGGTCCATCCCCCGCATGGTGTCCTGCTGCGCCTCGTCGAACGCCAGGACCCGTGCGGAGCGACGCCTGACCTCGTGAGGAAGGACTGCTTTGGCTCCATAGAGCAGGAAGAACGGGGTCTCCCCGGTTGGCTTGGTCGCGGTGGTGCTGATGGACCACAGCACGGATTGGAGCTCGTCGTACCAACCCCTGCCGCAGGCCTCCAGCTTCTTCTTGAACGTTCTGGTCTTGAGGCCTCTCAAGACCTCCGCGTTGGCTCGTTCGGCCTGCCCATTGCTTCGCAGGTGTGCCACCGAAGCGTAGCATATCTGCATCCCAAGGTTAGCACAGTATATTTTGAAGAGATTACTAGTGAACTGCGAACCGTTGTCTATGATGATGCGGTTCGGCACCCCAAACCGGCTCATGATACCCGTGATGAACTTGACCGCGGAGCCCGCGGGGATGGTACGGACAGCCTCCACCTCTGCCCACTTGGTGAACTTGTCAATGGCGACGTAGAGGTAACGGTAGCCCCCTGGCGCGCGAGGGAACGGGCCCAGGATATCCAACCCCCAAACTGCGAATGGCCACGAGAGGGGTATAGTTTGCAGCCCCCCCGCTGGTTGATGGATCTGCCTGGAATGGAACTGGCAGGCCTCACAAGCCTTCACCAATTCGATTGCATCGTTGAGCGCGGTGGGCCAATAGAACCCACTACGGAATGCCTTGCCGACGAGGGTCCATGATGATGAGTGGTGTCCACAGTCTCCGCCGTGTATGTCCTTCAGTAGTTCCTTTCCTTGCTCCCTGGAGATGCAGCGCAGAGATACATCATTTGGTTGCTTCCGGTAAAGTTCCCCATCTCTGATGCAGTATGCCGTGGCCTGCCGCGCCACACGTTCTGCTTCCTCTTCCCTTTCCGGTAGGGCCCCTTGTGTTAGATAACTCCGGAGTTCTGTGATCCAGCACTCCTCCTGAGGTTCCATCATCAAGAGTAGGCGTGCTCCTAACGTCGGCCCACAGACCGGGGCTCCCGAAGCTGGCGGCCGGGGGAGCTCCTCTCGAGGCTGAGCCGTGTTTGATAACGTCGGCTGTGCTGAAAGTTTGAAGAGCCGCTCCTCGAACACGCCGGGTTCCTGCGGCAACCGCCTGGATGCCCGTCCGGCTATGTCGTCAGCTTCCTGATTGGTGCCACGGGGCACGTGCTTCAGCTCCAGCCCCCAGAACTGCTTTTCCATCCTTCGGACCTCCGCCAGGTAGGCCTCCATATGCTCGTCCTTTGGCTCGTACACCTTGTTGGAGAAAATGACTAGGAGCTGCGAGTCTCCCTTGACGGTGAGGCGCTTCACTCCCAGGGCCACTGCGGCCTTCAGCCCGGCTATCAGTCCCTCATACTCTGCTATGTTGTTGGAGACCTTTTCACCTCGCTGGAAACAGACCTGTACGACATAATAGAGCTTATCCTGAGTGGGTGATATCAGCACCGCGCCAGCCCCCACGCCATGCCTGGAGAACGCCCCATCAAAGTACATAACCCAGCCTTCCGGCGCCTCACTTCCTAGGGAGAGGGACCGATCCTCATCGTCCTTGAGGCCTGGTGCCTCCGCCCATTCCGCCACGAAATCGGCCAATGCTGCTACTTTGATGACCCTGGTTGTGCTGAACTCGAGCTGAAACGCCTGCAGCTCTATATTCCACTCGGTGACCCTTTCGGCCGAGTTAGTGCTCCTGAGCACTCTCTCCAGGGGGTACGATGAGACGACCTTGATGGGGTGAGCCTGGAAGTAGTGACGGAGCTTGCGCGAGGCTACCAGTAACGCGAGGAGGAGCTTCTGAGGCATTGGGTACCGTGCCCTCGCGTCCCTTAGCACCGTGCTAACAAAGTAGACCGGGTGCTCAACAAGGCTGAGAGCATCTTGGGTCGCGGCGCCCTCGGGAGGTAAGGGCACCTCATGAGATGACGTGGCCTCAGGAGGTGAACCATCTGGGCATGCGGCCTCCCCTGTCTCCGGTGCGTTCTTCGGTAGCTGACCCTCTTCATATGTGGTTGTGGTTTCCACGGGCTTGCCTTGTTCCCGTTTTGTCTTGCCTCGGGCTGCCGCTGCGGTCTTGACCTGGCGCTCCTCCCTAACCGCAACCAGGGCTGCGCTGGCGGAGTAGGGAGTGGCGGCGAGGTAAAGCAGCAGGGGCTCTTGAGGGCGCCGAGCCACCATGACTGGGGGACTGGTCAGGTACCTCTTAAGATCTTGAAACGCCATATCTGCCTCTTCAGTCTACTCAAAGGGCCCCTTTTTCTTCATCAGCTGAAAGAAAGGCAGCGCTCGCTCCCCCAATTTGGAGTTGGAGCGCCCTAGCGCGGTCATGCGCCCAGTGAGCTTCTGCATTTCTCTGAGGGTCTTTGGCGGACTCATGTCCTCGACCGCCTTGACCTTCTCTGGGTTAGCCTCAATGCCACGGTGGGACACAAGGAAGCCCGAGAGCTTGCCCGAGGGGACCCCAAACACACATTTCTTTGGGTTGAGTTGCAGGTTTACTGCGTCGAGGCTCGCGAAGGTCTCCTCCAGGTCTTGTATCAAGGTCTTGGTCTCCCGAGATTTCACCACAATGTCATCAACGTAGGCTTCGACATTCTTCCCGAGTTGCGGGCCCAAGGTGATGTGCATCAGCCGCTGAAAGGTCGCCCCTGCGTTACGCAGTCCAAATGGCATGCATGTATAGCAGTATACCCCGCACGGGGTCAAGAAGGCGGTCTTCTCTACGTCTTCTACCGCCATCTTGATCTGGTGATATCCGGAGAAGACGTCCAAGAAGCACAGCAGGTTGCACTCGGCGGTGGAATCGACAATCTGGTCGATGCGGGGGAGCGGAAACGGATCTTGCGGGCATGCCTTGTTGAGGTTGGTGAAGTCGACACACATGCGTTCCTTCCCCCCTTTCTTGGTCACAACGACAGGGTTGGCCAACCAATCCGGGTATCGGACCTCGCGAATGACCCCAGCGGCTTCTAACTTGCGGGTCTCTTGGACGATGAAGGCCTGCTTCTCTGCGGACTGCCGCCTGGCCTTCTGCTTCACGGGGCGCACATTTGGGCACACATTGAGGTGATGCTCGATGACGCTCCTGGGGACCCCTGCCAACTGATCGGGCTCCCAAGCAAACACCTTCTTATTTGCGCGCAGGAACCTGACCAAGGCCTCCTCCTGCTCAGGCTCAAGGTTGGCGCCTATGGTGAAAGTGGCACTAGAGGACACGTCCTCGTCGACGGGTATCTGCTTGGTTTCTGCCTTGTCCTGGGTGAACAACTGCTTCTTCTTGGTGAGCGGAGCCCCCTTGGGCTCAGGGGTCCCCGCGTCGGCGGGCTGTGCCGATGCCGCCGTCTTGAAGGCGAGCTTGAGTACTCGCAGGGCGTCCCCGGTGTCTCCGTGCACGGTGAGGGTACCGTTGCTCCCGGGCATCTTCATGAGGTTGTACGCCGGGTGCGTGGCGGCCATGAACTGAGCCAGTGCCGGGTAGCCTAGGATGGCGTTGTAAGGGAGGTCGATGGGGGCGATGTCGAAGTCGACCATCTCCGTGCGGAAGTTGTCGTAGGTGCCGAAGGTTACTGGGAGCCGGATCTGTCCCAAGGAGTCAGATGATCCGCCCCCGACGCCCAAGAAAGGTCGGCTGGGTTGCAGCCGCTCCCGGGGTATGCAGAGAAGGTTGAAGGTCTCGACCGAAAGCACACTGAGGCCCACGCCGCCGTCAACGAGGGTTCTGGTGACGACCACCTGGCAGATGGTGGGGGTGCACAACAGGGGGAGCGCGCCCGAGCCGGCCAAGGTAGCGGGGTGGTCCTCCGAGCTGAAGGTCAGACCGACCCCGCGCGCCGCCCGGTCCGGGGGAGCCCCCTGCCGTGCGGAAACGGCGCTGGTACGGCGGGCAAACAGCTTGACGTGGCGGCTCGTGGGCGGCGCCTGCGAGCCGCCCAGGAGGGCCGCAACGACCGGATGCGTCGATGTCGCGGTGCGGTCGCCCTGTTGCATAGGCGGATGCTGGGGTGGTGCTTGCCGCTCGTTTCCCGCCGAGCCGGTGGTGGTGTTGATGGTGGGCGACGCGGGACGGCGAGAACGCCCACCGGCGAGGGCCGCTGGCGCGACGTGAGCTCGATGGGCGCCGTACATGGATGCGGCAGCCGGAGGAGGACGGAGCGGTGGAAGGCAGATTCCGGCGCACCCCTACCTGGCGCGCCAAATGTCGGATCACGGGTTCCGGCAGACCCTTAAGGTTTGAACTCTGGGGTGCGCGCGGAGGTTATGCCCTCTACCTCTCCGTCTCGCAAGGATCTAAACTACAGAACGAACAGCACAAGAGACACATTGTTTGTACTAGTTCGGGCCACCATTGTGGTGTAATACCCTACTCTAGTTTGTGGTGGATGGATTTCCTGTTGGGCTGATGAGGATGAACAGTACAATGAAGAACAGCCTCGCGAGGGTCTGTTCTTGGCTAGGGGATGAACTGCTGGGGGAGTTCAATCGCCCTTCTCACTCTCTGGGTGTGTTGCTAGCTCTGTTCCTCATGCCTTTACCCTGGGGGGGCTAGTCCTATTTATAGGCAAAGGCCCTGGGCCTCTTCCCAAATATTTGAGCGGGAAGGGTGCCAACAATTGGCCAATTCGAAGGGGAACATCTGGTACACTTATCCTGACTAAAGTTGGTCTTCGCCTGCCAAAGGCCCTGTGGTGACGCCGTTCTGGGCTCCATGGTGACCTCCTTCCCACCGTTGGACTGGTCTTGGTCTTGTTGCACCGAAATAGGTGCCTTTGCTTGATCCTCTCGCCTGCGCTTTCCCCCTTTGCACCAAAGAGGAAAGGGGAACGTTGCGCGGGCTGGCGCCCGCCTGGCACCCACGATCGTCATGGCTTGCGTCATGGGCACCTCGCGAGGTACCCCGCCTTGATCTCTCCGCCTCCTCGCGAGCCAGCCTGAGGAGGCCGCGCCTGAGGAAGCGCCGTGCCGTCCGCCCCACGAGGCTTGGCCCCTCGTGAGGGTCTTGAGTCTTGTGTTGATGAAGATGGGCCATGCTGGGCCCCCATTTGAGCCACGCCGCAGGCCGCAGGCAGGCAAGTCTGGGGACCCCCGTTCCCAGGATGCCGACAAGTGTCTTGCATTGCATAGTTTAGACATCATATACACAATATTCAACACCATGTTCTTAGTTCAGACATCATATCGAATGCCCTCTGTTTAGCATATAAATCACATATGTGAATTAAATGATGCGATCCTGATTACTTAGATAACATGTAGGATGCGATCATGTTTAGTTATTCATCATATCTTTGAATTATGTTATGCTATGCTATCCAGTTTAGATAGACATCATATATGTGAAATTATGTCATGCTATCCGTTTTATTTAAACAATATACATGTCAACTATTTCATGCCCTCTTTTTTCCACACTATCTATTGCATCTGCCTCTCATACAATGTGTGTACATTCAACTATGTTTCCTGTTTATCAGCCATTTGAATTGGAGCGGGTGATGCCAGTATCTAGCGGACTAAAAACACGGTCTTCAAATAAAACAGTGCTACCTCTTGGTGGAGATAGCACCCCTGTTGTACATGCACAAGAACCAGCCCTACCACACATAACCCAAACTCTCGCAGATTGTACCCTACTACGATGGATGGAGAACCAGCTTCACCCAATCTAACCCCAACCCCAGCCGATAGTAACCTAGTTCCTGTTGACACAGCACCATCTCCACCACAGAGCTCCCAAACAAGAGCAGTTAGTAAGGCAGCTCCGGTGCCCAAAGGGCCAGTACTATCACGGCGAACCCCAACTCCACCAGTTAGTACACATATTCCTGTGGAGGAAGCACAACCAGCTAGTCGTAATTTAGCATCTATCGCATTTGATGTTGTTAAATCGTATGTGTGTATCTTCCCATCTTGGAAATATTATACTGAAGATGAAGGAAAATGCCAGTTGCAGGTGTTTGTCCAGGAGTTATGTCTAAGTAATGTTATTCATGGCAATTACTTTGCTTCGTCCCATACATCCTACCTCCATGATGGTTATAATACAGCAAATTTTCCCATTTTTCTCTATAGAGAAGGACCGATTTGGAAACTCAGGATGAGGTAACCTGTGCTAATACCTCTGCTATTTTCAAGAATGCTTGGTGGTAGTATCGGAATTACCTGAAGAAAACGTACTTCACCGGCAAAGAAACTCATCAAATTCCCTTACGTTCTCCTGAGACACATTTACTGGACAATGACTGGGAACGCCTTGTTCTGTACTGGTCCCGAACCAAGAATGTGGTAAGGTCTATGAGCTCATTTTCTATTTTTAAGTATTATATTCTTGCGTCTTACTATACTCTATTCATGTAGAACAAGTGCCTAAACCTGAAGAACAACTGTTCTAATTTAAGATTCCATTGCTACCATAGGACATAGATATATGTTTGTTTGATGCTTTTATTATGTACTAGTACTTGGCAATAGAAGACTTGGTAGTTTAATCCTGTCCACCTTACTAATGAACTGGTTCACTGAAATTAGTTTCATATAGTAGTACATGCTAAACTTGTTATGTGTCTGCTTGTTTCTTCTTTTAGAATGCTTACAGAATATTGGGGAAGAGTGCCTTATTAAGCAACGGTAAAGGAAGTAATGCAGATAAGGTTCAGGATAGTAACACATCCTGTCTTGGTATATTGTTGGAGTTACTGGCCACTACCGCTTGCACAAGCTATTCAAACTCACTGTTTGAATCAGTTCGGTTTCTTGAGTCTCAACTACAAGCTGAAAGACATCGATCAGCTGTTTTGCGACAAGAAGCAGAAGGACTGCAGAAGTCCCTGGAGCATTCAGATGCATACTTTCTGGTGCAACAACAAGCATTGGAGGATTTTAGCGCCAAACAGGACAAAGCTAATCAGCTTGCTAAGCTTATTGCCAGCATGGTGGATACCGAGGATAATGTTTCTTGAGATCTTCTGAAGTTGTTTCAGTTATGCTCTTGTTTTGCTGCCGTGTTTATTTGCACTGGTGGCCAATTTTGACGGCCAGTGTATATGATATGCTGCTTTGTTCCCTATATTTGCACTGGTGGCGAACTTTGATACCCAATGGATGTAATATGTGTAATAGCCGTGATAGCCTAGCGTTAGTTGCTTGCTTATTTATTTCCTTGTTGTCTTTTTTATTTGTTTGCTTGTAGTCATTGCAGTTCTTTTTCCGCGGTTAACTAGTGGCTGCAATAACCTATTTTTTAAAACTAGGCCACAATAACCATGGGCTAATATTTACTGTAGTGACACTGGGCCTCCTATGGGCCACAGAATTAGTGGGCCTTTTACGGGCCGTAGAAACAGTAACAGGCCGTAGAAACAATGGGCCTTCTACGGCCTGTATCATCAATGGGCCTTATACGGGCCGTATGATCGATTGGCCAAACATGGGCCAATAACAGGCCGCATTATGGCCGTAAACGGTCTAGAGTTGGAATCGTCCGTTCATGGGCCGACCATAACGAGCCATCATTAATAGGCCGTATTTGATGACGCTATGAAAACGGCCAAACGTATTAACGGACCACAAACGGGCCGACTGTAACCACGGGCTGAATTTGGCCCACAAGCAAAAAATGACAGTAACGGGCCGTAAGTAAACGAATGCTGGAAATGAGCCCAAGAATAAATGGGCTCTGAGAATGCTGAAAGATAACATGGGCTGGAAATAGCCCTACAGAATAATGGGCCGTTAATGGGTATAAAGTGATACACTGTTCATTACGGGCCAGTTTCACCACGGGCCGTTAATGGGTGTAAAGTGATACACTGTTCATTACGGGCTAGTTTCACCACGGGCCGTTAATAGGCCAAGAGTTACATAGGGCCTCATATGGGCCGAAAGACGTCATGGGCCATACATGGGCCAGAAGTGAAAACGGGCTGGAATCAAATTGGATGGCCCAGATGACGCTACCGGGCCTAATTCGGATAAGGCGTAACGGGCCTTGGGTTAGCGGGCTGTAAATGGGCTATATGCGAACAGGTCGTTAACAGGCTTTCCATGGGCCGGCCCGCCAGCTTTTGACCAAGTCAAACGGGCCGGCCTTTTGATAGGAATGGGCCTCTGTTGGGCCGTGCCATGTGTCGACGTATCATAGGCGCCTATCTGACCCACTGACGAGCTGACACGTGTTTTGTCCGGCCAATAAGAATTTTACACGTGGAAATTTCCCATTGATCGGGGCTGTTAACGGGTTATCGGATCCAAAACCCGACCCGATAGCTTAACGGTGTTCCGTTATGGTGGATGCCACGTGTCGGTCACCCTTGAGGAAAGCACTTCTATGACGCGTTATTTATCGTCATGGAAGTGGACACTTCCGTGATGATAATTTTGGTAATGTCATGGAACACTTCTATGACAGCACAGGTATGACTATCTTGATTCTGTCATAAATTTTTCATGGATGTACATGCATGACAAAAAAAGTGACCTACTGTGACAAACACGTATCATCACAGGAGTGTATTTTTTGTAGTAAGTATAAACCCCGCGTCTCTTTCTGTGTTGTGAGTTCGTCCGCAAGATCCTAGCCAGCTTGACTGTAGATCGGTAGGAGGGAAAGACTTCGTGCTCACCCCAGTGTTCAAACCTTAAGGGTTTGCCGAAACCCCACATCCGACATTTGGCACGCCAGGTAGGGGTGCACCGGAGCTTATTTTCCGCCAATCTGCGCCCCGCTCCGCCGCGCCTCGCTCTCATGGCAGGCGCGCCGCCATCCCCCTCTGCGACCGACACCAGCAGCAGGGAGTCCGGGTACCGGGCCCTGGCTCCCGCCCTGCGGCAGGTGCAGTGGCCGACCAAGTTCAAGCCTGAGATGCCGCCACGTTATGACGGCACGGCAGACCTGACACCATTCATGAAGGCATACGAGGAGGCCGTCCTCGATGCCGGAGGTGACGGCCAGATCATGGCCAACTGGTTCCCCATGGCTCTCGCCGGCGAGCCACGCGTCTGGATGCTCAAGCTCCCGGGGTCCATGGTAGCGTCCTGGGAGGAACTCCGTGGTCGCTTCATCACGCGCTACGCGGTGCCGGCGCACCATGCGGTCGCGGCGCTACTCAGCGGCTCTCAAGCACCGCCTTCAGATCGTCACGTCAAGCCTTTCCTCCGCCAGATTGGGGCAGCCTCCAAGCGCCCGAGGGCTCCACCGGGTTGGGCCGCGCCGGAGGCCGACCTCACCTTCGGCTCAGAGGACCACCCGGGCTCCACCGTCGGCTCTGGCATGCTCCCAATGTTGTGGACTCCTACCATCTGCAGCGTGGCCGTCACCAAGACCCTCATCAGCGGCGGCGCCGGCCTCAACCTGCTCTCCGTAGAAGCCTTCAGCCTTCTCCACGTGCCGCTCGAAAGGCTCAACTTCAGCAAGCCTTTTCCGGGAGTAGGCGGCGGAGCTGCCCACTCCCTGGGGCAGATCTGCCTCCCCGTCACCTTTGGCACGCGCGACAATTACCGCACCGAGCTGGTGGACTTCGACATCGCCCGCATCTGTCTCCCGTACAATGCCATACTCGGGTACCCGGCTCTTGCTCAGTTCATGGCGGTGACTCACCCGGCCTACAACCTCATGAAGATGCCAGGGAGCAAGGGCGTCCTCACCATCAAGGGGGAAACTAAGGAGGCAGTGACGGCGCTCAGGCTCGCATTCAAGGCCGCGGCAGCAGCACAGCCGGACAACGCCAGTACGCTCGAGGCCAAGCAGACTGCGCCTGCTAAGAAGAAGCAGTTGTTCACCCAAGACAAGGCCGAGACTAAGCAGGTGCCGGTGGACGAGGACGGGTCTTCAGAAGCCACCTTTACCATAGGAACCAGTCTTGCCCCTGGACAAGAAGAAGCCTCGGTGAGGTTTTTGCGCGCGAACAAGGAGGTATTCGCCTGGGAGCCCAATCAGCTGGTAGGGGTCCCGAGAGAGGTGATCCAGCATCATCTAAGGGTGTGCCCCAACATGCGCCCCGTGAAGCAACGGGCGAGACGATAGTCCGCCGAGAAGCAGGCCATCATCGTCCAGGAGACACGCAAGCTATAGGCGGCTGGCACCATTCGAGAAGTTCGATACCCTGATTGGCTGGCGAACCCCGTCGTGGTGCCGAAGAAAGGTGGGAAGGAGCGGATGTGCGTCGACTTCACCAACCTCAACAAAGCCTGCCCCCAAGATCCGTTCCCCCTTCCGCGCATCGATCAAATCGTCGACTCTACCACCGAGTGCGATTTGCTATGTTTCCTGGATGCGTTCTCTGGATACCATCAGATCAAGATGGCGGTAGAGGATGTGGAGAAGACGGCCTTCTTGACACCATGTGGGGTGTATTGCTACACCTGCATGCCTTTCGGCCTCCGCAACGCGGGCGCAACCTTTCAACGGCTGATGCACATCGCCTTGGGGCGGAAGCTCGGGAGGAACACAGAGGCCTACGTCGATGACATAGTAGTCAAATCTCGTGATGCGAGGATGTTGATTCAAGACTTGGAGGAGACCTTTGAAAGCTTGCGCCGGGTGAACCTGAGGCTTAACCCGGAGAAGTGCGTGTTCGGTGTCCCCTCCGGCAAGCTACTCGGGTTCCTCGTATCCCACAGAGGGATCGAGGCGAACCCGGAGAAGATTAAGGCCATCGAAGACATGATCCCACCACAGACCCTCAAGGAGATGCAGAAGCTAGTAGGACGGGTGACCGCGTTAGGGCGTTTCATCTCCAAGCTAGGCGAGCGCGCCTTACCCTTCTTTGAGCTAATGAAGAAGAAGGGCCCCTTCGAGTGGACCCCGGAGGCCGACCGGGCCTTCCAAGAACTCAAGAGATACCTCACCAGCCCCCCGATGATGGTGGCAACATGGCCTCTTGAGCCTCTGGTACTCTACCTTTCCACCACCCCGTACTCCGCCAGCGCGACGCTGGTGGCGATTCGGGAGGAGCGCGAAGACAAGGGAGTCTTGCGCCAAGCCAGAGTTGATGCAACGCAGGGACAAGAAGGCGTACCAGAGCCATCAGCGGAGGAAGACCAAGCTCGACAGGCAACATCACGAAAGCTCCTGAGGACAGCCGAGTCTCAGGAGGTCCTCCGCCCCAGGACACGCCACAGTCTCCGCAAGACTCGAGCCTCAACAGTGTGCCAGCCCTCATCAAGCACCCAGTGTACTTCGTCAGCACCATACTGCGGGACGCAAGGGCACGCTACCCCATGCCGCAAAAGCTCCTGCTCGCACTCGTGGTGGCCTCGCGCAAGGTGCGACACTACTTTCAGGGACATCCCATCAAGGTCGTCTCATCTTACCCATTGGAGAGGGTACTCAGGAGCCCGAACTCGGCCGGAAGGGTCGCTGAATGGAACATCGAGCTGCAAGCATTCCAGCTGGAGTTCAGCACCACCAGGGTCATCAAGGGAGCCGCACTTGCCGATTTTGTGGCAGAATGGACCGATGCCCCGGCTCTTGGGGAAGGAGAAGACCGGTCCACTTCCCCAGGGAGTGAGGCGCCAGACGGCTGGGTCATGTATTTCGACGGCGCCTTCCTGCACCAGGGCACGGGGGCTGGAGCAGTGCTCATCTCGCCCACGCAGGACAAGCTTTACTACGCCGTGCAACTCTGCTTCCAACACGGCAAGAAGGTCTCCAACAATATCGCAGAATACAAGGGCCTCATAGCGGCCTGAAGGCCGCGACAGCTTTGGGGGTGAGGCGCCTTACCGTCAAGGGCTACTCGCAGCTCCTCGTCAACTTCTCTAACAAAGTGTACGAGCCGAAGGACGAGCACATGGAGGACTACCTTGCGGAGGTGCGCAAGATGGAAAAGCAGTTCTTGGGCCTGGAGCTGCAACATGTGCCCCGGGGCACCAACAAGGAAGCCGACGACATCGACAAGAGAGCCTCCAAGCGGCAACGGCAAGAACCCAGCATCTTCGAGGAGCGGCTCTTTAAGCCATCAGGTATGCCTCCTCTTTCAAGCACAACTCAGCCTCGGGAGGAGCTCCCACAGCCCCCGGCCACGGGAGTCCCAGCTTGTGGCCCAACCTCAGGAGCTCGGCTGCTCCTGGCGCTCGAGCCCCAGGAGGAGTGCTGGACCAAGGAATTCAAGGAGTACCTGATGCACGGGACGTTACCAGAGAAGGAAGAAGGCGCGGAGCGCGTGGCCCAGCAAGCCATGACATACTGCATTCAAGACGGCGAGTTGTACAGGAAACGGCCGAACGACGTCACGCTGCGCTGCATCTCTAGCAATCAAGGAAGGGAGCTGCTGATCGACATACACGGCGGGGACTGCGGACAACACTCATCGTCACAGACCCTCGTCGGTTCTACCTCTTGAGCACTGCGTTGGATTTCCCCGAAGAGGAAAGGATGATGTAGCAAAGTAGCGTAAGTATTTCCCTCAGTTTTTGAGAACCAAGGTATCAATCCAGTAGGAGGCTACGCGTGAGTCCCTCGTACCTACACAAAGCAAATAACTCCTCACAACCAACGTGAATAGGGGTTGTCAATCCCTTCACGGTCACTTACGAGAGTGAGATCTGATAGAGATGATAGATAATGTTTTTGGTATTTTTGGTATAAAGATGCAAAGTAAAATAAAAGGCAAAGTAAAAAACCAAAGCAATAATAAAGTGATGGAAGATTGATATGATGAAGATAGACCCGGGGGCCATATATTTCACTAGTGGCTTCTCTCAAGAGCATAAGTATTTCTATGGTGGGTGAACAAATTACTGTTGAGCAATTGACAGAATTGCGCATAGTTATGAGAATATCTAGGTATGATCATGTATATAGGCATCACGTTTGAGACAAGAGGACCGACTCCTGCCTGCATCTACTACTATTACTCCACTCATCGACCGCTATCCAGCATGCATCTAGAGTATTAAGTTAAAAACAGAGTAACGCCTTAAGCAAGATGACATGATGTAGAGGGATAGTTTCATGCAATATGATAAAAACCCCATCTTGTTATCCACGATGGCAACAATACAATACGTGCCTTGCTGCCCCTACTGTCACTAGGAAAGGACACCACAAGATTGAACCCAAAGCTAAGCACTTCTCCCATGGCAAGAAAAACCAATCTAGTAGGCCAAACCAAACTGATAATTCGAAGAAACTTGCAAAGATAACCAATCATACATAAAAGAATTCAGAGAAGATTCAAATATTGTTCATAGATAAACTTGATCATAAACCCACAATTCATCGGTCTCAACAAACACACCGCAAAAAGAAGATTACATCAAATAGATCTCCACGAGAGAGGGGGAGAACATTGTATTGAGATCCAAAAAGAGAGAAGAAGCCATCTAGCTACTAACTATGGACCCGAAGGTCTGAGGTAAACTACTCACACTTCATCGGAGGGGCTATGATGATGTAGAAGCTCTCCATGGTGGATGCCCTCTCCGGCGGAGCTCTGGAACATGCCCTCTCGTGGGTACAGAAGGTTGCGGCGGTGGAATTAGGTTTTTGGCTCTGTATCTGATCGTTTGGGGGTACGTAGGTATATATAGGAGGAAGGAGTACGTCGGTGGAGCATAGGGGGGCCCACGAGGCAGGGGGCGCGCCCTGGGGGGTGGGCGCGCCCCCACCCTCGTGGCCACCTCCCTTCTTTCTTGACGTGGGGTCCAAGTCTCCCGGATCATGTCCGGTGAGAAAATCACGTTCCCGAAGGTTTCATTCCGTTTGGACTCTGTTTGATATTCCGTTTCTTCGAAACACTGAAATAGGCAAAAAAAACAGCAATTCTGGGCTGGGCCTCCGGTTAATAGGTTAGTCCCAAAAATAATATAAAAGTGGAAAATAAAGCCCAATATGGTCCAAAACAGTAGATAATATAGCATGGACCAATCAAAAATTATAGATACGTTGGAGACGTACCAGGCATCCCCAAGCTTAATTCCTGCTCGTCCTCGAGTAGGTAAATGATAAAAAAGAACTTTTGATGCAGAGTGCTACTTGGCATAATTTTAATGTAATTCTTATTAATTGTGGTATGAATATTCTGATCCGAAAGATTCAAGATAAAAGTTCATATTGACATAAAAATAATAATACTTCAAGCATACTAACAAAGCAATCATGTCTTCTCAAAATAACATGGCCAAAGAAAGTTATCCCTACAAAATCATATAGTCTGGCCATGCTCTATCTTCACCACACAAAGTATTTAAATCATGCACAACCCGGATGACAAGCCAAGCAATTGTTTCATACTTTTCACATTCTCAAAACTTTTTCGATCTTCACGCAATACATGAGCATGAGTCATGGATATAGCACTATATGTTGAATAGAATGGTGGTTGTGGAGAAGACAAAAAGAGGGGAAGATATTCTCACATCAACTAGGCGTATCAATAGGTTATGGAGATGCCCATTAATAGATATCAATGTGAGTGAGTAGGGATTGCCATGCAACGGATGCGCTAGAGTTATAAGTATATGAAAGCTCAACAAAAGAAACTAAGTGGGTGTGCATCCAACTCGCTTGCTCACGAAGACATAGGGCATTTTGGGGAAGCCCATGATTGGAATATACAAGCCAAGTTCTATAACGAAAATTTTCCACTAGTATATGAAGGTGACAAAATGAGAGACTCTCTATCATGAAGATCTTGGTGCTACTTTGAAGCACAAGTGTGGTAAAAGGATAGTAACATTGTCCCTTCTCTCTTTTTCTCTCATTTTTTTATTTGGGCCTTTTCTCTTTTTTTATGGCCTCTTTATTATTATTATTATTATTATTATTATTATTATTATTATTATTATTATTATTATTATTATTATTATTATTATTATTTTATTTTTCATCCGGAGTCTCATCCCGACTAGTGGGGGAATCATAGTCTCCATCATCCTTTCCTCACTTGGGACAATGCTCTAAAAATGATGATCATCACACTTTTATTTTTCTTGCAACTCAACAATTAAAACTCGATACTTAGAACAAAATATGACTCTATATGAATGCCTCCGACGGTGTATCGGGATATGCAATGAATCAAGAGTGACATGTATGAAAGAATTATGAACGGTGGCTTTGCCACAAATACGATGTCAACTACACGATCATGCTAGCAATATGACAATGATGGAGCGTGTCATAATAAACGGAACGGTGGAAAGTTACATGGCAATATATCTCGGAATGGCTATGGAAATGCCATGATAGGTAGGTATGGTGGCTGTTTTGAGGAAGGTATATGGTGGGTGTATGATACCGGTGAAAGTGCGTGGTATTAGAGAGGCTAGCAATGGTGGAAGGAAGAAAAGTGCATATAATCCATGGACTCAACATTAGTCATAAAGAACTCATACAATTATTGCAAAAATCTACAAGTTATCAAAGCAAACTATTACGCGCATGCTCCTAGGAGGATATATTGGTAGGAAAAGACCATCGCTCGTCCCCGACCGCCACTCATAAGGAAGACAATAAATAAATAAATCATGCTCCGACTTCATCACATAACGGTTCACCATACGTGCATGCTACGGGAATCACAAACTTTAACACAAGTATTTCTCAAATTCACAACTACTCAACTAGCATGACTCTAATATCATCATCTTCATATCTCAAAACAATTATAAAGCATCAAACTTTTCTTAGTATTCAACGCACTCAAAAGAAAGTTTTACAAATCTGGAAAACCAAGCATATTAAGATTTTTAAGAAAATTACCATGCTATTTAAGGCTCTCAAAATAATCTAAGTGAAGCATGAGAGATCAATAGTTTCTATAAAACAAATCTCTAAAAGATTTAAGTGAAGCACTGGAGCAAAACTATATAGCTCAAAAGATATAAGTGAAGCACATAGAGTATTCTATCAAATTCCAATTCATGTATGGATCTCTCAAAAGGTGTGTACAGAAAGGATGATTGTGGTAAACTAACAAACAAAGACTCAAATAATGCAATACGCTCCAAGCAAAACACATATCATGTGGTGAATAAAAATATAGCTCCAAGTAAAGTTACCGATGGAAGTAGACGAAAGAGGGGATGCCTTCCGGGGCATCCCCAAGCTTTGACTTTTTGGTGTCCTTAAATTATCTTGGGGGTGCCATGGGAATCCCCAAGCTTAGGCTCTTTCCACTCCTTGTTCCATAATCCATCAAAAGATTTCACCCAAAACTTGAAAACTTCACAGCACAAAACTTAGCAGAAATCTCGTGAGCTCCGTTAGTGAAAGAAAACAAAAAACAACTTCAAGGTAATGTAATGAACTCATTCTTTATTTATATTGGTGTTAAACCTAATTTATTCCAACTTCTCTATGGTTTATAAACTATTTTAGTAGCCATAGATTCATCAAAATAAGCAAACAACACACAAAAAACAGAATCTGTCAAAAAACAGAACAGTCTGTAGTAATCTGTAACTAACCCAAATTTCTGGAACTTCAATAAATCTACCAAAATAGGACGACCTAGAAAATTTGTTTATTGATCAGCAGCGATTGGAATCAGTATTTTACCACGTTCTGGTGATTTTTAAAAATTGTTTTTGTGAACAGAAAGTTTCTGGAAATTACAGCAAGATGAAATCACTATCATCCAAGAAGATCCTATAGGTTTTACTTGGCACATACACTAATTAAAACATAAAAACACATCTAACCATAGGCTAGATCAAAGATTTGTTCCTAAACAAAAGCAAAAGCAAAAAAACTAAAAATAAAATTGGGTTCCCTCCCAACAAGCGCTATCATTTAACGCCCCTAGCTAGGCATTGAGATTTCAATGATGCTCACACGAAAGACAAGAATTGAAGCACAAAGAAAGCATCATATAGCATGTGAAAACACACATCTAAGTCTAACATACTTCGTATGCATAGGCATCTTATAGGTAAACAAATTATCAAGCCAAGCAGAAACTAGCATATGCAAGGAAGCGAAAAGAAACAATAGCAATCTCAACATAACGAGAGGTAATTTATTATCATGAAAATTTCTACAACCATATTTTCCTCTCTCATAATAATTACATGTGGGATCATAAGCAAATTCAACAAAATAGCTATCACATAAAATATTTTCAATACGATCCACATGCATGCAAAGTTGACACTCTTCCAAAATAGTGGGATTATCATTAACTAAAGTCATGACCTCTCCAAACCCACTTTCATCAAAAATTTCATAAGATTGAACATTCTCCAAATATGTGGGATCTAAAGTTGACAATCCTCCAAACCCACTTTCAATAATATTGCAAACACTATTATCAATCTCATATTCATCATTGGGCTTAAATAAATTTTCAAGATCATAAGAAGAACTATCACCCCAATCATGATCATTGCAACAAGTAGAGGACATAGCAAAACTAGCATCCCCAAGCTTAGGGTTTTGCATATTTTTAGCACAATTGACATCGATAGAATTTATAGTAAAATCATTGCAATCATGCTTTTTATTCAAAGATCTATCGTGAATCGCTTCATAAAGTAGTTCATCACAATTTTTAGATTCACGAATTTCAGGCAAAACCTTATAAAGATAATCTAATGCACTAAATTCACTATCGATAGGTTCATCATAATTTGATATCTTAAAGAGATTAGCAAGTGGATGAGGATCCATAAACTTTTAGCAAGCGAAGATGCAAGCAAAAAGAAGGCACATGGTAACACAAGATTGAACGGAGGAAGTGCGAATAAAACGGCAAGGGTGAAGTGGGGAAGAGGAAAACGACAGGCAAATGGCAAATAATGTAATGCGGGAGATAAGGGATTGTGATGGGTACTTGGTATGTTGAATTTTGCGTAGACTCCCCGGTGACGGCGCCATAAATTCTTCTTGCTACCTCTTGAGCACTGCGTTGGATTTCCCCAAAGAGGAAAGGATGATGCAGCAAAGTAGCGTAAGTATTTCCCTCAGTTTTTGAGAACCAAGGTATCAATCCAGTAGGAGGCTACGCGCGAGTCCCTCGTACCTACACAAAGCAAATAACTCCTCGCAACCAACGCGAATAGGGGTTGTCAATCCCTTCACGGTCACTTACGAGAGTGAGATCTGATAGAGACGATAGATAATATTTTTGGTATTTTTGGTATAAAGATGCAAAGTAAAATAAAAGGCAAAGTAAAAAAGCAAAGCAATAATAAAGTGATGGAAGATTAATATGATGAAGATAGACCTGGGGGCCGTAGATTTCACTAGTGGCTTCTCTCAAGAGCATAAGTGTTTCTACGGTGGGTGAACAAATTACTGTTGAGCAATTGACAAAATTGCGCATAGTTATGAGAATCTCTAGGTATGATCATGTATATAGGCATCACGTCCGAGACAAGTAGACCGACTCCTGCCTGCATCTACTACTATTACTCCACTCATCGATCGCTACCAGCATGCATCTAGAGTATTAAGTTAAAAACAGAGTAACACCTTAAGCAAGATGACATGATGTAGAGGGATAGTTTCATGCAATATGATAAAAACCCAATCTTGTTATCCTTGATGGCGACAATACAATATGTGCCTTGCTGCGCCTACTGTCACTGGGAAAGGACACCGCAAGATTGAACCCAAAGCTAAGCACTTCTCCCATGGCAAGAAAAACCAATCTAGTAGGCCAAACCAAACTGATAATTCGAAGAAACTTGCAAAGATAACCAATCATACATAAAGGAATTCAGAGAAGATTCAAATATTGTTCATAGATAGACTTGATCATAAACCCACAATTCATCGATCTCAGCAAACACACCGCAAAAAGAAGATTACATCAAATAGATCTCCACGAGAGAGGGGGAGAACATTGTATTGAGATCCAAAAAGAGAGAAGAAGCCATCTAGCTACTAACTATGGACCCGAAGGTCTGAGGTAAACTACTCACACTTCATCGGAGGGGCTATGATGATGTAGAAGCCCTCCGTGGTGGATGCCCTCTCCGGCGGAGCTCCGGAACAGGCCCCAAGATGGGATCTCGTGGGTACAGAAGGTTGCGGCGGTGGAATTAGGTTTTTGGCTCCATATCTGATCGTTTGGGGGTATGTCGGTATATATAGGAGGAAGGAGTATGTCGGTGGAGTAAAGTGGGGCCCACGAGGCAGGGGGCATGCCCTAGGGGGTGGGCGCGCCCCCACCCTCGTGGCCACCTCCCTTCTTTCTTGACGTGGGGTCCAAGTCTTCTGGATCATGTTCGGTGAGAAAATCACATTCCCGAAGGTTTCATTCCGTTTGGACTCCGTTTGATATTTCGTTTCTTCGAAACACTAAAATAGGCAAAAAACAGCAATTCTGGGCTGGGCCTCCAGTTAATAGGTTAGTCCCAAAAATAATATAAAAGTGAAAAATAAAGCCCAATATGGTCCAAAACAGTAGATAATATAGCATGGAGCAATAAAAAATTATAGATACGTTGGAGACGTATCAGTCGGCAAGGTGTTCCACAGCGGATTCTATTGGCCCACAGCGCTCAACGATGCAGCCGAGCTGGTGAAGCCTTGTGAAGCTTGCCAATTCCATGCCAAGCAGATCCATCAGCCTGCGCAGGGCCTCCAAACCATTCCTCTCACGTGGCCATTCGCGGTCTGGGGGCTGGACATCTTTGGCCCGTTCCCACGAGCGCCAGGGGGCTACCACTACCTCTACATCGCCATCGACAAGTTCACCAAGTGGGCGGAAGTGGAAGCCGTCCGTAACATTCTGGCCGGCTCTGCTGTCAAGTTCATCAAGGGCCTCGTGAGCCGCTTCGGGGTTCCCAACCGCATCATCACAGATAACGGCTCGCAGTTTACTAGTAACCTCTTCAAAACCTACCATGCTAACCTTGGAACGCAGATTTGCTACGCTTCGGTGGCCCACCCCAGGAGCAATGGTCAAGCCGAACGTGTCAACGCTGAGGTCCTGAGGGGCCTCAAGACCAGAACCTTCAAGAAGAAGCTGGAGGCCTGCGGCAGGGGCTGGCATGACGAGCTCCAATCCGTGCTGTGGTCCATTCGTACCACTGCCACCAAGCCAATGGGCGAGACTCCATTCTTCCTCGTCTATGGAGCTGAAGCAGTCCTCCCTCACGAGGTCAGACATCGCTCCGCGTGGGTCCTGGCATTCGACGAAGCGCAGCAGGACGCCACGCGGGGGATGGATCTCGTGTTGGGGGAGGAGCGCCGTCGCGAAGCCGCATTGAGGGCGGCATGGTACCAACAAGCTTGGCGACGGTACCATTGCCGCAGCATCCGCTCCAGAATGCTCTAGGTAGGCGACCTCGTCTTGAGGCGGGTCCTCTCCAGGGAGGGGCTGCACAAGCTTTCGCCCATGTGGGAGGGCCCGTTCAGGGTCGTTCATGTCTCCAGGCCGGGTGCAGCGCGCCTGGAGACGCAGGATGGGACACCCATCCAGAATGCCTGGAACATCCAGCACCTTCGGAAGTTTTATCCATTAAGCAAGGCCTAGAGCCTGAGAAGAAAGGCCCAGAGCCTGTGAAGAAGGCTCGGTGCCTGTGAAGAATCGCCGCCCGTGACACTCTCACATAATAATGAGTTGGGGCTGTACATGCCCCGGAGTCTCAGGAGCGCCGGCCTCAGGCCCTAGGGCAGCCTCCCACGCCTAGTGGACATCACTTAGCTCTGCGCTGGTGAGAAGACTTGAAGACTAGATTAGGCGCCGGACGCGGCTTTTCATTTACTTTCCGAAGTTGGCTCGTTTTTCCTTAATCAGAGTTGCTCTTGGTGTTCGTTGCTGATTTGGTTCCCCAACCCTTTGTCGATGCTTCTTGTTTCGGCTTCGATTTACTCTTATCCTCTCTCACACATGTCTCGCGAGGGGGCTAGGCAGGTGCCCTTGCGAGCATTTCTCTTCTCGTTGCCTTTGCATGAGCCACCTTGTTCGAGCCTAGAAGCTGGCCCACCTCTCCTAAATCCGTGCCCCTCGGGTACCGCGATACAAAGTGCCCAGTTAAGGCTTGGGTGGATGGCAGGTCTTTGGTATGCCCCCTAACAAATTTTTTGCACTTTCCGAGCAACACGAACACCACGCGAGGGAAAGGGTTTCCTAAGTGCGCCAGGTTAAGTTATATCTGCACAAAATAGCAGTACGGCATGGGAAACAACTTTCACAATGCATTAACCAAAGAACCACAGTTCGATACACGCCCCTCTGGGCCCATACTGGATCTCGTTTTCTGATGCAGGAAAGAAAGAAAAAGCTAAGCAAAAGTAACATTACAGCAGTCCGCGAAGGCAGGCCCTTGGCGACGCCCCAAGCCTAGCCTGACTCCACCTCGCGCTTCACGGAGGCGCGACAGCGTGAAGACCCAAGCGGGCGTGGCGACATGGCGGCTGATCGTAGCCACCGCTGCTGGAGCTATCACTGGAGGAAGAGCCACCGTAGCTGGAGAAGACGCGGTCGCCGCCAAAGGCAGGCTCGCCCTCGTCCTCATCGCGACCGTCACCAAGGCCAAGCACCTCCTCACCGTCGTTCGCCTCGGGGCAGCACCTGGCGCGGCGACCATCCTCCCCGAACACCCTCACATAGAGGGTCGACTCACCATCGTACCTGAAATGGAGGGTGCATCTCCCGCCCAGGCCACGCTCGCGGGCGGACGTCTGCCAGCCACGGGACAAGGCTATATTGCCCGCGGCGGAAGCCTCGACCACGACCCAAGAGGCCCTGCTGCAGCAGCCATCCGCCTACAGCCAGAGCCCGCCCAGACCAGAGGCCAGCAGTTCGCCTGCGAAGAAGTGCGGAGGTACGAACCAGTTGCCGGGCGGGCTCTCCGACCAAACAACGAACTTCGGTGACACCTCAGCAGAATGGAAGCGCGGACAGGGAGGCCGCGCCACCATCGCGCGCCTCCCCTCATCGGCTGGACCACCATGGATGGGACGATCCCCGTCGCGTGCCATGGCGCCACCTCGACGGTGGGCCATGGCCGCGCTTGGGCGCCGGGGAGCCAGGACCTTCGCGAGGGGCCTTCCCTTTCTCGGCAGCAGAGAACTTCTTTCGTGGCGCCATCAATGGCACTGTCAGCAGTGAAGCAAGGAAGACGAAGCAAGCGAGCAAGGAAGAGATGGGCAACGGGGGCTCCGCCCCCCTCCCCATTTATAGTGAGAGGAGGCCAACCGGCGTCTCCCACGATCGCAGGTAATGATGGTTTTCCTTTCATGTCGCAGGGACTCATCAAGTCATGCAGTTGCCGAGGCAGCATGGGGAAGCGAAGATGCCCACGTCCCATCAACCTCCACGCATCGACCGAGGCCGCATGCTTTTGGGGCCCGCGGCGCTCCAAACTTGACCCTTGGCTTCGCCGTGAAGCCAAGCCCGAGCGCACCTTGGGCCCGGGGGCTACTGTCGGCGTTCTGGGAACGGGGGTCCCCAGACTTGCCTGCCTGCGGCCCATGGCGTGGCTGGGCAGCGGGCCGTATGGCCCATTTTCATCAGCGAGGCATCCAAGACCTTCGCGAGGGCCCGAGCCTCGTGAGGCGGATGACGCAAGGCCTCCTCTGGAGTGGCCTGGCTAGGCAGGCTCACGAGGAGTGGAGATATCAAGGAGGGGCAAACCTCACGAGGGACTCGTGACGTGAGCCATGACGAACGGCGCCAGGCGGGTGCCTGGCGGGCGCCGGTGCGCGCAGAGTCCTTGTTTCCTCTTTGGTGCTAAGGAGGCAAGCGCATGCGAAGAGTACCGAGGCATCAGGAAAAGGTTGCCATATTGGTGCAACAAGACCAAGACCAGGAGGACGGCAAGGCGGAGGTCATCGTGGAGCCCAAGACAGCGTCACCCCGAGGCTTTTCGCAGGTGAAGACCGCTTTTGTCAGGATAGCTTATACTAGTTGTCCCCCTTCAAATTTGCCCGCCGTTGTTGGATCCCTTCCCGCTCAACATTTGGGAAGAGGACCAGGGCCTCTATAAATAGGACTAGCCACCACAGTAGTGGAGGGAGAGCGGTTTACCGACTCCTCACACCACAAGTTCATACGCACAAGAACACCTCAACCTTAGGAGGCTTTTCTTCCCTTGTACTGTTCATCATCAGCCCAAGAGGCAATTCACCACCACCACATTGGAGTAGGGTATTACACCATGACGGTGGCCCGAACCAGTATAAACCCCACATCTCTTTCTGTGTTGTGAGTTCGTCGAGTTCATCCGCAAGATCCTAGCGAGCTTGAGCGTAAATCGGTAGGAGGGAAAGACTTCGTGCGCACCCCAGTGTTCGAACCTTAAGGGTTTGCCAGAACCCCACATCCGACAGCATGTGCTGCTCCTGCCTTTCCTTCACAAACTCGAGTGAATTGTGCTATCTAATTTTACCATGCAATCTGTTGCTCTAGTGTATATGTTCTATATATCATGCAGTGTGGTTCTCACTTATTGACTGTTTTGATAATTAGTTGTCGTCTTCAGTTAACTGTTTGGTTCAATTCTTCAAATGTGATGTTCAATTCTTCAGGCTGCAATTTTGTATTGTCTTCCATGTGAGAAATAAATCGAATTTATCTTTACAAAATTGTGGGTGTGTCGGTGTCAAAACCGGCGGATCTCGGGTAGGGGGTCCCGAACTGTACGTCTAGGCAGATGGTAACAGGTGACAAGGGACACGATGTTTTTACCAAGGTTTGGGCCCTCTCGATGGAGGTAAAACCCTACTCCTGCTTGATTGATATTGATGATATGGGTAGTACAAGAGTTGATCTACCACGAGATGGGAGAGGCTAAACCCTAGAAGCTATCCTATGGTATGATTGTTGTTGTTATGTCCTATGGACTAAACCCTCCGGTTTATATAGACACCGGAGAGGGCTAGGGTTACACAGAGTCGGTTACAAGGAAGGAGATCTACATATCCATATTGCCAAGCTTGCCTTCCACGCCAAGGAGAGTCCCATCCGGACACGGGACGAAGTCTTCAATCTTGTATCTTCATAGTCCAACAGTCTTGCCAAAGGTTATAGTCCGACTGTCCGGATACCTCCCAATCCAGGACTCCCTCAGTAGCCCCTGAACCAGGCTTCAATGACGATGAGTCCGGAGCACATATTGTCTTCGCCATTGCAAGCCGGGTTCCTCCTCCAAATACTTCACGGAAGGTTTTGAACAATAGGATCGTGTCCGGCTCTGCAAAACAAGCTCCACATACCGCCGTAGAGAGAATAATATTTCTACAAATCTAATCTGCTGACGTATCCCATAATGTGACATGACACCACAGCCAAGCCTTTATTCAAATCGTTTTTTACAGCCAACCTCAGCGCATTTTGCGAGGCGGTTTCCTTGGCACGTCTTGTCAAAGCAGAGATCGTGTCCCCTTTATTTACGGGATTCTCATCAACACGGACGTGGGTAACCCAATCGCGCCCGTTGGTATGACCCCTTGATCGGAGGCAAGTCCCAAACGGTCACAAGGAGGGCTCTTGGTATTCAATCTCTTTTATAAAGAACCAAGGCCTGTTCCTTTCTTTCGACCTCAATTGAATCCGCCTCCTGCCTCGAATTCCAACACCCAGAGCTTAGGTTTAGGCGCTTCGGACCTTCGATCATGTCCGGATCCAACCTTCAAGGTCGGTGGATGCCCTCCTCCATCACGGAGGAGGACGTAATAAAGCTAAGGGAGGCCAGGTACTTGACCGGTGAAATCCCGCATAGGTTGCCTGCTCGAGGGCAAGTTATTCCTACTCCCAAGCCCGGTGAGAGTGTCGTGTTCGTGCCTCACTTCCTCCGAGGGCTAGGCTTCGCGTCGGATCCCTTCGTGAGGGGGCTCATGTTCTATTATGGGCTGGACTTCCATGATTTAGCTCCGGAGTCTATCCTCCATATTTCATCGTTCATCGTTCTGTGTGAAGCTTTCCTCCGTATTACTCCTCATTTAGGATTGTGGCTCAAGACCTTCAAAGTGGAGCCGAAGGTGATTGAGGGGTGGCACGCCGAGTGCGGAGGCACCGTAATAAGCAAAAATGCGGATGCCGCATGGCCCCAGGGCTCTTTCCAAGAGGAGTCCAGCTTATGGCAACGAGAGTGGTTTTATATGACAGCTCCCAGGGGCACCAAGTGGGTGGCTCCACCTGTCTTTCGCTCGGGTCCCACGTCACGACTAACGTCATGGGTCAACAAGGGGCTAGACTGGGGGCCAGCAAAGGATGTGCCCATATTGAAGAGCCGCATCCGAGATCTCCTGGAGAGAGATGTCAGTCTGGTCGTGGTGACACAAGTCATGTTAATTCACCGAGTCCTGCCCTGCAAACGTCGCCCCTCCGCCTGTGGGAGTTCAATCCGGAGGGACCGCTAGCTCTTCAACACTTCCTTGCCATGACGCCCGCGGAGATGTACAAATTGTTCTTCGGACCACAAATAATGTGTCCGGACTCTAATGAGGATGCAGGTCTGAGCTGCAATCGTCCGGATACCCAAGTAAGTATCCCTGTGCCCGAACACACCATCCATTTATTTATCGCAACATTGCCCTCTAAAAAGGAGCCGCTCTTGAACCAGGAGTGGATAGCGAAGGCAAAGTTGATCAGGTGTCCGGCCCCCCTTCCTGAGACCTCGCCAGATCCTATGTTAACTAGGATGCTAGAGATCGCGCCTTATCAAGCGCCCTCGGGAGAAGATGAAGGGGGGAACAAGGAAGCTACTGCCTCCGCGGAGGAGGTTGGCTGGAAGGGAGGAATTTTAAATTCCTCTCCTCAGGGGAAGAAGAGGGCCGCCTCTGAAGACCCGGAGACAATGGTCTCAAAGCAGGGGAAGAAGTCTTCATCAGAGGGTCCTATAGCGGGGGATATCCCGGCCGTACTATGCCCTCAAGGGGATCAGCCCTCCAACGAGATGTAAGTAAAAGGGTGTTTAATAATGAGAAAAAACCTTGCTTTACTTATGAGGAAAATAACCGAAGTATTTATCTTGCAGTTCGGATCTTAGCCCTTCTCAGCAGAGCTCGTCTTTAGGGGATCTTCTACCAGAGATGATGGAGAGCGGAATGCCTCCCCCTGCCATACCGCCTCATGAGGCGGGCGACCCCGAGGTGTCGTCGCGGAGGGTTTCTCCTGATCCGGAAAGGCCAGAAGGTAGTCATATGGCCACCCGAAGCCCTCAGTATCCGGCTTTTGAAAAGAGCAATCGAATGAGTCCGGCACCATCTGGTGTGCGGTCGGAGGTACTGAGGGATCTGCTAGGGTGAGCGTCTATCTCAGAAGAGCACCGTACATTGATGGGTACGGTAATTGAAAGGATTTCATCCGCGGAGAGCAGGTTGCATGAGGCTGTCATGAGTCTACTGACAGGTTTTGAGGTACGTGAAATGATGTACCTTTTTGACAGTATCACATACTTTAAGATGCGCCCTATGTAGATAGTATCCCCTGAGAGTATGGGTGCTGTCAAGGACGACAACGCGCAGAGGATCATAGTCCCAGGTATAATTTTGCCGCCTTAATATGCAGGTGGCGAAGTGTCCAGTAGCCAGCCGGACTGATGAATTTTCCGAGTTAAAGCGGCAGCTTGACGTGGCAGATGCCGACATCGTACTTGTCAACAAGCGGCTTAACGAGGCGCAAGGTATGTAATTTCTCCAGTGGCACATGATAAGAGGAGCATGATGCTAGTATGTATAACATATGTTTTAAATGCAGATGGAGCTGCGGCCGTGGAGAACCTTCGGGCGGAACTTGCCCGAGCCAAAGAACAAGCCAAGAGAAGTGATGTGGCTGCCCTAAAGGCAATCGAGGAGCTAAATGCCGAACAGGCTGCTCACTGCCAAAGCTAGGAGAAAATAGCCAAGATGGCTATGGAGTTGAAGAATGCCACTGACCGTTACAAGCTTCTTGAAAAGGAAGATCAAGCGAAGGGTCGGACCTAGGGAAGGCCGTGTTGACGGCCAAAGACACCCACTCTGCCATGAGAGCGATGAAGGAGGAACTGCGTCAGGCCGGAGATATCACGGCTGGGAAGCCCTTTATGCTGCGGATGAAGTTCGGCGATCCAAAGTACGCCTCCTTAGACCGGCTATGGAGTTCGGCAGATGTATACCTTGATCTGGCAGCGAGTGTTGCCGATGCGGCCGAGTACTTTCGAGATCAAAAGGGTCGTGAAGTGGAGAAGCTATTCTGGTCATAGTTTAATGATCCAGAGCGTCCTCTTCCGTTGACTGATCGGTTGGCCGAATGGGCCGAGCTGAATAGATTGTCCGGACTTGCCATGAGGTCTGTTGTGGATCATCTGTGTCCGGAAAGGCCAAAGCCGAATAGTTACTTTAGTTTGGTGCAGCAGTTCGTTGGTGTCGTGCCGCATATCATCGCGATGAAGAGGTCGGCGTGCGTAGAGGGTGAGCGGATGGACCTTGCCCGTGTCAAGACATACTGGGCAGAGATGGAGGCCACCGCTATTGCAGCTCAAGACTCGGACCGAAGCCGAGTACCTGCCGAGCACTACTTCCAAGAAGTTCTTGAGGGTGCTCGTGCAATAGAGGCGCAGTGCTCGAAGAATATTATGTTCGAGTGACATGTATTCCCATTGAAAACAATGTTTGCTTTAAATGTAAAGGCTTTTTATACTTGTGCCTGCAAGAATTATAATACCTCCTATGCGGCCGTTTATGTATATATGTATATAACCCGAAATATGGCAGTCGTCGGCTTCAGCCCCCATGCATATAATGCGGGGGTGCTCGCAGAAGACGCAAATTCACACTTGCTCCAACGTCTTGGTCCATTATGGAGTTGATAGCACAGCGAGCTAGGCAATCGGACTATAATGCTTTATCACTTTCACTTAGCCATAGGAGTTCGACAGTGGGGCTACTATATAGCCCCTGGTGGCTCCGCGCTCATCTGAATTCGGGGAGTGTGTGTGCCTGGCCGGGAAACGGCCCTTCGTTAAGACGGAGGAATCTCGAAGATTCCGCTGGGTCATCGAGTGGTTGACCAGTCTCGCGCTATATAATGACAATCAGTTTTCGGCTTTCTCTACTGAGGTGCTCGCTTGGCTGTACCAGGGCACAATTGCAGTAGTTCTCCTTGGCGGAACGTAAGGCAGCAAAACACAGGAGCCGGGCAAAACATTTGACCAAAGACATGATTCGGAGCTGATGCATATAAGGCCAAACTCACGACGCCGAACACTCCCTAAGGTATTCGGTCTTTATGATATAAACTAGGCGAAACGTCGCCCTTTGTAATAAGCCCCTAGTGTCTAGGTACGTGCAATAATCTGATGTGGCCACATGCCAATACGTCAGCATCCATCTCAGCTTTACTGGGAATCCGGGGGATGTTTATCAACAAGAGACAGTAAAAAAGGTTTACACATGGTCTTAATCCGTGTCTCCGTTGTACCGTATCCTGGACGGGTGTAGCATGATGGTCATCTGTAGAAGAGAGGAACTTAGTTGCAAAATTGTCGTGCAAAATGTATGTTATACTAAATAAATCAAGTATAGTTCAAGATGGGTAGAATTGAGTCTTATTGTCACTTGTTTACACGCGTGGAGCCCCTTGTATTGTTACAGGGGTATAGTCATCAAACCTTTATCAAATATATTGCCAAGCCGGACTCGTCTAGCCGCGTCCATGGTCTTAACGACCTGTAAGGTGCTTTAGTTGGTGAGGCCGTATAGTGTGCGGCTGTCAAGGCAGCCGCACGGTCCTCCGCGCGCAATGAGCGCTCAATATTTCCCTTTACTGTAATGATGCCGCATGGATCGGGCATCTTAAGCATGAGAGACGCGTAAAGTGGTATTGCGTTAAAGCGAGCGAAAGCTTCGCGCCCCAGTAGTGCTTGATAGCCACTTTAAAATGGCGCGATGTGGAAAGTTAGCTTTTCACTGTGGAAGTTATCGGCGAAGCCGAATATAACCTCCAGTAGCCGGGAGCCGTGCAATGGGCCCCTGGGCCTGGCGTTACTCCTTTAAAGGAAATATTGCTACGGCTAATTTTTGTTGGGTCTATCCCCATTTTGCGGACTGTGTCCTGATATATCAGGTTCAAACTACTGCCGCCATCGATCAGGACTCGTGTGAAGTGGTATCCGTCAATTATTGGGTCTAACACCAAGGAAGCCCATCCTGCGTGCTGGATACTTGCAGAGTAATCCCGATGATAGAAGGTGATCGGTTCAGCCGACTAGTGGCGGAATTCCGCGGTGATAGGCCCTTGGGCACGTATTTCAGTGAGTGCCGGTTTCTTTTTGTTTATCACGTATAACACGTTTACTGTTTTGACTTCTGGTGGGAATTTCTTCTGTTTCCCACTGCTTTGCTTGCGAGGCTCATCCTCGTCTTCGCTTGGTGTATCCAGCCCCTTGTGTTCGGCGTTGAGCTTGCCGGACTGCTTGAAGACCCAACATTCTCTATGGGTATGATTTGCAGGTTTATCGGGGGTGCTGTAGATTTGACATAGTCTGTCCAGAATTTTGTTTAGGCTAGACAGTTCATCTATGTTGCCTTTGGAGGGCAGCTTTTGCTGACCTGGCCAAGAGCTATTGAATCCGATGTTTACCGCCGTGCTCTTCGGGCTGTTTTCTTTATTCCGGCGCTGCTTTTTGCTCCGTCTTGGCTTCTCGTTCCCGTCCCTGACTTCGGATGTACTTGGGTCATTGGTGCTGCATCTTGCCAACCAGCTGTCCTCGCCCGCGCAAAAGTGGGTCATGAGGCTTGTTAATGCAGCCATTGTTCTTGGCTTTTCTTGGCCGAGGTGTCTGGCGAGCCATTCGTCTCGGACGCTGTGTTTGAAAGCTGCTAAGGCTTCGGCGTCCGGACAGTCGACTATTTGGTTCTTTTTAGTAAGAAATCTGTTCCAAAGGTTTCAGGCTGACTCTCCGGGCTGTTGAGTTATATGACTTAAATCGTCTGCATCCGAAGGTCGGATATAGGTCCCTTGAAAATTTGCCCGAAAGGCGTCCTCGAGCTCTTCCCAACATCCAATGGTGTTTTCGGGGAGGCTTTTAAGCCAGTGCCTGGCTGGCCCTTTGAGCTTGAGGGGTAGGTACTTGATGGCGTGGAGATCATCTCCTCGAGCCATGTGGATATGGAGGATGTAGTCCTCAATCCAGACCCAGGGTATGTAGTTCCGTTGTATGCCTCTATGTTTACGAGTTTGAATCCCTCTGGAAATTCATGGTCCAGCACCTCATCGGTGAAGCATAGGGGGTGCGCGGTACCCCTATATTCGGGTGTACTGTGGTGTTCGGATTTTTTTGTGTTGCATTGCTTGCTGGAGCGCGCTTTCTTGGCCCGTAGATAGATCTGGTTGGGCCGTCTTTTTGATGCGAATCCTCATGTGGATCGCGTGCTGGCTTGTGTGCGGCGTCGTCTGCCGCTCTATGTTGGCCATGAGGTCATCTATCCGACCGGATGGCTGCTTTGTTTTTGGATTGCGGGGGCTCTAAGGCCTCCTCATCAAATTTAGGAAGTAGCTTTCGCTTCGGGTAGCTCTTTGTATGGCGACTGCCGCCATATTTGTCTGCGGTGTTGAGTACTTTGCTCCATCTGATTTTGAGTGTATCTTCCGCAGCCTTGAGTTTTTGCTTCTGCTTTTTCAGGCTCCGCGCGGTGGCGACAAGCCTTTTACGGAGATTCTTCTGCTCCAGGAGCTTATCCGGCGTGATGTCCTCCGGACTATTATCTTCGCCGGAGACGGGTTGTGCGGATTGGTTCTCCGTGTTGCCATGGTCGGATGGTTCTTCAATTCCATGATCACCGTCCGCCGGCTCACCCTGCTCTATCGCTGGGTCTGTATGACCGCTGTTTATGTCGAGGTGAAATTTGGAGCGGCGCTTACGCCGTCGCTTTGACTGCTTCTTGAGGGAATGATCCTTTGCTTCGTCCTTCCGCTCCTCGTCGTCGTTTTATTTTGGTGTGTCCACCATATATACATCATAGGATGAGGTGGCTGTCCAGTGCCCTGTGGGCAGTGATTCCTGTTCGTCTCCTGCATCGTCATCCATACCGTCGATGTCTTCGGAGTCGAAGTCTAGCATGTCGGTTAAATCATCGATAGTGGCTACTAAGTGGGTGGTGGGTGGGCGGCGAATTTCTTCGTCATCCGCATCCCAATCATGCCGGTCACAGTCCGGCGAGGACTCTCCTGACAAGGAGAGAGACCTCAGAGAGTTCAGTATGTCGCCGAAGGGCGAGTGTTGAAAGATATATGTAGAGGTGAACTTCATGATCGGCGCCCAGTCGGATTCGATTGGCAAGGGCGCAGGCAGTTCGGAGCCCGTGGCTGGAGAAGAATCCGACAATTTGGGGTCACGGCTTTCGTGAAGGGTAAGGTTGGTATTCGGCTCGATCACCGCTGAGACTCCGACATCTGGTGTGGGGTCTTCCACCCATCCACGGATGGCGCGGCTGTCTCTGAATTGAAGGTCGGAGCGGTTGCCGGTGCGATCTCCTGAACACTGTCCGATGGCAGAGCTAAATCATGCTCACCGTGACGGTGCGGCGCACTCGGCGGGGGCTCGAATCCGTTGAAGATCAAGTCTCGGCGGATGTCGGCCATGTAGTTCAAGCTTCCAAACCTAACCTGGCGGCCAGGGGCGTAGCTTTCGATCTACTCCATATGGCCAAGCGAATTGGCCCGCAGTGCGAAGCCGCCGAATACATAGATCTGTCCGGGGAGAAAAGTCTCACCCTAGACTGCATCGCTATTGATGATTGGAGGAGCCATCAAGCCTAACGATGATGACACAGATGAACTCTTAATTAAAGCACCAATGTCGGTGTCAAAACCGACGGATCTCGGGTAGGGGGTCCTGAACTGTGCGTCTAGGCAGGTGGTAACAGGAGACAAGGGACACCATGTTTTACCCAGGTTCGGGCCCTCTCAATGGAGGTAAAACCCTACTCCTGCTTGATTGATATTGATGATATGGGTAGTAGAAGAGTTGATCTACCACCAGATCAGAGAGGCTAAACCCTAGAAGCTAGCCTATGGTATGATTGTTGTTGTTATGTCCTACGGACTAAACCTCCGGTTTATATAGACACCGGAGAGGGCTAGGGTTACACAGAGTCGGTTACAAGGAAGGAGATCTACATATCCGTATTGCCAAGCTTGCCTTCCACGCCAAGGATAGTCCAATCCGAACACGGGACGAAGTCTTCAATCTTCTATCTTCATAGTCCAACAGTCCGGCCAAAGGTTATAGTCCGGTTGTCCGGATACCCCCCAATCCAGGACTCCCTCAAGGTGCATTCTGATATTGTATATCATGTGAGGAATAAACTGAATTTGGTTGTAGTAAATACATGAGAAACAAATACAATTGCTACAATTGGATGTAGTTAACTGTTTGGTTAACTATCTGATCTTCTATTAGGAGTATGTTATATTGTGCAATGTGGTGCTCAGTTAATGTTTGGTTCATTTGTTGTGGTGTTTATTTAATTGCTTGGTTCAATGTTATATTGTGCAATTTGTTGCTCAGTTAATGTTTGGTTCATTTCTTGTGGTGTTTAGTTAACTGTTTGGTTCAATTCTGCAATGCGATGTCCAATTGTCGTGGGTAGAATTTTGTATTGTTGTGCATGTGAGGAATAAACTGAATTTGGCTGCACTTAATACATGAGAAACATATACAAGTGCTATACTTCCTAGTTCTTAATCATGCCTGGTTTGGATAAATGGGTTTTCCCTGTGGCTTGAATTGATCTGATGAATCTGCAATGTGATTATTTTTCATCAACATATTTTACTGATAGCATGCGAACCCTTACTTAACCTGATGACTAACTACCTTATATGTGTTGTAGGGAAACAATGGGAAGCACTGAGGTTTACAATCGAGGTTAGCACGTGCATGGTCCATTGTCTAATAGCACAGTATTGTGCAATTGTAGGAACCATTCTAATATTTAGGCTTCTAACAATTTGGTCTTGCACATGTAGGTCTTGCTGTCAGAGGTTTTGACCCACTGTTCGACCCTTTTTGCATATGGGGAAATGAGTTGTCCATGAATATCAGTCAAGTCAAGAAACTCAGAAAGATTGTTAGGATAAAGAAATTAGCGACAAAAAACAACAAGATCTTTGTCTGCACAATGAAGAAGACATCAGTTCACTACAGGATGGTACTAACTATTATACCTTTCCTTTTTTATTCCTTTGCCCCATTTCCAATATAGAGAAGATATTTAGGCACATCCTTGTTTTCAGGCCTTTCCAAAGTAGTTCACTGATGATTACCTCTCAAACCAGCTGTATGGTCCGGAGGCGAGGAAGGTATTCATACAACACCCACGATTCAATATTGAAGTGTTCCTGAAGACGACGAAGGATGGACGGTCAATCATCCATAGGCACTGGCCTAAAGTTACAAAGACCTTCAACATCAATGAAGCCTCAATATTCGCCTTCTGCTTCAGCAGTTTTCCAGATGAGATACATCTGTCTATGTACCGTCTATGATGCTAATTTCGAAAGGCTATAGATGTTGCATGTGAAACTTGGTCCTGGTGTAGTTGTGTAATGTGGTAGCTGAGTGCTGAAGCTATATGATGTTGTACTCTGATGTATTTCAATTATGAAAACGAAATATATTGTGTGCTTAATATGAACTATCAATTAGATTAATAAATGATTATGAATAATCGGATAATTAGCCTGCAAGTGGCGAATTAGCCTACTAATTGGGTTTTGCTATTGTAAGCGGTTGTTAAAAAAATACCGTGGGCGATGACCTCAGGCAACGCACACAGTTTCTAGGAATAAACCGTGTTGGATCAATGAACAATCACACATGACTTTCTCTTGAAAATTATTTGCATTAGGCCACCTTGCGCAAACGTTTACCACATGAAAACTGCGTGTGATGGATAGCCTTTGCCACACAGTTTCTTCCATGGACCGTGTGTGATATATTCAATAACGCAAGCGATTTAACGGGAAAAATTGTGTGTGATGTACCTGTGAACGGAAACGTTTTCCTTCGAGCGACTGTGTGGGATGTACATACGAACGGAAACGTTTAGCAGGGACTGACTGTGTGGGTTGTACTTGTGACCGGAAAGAATTTCGCCGTATAATTGTATTTTTTTCGCTCTACTGTACGTATTTCCGTATTTGAGCGCTCGCCGGTCGCACACGACCTCATTTTGCCAAACGTGTGTGCCAGGAGGGCATATCCCCGACGGTTTATGGGTCGTGTGGGAAGGACCCCCCTATCGCCCACACTCACTTGGCGACAGTTCCAAATGTCATCGCGGAAAGGGGTCTTAAACCGTTTGTTTAGGAGCTCGTTGTACTAGTTTACGTTCGGTACTTGGGTCGGTTGGATGACGAAGAATTTCAACTGCATCAACTGCGTGACTAAACGCTTCCGCTATAGATCTACGAGGGTACGTGGACACACTCTCCCCACTCGTTGCTATGCTTCTCCTAGATATATCTTGCGTGATCGTAGGCAATTTTTTTGAAATACTACGTTCCCCAATAGTGGCATCCGAGCCAGGTCTATGCGTATATGTTATATGCACGAGTAGAACACAATGATTTGTGGGTGATAATAGTCATACTGCTTACCATCATGTCTTACTTTGATTCGGCGGTATTGTTGGATGACGCGGCCTAGACCGACATTACATGACCACGTTCATGAGACTAGTTCTACCACTATGCTTCACACACAGGTGGCTAGTGGGTGTTTGTTTCTCCAGCTTTAGTTGAATCGAGTTTGACTACGCCTGGTCCTTGTTGAAGGTTAAAACAACACACTTGACGAAAAATCGTTGTGGTTTTGAAGCGTAGGTAAGAACGGTTCTTGCTAGAAGCCTGTAGCAGCCACACAAAACTTGCAACAACAAAGTAGAGGACGTATAACTTGTTTTTGCAAGGCTTGCTGTGATGAGATATAAATTGTTGTATGAGATGATCATGTTTTGTAACAGTTATCGGCAACTGGCAGGAGCCATATGGTTGTCGCTTTATTCTATGAAATGCAATCGCCATGTAATTGCTTTACTTTATCACTAAGTGACAACGATAGTCGTAGAAGCAATAGTTGGCGAGACGACAACGATGCTTCGATGGAGATCAAGGTGTCAAGCCAGTTACGATGGTGATCATGACATTGCTTTGGAGATGGAGATCAAAGGCACAAGATGATGATGGCCATATCATATCACTTACTATGATTGCATGTGATGTTTATCTTTTATGTAGATTATTTTGCTTAGTATGGCGGTAGCATTATAAGATGATCTCTCACTAAATTTCAAGGTATAAGTTTTCTCCCTGAGTATGCATCGTTGCTACAGTTCGTCGTGCCGAGGCACGACATGATGATCGGGTGTGATAAGCTCTACGTTCACATACAACGGGTGCAAGCAAATTTTGCACACGCAGAATACTCGGGTTAAACTTGACGAGCCTGGCATATGCAGATATGGCCTCGGAACACTGAGAGCAAAAGGACGAGCATGAATCATATAGTAGATATGATCAACATAGTGATGTTCACCATTGAAAGCCACTCCATCTCACGTGATGATCAGACATGGTTTGGTTGATATGGATCACGTGATCATTTAGATGACTGGAGAGATGTCTATCTAAGTGGGAGTTCTTAAGTAATTTGATTAATTGAACTTTAATTTGTCAGGAACTTAGTCCTAATAGTATTTGAAAATTATGTTGTAGATCAATAGCTCGCGATGTGGCTTCCCGTTTATTTTTGATATGTTCCTAG
This sequence comes from Aegilops umbellulata, assembly GCA_032464435.1. NCBI lineage: Eukaryota > Viridiplantae > Streptophyta > Magnoliopsida > Poales > Poaceae > Aegilops > Aegilops umbellulata. Next base: position 152,916,986 of record CP136054.1, on the reverse strand, counting down.
AGAAAAATATGTTGAAAGATGTTAGTAGAAATGATGCAGACTAGCTC